>OV702294.1:182780599-183380599 GCA_916181665.1 Avena sativa
GAAAACAACCATAAAACGGGAAAACTGCGAGTTCTGGGTCATATCTCTCTGACTTGTATCAGGTCGTAAGGTCGTTGTAAATTACCCTAAAACCCCAAAACAGTGGGCAATAGGTCATGAAAACGGCCATAAAAAAACGAAAACTACCAGTTTTTAGGCATAACTCTCAAACATGTATCAGGTCTTAAGGTCGTTGTAAATCGCCCTGGAACCCCAAAACTGTAGGCAATAGCTCATCAAAAACGTCCAGAAAAACGTGAAAAAACGAGTTTTTGGTCATATCTCTTAAACATGTAAGGGTTCTTACGAGGCATGAAAATCTGCCTAGAAATCAAAAAACTATGGGCAATAACTCATGAAAATGACCATAAAACACGAAAACAACGAGTTTTTGGTCATAACTCTCAAACATGTATCGTGTCTTAAGGTTGTTATAAATCGCCCTAGAACCTTAAAACTGTGGGCAATAGCTCATGAAAACAACTATAAAACCCGAGAACTTTGAGTTTTGGGTCATATCTCTCCGACAAGTATCAGGTCGTAAGGTCGTTGTAAATATCCCTAGAACCCCAAAATAGTGGGCTATAGCTCATGAAAACGGCCTTAAAAAAATGAACTACGAGTTTTTATTCATATATCTCAAACATGTAACGGGTCTTACAGGCCTTGCAAATCCAACTGGAACCCCAAAACAGTGGGCAATAGCTCATGAAAATGCCCATAAAACATGAAAACGACGAGTTTTCCTCTTAAGTCTCAAACATGTATCGGGTGTTAAGGTCGTTGTAAATCGCCCTGAAACCCCAAAACTATGGGCCATAGCTCATGAAAACGACCATAAAACGCGAAAACTACGAGTTTTTAGTCCTATATCTCAAAAATGTAACGGGTCTTACAGGCCCTGCAGATCCAACTGGAACCCAAAAACTATGGGCAATAGCTCATGAAATGCCCATAAAACGTGAAACGATGAGTTTTTTCTCATAAATCTCAAACATGTATCGGGTGTTAAGCTCGTTGTAAATCGCCATGGAACCCCAAAAGTATGGGCAATAGATCATGAAAACGGCCATAAAACACGAAAACTACGAGTTTATAATCATATATATCAAAAATGTAGCGGGTCTTATAGGCCTTGCAAATCCAACTTGAACCCAAAAATTGTGGGCAATAGCTCATGAAAATTGCCATAAACACGAAAACGACGAGTTTTTAGGCATAACTCTCAAACATGTATCGGGTCTTAAGGTCGTTGTAAATCGCCCTAGGGTTTAGGGTTTTCAGTAGCTCATGAAAACGGCCATAAAACGCGAAAACGACGAGTTCCTGGTCAAATCTCTTAAACATGTTAGGGTTCTTACGAGGCATGAAAATCCGCCTAGAACTCAAAAACTGTGGGCTCATGAAAATGACCATAAAACACGAAAACAACGAGTTTTTGGTCATAACTCTCAAACATGTATCATGTATTAAGTTTGTTGTAAATCGCCATAGAACCATAAAACTATGGGAAATAGCTCATGAAAACCACCATAAAACGCGAAAACTGCGAGTTTTGGGTCATATCTCCGCCATGTATTAGGTCGTAAGGTCGTTGTAAATTGCCCTAGAACCCCAAAACAGTGTGCAATAGCTCATGAAAACGGCCATAAACACGAAAACAACGAGTTTTTAGGCATAACTCTCAAACATGTATAGGGTCTTAAGGTCGTTGTAAATGCCCTGGAACCCCAAAACTATTGGCTATAGCTCATGAAAACGGCCATAAAACACGAAAACGACGACTTTTTTGTCATAAGTCTCAAACATGTATCGGGTGTTAAGGTCGTTGTAAATCGCCCTGGAACCCCAAAACTATGGGCAATTGCTCATGAAAACGACCATAAAACGCGAAAACTACGAGTTTTTAGTCATATATATCAAAACTTTAACGGGTCTTACAGGCCTTGCAAATCCAACTAGAACCCAAAAACTATGGGCATAACTCATGAAAATGGCCATAAACACGAAAACGGCGAGCTTTTAGGCATAACTCTCAATCATGTATTGAGTCTTAAGGTCGTTGTAAATCGCACTTGAACCCCAAAACAGCTGGCAATAGCTCATGAAAACAGCCATAAAATGTGAAAACGACGAGTTTCTGGTCATATCTCTTAAACACAGAAGTGTTCTTACGAGGCTTGAATATCCGCCTGGAACTCAAAAACTATGGGCAATAACTCATGAAAATGAGCAAAAACACGAAAAAACGACTTTTTGGTCATAACTCTCAAACATGTATCGTGTCTTAAGGTTGTTGTAAATCGCCCTAGAACCATAAAATTGTGGGCAATAGCTCATGAAAACAACCATAAAACGGGAAAACTGCGAGTTTTGGGTCATATCTCTCTGACATGTATCAGGTCGTAAGGTCGTTGTAAATTACCCTAGTACCCCAAAACAGTGGGCAATAGGTCATGAAAACGGCCATAAAAAACGAAAACAACCAGTTTTTAGGCATAACTCTCAAACATGTATCGGGTCTTAAGGTCGTTGAAAATCGCCCTGGAACCCCAAAACTGTTGGCAATAGCTCATAAAAACGTCCAGAAAACGTGAAAACAACGAGTTTTTGGTCATATCTCTTAAACATGTAAGGGTTCTTACGAGGCATGAAAATCTGCCTAGAAATCAAAAACTATGGGCAATAACTCATGAAAATGACCATAAAACACGAAAACAACGATTTTTTGGTCATAACTCTCAAACATGTATCGTGTCTTAAGGTTGTTATAAATCGCCATAGAACCTTAAAACTGTGGGCAATAGCTCATGAAAACAACCATAAAACGCGAAAACTGCGAGTTTTGGGTCATATCTCTCCGACATGTATCAGGTCGTAAGGTCATTATAAATTTCCCTAGAACCCCAAAACAGTGGGCTATAGCTCATGAAAACGGCCATACAAAACGAAAACTACGAGTTTTTATTCATATATCTCAAACATGTAACGGGTCTTACAGGCCTTGCAAATCCAACTGGAACCCCAAAACGGTGGGCAATAGCTCATGAAAACGCCCATAAAACATGAAAACGACGAGTTTTCCTCTTAAGTCTCAAACATGTATCGGGTGTTAAGGTCGTTGTAAATCGCCCTGAATGCCCAAAACTATGGGCCATAGCTCATGAAAACGATCATAAAACACGAAAACTACGAGTTTTTAGTCCTATATTTCAAAAATGTAACGGGTCTTACAGGCCTTGCAGATCCAACTGGAACCCAAAAACTATGGGCAATAGCTCATGAAAATGCCCATAAAACGTGAAACGATGAGTTTTTTCTCATAAATCTCAAACATGTATCGGGTGTTAAGGTCGTTGTAAATCGCCATGGAACCCCAAAAGTATGGGTAATAGATCATGAAAACGGCCATAAAACACGAAAACTACAAGTTTATAATCATATATATCAAAAATGTAGCGGGTCTTACAGGCCTTGCAAATCCAACTGGAACCCCAAAATTGTGGGCAATAGCTCATGAAAATGGCCATAAACACGAAAACGACGAGTTTTTAGGCATAACTCTCAAACATGTATCGGGTCTTAAGGTCGTTGTAAATCGCCCTAGGGTTTAGGGTTTTCAATAGCTCATGAAAACGGCCATAAAACGCGAAAACGACAAGTTTCTGGTCAAATCTCTTAAACATGTTAGGGTTCTTACGAGGCATGAAAATCCGCCTAGAACTCAAAAACTGTGGGCTCATGAAAATGACCATAAAACACGAAAACAACGAGTTTTTGGTCATAACTCTCAAACATGTATCATGTATTAAGGTTGTTGTAAATCGCCCTAGAACCATAAAACTATGGGCAATAGCTCATGAAAACCACCATAAAACGCGAAAACTGCGAGTTTTGGGTCATATCTCTCCGACATGTATCAGGTCGTAAGGTCGTTGTAAATTGCCCTAGAACCCCAAAACAGTGGGCAATAGCTCACGAAAACGGCCATAAACACGAAAACAACGAGTTTTTAGGCATAACTCTCAAACATGTATAGGGTGTTAAGGTCGTTGTAAATCGCCCTAGAACCCCAAAACTACGGGCAATTGCTCATGAAAACGGTCATAAAACGCGAAAACTACGAGTTTTGGGTCATAACTCTCAAACATGTATCGTGTCTTAAGGTTGTTATAAATCGCCCTAGAACCTTAAAACTATGGGCAATAGCTCATGAAAACAACAATAAAACCCGAAAACTGCGAGTTTTGGGTCATATCTCTCCGACATGTATCAGGTCGTAAGGTCGTTGTAAATTTCCCTAGAACCCCAAAATAGTGGCCTATAGCTCATGAAAACGGCCATAAAAAACGAAAACTACGAGTTTTTATTCATATATCTCAAACATGTAACGGGTCTTACAGGCCTTGCAAATCCAACTGGAACCCCAAAACGGCGGGCAATAGCTCATGAAAACGCCCATAAAACATGAAAACGACGAGTTTTCCTCTTAAGTCTCAAACATGTATCGGGTGTTAATGTCGTTGTAAATCGCCCTGAAACCCCAAAACTATGGGCCATAGCTCATGAAAACGACCATAAAACGCGAAAACTACGAGTTTTTAGTCCTATATCTCAAAAATGTAACGGGTCTTACAGGCCTTGCAGATCCAACTGGAACCCAAAAACTATGGGCAATAGCTCATGAAAATGCCCATAAAACGTGAAACGATAAGTTTTTTCTCATAAATCTCAAACATGTATCGGGTGTTAAGGTCGTTGTAAATCGCCATGGAACCCCAAAAGTCTGGGCAATAGATCATGAAAACGGCCATAAAACACAAAAACTACGAGTTTATAATCATATATATCAAAAATGTAGCGGGTCTTACAGGCCTTGCAAATCCAACTGGAACCCAAAAATTGTGGGCAATAGCTCATGAAAATGGCCATAAACACGAAAACGACGAGTTTTTAGGCATAACTCTCAAACATGTATCGGGTCTTAAGGTCGTTGTAAATCGCCCTAGGGTTTAGGGTTTTCAATAGCTCATGAAAACGGCCATAAAACGCGAAAACGACGAGTTTCTGGTCAAATCTCTTAAACATGTTACGGTTCTTACGAGGCATGAAAATCCGCCTAGAACTCAAAAACTATGGGCTCATGAAAATGACCATAAAACACGAAAACAACGAGTTTTTGGTCATAACTCTCAAACATGTATCATGTATTAAGGTTGTTGTAAATTGCCCTAGAACCATAAAACTATGGGCAATAGCTCATGAAAACCACCATAAAACGCGAAAACTGCGAGTTTTGGGTCATATCTCTCCTTCATGTATTAGGTCGTAAGGTCGTTGTAAATTGCCCTAGAACCCCAAAACAGTGGGCAATAGCTCATGATAACGGCCATAAACACGAAAACAACGAGTTTTTAGGCATAACTCTCAAACATGTATACGGTCTTAAGGTCGTTGTAAATCGCCCTGGAACCCCAAAACTATTGGCTATAGCTCATGAAAACGGCCATAAAACACGAAAACGACGACTTTTTTTGTCATAAGTCTCAAACATGTATCGGGTGTTAAGGTCGTTGTAAATCGCCCTAGAACCCCAAAACTATGGGCAATTGCTCATGAAAACGGCCATAAAACGCGAAAACTACGAGTTTTTAGTCATATATATCAAAAATTTAACGGGTCTTACAGGCCTTGCAAATCCAACTAGAACCCAAAAACCATGGGCATAACTCATGAAAATGGCCATAAACACGAAAACGGCGAGCTTTTAGGCATAACTCTCAATCATCTATTGGGTCTCAAGGTCGTTGTAAATCGCACTGGAACCCCAAAACAGTTGGCAATAGCTCATGAAAACGGCCATAAAATGTGAAAACGACGAGTTTCTGGTCATATCTCTTAAACGCAGAAGTGTTCTTACGAGGCTTGAATATCCGCCTGGAACTCAAAAACTATGGGAAATAACTCATGAAAATGACCAAAAACACGAAAAAACGACTTTTTGGTCATAACTCTCAAACATGTATCGTGTCTTAAGGTTGTTGTAAATCGCCCTAGAATCATAAAATTGTGGGCAATAGCTCATGAAAACAACCATAAAACGGGAAAACTGCGAGTTTTGGGTCCTATCTCTCTGACATGTATCAGGTCGTAAGGTCGTTGTAAATTACCCTAGAACCCCAAAACAGTGGGCAATAGGTCATGAAAACGGCCATAAAAAACGAAAACTACCAGTTTTTAGGCATAACTCTCAAACATGTATCAGGTCTTAAGGTCGTTGAAAATCGCCCTGAAACCCCAAAACTGTTGGCAATAGCTCATAAAAACGTCCAGAAAACGTGAAAACAACGAGTTTTTGGTCATATCTCTTAAACATGTAAGGGTTCTTATGAGGCATGAAAATCTGCCTAGAAATCAAAAACTATGGGCAATAACTCATGAAAATGACCATAAAACACGAAAACAACGAGTTTTTGGTCATAACTCTCAAACATGTATCGTGTCTTAAGGTTGTTATAAATCGCCATAGAACCTTAAAACTGTGGGCAATAGCTCATGAAAACAACCATAAAACGCGAAAACTGCGAGTTTTGGGTCATATCTCTCCGACATGTATCAGGTCGTAAGGTCATTGTAAATTTCCCTAGAACCCCAAAACAGTGGGCTATAGCTCATGAAAATGGCCAAACAAAACGAAAACTACGAGTTTTTATTCATATATCTCATACATGTAACGGGTCTTACAGGCCTTGCAAATCCAACTGGAACCCCAAAATGGTGGGCAATAGCTCATGAAAACGCCCATAAAACATGAAAACGACGAGTTTTCCTCTTAAGTCTCAAACATGTATCGGGTGTTAAGGTCGTTGTAAATCGCCCTGAAAGCCCAAAACTATGGGCCATAGCTCATGAAAACGATCATAATACGCGAAAACTACGAGTTTTTAGTCCTATATCTCAAAAATGTAACGGGTCTTACAGGCCTTGCAGATCCAACTGGAACCCAAAAACTATGGGCAATAGCTCATGAAAATGCCCATAAAACGTGAAACGATGAGTTTTTTCTCATAAATCTCAAACATGTATCGGGTGTTAAGGTCGTTGTAAATCGCCATGGAACCCCAAAAGTATGGGCAATAGATCATGAAAACGACCATAAAACACGAAAACTACGAGTTTATAATCATATATATCAAAAATGTAGCGGGTCTTACAGGCCTTGCAAATCCAACTAGAACCCAAAAATTGTCGGCAATAGCTCATGAAAATGGCCATAAACACGAAAACGACGAGTTTTTAGGCATAACTCTCAAACATGTATCGGGTCTTAAGGTCGTTGTAAATCGCCCTAGGGTTTAGGGTTTTCAATAGCTCATGAAAACGGCCATAAACCGCGAAAACGCCGAGTTTCTAGTTAAATCTCTTTAACATGTTAGGGTTCTTACGAGGCATGAAAATCCGCCTAGAACTCAAAAACTGTGGGCTCATGAAAATGACCATAAAACACGAAAACAACGAGTTTTTGGTCATAACTCTCAAACATGTATCATGTATTAAGGTTGTTGTAAATCGCCCTAGAACCATAAAACTATGGGCAATAGCTCATGAAAACCACCATAAAACGCGAAAACTGCGAGGTTTGGGTCATATCTCTCCGACATGTATCAGGTCGTAAGGTCGTTGTAAATTGCCCTAGAACCCCAAAACAGTGGGCAATAGCTCATGAAAACGGCCATAAACACGAAAACAACGAGTTTTTAGGCATAACTCTCAAACATGTATAGGGTCTTAAGGTCGTTGTAAATCGCCCTGGAACCCCAAAACTATTGGCTATAGCTCATGAAACCGTCCATAAAACACGAAAACGACGACTTTTTTGTCATAAGTCTCAAACATGTATCGGGTGTTTAGGTCGTTGTAAATCGCCCTAAAACCCCAAAACTACGGGCAATTGCTCATGAAAACGGCCATAAAACGCGAAAACTACGAGTTTTTAGTCATATATATCAAAAATTTAACGGGTCTTACAGGCCTTGCAAATCCAACTAGAACCCAAAAACCATGGGCATAACTCATGAAAATGGCCATAAACACGAAAACGACGAGCTTTTTAGCATAACTCTCAATCATGTATTGGGTCTTAAGGTCGTTGTAAATCGCACTTGAACCGCAAAACAGTTGGCAATAGCTCATGAAAACGGCCATAAAATGTGAAAACGACGAGTTTCTGGTCATATCTCTTAAACACGTAAGTGTTCTTACGAGGCATGAAAATCCGCCTAGAAATCAAAAACTATGGGCAATAACTCATGAAAATGACCATAAAACACGAAAACAACGAGTTTTTGGTCATAACTCTCAAACATGTATCATATCTTAAGGTTGTTGTAAATCGCCCTAGAACCATAAAATTGTGGGCAATAGCTCATGAAAACAACCATAAAAAGCGAAAACTGCGAGTTTTGGGTCATATCTCTCTGACATGTATCAGGTCGTAAGGTCGTTGTAAATTACCCTAGAACCCCAAAACAGTGGGCAATAGGTCATGAAAATGGCCATAAAAAACGAAAACTACCAGTTTTTAGGCATAAATCTCAAACATGTATCGGGTCTTAAGGTCGTTGAAAATCGCCCTGGAACCCCAAAACTGTTGGCAATAGCTCGTAAAAACGTCCAGAAAACATGAAAACATCGAGTTTTTGGTCATATCTCTTAAACATGTAAGGGTTCTTACGAGGCATGAAAATCTGCCTAGAAATCAAAAACTATGGGTAATAACTCATGAAAATGACCATAAAACACGAAAACAACGAGTTTTTGGTCATAACTCTCAAACATGTATCGTGTCTTAAGGTTGTTATAAATCGCCCTAGAACCTTAAAACTATGGGCAATAGCTCATGAAAACAACAATAAAACCCGAAAACTGCGAGTTTTGGGTCATATCTCTCCGACATGTATCAGGTCGTAAGGTCGTTGTAAATTTCCCTAGAAACCCAAAACAGTGGGCTATAGCTCATGAAAACGGCCATACAAAATGAAAACTACGAGTTTTTATTCATATATCTCAAACATGTAACGGGTCTTACAGGCCTTGCAAATCCAACTGGAACCCCAAAATGGTGGGCAATAGCTCATGAAAACGCCCATAAAACATGAAAACGACGAGTTTTCCTCTTAAGTATCAAACATGTATCGGGTGTTAAGGTCGTTGTAAATCGCCCTGAAAGCCCAAAACTATGGGCCATAGCTCATGAAAACGATCATAAAACGCGAAAACTACGAGTTTTTAGTCCTATATCTAAAAAATGTAACGGGTCTTACAGGCCTTGCAGATCCAACTGGAACCCAAAAACTATGGGCAATAGCTCATGAAAATGCCCATAAAACGTGAAACGATGAGTTTTTTCTCATAAATCTCAAACATTTATCGGGTGTTAAGGTCGTTGTAAATCGCCATGGAACCCCAAAAGTATGGGCAATAGATCATGAAAACGGCCATAAAACACGAAAACTACGAGTTTATAATCATATATATCAAAAACGTAGCGGGTCTTACAGGCCTTGCAAATCCAACTGGAACCCAAAAATTGTGGGCAATAGCTCATGAAAATGGCCATAAACACGAAAACGACGAGTTTTTAGGCATAACTCTCAAACATGTATCGGGTCTTAAGGTCGTTGTAAATCGCC
This sequence comes from Avena sativa, assembly GCA_916181665.1. Taxonomy (NCBI): domain Eukaryota; kingdom Viridiplantae; phylum Streptophyta; class Magnoliopsida; order Poales; family Poaceae; genus Avena; species Avena sativa. Next base: position 182,790,292 of record OV702294.1, read on the forward strand.
CTAGGGTTTAGGGTTTTCAATAGCTCATGAAAACGGTAATAAAACGCGAAAACGACAAGTTTCTGGTCAAATCTCTTAAACATGTTACGGTTCTTACGAGGCATGAAAATGCGCCTAGAACTCAAAAACTATGGATAATAACTCATGAAAATGACCATAAAACACGAAAACAACGAGTTTTTGGTCATAACTCTCAAACATGTATCGTGTCTTAAGGTTCTTATAAATCGCCGTAGAACCATAAAACTGTGGACAATAGCTCATGAAAATAACCATAAAACGCGAAAACTGTGAGTTTTGGGTCATATCTCTCCGACATGTATCAGGTCGTAAGGTCGTTGTAAATTGCCCTAGAACCCCAAAACAGTGGGCTATAGCTCATGAAAACGGCCCTAAAAAACGAAAACTATGAGTTTTTATTCATATATCTCAAACATGTATTGGATCTTACAGGCCTTGCAAATCCAACTGAAACCCAAAAACTGTGGGCAATAGCTCATAAAAACGCCCATAAAACGTGAAAACGACGAGTTTTCCTCATAAGTCTCAAACATGTATCGGGTGTTAAGGTCGTTGTAATTCGCCCTGAAACCCCAAAACTATGGGCCATAGCTCATGAAAACGGCAATAAAACGCGAAAACTACGAGTTTTTAGTCCTATATCTCAAAAATATAATGGTTCTTACAGGCCTTGCAGATCCAACTGGAAACCAAACTATGGGCAATAGCTCATGAAAACGCCCATAAAACGTGAAACGATGAGTTTTTTCTCATAAATCTCAAACATGTATCGGGTGTTAAGGTCGTTGTAAATCACCATGGAACCCCAAAAGTATGGGCAATAGCTCATGAAAACCACCATAAAACACGAAAATTGCGAGTTTTAGGTCATATCTCTCCGACATGTATCAGGTCGTATGGTCGTTGTAAATTGCCCTAGAACCCCAAAACAGTGGGCAATAGCTCATGAAAACGGCAGTAAAACACGAAAACAACGAGTTGTTAGGCATAACTCTCAAACATGTATAGGGTCTTAAGGTCATTGTAAATCGCCCCGGAACCCCATAATTGTTGGCTATGGCTCATGAAAACGGCCATAAACACGAAAACGATGAGTTTTTGGTCATAAGTCTTAAACATGTATCGGGTGTTTAGGTTGTTGTAAATCGCCTTGAAACCCTAAAACTATGAGCAATTGCTCATAAAAACGGCCATAAAACGCGAAAACTACGAGTTTTTAGTCATATATATCAAAAATTTAACGGGTCTTACCGGCCTTGCAAATCCATCTAGAACCCAAAAACCATGCATAACTCATGAAAATGGCGAGTAGCAACAACACACCACGTACTCGTATTCTGTCAGTTTCAAAATATAAAATTATTTTAGTTTTTTTCTGAAACGTACTACTGCATAGGTTTGAAACAAATGAGTACGTACATACTAAAAAAAGTTTACATGTATGCATTTCAAAAAAAACTAAAATATCTTATATTTGGAACAAAGAGAAAACAGCTTGGACAGTTACCGCAGACATTCGTCTATCAAACCGGTACGGGAGAATAGAGAATAGAGAGAGAGGCGGCGGCTAAAACCATCTAGGGTTCCTTCCCTCCGCCGGCGACGCCACCGGTCCGTCCAGTCTTCGACAGCCTTAGGGCTTGGAGGCGTGGCGGACCACGGCCCCTCGACGGCGGGAGGTCTTCGTTTTTTGTTTAGACTGTTTTCAGTGTCTTCTTCAGGATGTTGAGGCGGCGGCTACATCCTGAGGTCAGAATAATGTCCTCCCCATCCTATCCTCGCTCTGGTGATGCGTCTAGCATCAGCGGAGGGCGCGTGGAGTCGTGTGTCCAACGGATTCCTTGGGATCCGGTCATTCTTCGTATTGGTTGGTGTCGTTTGAGGTCAGTCTTTTCCGATATATGTTTGTCATCTTCGGCGATGGTTGCTGCTTTAGTGCGCTGGTCTTTTGGGGCCTTAGCACGACGACTTTCCGTCAGTCTATTACAACAAGCTCTACTACGTCAAGCTTTGCCTGACTCGAGTGATGGAGGGACGAGGACGGCGGCGCGCCTTCGACTCGTGCTAGTGTCTGTAATCGTCGCTAGGTGGTCCAATGAACTATTTGTAATTTTTATTACTTTTAAGATCCTTTGTACTACTGCTGATGATTATTAATAGATCAGCGGAATTTCGCAAAAAAAAAGTTACCGTAGCCATTCCAAAACCACCTTTTATTTCATTGTTCGTGTTGCCTGTTGGATCCCAATCGCACACTCCTATGTGGCCGGTGCCAAGCACGCGATAGCAGTCAAGTCATGGGCTCCTTCCAAAATCCAAAAGTTGCACCATCCAACAAGGGAAACGCTTCCCATGGCGCGACACTCTCTGATTAGGGATGGCACCCGTCGGGTTGGGGGTCGGGTCCGCCCCTCCCCCCCCATACCCGCCATGACTCTGTTGTCGGGTCAAAATTTTCTCCGGACCCGCCATCTGGCGGGTCCCGAGTACCCGATGGGTACCCGCGTCCATGTCCCGTGAGGCGGCAGAGATGATGGTGCAAAGGCGTGAGGCCGTGGCGATGATGGCGTAGAAGCAGCGAGACGGCGCCGATGTGCGAGAGGCGGCGGCGTAGCGGCACAGAGGCGTGAGGCAGGCAGCACAAAGGGGCGAGGCGGCGGTGCAGGGGCGCCGTGGAGACGCGAGGCGGGAAGAGCGAGGTGACGGGATAGGGGTGGCACGGAGGCGCAAGGCGGGCACGGCACAAAGGCGTGTGGCGATGGCGGCGCGCCTGCAGGATCGTGGGAGACGGCGTTGACTCGCGGGAATTCCCTAGACGGGATAGTGGGCTACTGAGCTGGGAGTCTGTTGTCTGGCCGATGGTGGGCCTGTTGGTGGGCCGGTCGTTGAGGCTATTAGAATAAATCTAGACAATATGTTGGGCCAGTGGCGGGTCTGTGGGTATGGGTCTGGTTCCTTCATACCCGTTCCGTATAATTTGGCGGGTCTAATTTTTACTACATCTGCTCCATTTAAGACGGGTATCCACCGAATTATCGGGTTTCGGGGCCCATTGCCCTATCTCTGATCGATCGCGGCGACCGCGAGCTGCTTTCTTTCCTTTCACACACGCTCTCGCTGCTTAATCAGCAGGCCCAGCATTCCGTAACTGCTCTTTTCATTTTCACAATGGTAAGTAATTTGGGCTACTCATGTATGTTATTAGTCTATATTACTATATCTACACGGTGGACAATAACATACTCCCTCTATCCTAAAATAAATAACTTAGGTTTGTCTAATTTAAGTGTATCTAGACTTGTTTTAGTACACAGATACATAAACTCAAGTTACTTATTATAGGATAGAGAAAATATATGTGATGTCATACATGGTATTATTTATTACTCGATTATAGACTCATTTTGTATTGGTACGTGTGATGCTATAGTAACATAATGCGTTATCATCTTCTTCTCTTTGTCCATTAACTATTATGTTGCTACCAATTTGCTTAATTGGCGTTCCATGGATATGGATGTTACTATCTAAATTACTCACACTACGAATAGTCTAAATAACTTAGACTATAATATGTTTATATTACTAGTCCATGTTACTTTTTATAGTGGCAATAACATGTGTGATGTCATATAAGGTTTACTTAATTAGGCTGTAAACTCATATTATATGGGTATGTGTGATGTTATGATAACTCATAGCTAAATTAATTTTATTTATTATGTCATATCACCAATTTATTTAGTAGTTAGTATTGCACGAACATCCATGTTCATAAGTTAACGCATAAAATCGGCATCCGATCCCCCACCATGCGCTCGCGGATTGGCTCGCTTGTCACATATCTAATGCACATGCACATAATGCACATGGACCCAACAATTATCCACTTTGTGTTATAGCACCAACTTTTAGACGCGTCCAAGAGGTGGCGCGTGAGGCAATGGCCTACCATCTGCATGTGGTGATTGATTTGTATCGCCAGGAGCTTGACAGTCAAATGGATCAAAACGGACAATTTAGTTGCCATACAGCAGCTGGATATGCTCCTACTTTCTCCGATCCATATTAATTGATTTAAATTTATTAAAATTTGGATGAACTTATATACTAAATAGTGTCTAGATTCATTAAATCTAGACAAATATAAGTCAATTAATATGAGTCAGAGGAAGTAGTACTTTCCTTTTCTAATTTTAGCAAAAAACTCGAGGTAAGACTGCATAAAATTATTCCGACACGATTATCTGATCAGACAAACTTGTCTGACACGAAGTTAGTAATGGTCAATGCTGCTAGTAGATCATGGCGTGCTGTCCACCCTGCCGCACGTCGCTGCCACGCTAGCCGCTCGCAGACCCACTGTGCGCGCTGCAGCAGACAAATCTGGCAGATCTGTTGAGCCACCTGACTTGATTAAATACTCTCCTTTTGCCTGTCAGATTAATTAGGCTGCTCCAAACTTTGTCCCATTTTATTCTCCATTTACCTGATTTGGAGAAATCCACAAATAAATGTCCTCTCTTTATCCGCTACATGAACCCAAACAGGCTGTTGCCAATTCTGTCCTCACTTTTTAATACATAGGAATTTCTTGTATTTGAACAATATTAAATAGATCGAACGCGATCAATTATACAAAAGTGCCAGAGTACATTTAACTAGATGAACTTGAACATCAAACTTAACTTTTCCGAAACAGGCTTTTTCCCCGCTATTCAAAAGGTAGCAACTAAAAGAGATAGACTTAAGGTGCCCGAAAAACGCATCTCCCCTCCCGGGTCGCTCGCGCAGCGGCGGCTTCAGAGGGCCAGCTTCGCCCATCCCCGTGGCTACCATGGCCGCTGCCATCTCATTTATATAAAAAACGAATTTCTTTCACATATCAATTACGTATATTCACAACAAAAGAACTAAACCGACAGGATGCATTTTATTCATAACAAAACTTTATCATGTTTACACACTTCTATCACAATGTAACCACATAATCTCTGTGCTGATTGGAGGTCGTTGGCGAAGAATCCACATGCCACATGCACGTCGTAGGCAGATCGGGTGAATCCACACCCGTGCAGAGAGAGACATGCGAGACGTCCGTTGGGGCGTCGAACCGGCGTCCACCAGCCTGTTTGATGATATAAGCTTTATTAATTAGCCACAAAATCTTTTCAACAACTTCAAATGACACGAGAGATCACTCTCGTTTGCAACATAACACGCGTTAATAATTAATGAAAAGCTAATCACGCCTCAAACGTGTCAACATATATTATTTTGCAGGCATTCCAGTACACTAAACACGTAGGGTTCACATAGCTGACATCTCCCTTTTCCATCGTCCAAGAGACGACGGCGCACGGTCAACGATGTGCTTATCAGGAGAAATTTAATTCTGGTGCCTGTCGAGAAATTCTCACATACTACTATGGCACACCAGAATTTTTACCAGTCCAAAAAAAGAAAGTAGCACGCCGCACCAGAATAATTTTTACCTGTGCTGCGGCTACAAGAGTAGCACGCCATATACTAAGCTCATTTCTCGTAAACACGCCGAGGGAAACGGATTATTATTAGCTCGCTCACACGCGCGGCACGTGCCGTCTGACGTGCGTGCTGCCGGCCATGTCGACCGAGGCACTCCTCACAGGGGGCGGAGGAGCGGAGGAGAGCCGGTGCATGAGCATCGACGACGTGCTGGCGCTGCACACCGGTGAGTTGGGACGGTGGCAGCTGCGGCACTTCGTGCTGGTGTCGTTTGCTTGGACGCTGGAGGCGATGCACACCATGATCATGATCTTCGCGGACCGCGAGCCGGCCATGGCATGCGCCGCCTCGGACGGCCGGTGCAGCGACCGGTGCGCCGGCGCCGCGGCCGGCTGGGAGTGGGCCCTGGGGAGCGGCTCGTCGACGGCGGCCGAGTGGGGCCTCGTGTGCGGTGAGCGGTACAAGGTCGCCCTCGTCCAGGCCATCTTCTTCGTTGGATGCATGATCGGTACGTCCGGTGAATTGTCGCAGCGCAGGGTGAATTCATTTGAGTAAGTGACTGAAGGTGTTGGTTTTTGCAGGCGCTGGCGTGTTCGGGCACCTCTCCGACTCGTTCCTCGGCCGGAAGGGCTCGCTGGTGGTGCTCTGCTTCCTCAACGCCGTCGTGGGCCTCCTCACCGCGCTGTCCCCGAACTACTGGGTCTACGCCGCGCTGCGCCTCCTCACAGGCTTCAGCACCAGCAGCGTCGGCTTCTGCTCCTTCGTCCTCGCGACGGAGCCCATCGGGCCCTCGCACCGCGGAACCGCCGGCATATCGACCATGTACTTCTTCTCAGGCGGCATCGCGGCGCTAGTGGCCGTGGCCACCATGTTCCAGTCCTCCTGGCGTCTCCTCTACGTCGCCACCTCCCTGCCCTCCCTCGCCTTCGTGCTTCTCGTCATGCCGTTCGTCTCCGAGTCTCCGCGATGGTACCTGGTGCGCGGGCGCGCCGACGACGCCATGCGCGTCCTGAGGGACATCGCAAGCACCAACGGCAGGCGCATCCCCGACGACGTTACGCTCATGCTCGATGGTGACGCCGACGATACCAAGGAGCCGCTGTCGTCTTCTTCATCGACCTCAGGTGGTACGATCCTCGACGCGTTCCGGTCACGAACGGCGCGGGTCAGGCTTGTGCTCTCGGTGATGGTCAACCTGATCTGCTCGGTGGTGTACTTCGGGCTGAGCCTCAACGTTGTCAACCTAGAGACAAACCTCTACATCAGCGTCGCCGCGAACGCGCTGGTCGAGATGCCGGCGTGCCTTCTTACCACCCTGCTCCTCCACCACTTCGGGCGCAAGCCGGTCGTCATCGGCACCATGCTTCTCAGCGGCGTCTCCTGCGTCGCCGGTAGTCTCGTTACCGGTGCCGGTGCCATTAGGATGGCCTGCGGGGTGGTGGGGATCTTCGGGATGGGGACGACATACAACCTGCTAGTGGTATACACGGCGGAGCTGTTCCCGACCGTGGTTCGCACCGCGGTGTTAGGGTGCACGGCGCAGGCGATGCAGATGGGTGCCATACTAGCGCCTCTAGTGGTGGTCCTCGGGGAGCGGCTGCCGTTCGCGCTCTTCGGCGTCTCAGGGATCATTGGTGGCTTGCTCGTCTTCTCCCTCCCGGAGACCATGAACATGCCCTTGTATGACACTTTGGCCGGCTTGGAGAAAGGGGAGAGAGCAGACGACTAGAGGAGAACTCTCAAGTTTGATTCTGTTTAACGAGAATCGGGGATGAAACGTGATTCCCATGAAACCATGCATTTTGAATAAAAACATAGTGAATTGCACAAGTTGACTCATATTTTTATTTATTTTGATGGTGGAAATGTGTGTATGGTTTCACTAGTTGGTACTTCAATGTTTTACGATATAAGACTTTTTAGCAATGCTAGCTCAGGCCGGCGCCACCCTCATACGGCTCCTCCTTGACGCCGCTCAAGGCAGCACCGTTGTTTCCCTGCAAGTCAACATACTGGGTGCTCGTATTTACGGATTGACCACTCGATACTAGCAGACATCGGCACTGTCATCACCCCATGGTTGCTCATGGAGTCGACAATAACCCGGGATGCCATCAGGTCTGTAGCCACATGAAACACGATTCCGTCGACACGCAGTGCCAACCGTCTACAAGGCGGCGACCCAGATTCCTCTTTCATCCCAGGCATGGAGACGAGTGAAGCGGAATAGGACAAAATTGGCGTCGAGTGCGAGGAGGACGACTCCAAAGACGAGATCTAGACACCGTCCTCGGCTACCTTCATCGCAGGACGGGAGGCGGTGATATTGGGTGAGGCAGCCTACCACCCCGAATTTGGTCCATCACGAACTCCAACTCACCCCCACACCCAGGAACAATCATAGGTTTTAGTTCTGCAGTGGGAACAGTCCGACGTGGCGCCACGAGAGCTCCGGCTATGAAAAATCCATATCGTAACGTCGTTAGAACACTGGCTCCCACCATGGAACATTGCATGGATCCCATAGCATCATGGTGCGTGCGAAGTCCACCAGCACCTCCTCCCGGTGGCAGTACACCTTGGCCCTCCATCGGTCGCTGTGACCGGTCGGCTCTGGAGCTAAGTCAATCCCCCCACCCCCACCCCACACCCCCCACACACACACACAGAAAAACCACCCGCCTTGTAACCACATTGTTAGAATTGCGACAAGAAGATAACGAAGAACGAAAACGAAAAACACAGTAAGGGGACACAGATTTAACGTGGAAAAACCTCTCCAACAAAGAGAGAAAAAAACCACGGGCGCCAGCCAGCGAAACTTTACTATATCGAAGAGTGTTTACAAACGCCGGGGATTTCACAGATGCAACTCATCCCAACCGGCGGCTTACAAGGGGTTTATATATCGGTGGAAACCTAGGTCTTCGACGATCCGTACCGTACCGCGGGGGGCTGTCGCCCCCCGCACCCCCCACAGGCGTCCCCGTTGGGCACGGCCCAAGCCTCCGGCGACGGGCCTCGCTCCACTCGTCAGAAGTTGGCCTATACTTTGTAGAATTTGGATCAACATATAACAAACTCCACCTTGAGACAAATTCCTCCTTGTAGCATCAACAGCAAACATCTCCCTGAACAAACAAAGCAAATACTTTCGGCGCCAATAGCCACTTGGGCTAATCAGTTAAACCAACTAAGTTCGAGCAAAGCTCAAACTTAGCAACAGGAACAGGTTTAGTCATCATATCAGCAGGATTATCATGAGTGCTGATCTTGCATACCTTTAATTTACCTTGAGCAACAATGTCTCTAACAAAATGGTACTTGACATCAATGTGCTTAGTTCTCTCATGGAACATCTGATCTTTTGTAAGGTATATGGCACTTTGACTGTCACAAAACAAAGTAATGCAAGAATCATCTCCACAAAGCTCAGCAAACAAACCTTTCAACCAAACAGATTCTTTGCAAGCTTCAGCAATAGCCATGTATTCAGCTTCAGTAGTAGATTGTGCAACAACAGCCTGCAATGTAGCCTTCCAGCTAACAGCACAACCTCCAACATTAAACACATAACCTGTGAGGGATCTTCTCTTATCCAAATCGGCAGCAAAATCTGAATCCACATAGCCAACGAGCCCCTCACCGGTCCTGCCAAATTTCAAACAAGCATTGGAAGTGCCAAAAAAGGTACCTGAAAACCCACTGAACAGTCTTCCAATGTTCTTTACCAGGATTAGCCATGTATCTACTTATCAAACTCATAGCATATGATAAATCAGGACGAGAACAAACCATGGCATACATCAAAGAACCAACAGCACTAGAATATGGCACCTTTGACATGTACTCAAACTCTTCATCAGTAGTAGGACATTGAGAAACTGACAATTTAAAATGAGGAGCAATAGGAGTACTAACTGAGTTGGCACCATCCATATTAAAACGATGAAGAACGTTCTTAATGTAACTTTGCTGACTAAGAAATAACAAACCAGATTTTCTATCTCGGGTAATCTCCATACCTAAGATCTTCTTAGCAGCACCAAGATCCTTCATCTCAAACTCACTACTTAGGTGTGCCTTCAAAGTAGTGATTTCTTTCATGCCCTTGGCAGCAATTAACACATCATCAACATATAGCAGCAAGTATATAGGTGACCCATCAACAAACTTGATATAAACACAACTATCATATTTAGACCTCTCAAAACCATGTGAGATCATAAATGAATCAAACCTTTTATACCACTGTCTTGGAGATTGCTTTAAGCCATAAAGAGACTTCTTTAATTTGGTCCATGTATATTTCCTCATCAAGCTCTCCATGTAGAAAAGCAGTCTTGACATCTAACTGCTCAAGCTCAAGATCACGCATAGCCACAATACTAAAGAAAGTACGAATAGAACTATGCTTCACAACTGGAGAGAACACATCATTGTAATCAATACCTGGAATCTGGCTGAACCCTTTTGCTACTAACCTTGCCTTGTACCTTGAAGGCTCTTTGGGAGATAGACCTTCCTTTTTCTTAAAGATCCACTTGCAGCGGACCGCCTTCTTTTGTTTAGGCAAGCGCACAACATCCCATGTGCCATTTTTCTCAAGCGATTGCATCTCTTCTTGCATAGCAGAAACCCACTTCTCGCGGTCAACGGATGCAATGGCTTCATTATATGTAGCAGGTTCAGAATCGTTCTCCACCTGTTCAGCACAACTCAAAGCATAATGTACAAGATTGCACTCTTCAATTAAACGAGGACGAGGACCATAGTTACGCCTCGGTCTATCAGCAGCAATGGACTCATGTGGCTGCTGCAAAACAGTAGGTGAGTGCTGAACAACAATATCATCAATGTTGTACCTCGTTACACTTGGCCCAAGCCTCCGGCGACGGGCCTCGCTCCACTCGTCAGAAGTTGGCCTATACTTAATAGAATTTGGATCAACATATAACACACATATCCGGAGGCGCTAGGTATCCACCTCGATACAGGATCCATGCCTCATCTATGGTGAGGTTGTGTGGGTCGAAGCCATTGGTGGCCGCCCCAGTGGAGCGGTGGCCGCCACCACAACCGACATGTGACATGGGCAGAGAGAAACATGTGCTAATAGTATGGAAGAATGTAGACGATGGGGACTTGCGAGATAGAAGAGATGAACCCCCCCCCCCCCCCTCCCCCCAAAAAAGAAATGCTTCGAGGTGGATCGAGCACATGCCAGGCCAGGCGAGAAACCAAGACAAAGCGGAAGCACACGCTATCACATGTGCAGTCTCCCTCACACGTGATGAAGGCTTGTATATGATCATCTTGGTTTCTGACTGACTGTCGGTTATTCAGCGAATCGAGGCTCCAGGGAAGGACAACTCGTTGGTATTGTTTCCTTTCGAGTATTGATGTGATTTGATCAATAAAAGCATTCAAGGTTTAAAAAAACAAAATTGCTAATTCTCAGACGTCCGAGATTTACACATGAGTTACAACTAGATTGTAAACTAAGAATTTAATGAGTTACAACTAAATTACAATTGAGAATTAGCATAAATAATAAAATAACATCAATAAGTTAGACATAAAAAGTTTTATCTAGGTGCTCAAAAAGACAGGCCTCGAGCGTCCACCCATGGAAAATGAAAATCGTAGTCGTTTGCGCCTCAGACTACTGTAGCGTGCTCGCTCGGCTGTCGAGCTCGTCCCGGTTTTATAAGGAGAAAAAGGAACCGCCGTGGAAGCTGCCGGAAGGTCCGAACCCATATTCGGAAATGCGCACACACACCTGCCGCAGCGTCGCATAACACGGGCACAATTTAATTAAGCTTCCAAGCCAGCACTATATAACCCGCCGAGTTCATCGCAACCGAGCCGCACAGACGGCAAATACCTGTAGTCACATCGCATCATCGTCGGCGTTGACATATATGGGTGGAGGCAGCCCCATGGATGCGGCGGTGCTTGTGGCCCCCGGGGTGAAGGGCAGGAAGGTGCTGTCCTTAGAGCGGCACCTGCTCGACGAGAAGGAGGCCGTCGCCGGCCTCATGCGCTCCATCGCCGACTCCGGCGTGCGCAGCGCCTTCTACGTCTTGGACCTCACCAGGGTCGTCGCCTTGCACAGGCGCTGGCGCCGCGCGCTCCCCTACGTGCGGCCTTACTACGCCGTCAAGTGCAACCCGGAGCCCGCGCTGCTCGGCGCGCTCGCCGAGCTTGGCGCCGGCTTCGACTGCGCCAGCCGCAGAGAGATCGAGGCCGTCCTCGAGCTCGCGGTCGACCCTGGGAGCATCGTGTACGCCAACCCGTGCAAGCCCGACGCGCACATCGAGTACGCGGCGCAGGTCGGCGTCAGCCTCACCACGTACGACTCCGTGGAGGAGGTGGCCAAGGTGAAGCGCTGCCACCCGGACTGCGAGCTCATCCTCCGCATCAAGGGCCCCGACAACGCCCAAGCCAAGGTCGATCTCGGCACCAAGTACGGTGCGCACGCCGACGAGGTGGTCCCGCTCCTCCGCGCCGCGCAGCGCGCGGGACTCCGCGTGGCCGGCGTTTCCTTCCACGTCGGGAGCGGTGGCTCCCGCACCGACGTGTACCGCAGGGCCATCGAGGCCGCGCGAGCCGCGTTCGACGCTGCCGCCACTCTCGGCATGCCGCCCATGCGCGTGCTCGACATCGGCGGCGGATTCATGGCAAGAGGCTCCGCGTTCAAAGAGGCGGCGGCGGTCATCAACGACGCGCTCGCACAGAACTTCGGCGACCTGCCTCGCGTCGAGCTGATCGGCGAGCCTGGAAGGTACTTCGCCGAAACCGCGTTCACGCTGGCGGCGCGGGTCATCGGGAAGCGCACGCGCGGCGAGGTGCGGGAGTACTGGATTGACGACGGCCTCTACGGCTCCCTCAACTGCGTCCTCATGGACGACTACGTGCCTAGGCCAAGGACACTAGCTGGCCGGCGCCCCGGCAAGCAGCAGAGGACGTACACGTCTACGGTGTTCGGGCCGACTTGTGACTCTCTGGACACGGTGATCACTGGCTACCAGCTGCCGGAGATGAGCGTGGGGGAGTGGCTCGTGTTCGACGACATGGGCGCCTATACCAAAGGGTCCGGCTCCAACTTCAACGGCTTCTACACCTCCGACATTGAGACATTCTTGGCCTACTCCAGCTAGGATCAACAACAACTATATTCTTTAAAAAAACAACTATATTTAATTAATATGGACACGTACTACACGTCGTTAATTTATTTCATGTATGCATACATGTACACCGAGAGCGTCGTTTGGAGACCGTCCTCACTGAGGACTTCAATTTTTTTTGAAAATTCAAATTTACTGATTCAAAAAAATCTGAAAATTTTACCAGGATGTAGATGGCAATTTTTTTTTTGAGAAACACGGTACAAACGCAGACGTTCACAATGCGTACATACACTCACCCCTATGAACACAAGCACGCACACCCTACCCATATGAGCACCTCCGAGAGACTGAGCCAGCGGGTCTTGAAATTGACGAAGTCACCACAGACGCCTCGCTATCGACGGAAACGTCGTCTCCCACTGAAAGAATATTCCGCCTTTATGAGACACCAAAGCGTCAAACCTGGGGTTTGAACTCTGGTGGGCTGGGGGTACCACTGTCCTCCTAACCATCCAACCACGGGTTGGTTCTCGGCAATTTATAATACAAGCCATGCCAAATATCATGTCAAAATACCTTTTATTTTAACCTCAGCAAAAAAGAGAAATGTGCAGGTCTGGTCGTGAACAATGTAATTTTAAATGGACCTCCATATTTCTAAAATTTGTGATATTTGTCTTTTTTATGCACCCAAATACAAAGGTATTTTCTGTTAAAAATTTACAGACTTGTATTTCTCATTGTTGGCTACATGTGTGTATTTTTTTTTGAAAATTATGTAATTCCTTTTAAAAAATTTAAAAACGGGCTCCAGTGAGCCAGTGGTCCAAAACCATTTTCCGCATGTACACCCTGTATTACCGTGGGTTTAATGTTGATTTGATGCCGGAGCTGATGAGTCTCCAGATGTAAATCAACCTGCTTAGAGTCTATCAAACTCTACTCCGATTAACTTGAAAGTGATAGAGGTGGCGCTTATGCACATGGCATGAATCATGCTGCGATGAATGGTTGATCAAGATGAAATATGCCTCTTGGATTTTGAAAAATATCGCTAGTACAGACCGACACTATGGGTGTATTTGGTTTGAGCCCCTGCTAGCCCAACCAATTTTTTGGCATGACCGAAGCAAGGGCATGACCAAAATTGACAAGTTGTTGTTTGGATTATAGCCATAGCACTTTCCAAAATTTTGGTAAAGTAGTGCCTCCATTTGGTTTACAACCAATTGTCTTGGCATTCATTGACAACTTAAACTGGTTAGTGCTTATTTGATTCTAGTTCAATCAAAATAAACGTTGATAATTTTTTTAAAGAATTCGTCAACCAGAAAAAAAAATTAAGCCATGAGAACATTACCTCGGAACTAGAAGTATCTGCCTGCTGTTCGCACTTGCTAGCTAAATGAGCCAACGAAATAATACGTAAATCATCCAAGGATAAAGTATATATTTTTTGACACAGGATAAAATATGTTTACTAGTGGGAACTTGGGACCTAGGCTGAACCGATGGACGCAATACTTGCACTAATTACATGGGACTCACCAAAGAGAAGCCGGCACATACTTCCAATTTTTGGCGAAGGATTTTCAGGCCCTCAACTCGCCCTGGCGTGGGCGAAATTTACACGAGCGGGCTTAGGGCGCACAGGGCGAGCCAAAATTTTGGCGCCTATCCAAACAACGACCAAATACTGTTGGCTCGCCAATTTTTTGGTATGCGTTGTTTTGGTTGTAAACCAAATACGCCCTATGTACACGGTTGAAAAGTCTTGTTGGCAGCGGAGATTGGCTCCAACGCAGAAGTCTATCTCCGGTGTGAACTACTCATCGGGAACGGACGTACGCCCATCTCCGATGTAACATCAATGGAGAGATTCGAAACTCCAATATTGTTACCTCATCAGTAATAGAGAGTTCAGAATAACCATTTTCCTTGTTCTTATAGGAAACTACTTTTAATTTTACAACCGGTGTTGCAGTGATAAGTTTTCATTTTAATTAAGAACTGGATCTCTTTAACATATCAATTACATATATTCACAACAAAAGAACTAAACCAACAACATGCATTTTATTCATAACAAAAGACATGTCATGTTTACACTTTTATCACAATGTAACCATATAAGAAATGTCATATTTACACACTTCTATCATAATGTGACCAAACATAAGAACAATATCTCATCCAACAACATATGTAGCAAATTGCAATTTGGTTGTGGTAGAAGTAAAAAAATGTTGTAGTTACACCGTGTAGCAAAAATGGTTGTAGCATTTTCAAGATAGCTATGTAGCAAAGTCTAGCAACATATGCAACAAATCCAAATTAGGTAGTACCAAACCGTGAAAGAACATTTCACTGTTTGCTACATTTTTGCTATATCATGTAGCAAAAAATATATGTGCTTGTAGCAAATCGCAACACTGCTTGCAACATCGAGAATTTCAAAAACAAAACTGACCTCCATTATCGACCACAGAGACATCTTTGCGCCGAATCGAGCTCGCCGGCCATGAATCCTCATGTCAGAGGTACGTGGGAGCTAGACCGGGTGAATCTCCACCCGCCCATTCACTGGACATTGTCTTCTCCAATTCTGGTGTGTGGTTAGCTCGCCTTCAATGGCCATCAATGAATCCGGCGTGTTAGTGATGGTCGTTGGCAGAAAAGGCTGCCCCAAATCAGTTCCTCACGATACATGCATCTTCCCTCTGAGCTTAGTGACGCGAGGAGAGCAGGAAGGAGGAGGGGTGCGAGGAGAGGAGCTAGGGGTATTGACAACAGCTAGGAGTCATAGCCTTTGATGAGTGGTGTTTAGACAGTGCTTTAATCATACTTTATGTTTATAATCCCAGTAATCTCATGCTACCGGTGTTTGATGTGGAGCACTTCGTTGGAAACCCCAAGAGCAAGGTGTGATCAGCACAACAACAAGTCTTTCCTCAGTAGAGGCCGAGGTTATCGAACCAGGAGGAGGAAGGAAACGTCACACAGGTGTTGCAAGCAACTCGGAGACCTGCACAACACAAACTCAAGACTTTGCTCCAACGAACAATGAGGTTGTCAAGATCACAGGTTTGCTGTAACAAAGGATTAAACGTATGGTGTAGAAGGTAATGGATTGCAGCAAGTAAAACATGTAACAGTGGAATATGTATCAATGGTAAAGATTGGACAGGGGTCCATAGTTCACTAGAGATGCTCTTCTTAGATAAACAACATGGCATGGAGGGTAAACAAATTACAGTAGGGCAATTGACAGGAACTAAGCAAGGCATAACAATGCAATACTAGTCAGAAAGATCCTATGAGATTCGATTGGGCAATATAACAAGATACATAGACCGCCATCCAACTGCATCTATGACTAGAAGTCCACCTTCAGGTTATCATCCGAACTCCCTCTAGTATTAAGTTGCAAGCAACAGACAACTGCTTTAAGCAAAGTGTGTAAGGTCAACAGTTCACATGTTCCATGAACAAGAGACTATTGTTTTCTCCCTAGTAGCAACAACACATCTACAACCGAAGAGATTATTGTCACTTCCCTTGGAAACTAGAGGCATGAACCCACTATCGAGCATAAATACCCCCTCTTGGAGTCACTAGCAACTACTCGGCCAAGATAGCTACTAACAACGGAGAGCATGCAAGATCACGAACAACACAGACATGATAGAATCATAAAGACAAAACCATTAATCAAACCAACATAATAATCTCAATATCCATCGGATCCCCACAAACACAACATGCATGATTACAAATAGATTAAATCTTGATCATGAATGGAGCTCACAAGATCTATACATGAAAGCACAAGGAGGAGATACAACCATCTAGCTACTACATGGACCCATAGTCCAAGGTGGAACTACTCATGCATCATACCGGAGAGAAGGCCTCCGGGATGATCTTCCCACCGGCAGGGTGTCGGGAAGAACTTCAGATCCCCCCGATCTAGGGACGACGGTGGCGACAGCTATAGAAGGTTTCGTGGAATATTGATCGGATACTTAGGTTTCTGCATCGGGGGCTTCTTATAGGCGAAGGGGCGAGGCTGGGAGGCGGCCAGAGGGCCCACACCCTTCCTAGGAGCGGGCCAGGCTTGGCCGCGCCCAGGAGGATCTGGCCGCCCTCTGGTGCATCTCCATCTCGTCTTCTGGATTCGGGTTCCCCACGGAAATATATTGACTTTGGCTTTTCTCCCGTCCAATTCCGAGAGTATAGATTTTCTGCCTTTCTGGAACCAAAAACAGAAGAAAACAGGCAACTGGCACTGTGGCAACTTGTTAATAGGTTAGTTTCAGAAAAGATATAAAAACACCTCAAAGAAATATAAAGCAAAGCAAAGTAGATACTAAACAAGCATGGAACATCAAAAATTATAGATACGTTTCTGACGTATCAAGCATCCCCAAGCTTAACTCCTGCTCGTCCTCGAGTAGGTAAGTGATAAAAGAATAATTTTTGAGGTGACATGCACCTTCACAATAAAGATCAAACCATTTGCAAGAATTGAAAGCTAGGTTCAAAGAACTCTAAACATGTGCATGAAAGATGGAGTTCTAACAATAGGACATAGTAACTATGCATGCAACATGAAAGGCTACAAACAAAGATCATGAATATCATGCATTGAAAAATGTTTGTTTGTTTCACATACAGAAAATATGGCATAGTGGCAATCAGCTTGTCCCTCATAGAGTAGCAAATAGATGCATAGGACACCTTCAAAGTTCACAAGGGTGACTAGAAACAAATAGCACAAGAATAAGTAATATCACAATATGCATCAATCAATAAGCTTTGGGACACTACACACAGAATGACAACTATGCTCTCTTAAAGGTGCCTAAAGGTAGAAGGTGGAGACTCAATAATAGTGGAAGAAAGGCCTTTTATAAAGGAAGCAGGGATTTCAAGTTTCAAAAAGAGCTTCCAAAAATTATGGTACTTGTTAGCTTTCAGCCCTCATTGCCCCTATCATAAGTATCTTGAAGTGATTAAGGTTAAAGTGAACTAACTATGGAGTGAATGCTTGATAAAGTATAAGTTGGAAATCTCAAGTCCCTTGAATACGAGGGCCACACCTTATGATACTCAACTTCAGTCACCTGTAAGTTCTTGTCATTGTAAGTACATGCATATCATAGAGAACCGCCAACGGGGTACCCCTTGCACATGGTACATGAGCTATCGCATAACCAAAATGACAAGGCAAGCAGAAATGAGCATATCAGCAATCTTTTTATTTACTATATGCATAGCTTTTTATTGAGGATGCTTCATAGATAGCTCACTATGGTGATGCTGCAAGTTTCCACCATGATTAGGCATGGCTTAGGCTAGCGGCCCAGGCGTTTCTCTAACACAAAATAATTACTCCATGGACTTACAAGCTTCCTCTTTATTTCACACCGGTGACATCCATAGACAAAAGAGCATGATATCAACTGAGTACAAAGTACAAGTGCAATATTGAAAATGTTCCCCATGACAGCATGGTTCTGCTAATTCCAACGTATAAGTGCAAGCATATACAACATAGACGACACAATGGTTCAAGTTTATTAGGGGCAAAGAATATAAAGTGTGCCATCAAGTTAGTGAGGGCATTAATCACTAAGTTTTCACATAATAAAATAGTTTTTAATTGAAAGATAGTTAAAAACAAGAATACACCTGGAATGGTGTAACACACCATGCATAGGAGTTTATAGTGGACACTTTGGGAAAAACTTGGTTTCTTGGGAGTTGTAAGCATGAGTAGAGCTTACTCATACAAGTGGAGGCTAGCAAAAGACTAGGAGCAACCAACTAAGAGAGCATAATGACCATAATCATGCATAGCAACAAAGCATTACTAATCAAAGCATAGAGTGGTACTACAAGTTAAGGACTAAATGATCATAGAGGCTATGGTGACTTGTCATAGTCATAACATGGTGTGAGCATGTGCCAAGTCAACCCAAACAAAGCATCAAAGGAGAATACCACAATACTATGCTTCTGCATGCTAAAACAACGCATAATTTCTTCAAGGCACACTAAGCAATCCCAATTGTTTGGAACAAGACATGCTACAGCAATAATCACTAAGCATAAGGTCAAAACAACACCTAGCATGTCATGCTAAGGTCTAAGTCACAGTTAATGCAAGCTCCTCTTGCACTTACAAGCAAGAACTTACTACTCCTTTCCAACACCAAGCAACTTATTTGCAAAACAACACAGCGAGAACGGGGGTCCAAACTACTTTATTCAAGCAAACTAAACAACCTAAGCAAAGCAAACAAAAACTAAGACGCTCCAAGAACAACACAACTGTGCATGAAACAATAAAAACAAAGTGTCTAGACAGACCTGAGCTTTTTATTGATGA
Organism: Avena sativa; assembly: GCA_916181665.1. Classification (NCBI taxonomy): domain Eukaryota; kingdom Viridiplantae; phylum Streptophyta; class Magnoliopsida; order Poales; family Poaceae; genus Avena; species Avena sativa. The sequence continues at coordinate 182,809,330 of OV702294.1, forward strand.
AGAAGGGGATGCCTTGGGCATCCCCAAGCTTTGACGCTTGTACCTCTTGGATATTTCTTGGGGTGACACCATGGTGGCATCCCCAATCTTAAGCTTTTGTCCATTCTTCATCTCATTACATCATTCTCTCTCTACACCTGGAATTTTTCCTTCATACAAAACTTCACACAATCTTCATTAGCAACATTAGTGTATTCAAAAGATATTAGACCTCTGGCAAAGCTTTGGAATGGCAAGAATTTTCACTAAAAACACAAGCTACTGTAGCAACTCCTTCAAAAATCTCAATTCCCCAAAAGAGAACTCAAAAAGGAATCAATAAGAAGCAAATGTAAATAATGGCAGAAATCTGTCAAAATAGACCAGCAGGTAGAAACCGATTTTTTCGAACATCTTATCTTGCTCAAATCAAAGAGTGTTGAACTAACTAAAGTTAGATAACATACTGTGGGATTTATTAGTAAATGTTGAGCTCAATACGAGTTACAGAGACTCCTCACGAATTTTTACGGTGGAGGACAGAAATCTGTTTTGGGACAGCAACTCCCCAGATCTTACTTCCCTCTCATTAGAGGTCATTCTTGGCACAAAAAGCAAACAAAATGGATAAGGAGAGGTCATTACTGAAGTAATAACTTCCAAGACTCAAGGAAACTCTTGGGTTATCTCCCAACAAGTACTTTTCTTTAGCTTGAGAAGATGATCACATAAGAACTATGAGTTGAAGTAAGAGAGAGCATCAAGAAGCAAATTCAAAACACATTTGAGTCTAACCCACTTCCTATGCATAGGAATCTTGTAAGAAAATAAATCAAAGAAGCACAAAGCAAGAAGCATAGGAAATCAAAACAAGTGCAACTTCAAGATTTTCAACATAAAGAGGGGAAACTTAATATTGTTGAGATACATAAGACCATGTTTCCCTCTCTCATAATAACTTTTAGTAGCATCATGAATAAAATTAACAATATAACTATCACATAAAACATTCTTACCATGAGCCACATGCATAAAATGATTATTACTCTCCACATAAGTAGTGGGAGCAAATTCAACAAAATAGCTATCATTATTATTCTCATCACCATAATCATCAAATATAGGAGGCATATTGTAATCACAATCAATTTTCTCCTCAATAGTAGGTGGACTGAAAATATCAATATCATCATTGTAATCATCATAAATTGGAGGTAAAGTATCATCATAGGCAATAGAATTTTCAGAATTGGTACTAAAGAGGTTTTCTATATCAAAAGTAGTGTGCTTTTCCCAATCATTATCACTACTATATGTAACAGGCATAGGAATATCATCACAAGTTTTACCCATATTAGATATTTCAAAAGAATCCACAGGAGCATAACATTCATCCTCCTCTTTTTCATCTAATAAGCTTCCTGTTTCAGCAATTTCTTCTTCCATAGGCTCCTGCAAGGCATTAGTCTCTTCCATTTGTGGAAAGCACCTATTAAAATATTCAAGAATATAGCCATTTTCTTCCTTGTAATTATCAAAGAAAAATTTAAGTATCTCATAAACCTCATGTTCATAAGGTGCATCATCAGTATTTTCAAGCAAACTGGCAAGTTCAAATGCACCCTTGAAAGCAATAAACTCATTAATTTGTTCCACATCATCAAAGTCATAATTTTCTTTAACATAGGAAGATATGGTAACATTATCATTATACTCACATTGAAAAGGCAAGTGTTTGTACCTCCTACAACAACAAGATTTATCAAAGCAATAAGTGACATTATGTAACATCCCAGCATTTAAGAATTAACAAAGGGTAGATTTAGGAATCTGTGATATTGCATGCATTCATCTGTGAAAATGTGGGTAAATGTTTTGCCAAATAAAAACCTAAAGTGATCAAAGTTTCTTTCATACTTTGAGATTAGGTATAGTCTTGAAGGATGATTATTATAGACTTTGATATGATCTTGTGGATTAGAGTGTTTTGGGAAATGAAATTTGAATTTAAAACTTGAGTGTTTGAATTATAATTCAAAAGAATTTTGAATGATGGTTGAGTATTTGATTTAATTAAGAGTTAACCAGTAATAACTCAAACTTTATATAAAGAAAGCAATGAATCTCCATTTCATAATTTTATTCCATAAATAAGTTACAAAAATGTAACTTATGAAATCATCCACAATCTTTACAATAGCAAATAAATAAAGAATAATATTTATTTATTGATGATAGTACAATCTTTATTACAAAATAATAAAATAAAGAGTACAAAATAATAAATTAAAGATTACAATTGAATATAAGAGTTATTACAAGTGACTATTCTATAAAGAAAAATAAAAGCCTAAACTAAAATCTTGATCTTCAACTCTGGTACCTGCAAAATAAAAAGAAACTTAAAAGAAAAATAAAGTTAGGATTAGAATTATTTTACTCTTAGAGTTGACAGTGAAGTGCACTGTTCACTTTTTCATCATTGAGTATTTAAGGGGCAAGTTTCACCAATATGAAAGAATATATCTTTCATAATTTTAAGCCATAAGTCAAATAAACAACAAGGAGGGGCAAATTTCACTATCCAAGTAAAAGTAACCAGATAAAGGTAACTTCACAACCAGAACATATCCACAATCTGTGCAGTAGGCACACACACCAAACTGCATGGTGTGTGCTGTCAGCACCACAGCAACAACACAACCAAACAAAATCATCAGCACAGCCATGGGAATACAACCCCACATCACTTTCTTGTTCTTACACACCAAGAACAGCAGCCAGGAGCTAAACCCATCCAAAGCCAAGCTAAATCACACCAAACAAAACCTTGGATCACACCACCAAAATGGTGACGTAAGGAGGGGTGGATCAGGTGGATAGCAAGACCAAGATCAAACCATCAGGACCAGGAGGAGAAGGGCTAGATCAAGGACAAGCCAGGAGCTGGAAATACCAGGGGAGCATCAGATCAAGATCAACCACAGGAAACACCACATCAAGTGACAGTGGTGAGTAAATAGACCATCACATGATCTATATGTCTAAGATTAGACAAGCATACATGATTTGTCTCTTATTTAAACTCTCAGAAAGCACCCAAGTGGGGTGAATCCATCACTGAGGTTTTAAAGTCTAAAAGCAATCAGAAAAGTATAAGGATCCAATTAAATCTCAGAACAACATCATTGATCTAGCTATCAAGCTATATTTCAATTCAAGAATGAACATAGCTAAGATTTAAACTTCTAGGCACATCTCTAAGACAAGAGTAGCACCTTAGAATTTAATCTTATGGATCTATACAAGTGATCAAGCCTACCATCATTTTTCCCAAACTTTGATTTAAAAAACAGTAGCTGGTACCACTACCAGAACCATCCATATGAATCAACTAGATAAAAGCTTAATCCCTAAACCTCAGACCAACATCATGGGTCTTAGGGATTTAAGAAAGGAAGTTTCTACTTATCTTTAATGCCAAACTCATCGTAAGCTTGAACCAAACCAAACCAAGAAATAGAATCTATTCTTGTGTGCCATACAAAGATGGTGTCACAAGAACAGTTCTACACTAATCAGGTTAAGCATTCAATCTTCACAGATTCAACCAACCAACTACAAATCATTTTCCTGTCATCACAGGAATCATAATTAATAAAATCCCCATGTATATCTTCACTGTTTGAAACCATTTGATCTCAAACTACATATGAATTCTTAAGCCAACAAGTGCTAATACAGTGACTTCATCACACAACACTCACTGCCATTAACCAAGTAATGACAATGGTGTGTTATTAAACCACTAGAATTCCAAGTATTGCCTCTAGAGCAACTTTACCATCTGACCATATCAAAATTAATCCATAGAATCATCTGATAAACCACTAGCATCACCACGGCTAATCATCAGCAGTAAGCCACAACAAGTCACCACTTAATAGGTTCAAGGATCATTAACACATGATCCAAATCATTAGTTACTTAATCAACAGCCGGGTATGAACCCTAAGCATAACCAAGAACCCTAATCAGGACAGGACAGTAACCAGGAAGGCCACTACCAACATCTAGCATGGGAGGGCCTAGCACAGAGAACACGAGAGGAGAGGAAGCACTCACCAAAGGTCCTCGCTGTAGAATAGAAGAGGAAGCAGAGAGGTCGACGACCATGGCGGCACGGGGAGCACCCCAAAGGGGGCGCTGCGACCCATACAGCGCCACGGCAGTGACCATAGCCACGCTTGGGGGCGATAAGCATCTACATGGCACACAATAGCAGCGGCGGCATCAGATCAACGCCAACCCTAAACTCTAGGGTTCGAGACGGCATCGATCTAGCCACAAGAGGGCTCCAAGTCCAAATACAATTGGACAGGAGGGAAAAGCGGGGTCGACAACCTCTTCCTGCACCACGGTGGTGGCCAGGGCGGTCCACAGCGACGCGAATCGCCAGCGACAGCACCGCTGACCATGGGGTCGGGGAAGGAGAAGGAGAGAGATGAGCTCGAGAGAGAGACAGAGAGTGATGGGCTGGGTTGGGCCAGGAACCCTTCGGGGTGGTAGTCTTGAATTTGCCTAATGGGCCACAAGGGCCCAATAAAACTAAGCACAAAGCCCAAATCTTTTAGAGCCTGTTTCAATAATTGGAAAAAGACCAAAATGCCCTTGAACTTAAAAAAATTTTAGAAAATAAAATAAAAGTACAAAAATTATAAATAAAATATTTTTGGATTCACAATAATCTAAAATATCCAAATAAATTAAGAAATAAAATTTTAAACATATAAATTTTATTAAGAATTTTGTAATTTAAATATTCCTTATGTAATTTTACAAAATTATTGAAAGATGATACAAATAAATAAAAATCACTTTCATTATGTATTAATATTTTAGTATTTTATAAAAATACTAAACAAATATTTCATAACAATTTTTTATATTCAAATAATAATTATTAAATCAATAAAATACAAATAAAAGGAAATAAAATAAAAAGAGTACAATATTCAATAAATATTAAAGGACTTAATATTTATAAATCCTTAATGAATTAAAAAGGATTTTTCAATAATTTAAATAATGAGGAAGAATACATATAAAGTTAAATAATGCATTACATTACTTTTGCATAATCATTTTGCTTCTTTAAATATTGTCCTTATCGGGCAATAATGATGTTTTTGTAGACATAGAAGCTCAAGGTCCAGTGCAAGCATCAGACTTCACTACCTTGCAATCACAAGGCAAGTTCATCACTTGCTCATATCCTTTGAAGAGTCTTTATCAAAGTATTTGCAAATTGTGTGTTATCATATATACTCCAAAGAAATAAAATATTATTTTCATAATTAAAGAAATCATAGATATCATCCTAAGTGATGATATATTGGAGCAATAGAACTTAGGGTTCTATTTGCAACAATGATGATCAATTAGGGACTTAATAACCCCTGACATCAGTGATTCTAGCGCCGTATATTACGCGTTAGCCATGAGATTTGGAATGGGACAGAGAAGTCAGTTGTATCTTCTTCCTATCGCATGAAGACGGATATGCAGGTCATGGTTGTTATCCTCGTAGCGTGCATATTAATTGGTAATTCGTAGAGGATATGCAACATATGGGTGGGAACCCTCAACGTCCCACGATAGTTCTGGCATCTAACAGTTTGTACAAACCATTGTCGTAATTCAATATGTGGGCATGGTGTACACCAAGGAGGCATGCGAGGTCGTGAAGGGGGCAGTGACTGGCTTGGACCAACTACTGGGCCCCACATCATGGAATTGTGGACGGGAAAGTACGCCCGGTTGTGCAACAAGGAGTTGATCTCTCATGGGTAAAGTAACGCACCTCTGTAGAGTGTAAGAATTGTAGCTTGTTACTCCCTGTTCTGGGAAGGAGCTACGAACGCGGCATGAAAGGAACTCCATGAAATTTCTGGTCAACCTGTGAAGGCTAATGGTCATAGATTTTTATAATAAAATGAATCTTTGAAGAAAGATTTACAAAAACTGCATAGTGCCAAGGACTTATAGTCCGAGGTGGTAGTTAGAGCATCAAACTTCCCACCTTGCATATAATGAACTTGTTAGGTAACACTGTTACTCATCCTTTCCTTTGATCCCTTGATTAGACTCTAAGGATCCCGAAGACGTGCCAATGTATGCAGCCGAATGTCAAGAAGATGTGTTCTACGAGGAGCCTGACCTGTCAGGAGGGGTTGAAGGAGTGGATTACGAAATCCGCTATGGCGTTGATGATAACGAGTCCAATTAAGTATCCTAGTAACCAACAGAGCCAAGCAGCATGAACTCTATAGAGTAAGCTGCTGAGCTCAACTCCTAGTTGGAGTTGCTACTTTTAAGTTCCGCTGAAACACTTTATATTTTGGTTTGTAAGTTGAAACCTTTTGAAGTCTTGAACTTCTGGTATTATAATAATAATAACATGTGAATGTTTGTAATATGGACCCGCAATGTTTCTATTGTACCACTCTGAGGGATGTGATATTTACGGAACGGTGTTCTATGGGTGTCATGTTAACGACTATAGTGTACTACACATGCAGTGGTATGCTGGGTCACCGCATATTATAAGTAGAGTACACGACTCTAGCAATAGTATCCAACTTATCAATTTGCTCCCATAAGTGTTTCCCTTTTTTTGACAAACGGTGTTCCTTATAATAATAATTTTATTCCTTCATGAACCCACCTTGCCAATAAGAACTAGTTTCAAAGAAACCATCCATTGATAGAAAGCATGACCAAGCAAGGCAACAACAGACCAGCAACTAGAGTAGGAACTAATTTTTTTTGGTTTTTTAAAAAGAGGCAAACAAAACCAAGCAAAAGAAACCAAGCAAACTAAAAACAAAGTAAAGAGAAAGGAAGTGGAGGACTCCCCTTGTGAAGACGTCCTTAGCATCCCCGGCAACGGCGCCAGAAAACTTGTTGGTGCTTGACGTGGAGCACTTCGTTGGAAACCCCAAGAGCAAGGTGCGATGAGCACAACATCAAGTATTCCCTCAGTAGAGACCGAGGTTATCGAACCAGAAGGAGGAAGGAAACGTCACACAGGTGTTGCAAGCAACGCGGAGACCTGCACAACACAAACTCAAGACTTTGCCCTAACGAACAGTGAAATTGTCAAGTTCATCGGTTTGCTGTAACAAAGGATTAAACTATGGTGTGGAAGGTAATGGTTTGCAGCAAGTAAACAGGTAACAATGGAATATGTATCAATGGTAAAGATTGGACCGGGGTCCATAGTTCACTAGAGGTGCTCTCCTTAGATAAACAACATGGCATGAAGGGTAAACAAATTACAGTAGGGCAATTGACAGGAACTGAGCAACGCATAACAATGCAATACTAGTCAGAAATATCCTATGAGATTCGATTGGGCAATACAACAAGATACATAGACCGCCATCCAACTACATCTATGACTAGAAGTCCACCTTCAGGTTATCATCCGAACCCCCTCCAGTATTAAGTTGCAAGCAACATACAACTGCTTTAAGCCAAGTGTGTAAGGTAAACAGTCCACATGTTCCATGAACAAGAGACCGTTATTTTCTCCCTAGTAGCAAAAACACATCTACAACCGAACAGATTTCTGTCACTTCCCTTGGAAACTAGAGGCATGAACCCACTATCGAGCATAAATACCCCCTCTTGGAGTCACTAGCAACTACTCGGCCAAGATAGCTACTAACAACGGAGAGCATGCAAGATCACAAACAACACAGACATGATAGAATCATAAAGACAAAACAATTAATCAATCTAACATAATAATCTCAATATCCATCGGATCTCCGCAAAGACAACATGCATGATTACAAATAGATTAGATCTTGATCATGAACGGAGCTCACAAGACCTATACATGAAAGCACAAGGAGGATATACAACCATCTAGCTACTACATGGACCCATAGTCCAAGGTGGAACTACTAACGCATCATACCGGAGAGAAGGCCTCCGGGATGATCTCCCCTCCGGCAGTGTGCCGGGAAGAACTTTAGATCCCCCCGATCTAGGGACGATGGTGGCGGCGGCTATATAAGGTTTCGTGGAATATTGATCGGGTATTTAGGGTTTCTGCATCGGGGGCTTCTTATAGGCAAAGGGGCGAGGCTGGGAGGCGGCCAGAGGGCCCACACCCTCCCTAGGCGTGGGCCAGGCTTGGCCGCGCCCAGGGGGGTCTGGATGCCCTCTAGTGCCTCTCCGTCTCGTCTTCTGGATTCGTGTTCCCCACGGAAAGATATTGACTTTGGATTTTGTCCCGTCCAATTCCGAGAATATTGATTTTCTGTCTTTCTGGAACCAAAAATAGAAGAAAACAATCAACTGACACTGTGGCAACTTGTTAATAGGTTAGTTCCAGAAAAGATATAAAAACATCTCAAATAAAGACAAAGCAAAGCAAAGTAGATACTAAACAAGCACGGACCATAAAAATTATAGATACGTTTTCGACGTATTAGCTACATTTAGCTATTATTATGCCTATTATATATTATCACATGTTTTCATTTATTTTAATGTGATCATTGCACAGCTAGTAGTTTTATAAGAATATTATTCATTTTTCTTGGCTTTGGTTTGTATTTATGTGGAATGGCGAGTAAATCCCAGTGAAAGAAGTCAAAAGGATGCAATGTGGAAGAGTTATAGGCACCAGACTTAGCCATATGAAGGGTGAAAAAATGATAATTCCAGCATCACAATATAAATATACAAGGACATAGTATTATATCCCTCGTCCATACAAATCCAACAATCCAAAGAACACCTCAATCAGAGTTCGTATGAAGAAATAACGTCCAAAATACTTAAAAGTTCAGGAGTTATAATGAGCTGCGGTACGACCAGGATGGCCAGACCGAGCCAAGTACCACCCTCCATTGGCTCCAAAACGTCAAACAGAAGTAACTTTTTGTGAAGTGTTGAATGGTATTTTGTCATGGATATCTTCTCCAGAAGCCTATTTAAAGTGGGGAAACACTAGCAACCACCTCCAACAAGCTATCCAACACGCACAGTCTTCATCTCCATCATCACAACCTCCATATCCACCATTTCCATGGAAGATCGCTGCCACACAGATACCTCAAGATCCATCTCCATCCATCTCAACCTTGAATGAAGGATGGGGAGACAGACACTAAGGAACCACAACCGGGACGCACATGCACCTTCGCCACGTCTTCACCATCATCATCATTGTCGTTGCACCTTCTTCCTTCCCCATCACAACCTCTAGGATGGGTTGTGACATGGCTTGAACCCTCTTTTAATGTTATGATTACTTGAGTATATGTTGTTGGTGTTATGATATGGTACATATGATTATACTTATTCTTTGATTTGTTCTAATCATGTTATGCTATTATCTTAGTGATCGAAGATGTCCAATCCACTGGTGTAGTTGGAGACATCCAACTACGCCAGTCCACACATGAATTAGATAGGTATTTGTGCTAATCATTTGACCTCTAAGTGACATGGCTGATATCTCTTGAGATGCGCATATATGTAGGAGCATTGTTGTCCCTAGAATTTAATGCCTTTGTTTGGTCTTTATGATCTTAAATATATTCTATTTCCATAGTAGTGTGCAATGAGAGGAGGATAATTGAGTTGTCTTATGCCACTTGGATAGTTGGGATACATTGGTATTTGAGTGATTGCCACACTTATAAGGTAATCTATGCCACAGATCTTGACAAACACACTTATACATCACTTTGACTTGGCAGTCATAGCATTAATTCTCTATCTTGTTTGCTTCTTTAATATTTACTTTTGCTATAGTTTACATCCAGTTTCTTGTACTAGTTGATTATAGACCCTCTTGTAAAGTATCGTTTACCTAGAAACTTATAGAGTAGGATATTTCGAAACCATAGTTTGGGTACGAATATGGATGCGCTGACAACATGACGACGGGGTTGTTTGGTTTCCATTCTATAAAGCTTTCAAGGGATGATATATATTGAGAGAATATTTGGCACTACAAGTATCGCAATAACCCTTTTGTTGATGCAGGAAACCAACCATAAAATTGGTGTCATTGTTCGGAAAAAAGTTCTTAGTCATTAACTTCCTACTCGCACATAATTTATTCCCATTTGTTAATATTATCTTACTACTTTCGTTTATATCAAGAAAAGAACAAAATAAAATTTATAAAAACTCTTCTTAACAATTATGTCTTCTGGGATGACTACTTTTGATCAGATGATGCTCGCAATGGAAGAGAAGAAGGTTGGGACTTTAGGAAGCTTTGTTACAAGGAAAAATATATTAGAATAATGGTTGATTTGATTCAATGTGCCCCATACCATTTTTGTAGACTGTGGATCCATAGAACATACTATTTGTCAATGTGATTATAACAATGATAGCATACTTGCATCTTATAATATAAGTGATAAGTGCTATGCTGCTGTGGAGGTTTTAGAATCTGTGCTTTTTATGGGTTGTTGGGAGTTGCTAGCTCGCGTGAGATATATAAAGGTAGAAAATCAAGCACTTGATAGAATTTATGATGCAGTGTATGCTATATACTCTTATTATCCTGATAACTTTTGTGATAATGCATTTGTCATCACTTATCATGAGCGAATCTCGACCTCCATGGAAGACCCTAACCTTTCTCATGATTCATGGAAGAAATAAGAAGTGGATGTACACCATAGTAGAGTTCCTACAGCCGATGGTATGGATGTGGTTAAAATATACAATCGGTAATTAGGTGTGTGTCATCATTTTGTGGCTCATATAAAATATCATGTGATAAATATATGGTTGATGGTCACTATGGTATTCAATTCTATCATACTATTAAAGAATCGCTAGTATCTCATAATGGTGTTGAAGTCTTGGAGTATATAGTTTATAAAGGTTCCCATGATCTACTCATTCAAACTATAAAATGCATGGTGAGTAGTGATAGTGAGTTCTTACGATAAAGTACCAAAAGTTTTCCAAGTATATTACTAAATAACATAAAAACATCTTAGTGGGAATGTACTTTTGATAGAGAGTAAGGCACGACATAAAGAAGTAGTTTCCGAAAATAACCCTTTGTATGCATCACAAGATAAAGAGGAGGATCACCAAGAAGGTGAGGTTTCAAACAATTGCACACTACAAAGACTATGTTTTTTTATCATGCATCTCTCTAGAGATGGTTCTTATTATTCTAAAGCAGTTGATAAATGTCCTAAAGAGGACTTGTGCATATACACTCATGTGGAAAGCATTAACATTTATTAACTAGAAATAGAATCTTGTTGTACTAATATGCAGGGTTCAAAGTAGTATGATGCGGATGATGACTCTTTTTCTAAGTGGTGTGATAACTCTGAAAGGGATGAACTTTCTTGCAAGGGCGGTGAGGAGGAACACACTTCTATGTTTTTCACAATTGCAAAAGAGTACTATGCCGACTTGATTGACTCGTGCCTCTCCAACCTTCCCATATACATTATGTGCATGTACCTACTCCGAGGGAACCCATGCCGACTTCATCGAGGACTTGTGTTGGTTCTTTTAGATGGAAAGGGACGGACACCAGAAATACCACATGGTGAGGTGGGCTGACACATGCGCCCCCAAGGACCTTGGGTCATAGGCATCTTGGACTCCCGCCGGTTCAGCGTCGCACTTATGCTGAAATGGGTGCGGCGTATCCTCTCTGAGGATGGAGGTCTCTAGCTACAACTCATAAAAGCCAAATACCTCCGTGGCCGGCCGCTCGTGACTTGTGAGTGTCGGGAGGGTTTTCCCTTTGGGCTTTGTTGTGCTGTCTACCCGGCAATTGTGTCGTGTTTATATCGAATTTGTGTTGGTTGCTATATATTAATATAGCGGGATGAAAGGATGATTCAAGAGAGAAGTTTATTTTGGGAGTTAGGCTAATAACTCCTCTTTCGGCAGAATTCTCTCCTGCCGCTCCCGAATTCAGGTAAACGGGACACGCTTGTGCATGAAGGTGTGAACAGAACTTGGCGCCAATGGGCGGAGTAGAAACGGCGCGATGAGCAGCTGCAACTGCGCAGCGGCAGCGCGAAAAAAAAGTAACAAGCGGTGAGTCTGAGAGACGTAGGAGAGAGAGACGGAGAGAGACGGGCGAGACGTCTGCGTCGAACCGGCTGATCCATCAACGGTTGATGATAAGCTTTTTTTTTTCCTTTATTAGTTAGCAACGTATATTTTCTAGAACTTCAAATGTACACAAGATCAATCTCGATTGCAACATCATATTAATGAAAGGGGAGCCCTACAAGCGCCCCCCGGGGGGATAACTCCCGGATCCTCAGGCCGCCACGTGTCCTCAAAAATACACTCAATCCCGTTTTTGCTATAAAACCATCTATTTTTGCTAAAAAAATCCTGATTTTGCTACATGTAGCAAAAAATGGTTCGCTCCAGAAAATAAAAAAACAGACTGAATCTCATCGGAGATTTCGTCGGAGACCTCGTCGGCGACCGTGTATCAAAAAAGTTATCCTAATGTAGCAAATCCGACCTCACCGGAGACTCGCCGGAGACCTCGTCGGAGACCTTGTAACAAAAACTTTGCGCTAGTGTAGCAAAACCGAAGAATAATTATAGCAAATAATTTATGTTAGTGTAGCAAAAAGTCAAGTTCGACGGAGCATCATCGGGGAACCAACCAGAATTTGTAGCAAAAATTTATAAAAAAATGATGGTAGCATTTGGAGAAGATCAATGTAGCAAAAACGAAATGAGTACATAGCAAATTATAAAAGAGTATGTAGCAAAATTAGCTTCCCCATTTCGCCCCAAAAAAGATAGCAAAATCCGTTGTCATCTGTAGCAACATCGTCGATCCAATATAGCATTATCGGTTAGCATATGTAGCAACCTTGGACCCCGTAGATAGCAAAACATGTAGCTAGACGCCTCGGGAAGCAACGTGGGCCTCCGCGGGTAGCAAGAGAGCCGATCCCCTAGGCTTGTCGCACGTAGAGAGCCGATCTGAGCAGCGGCGGGCCATTGAGAATGAGCTCAACTGAAGTAGTAATAGGATTTCACTCGCCGCGGTTAATCCCCACCCCACACCCCCATCAAGTAGTACACAGGAGGAGGAGGAGGAGGAATTTACTGCGCCCCAACTTCAGTTGTGGAGCAGGTTCCCGACGACTGAGGCTGCAGTGTTTTTCGCTGCTGAGTGGGGAAGTTATCTGGAGCAGAGCAATGGCGCCGCCGCCTAGGCTTGATCGACCTTCTCGGCATCGCAGCCCACACACAAAACAAAAGCAAGCAAGGAAGCAAGCGAAGTGCGGCACGCAAGGCAAGAGGCAGGGAGCAAGGAGCCCATCACGGAACAAGAGCGCCGCCTAGCCTAGCCTAGGCTGGGCAAGTAACCGGCGGGGATCGGTGGGTTGGAACGGGCGGCGAGCCCGGCGGACGAAGGTATGGAAGGAAGGAAGGAGATAAGACATATAAGGGCATCCACTATGTTGGCAATAAGGCTATCCATAAGAAAAAGTAGACTACAAGGAGTTCCACATACATAGTAGAGTCTATCAATAAGCTATCCATAAGCTCAAAATCTTAAAGGTGACCTACAAGCTTGTGGGTTGTCCATAAGCAATAAAATATTATTTTAGCTTCTCCCCTCTCTCTTGCATGTATAGAACTTTAATTGACATGTGGGGCCAGCTTATAGACAAGTTCAACTAGATACATTGTGAGGCTATCCATAAGCTTGTGGTGTGATATGTGGGTCCCAGCTTATGGACAAGTTCTTCTATATACATAGGTGATGCCCTAAGGCCAAGGAAAGCCACGCCTAGCGCTACACCACACGGGGATGCACGCGTGATATTTTCCGGGGAAGGTGTATCATTTTCCTTAATGAAAAGCTAAACACGCCTCAAACGTGTGAACAGGTCTATTATTTCGCACGCATTCTAGTACAGTACCCATGCTGGAGTTCACGATACTTATCTGATGGCTGATAACCCACTTGAAACACTATTCCTTGGTCCAAGAAACGACTGGGTCCATGGTGCTGATCAGGAGAAATCTAACGCTGTTGCCTATCCAGAAATTCTCACATACTCAGCAGATTCGCATCCATCTCACACAACATTTACCATACGTGACACTGCGGAGCGTCTGCAAGAAGAGCACGCGATTAAGTGCGTTTTCTCGCACACACCGGCGTAGTGATTAATTACGAAGTAGGAGCGCCGAGGGAAACGGATTAGGTACTAGCTAGCTCACACGCGCGCCACGTATGCTCTGGCTATGCCAACCGATCGAGGCGCTCCTCACGGTGGCACATGGGCATGAGCATTGACGACGTACGTGCAGGTTCTACTCCATTCAATCTTTGATCTCAGATGCAGGTATTTGGGTACAAATTTGGATTATTTGATTCCGAATAGGGGAAGAGGAGATGAGACAAAGAGCCGAATTCGCCGCGATCCAACGAGATGCCGAAGGATGCCAACCACTTGGAGTATATATAAGTAACCACTCAGTTTACACACTTTGGACCCGTGCTTGTTGTTAGAGCATCTCTAGCAGCAGCGCAAAATAAAGCGCGAGCGCGAAAAACCGCTTTTTTAGCGCGGGGAGCTGCGTTTCGCGCTCCAGCAGCAGCGCCAAAATGCCGCGCGTGGGAAATTTTTTAGCGCGCGCGGGAAGCGCTATCCAGCGCGGGAGCTTTGGCGCGCTCGCAAGCGCGTGCGCTATAAAACGAAGCGTAGCGCTAGCATCCAACCGCCACCGCTTCCGCGCGCGCTACCGCTGAACAGTTCCCACGCGTCCGTCGCTCCGCCTCCACGCGTCCGTCGCTCCGCCTCCGCCGCGCTCCTCCTCCGCCGCGATGCCGCCGTGCAGGAATGCGACGGGGTTCACCGGCGTTCGCCAACGCTCCACAGACGCGTACTCCGCCGAGCTGCGCGCCGGCGGAGAGCGGTTCAACCTGGGAACCTTCGACACCGCCGACTGGGCGGCGCGCGCCTAGGACGCGGCGGCGTGGCGCGTCGGCCGCCCACGCCGCTCGATGAATTTCCCGGACGTGGAGAGCGTCCAGGAGGCGGAACTGATGGCGCCTACTCCGGCGCTCATCACCAACGAGAACCGCTACCGCCACCAGCAGCAGCAGCGCCGCCTCGCCATCGTCGCCTCCGACGAGCGCGCGATGGCGGAATGGCGGCGTCTCTTCCCGCAAGATTTCCAGGCGGAAGAAGAATTCTACGCCGCGCGCCGGGCACAGCGGGACGAGCAGAAGAAGGCGCGCCGGGCAGCGCGGGCCGAGCATCGTCTGCGCAAGAAGGAGGCGGAGGAGATGGTGGAAGCCGAGATCAACATCGACGAAGAATCGGAGATTTTCGCCGAGCTTTGGGACAAAGTGTCCTCGGACACTACCTCCCTCGGCTCGGACTGGGACGATTCCGATGATGAGTAGTTATTTAGGTTGCTAATTTCTATGTTTAATCTTCGTTAGTTTGTTTCCGATGTGCGTTGCTCGAACAATGTTTAATTTCAAGTTTAATCTATCGTTTAAGTTTGTTTCGGTTGAATCTGTGTTTTTGCGCGCTAAATTTACAACGCCTGTCTTTTTTCGCACGCGCAAAATTTACCGCCGCTGCTGGAGCGCGGCTCAATTTCAGCGCTAAAGTCGTTTGCAGCGCGCGCCAAAGGGCTTTTAGCGCGCGGCGCTTTTGGGCAACTGCTGGAGATGCTCTTAGTGTCTAGTTGACACTGCATGTAGATGCATGTTAGTGAAGGGTTTCGCAGCATAGTAAATCAAAAAAATTCTACGGATGCGAACGGGAAATCCAAGATCTAATCTAGGAGATGCAAACAACGAGGGGGAATAGATGAGATCTTCATACCCTTGAAGATTCACACAGCGGAACGTTCGTCAGAACGTGGGTGATGTAGTCGTACTCGCTTCTTCTCCTCGCGATCCGATAAGATCTAACACCGCAAGTGGCGATGCCTCCGAGAGATGCACACGTGCAGCACCTCGACGTCTCCTCCTTCCTCGGTCCAGCAAGTATGGTGGAGAGACGGATTGGATCTACAACGCGACGGCACGGTGCAAGTGGTGGAGAGTTTCTGCAGCAGGGCTTCGCCTACGTGCAGTCGGGAGGGAGAGAGAGAGGAGGGTAGCAGGGCGGCTAGGGCTTGAGGAGGAGGTGTGAGAGGGGGTGCGCCCCCAGCCCTCTTTATATAGAGGGGTGGGCGGCCAGCCCTTGCCCCTCCCCAAGCCCTAGGGCCGGCGGCCAAGGAGGGAGGAGTGGGGGGCAAGTCCCCCCCCCTTCTAGAAGCTCCCCTAGGGTTTTGCCCTAGGTTGGCCGGCTGGGCCCTATGGGGCCTTATGCCCCTGGCCCTGTTAGGAATAAGCAACTTGTATTCCTCTGGGGGCCAAAGGCCACAATATATAGTACAGGTACAGGGCAAATATGCAGGAAGCCCCCTAACATATGGGGAAACTACAATATACAAATATATACATCTAACACCCCCCCCCCCTCAAACTCATGGTGGATCCACAACACTGAGTCTGGAGAGTAAGAAATCATGCTGTGCTCTGATCTGTGCCTTCGTAAAGAAATCCGCCAGCTGTAAATCTGAAGGCACATACTGAAGCGCAACAACCTGAGCCTGCACCTGAGCACGTGTATAGAAAGCATCAACACCAATATGCTTGGTAAGCTCATGCATGACCGGATCACGTGCAACACTAATAGCACCTGTACTGTCAGACAAAACCAGAGTGGGTGTGGTAATAGAGACCCCAAAATCCGCAAGTAACCACCGTAACTAGGTCACCTCAGCAGTCAACAAAGCCATAGCACGCAGCTCAGCCTCAACACTCGAACGGGAAACCGCTGTCTATTTCTTTGTCTTCCAAGCAATAAGCAAACCACCAAGAAACACACAGTAAGCAGAAAGGGAACAGCGATCCGAAGGATCACTCGCCCACGTAGCGTCCGAATAGCACTGGAGCTGGAGGGAGCTGGAACGAGGAAAGAAAAGGCGACGAGTGATCGTACCACGAAGATAACGAAGAACACGGAGAAGATGACTATAGTGAACAGTGGTAGGAGCAGAAACAAACTGACTCAGAATATGAACAAAATAAGAGATGTCAGGACGAGTGACAGCAAGATAAACAAGGCTCCCAACAAGATGACGATAACGCGTCGGATCAGGAAGAGGATCACCATCAGTAGGTTGAAGCTTAACATTAAGATCCATAGGGGTCTCAACAGTGCGCTCATCCCCAAGAGCAGCACGAGCAAGAAGATCCTGAATATACTTTTCCTGGGAGATGTAAAAGCCATCAGGAGTGGAGGAAACCTCAATCCCAAGAAAGTATCGAAGAGGACCAAGATCGGTCATAAGAAACTGATCACGAAGACGAGCCTTAACAAAGGCGATATACTCAGGATCATCACCAGTAATGATTATATCATCAACATAGAGAAGAAGGAGAGTGCGTCCACGAGGAGAAGTGTGAACAAACAGCGCTGGGGCATGAGCACTAGGGGAGAAACCAGCAGCAGTTACGACGGAAGCAAAGCGCTCAAACCAGGAACGAGGGGCCTGTTTGAGGCCATAAAGAGAACGTCGAAGACGACAAACCATCCCCTCGGGAACAGAATACCCAGGAGGAGGCTGCATATAAACCTCCTCACTCAACTTACCATTGATAAAGGCGTTTTGAACATCAAGCTGGGACACAGACCAGTGACGAACAGAAGCAACAGCAAGAAGAGTAGGCACAGTGGTCATATGAGCCACAGGAGCAAAGGTCTCATCATAGTCACGACCATGCTCCTGCTGAAAACCACGAGCCACAAGACGCGCTTTATAGCACTCAAGAGATCCATCAGAGCGAGTTTTAATCTTATAGACCCACTTACACGTGATAGGACGAACACCAGGAGGGGGAGAAACAAGATCCCAGGTGCCAGCGCGCTTAAGCGCAGCGATCTCCTCAGCCATGGCCAGCTGCCATTCAGGATGATGCGCAACATCCCGATAAGAAGTCGGCTCGGAGGCAACAGAAAGACCATACTGACTAGGAGAGTAACGGTTGGGGGCACGACGCTGACGAACAGGACGAGTAGAGGGAAGCTCATCAGAGGAAGACGACACATGAGACGACGATGAAGAAGAAGGAATAGCAGAGGAAGATTCCGGAGAACGAGAACTAGGAGAACTAGACGGAGCAAAGGAGGACGGTGTCGAAGAAGAGACATCAGGGGAAGAAGGTCCTGAAGAAGACACACTAGGAGTAGAAGGAGGTGTGTCAGGAAAGAGAAGAAAAGAGATATCTTCCACTGGGTAGGTACCAGCGGTGGGACGAGGATAGAAAGGACGCGTCTCATCAAAAGTAACATCACGAGAGATACGCATCCGACGACCAACGGGGTCCCAACAGCGATAGCCCTTATGCTCATCACTGTATCCAAGGAAGACACACTCAACAGACTGAGCGGTCAGTTTGGTGCGTTCGCGAGGATCAAGGAGAACATAGCAAACACAACCAAACAAGCGAAGCATGGAGTAGTCTGGAGACTGTCCAGATAGGCGCTCAAGAGGGATACCACCCTGTAGAGCGGCAGAAGGCTGAATATTGATGAGGTAAGCCGACATAGCGATAGCCTCAGCCCAGAAATGCGGCGGAAGAGAAGAAGCAATCATCATGGCACGAGTGGTCTCAAGAAGATGGCGATGCTTACGTTCAGCAACGCCATTCTGGGCATGTGCGCCAGGACAGGAGAACTGAGCAAGGGTGCCCTGCTCAGCAAGAACACCGCGCAACATCTGGGAGATATACTCACCAGCAGAATCAGCACGAAACACACGAATGGGGGTAGAATATTTAGTACGGACCATGGCCGCAAAACGCTGATATATGGGGATTACTTCACTGCGAGAGCGCATAAAATACAACCAAGTGTACCGAGAAAAATCATCGATGAATAAAATATAGTAGCGATGACCCCCTTTCGAAGCGAAAGGAGCCAGACCCCAAACATTGGAATGAACTAAATCAAAAGGTCGCTGAGATACAGACGTGCTAGTAGGATAGAGAAGCTGAATCTGTTTACCCAACCTACAACCCTGACAATGTAAAGACCCATCTCCTGAGATAGATCCCAGAAGACCACGATGAACTAATGACGATAGGCGAGAGTCACAAAGGTGACCAAGACGATGATGCCACTGCTGAAAGGAGCTGGTAGCAGAGGTGACGATCGGAGAAGAACTGGCAGATGAAGTGGCAGTGGAAGGAACACGAAGCCAGTCTAACTCCCAAAGTCCTGAAGAGTCACGACTGCGAGGGCCAGCTCCAACCAGGGCCTGTGTGCGACGTTCCTAGACAACACAAGAATCAGCATCAAGAATAACGCGACAACTAGAGTCAGTAAGCTGGCTAGCAGAGAACAGATTCATCTTAAGAAGAGGGACATGAGAAATATCAGGAACATAAAAAGAGGAAGTAGAAAGGGTGCCCCGACTAGAAACAGGAATAGAGGTACCATCAGCCGTTAAAACACAGACAGGAGAAGGGAGAGAACGAAGAGCGGACAGAAGAGAAGAATCAGAGGTCATATGAAAAGAAGCTCCAGAATCCAGATACCACGGGGACGTACCTGACTGTGTAGAAGGTGGTGGTCACGCAGTGCCTGAAGAATCAGTCACAGAAGCAGCAGTGCCTATCGAAGAAGAGCCTGTAGCAGCAAGCAGACCGCGAAGACTCCTGATAATGTCCTGATCGGAGAGAGCAACTGCTGAAGATCCATAAGGAGCCGACTGCCCACGGGCCTGGTGCTGCTGACGTAAACTGGGATCCCGTGTATAACAGGTGGCCCAAGTGTGACCATCCTTGTTACAGTAAGAGCAGTGACGAAGAGAACCACGACGACCCTGACCACAAGCCTGCTGGGGAGGACTCGGACCCTGAGACTGTTGGTGCTGACTCTGACCCTGACCTAGAGGAGTGGGTAGGATCGGCGGCAGCACAGGGGACCGCGACTAAGTCGAGGGAGCAGACGACATAGGAGTACCACGAGTAGCAAGCACAGACGGAACCGCAAGAAGACCAGCACCACGAAGACGGGTCTCCTCATCCCGAAGCTCAGACAACACCTCAGAGAGCGGAACACGACCACGATCATTCAGCTGAGCACGCCGGGGCTCAAACTCCTGGCGGAGCCGAGACAGAAACTCATAGATGCGGTGAAACTCCAAGTCCGAGCGCACAATCTAGCAGCACGAGCATGTGCCACAAACAGCAGTACGAAGAGAATCAAGCTGACGCCAGATAGCAGCACTCTGAGTATAGAACTCATCAATGGTGGAATCACCCTACTGAAGAGCATGCTCCTGGCGAACCACGGACAGGTAAAGAGCATCCCGAGACAGCTGATAGCGCTGACGAAGATGTGCCCACTGAGCGGCAATAGTAGGGAGACTCATGAACTCAGCATCATACTGGGGCAGAACACTGGAGGTGAGGACAGCAGCAGCACGAGCATCCTCATCGACCCACTGAGTGTAGGCAGTCAGAGCGTGGCGATAGGTCTCGAGATCAGCAGAGTACTGTTTGAACTTCAGTTCATAAGCAGCAACAGCACTATCATCGGCAATCTGAGCAGCATCCTTGGTATCAGGGCAAATATGCAGGAAGCCCCCTAACATATGGGGAAACTATAATATACAAATATATACATCTAACAGGCCCAATGCGGCCAGGGCACTCCCTCATAGGCCCATGCCCCCTCCCGGCAGGTGGGGCCACGTTGGTCCCCCTCCGGAAGGTTCTAGAAGCTTCTGGTACAATACCGATTAACCCGAAACAATTCCGAACTCCAAAAACTGCATTGCCTTATATGAATCTTATTCTCCGGACCATTCCGGAACCTCTCGTGATGTCCCGGATCCCATCCGAGACTCCGAACAAAAACTCATAAACCAACTATCCAATCTATCCTAGCGTCGAGACACGTTAAGTGTGTGACCCTTCGGGTTCAAGAACATGCAGACATGATCTTCTATCAATAATCAACAGCTTGGTCTGGAAACCCATATTGACTCCCACACATTCATCGATGATCATATCGGATGAACCACGATGCCAGGATTCAATCAATCCCATATATATATTCCCTTCGTCTCGCGATATTTTACTTGCCCGAGATTTGATCGTCGGTACCGTCATACCTAGTTCAATCTCGTTCACAACAAGTACTTTACTCGTTCCGTAATCCGATATCACTTTGTGAGTAACTCCTTAATCACATGCTTACAAGCGGCGTTGATATCGATTACCAAGTGGGCCCGAAGTATATCTCTCCGACTTGGGAGGGACAAATCCCATCTCGATACATAGAACCCAACAGGTACTTTCCGATCACCTGAGAGACACCTTTATGATCACCCTCTCATAGGATGACGTTTGATGACCTCAAAGCTTTTTTCCGATATCAGGGAGTTGTATTATCTCATGGTCTAAGGAATACAATATTTGACATAAGAAAAGCTTCGCAAAGATGAACACGATGACACGATCTAACTGCTCCGCTTAGTTTGGGTCTGTCCATCATATCATTCTCCCAATGATATGATTTCATTATTAATCGACAACTCATGTCTATGGTTAGGAAACCTTAACCATCATTAATCAATGAGCTAGTCCATAGAGGCATACTAGGGACACAGTGTTGTTCATAAACCACACAAATATTAAAGTTTCCGCTTAATATAATTCTAGCATGGAATATAAACTTTATCATGAACAAGAATTATAATAATAACATCTTTATTATTGCCTCTAGGGCATAATTCCAACAGTCTCCCACTTGCACTAGAGTCAATAATCTAGTTTACATTTGGCAACAATCTCACACCCATGGCACTAAGGTGTTGATCATGTTTTACACGTGGAAGAGGTTTAGTCAATGGATCTGCGACATTCAGATCTGTATGTACTTTGCTAATCTTCAGATCTCCATCTGCTATATAATTTCGGATTATATGAAACTTGCGGTTGATATGCTTGGTCTTGGATGATATCTTGGTTCCTTAGCGAGTGCTATGGCGCTAGTGTTGTCACACAATATCTCCAGTGGGTCCAATGCACTTGGAACCACGCCAATCTCAGTGATGAAGTTCCTGATCCAAACTCCTTCACTTGACGCTTCTGCAGCAGCCATGTATTCCGCTTCTACTGTAGATCCGCGGAAGCTCACAGCTTCTCCAGCTCACAGCTCCTCCATTCAAAATATAAACGTATCCTGTCTGAGATTTAGAATCATCCTTGTCGGTGTCGAAACTAGCGTCGACGTAACCCTTTACGACGAGCTGTTCATCACCTCCATAGACTAAGAATATTTCTTTAGTCCTATTTAGGTACTTTAGGATATTCTTCACAGTTGTCCAGTGTTCCACTCCTGGATCACTTTGGTATCTGCCTGTCAAACTAAGAGCATTGGACACATCTGGTCTAGTACACAGCATGGCATACATGATAGAACCTATGGCCGAGGCATAAGGCACTTTGCTCATAGCTTCTCTATCATTTACCATAGCTGGACACTGAGCCTTGCTCAATATCTTACCTGAAAACATAGGCACTGAACCTTTCTTTGCCTTATCCATTTTGAACCTTTTCAGAACTTTGTCTAGGTATGTACTCTGGTTTAAAGCTATCAGGCGTCTTTGTCTATCTCTATAGATTTTGATGCCCAATATATAAGCAGCTTCACCTAGGTCTTGTAACATCCCAAAAATACTAAGCTTGGATCATCAAATCCTAATCATCAAAATTAGGGTTAACAAAAACTTTTCTAAATGAAATCATGAATGCATGCATCGGTGTATGCATGGATTTTGAATTCTTTTTAAAAACCACCTGGTTTGTTTGTTCCATTGCTTGTAAAATGTTTCTTAGGTGAAATAAACATCATCTAAAACATTTCCCACACTTTTCCTAAAGGCAAGTAAATCAAAACACATATATGAAATGAATGGTCATTTTGGCCAATTTAACTCCCATGCCTACTTTGGTTGTCTCAAACTTTCAGAACCTAACAGAAACTTTTCTGGATCTTTACACCCCTTGAATGTACTCATAACAAGGTATCAAGGCCCACTTTGTGATCATCTAGAAACTTTCAAAAGCATAGTTTAAATGACAATTCAAAATTGAATCTTTATCATATGGGAAGATCCCACTTTTTCAAAAACTACTCAAACAAGCTCAATTTTCAAAACCCAAGCATCTGCAGACTCACCAGCACCAATCTAGCAAACCCACCAAAAATCATTTCAAAATTCAAAACTTGATTTCATGTGGCCATTTCATCAAACAGGTTGCAGACACAAATCAAACAAACATCAAACACTATTGTGAGCAGTGATTCTTGCCTAACTGGTTCCCCATTTAGCTCACACACAACTCAGTAGATCATCTAGGAAGATTAGCCAGGCACTAGCACCACTGTGAGCTTGCCATTGTCATCAATGGTGAATAGCCGAGCACCCTCTTGCCACCCCATAGTCGACAACAAGCTAGGAGCAGTAGCAAGCCTAGCCAGCATGTCTGGGAGGCAGCCCACCGTCCACCGCCACTCACTGTCCCAGCCGTGAGCGTTGCCAAGCCCTGGACCACGCGCACAAGCCGCGCCCAGACCATGCCGAGCGTGCGCCAGAGCGCCACCCTCGACCATCACCCACAGACCGCGCGCCGCCCTCGCCGCGTGCATACACAATCCCCACCGACCCAGGAGACCGCCAGACATCCCCGTTTGCCGCCCCGTGCCGCACATCCACCGCCCTCCGTCGAAGACGCCGCCTCTGCCACGCAGAGCACCGCCCGTTCCAGACCAAACCACACCGCCCCATGCCTCGAGACCATGTCGTTGAGCATCGCCAGGAGACACCGCACCGTCCCCTACCCTTGCCCATGCCTTTAGCCGCCTGTAACCTCGCCCCCGACGAGCTCACCGTGCGCCCCGACGGTCCCCTCGCTCGACTATAAATAGAGGCCACCCCCGCACGATTTCTTCACACCATCTCACTCCCCTCTCCTCACTGATCATGCCACACCATTCTCAGAGCAAGGCGAGCACCACCTCGCTGGAATTTCACTGGAGCCTGCCGCTGCCGGAGAAGAAGGGACCCAGCGATTGGAGCCGCCCCAGGAGCTGCTGTGACCACCCCTGAGTTCGCCGTCATCGACTTTGTCGTTAGCCCGCCTCGCCGACCCTCGCCAGTACCCCGGTGAGCCCCCAGCGAACGTCACTGGCCGCGCTAGGTTTTGTTCTCGCCGGAGTTGTCTCGCGTCGACGATGACTCCCATCTGTTAGATTAGAACTAGATCGAACGATCCACGTCGCCCCATGCCGCTTCGCCCAGCCCCGTGTCACTGACGAGTGGGGACACCCACTTAAGCAGCCCGCGGGGGCACTGCGCTTAGCAGGCCGGCCCAGTAATTTTTCCCGCGCAGCCCAGTTATTCAAATTAAACTTTTTCTATTTCAATTCAAACACACTTCTGTACCCAACTTCAAAAATCAACCCAGATCTATTCAGTGCACCAAATTGAATGAAACCAATTTTGTTGTAAAGGTCTGTGAATGCTGAATCCAAGCCCGTTGGATTCAAGTCATTTGGATCTATAGATCACCCATGGTAAAAATAACAAGGCAGAAGCTTTTCTGCATTCAAACATTTTTCAAATTTAAACCATAATAGCTTTTGAGTTGATTCCAACTCTAAAAAATCACATTTAACCATACCTTTCAGAATATATAAAAATATATAGGTTTACTTGCAGAAATAATGTTCAAGTAATAAAAGAATGCTACATAAGCATTTCTAGCCACTTTAATTAATTAAAATAAAAGGGTAAACCCTTATTAAATTGTGACACCACTTTAAATCACATTCCCATGGACTACAATATGTGGTGATGACATGTGTCAACATGGTCCCATGTTGGGTTTGGAGAATATTAAATCTTAAGTAGTTTTTCAATGAGTAGAAATTACTTTTCTAAAAATAAAAAGATTTAAACCAAGCCTTAACCTTGTAATGTTAGGGATGATGCTAGATCATCCATAGGACCCTTGGTTGTGATGATTGAAGTAGTTAAGTATTATTTGGTGATTGTGTACCTCGTATTTATTCATAGACGCTAGTACCGACCAAGGATACGAGGAGGAAGGAGGATACTACGAAGAAGAAGCCGAGGAGAACTTCAACCACTGCTCTGCACAAGGCAAGCTAGTAACCTTGCAAGCTAACACTTGCAATTTATTAAGCTTATATTGACATTGATGCAAGCTAACACTTGCAGGATACCCTACTGATGCAACAAACCCCTACTTGTTACTATGCCTTAAGCATATGTGATCATACCCATTTGATAAACCAATCCTAGTTTTATGTGCAAGCTTCTTACTTTATTTCTTTATTAAAGCTTACTTAGAGTTTACTTAAGTGAATGGTAGATATTGGAAAGATGCGGAAGGTTGCATAAAGAGCATAAAATTTGTCCTAAGTTAGAAACCTTGACATCAGCCTGAGACATAAGGTTGTACTTAGTTGAAACTCCACTAGTTACCACCCCTCATCATTACTACCCCCACCTGTAGATGCTAGTGCTAAGCATAAAACTTGATAAACTTTAGATGGGAATACTTGGTGGAAAAATGGTTATGAAAACCTTGGAATGATGGATGATTCTATTGAAATGTTTTGGACATGTGTTTCCAAACACTTGAGAATTTTGGTGATAAAAATGTTGAGGCATGAGCCTTAGCCCTTTATAAAACTGATGGTTGTCTGGATGCGATACCATTCCAATTTTATCGTACAACCACAATACCCGAATATTGGGTAGGGCTTGACTGGAAACTTATATTCCTTAGTATTAGTTCCCTCATGGCCAAGGTTTGAGCTGAGGCTACCTTGTGAAGATTGTCCACCTGTGCAGTACCCAAGATGACAGTTGGTCATGGTTGGGAGGCCAAACTCACAGGAGAGGTGCTTATACTAGGGCGTGTAATCGAAAGGTTAGGATTGATTATCCGCATACTGAGTATGGTCAGTTCAGGATTTGTTCCTGACGGATGTATCGAATGTTGTGGTGAAAGTGTACAATCTCTGCAGAGTGTCAAACTATTCGAATAGCCGCGTCCGCGGTTATGGACAGTTGGAGTGGACATACTGTTCCCCCGTCAGACTTTTCAAAATGACCTGTGAGATGAATTGAGACTTTGACTTGACCACAACAGAGTTGTGATATGAAATACAAGTTCCCGCTTAGGATTTATAAATTTGTGACTAGCTTTGGAGCCTAGTAGAGATAAATCTGGCTTTTGCAAAACAACCCTAGAGCCTAGTGTCCTATTATCCAAAAAAAAACCTTTTACCTATTAGTATTAGTTTGCGAGTACTTAAAGAGTACTCATGGCTTTGTCCCTGGATATTCCCATGGCCAGACTATGAAGAGGAGTACCTGGAAGATGGACCCCGGGAAAGTTACGACAACTAGGATCATCTCCCATCGTCAGCATTGCCTGTGACCCCGAAGATGGAGCTCCGCCTACGCTACCGTTATTGTTACGTATTCCGCTGCTTGATGTTGTATTAAGAACTGGATCATGAGATCCCTATTTGTGTAAAACTTATATATCGTTTGTAATGGATGATGTACTATGGTATCCAATTCTGTTATGTCTCGCAAAAATGGTAATCCTGGGATTGCGATGTATGGCATAACAGGCATCTAGGATTGAAAAATCCGGGTGTTGACAGGTCTTTCATTGAAAAACACTTGTTCAAATAACTCTTCACATCGTTAAGCATGTTAATGTCATTTCCAATAATCAATATGTCATCCACATATAGTACCAGAAATTTCACTAAGCTCCCACTCACTTTCTTGTAGATACAAGCTTCGTAGCAATTTGGAACAAATCCAAAGCTCTTGATCACTTGATCAAAATGAAGGTTCCAATTCCGAGATGCTTGCTTCAGTCCATAAATGGAACGCTGAAGTTTGCACACTTTATCAGCATCCTTAGGATCGACAAAACCTTCGGGTTGCATCATATACAACTCTTCATCAATGTTGCCATTGAGGAACGCAGTCTTGACATCCATCTGCCATATTTCATAATCATGAAACGCAGCAATTGCTAATAAAATAAGAATGGACTTAAACATCGCTACAGGAGAGAAAGTCTCATCGTAGTCAACACCTTGAACTTGTCAAAAACCTTTTGTGACAAGCCGTGCTTTATAGACGGCAACATTACCATCCGCGTCCGTTTTCTTCTTGAAAATCCATTTGCACTCAACGGCCTTTCGGTCGCTAGGAGGGTCCACCAAAGTCTATACTTGGTTTTCGCTCATGGATCCCAATTCGGATTTCATGGCCTTCTAGCCATTTCTAAGAGTCTGGGCTCATCATTGCTTCCTCATTGTTCGTAGGTTCACTGTCTTCTACCAACAAGACAGTCAAGACAGGGTTGCCGTACCACTCAGGAGGGGCACGCGACCTTGTCGACCTGCGATGTTCAGTAGCAGCATCGTCCGAAGCTTCATGATCCTTGTCATTAGCTTCCTCTATTGTTGGTGCAGGCGGCACTGGAACAATTTCAGGTGCTGCGCTACTCTCCAACTCAAGAGAAGGTTCAACAACCTCGTCTAGCTCTACTTTCCTCCCACTCACTTCTTTCGAGAGAAATTCCTTCTCAAGAAAGGAACCGTTCTTTGCGACAAACACTTTGCCTTCGGTTCTATGATAGAAGGTATACCCAATAGTTTCCTTAGGGTATCCTATGAAGACGCATTTCTCCGCTTTGGGTTCGAGCTTGTCCGGCATCAACTTCTTGACGTAAGCTTCGCATCCCCAAACTTTAAGAAATGACAACTTAGGTTTAGCACCAAACCACAGTTCATACGGTGTCGTCTCAACGGATTTAGATGGTGCCCCATTTAAAGTGAATGCAGCGGTTTCTAATGCATAACCCCAAAATGATAACGGCAAATCAGTAAGAGACATCATCGATCGGACCATATCTAATAGGGTTCGATTCCGGCGTTCAGACACACCATTGCGCTGTGGTGTTCCGGGTGGCGTGAGTTGCGAAACAATTCCGCTTGCTTTAAGATGCGTGAGAAAATCATAACTCAAATATTCACCTCCACGATCGGATCGTAGAAACTTAATCTTTCTGTTATGATGGTTCTCCACTTCATTCTAAAATTCCTTGAACTTTTCAAATGTTTCAGATTTATGTTTCATTAAATAGATATACCCATATCTACTTAAGTCATCGGTAAAAGTGAGAAAATAGCGATATCCACCGCGCGTCGAAACACTCATGGTCCGCATACATCGGTATGTATGATTTCCAACAAGTCCGTTGCTCGCTCCATCATTCCGGAGAACGGGGTTTTGATCATCTTGCCCATGAGGCATGGTTCGCATGTGTCAAATGATTCAAAATCAAGAGACTCCAAAAGTCCATCAGAATGGAGTTTCTTCATGCGTTTTACACCAATATGACCTAGACGACAGTGCCACAAATAAGTAGTATTATCACTATCTACTTTGCATCTCTTAGCCTCAATGTTATGGATGTGTGTTTCATCCCTTTCAAGATTCAGAAGAAATAAACCATTCATAACAGGTGCATGACCATAAAAGATGTTACTCATATAAATAGAACAACCATTATTCTCAGATTTAAATGAATAACCGTCTTGCAATAAACACGATCCAGAAATGATGTTCATGCTCAACGCAGGCACATAATAACATTTATTGAGGTTTAAAAATAATCCCGAAGGTAAAACTAAGGAGAGCGTGCCGACGGCCATCACATCAACTCTTGATCCGTTGCCAACGCGCATCGTCACCTCATCCCTCGCAAGCCGCCGTCTATTCCGTAGATCCTATTTCGAGTTACAAATATTAGCAACTGAACCGGTATCAAATACCCAGGCACTACAACGAGGGCTAGTAAGGAAAACATCAATAACATGTATATCAAATATACCTTTGATGGTGCCAGCCTTCTTGTCCGCTAAGTACTTCGGACAGTTGCGCTTCCAGTGACCCTTGTCCTTGCAATAGAAGCACTCAGTGTCTGGCTTGGGTCCAGACTTGAGCTTCTTCTCAGCAGGGGCAACGCGCTTGCCGCCGCCTTTCTTGAAGGGCTTCTTTGAACCCTTACCTTTCTTGAAGGTGGGGGGCTTGTTGACCATCAACACATGATTATCCTTTTTGATGTCCACCTCCACAGCCTTCAGCTTTGCGAAGAGCTCGGTGATCGTATCAGTGGAACCAATATGATTATGAGTCACTACAAAACTTTTGTAGCTGGGAGGGAGTGATTGCAGAACCCTGTCAATCTTGAGCTCCTCTGGAATCTTGCAGTCCAGTTGCTCAAGGCGTTGAGTGTAGCCCGACATCTTTATGGCGTGCTCACTAACGGAACTCCCTTCCTCCATCTTGCAGTTAAAGAATTTCTCAGAGATCTCATATCTCTCAGAACGGGCCTGAGTCTGAAACATAGTTTTCAGCTCCTCAAGAATCTCAAAGGGCCCGGGATAGTCTTCAAAACGATTTTGAAGGTCCGATTCCATAGCAAACAACATGGTGCTCTTAATCACACCATAATCATCTTTGCGCGACTGATAGACAGCTTTCTCATCAGCCGGCGCATCTACAGCAGGGGCGTCACCTAGCGCATTCTCAAGGACATAGTCCTTTTGACCGCCAGAGAGAATGATTCTCAGATTGCGGAACTAGTTGGTGAAGTTAGACCCATTGTTTCTAAGCTTTTCCTTCTCAGCAAAAACGTTGAAGTTGAAGTTGGACTTAGCCATTTGATCTACAATGTTTGCAAGTACAAATTAGACTATGTTCATGATAACTAGTTCAACTTTAATCAAATTACTAGATGAACTCCCACTAAATTCAACATCCCTCAAGTTGTTTAGTGAGGAATCATCTTATAATGCTACCGTCGCGATCTAAGCATAATAAGATACATAAAAGGATAAACATCACATGCATATAACTTTATGTGACATGGTATAGCCACTCTTCGCGCAATGATCTCCATCTTGTGCGTCCCGGCATGATCTCCATCACTCCACCATGATTGCCTCCACCACGAATAGCAGCTACAACTATTGCTAACTACTTAGCGATAAAGTAAAGCTATTACATGGCGTATAAGAAGTTGACACACAGGTCATACACAATTATAAAGACAACCATATGGATCCTGCCGGTTGTGTACTCATCGACATGCAAATCGTGAAACATTACAAAACATGATCATTGCATACAACATACACATCACATCTTGGGCCATACCATATCACAGAAAACACTCCCTGCAAAAACAAGTTAGACGCCTCTACTTTGTTGTTGCATGTTTTACGTGGCTTATGGGAGTAGCAAGCTAAGAAAGATTCTTACCTACGGAAAGCCTCAATGGTGATATTATGGTTGCCAAACTCCGGTGTAAATCCCATGACAACTATAGTGAGAGAAACTGGCATCCACCAGCCGCATGTGTGGAACAAGCCACACGTCAAGTGCGGAGCCGGTCTCGCGAACAAGGTCACGTAAGGTTGGCCTGGACCGCTTCGATCTCACTATCCCGCGTCATAAGAAGAACACAAACAAGAGGCTTGCAACAGAAAACATCAACGCCCGCAACAACCATGTTGTGTTCTACTCGTGAAACACATCTACGCATAGATCTAGCCCTGATACCAGTGAAGGGTTTCGCAGCATAGTAAATCAAAAAAATTCTACGGTTGCGAACGGGAAAGCCAAGATCTAATCTAGGATATGCAAACAACGAGGGGGAATAGATGAGATCTTTATACCCTTGAAGATTCGCACAGCGGAACATTCGTCGGAATGTGGGTGATGTAGTCGTACTCGCTTCTCCTCCTCGCGATCCGATCCGATCTAACACCGCAAGTGGCGATGCCTCCGAGAGATGCACACGTGCAGCACCTCGACGTATCCTCCTTCCTCGGTCCAGCAAGTATGGTGGAGAGACGGATTAGATCTACAACGCGACAGTGCGGTGCAAGTGGTGGAGAGTTTTTGCAGCAGGGCTTCGCCTACGTGCAGTCGGGAGGGAGAGAGAGAGGAGGGCAGCAGGGCGGCTAGGGATTGAGGAGGAGGTGTGGGAGGGGGTGCGCCCCCATCCCTCTTTATATAGAGGGGTGGGCGGCCAGCCCTTGCCCCTTCCCCAAGCCCTAGGGCCGGCGGCCAAGGAGGGAGGTGTAGCACCCCGGGGTAAAACCACTACTAGGAAATCGCGTGTTAAATAATACTTTGTGCATAATCATGACATCATCATGCATATTAATTGCCAAAACTGTTCGCCAAAAGCCTACTTTGTTTTCTAAATATCCTCTCCTTCTATTTCAAATTAAAAAGCCTAGTCTCACTAGATATTTTATTTGTCAAAAACTGTTACAAAAGTTGTTTGTATAAAAATAAACGAACACATCAAAATAAAATAGTTTTGTAAAATCTGGGAGGCAGTCTATCCGGTCAGGCCCAAAGGCCCAACTAGACAGACCATCTACTACCCCATATAAAACCCTAACCCTAATCCCCATCCAAACCCTAGCTACCCATGATCCCTCCTCCCCCACCCCGCCGCCGCTGCACACACAACCTCCTGCCGCCGCCACTCCCTGGCTCCTGCACGCAACACATCCAACCACCCAGGACACACACGCCACACGCGCGCGGTACAGCCCCACCCCTTCCCTGTCTTGCACACGAACACGCTCCCCGTCCCGCACCCACCGACCCTGCCTCTCTCTCTCGTACCGCAGGCGCCCACCACAGGGGTCCCACCCGACCCCAACCGAACCCACGCTTCCCACATCTCGCGTCCTCCCGCAGACCCTGCTCTCTCTGTTCTTCGCGAGAACGCCAGGAACCCCCGCCGCCACGATCGATTCCCCTCCTCGGACCGAGCTCGAAGCCCAGCGCCATCGCCTCCTCCCCCAGGGCGCCGCCGTCGCCTGGGGCTCCCTTCTTTGCCCTCTCCTGCGGCGGCGCGACCTCGCTTCAACGCCCTTCTCCGCCACGTTGTGCCGCCCCGCGGCTGCAGGGCTCCTCTCGCATGACCTCCTCCCCCGAGCCGCACGGGTCGCCTCACCCCTTCGCCTCTCTCGGCGAGCCGCCGCCCCTCCCGACAGTGCGTCCTCGCGACCGCCGCTGCTCCTCTCCTTTCCGAGCCACCGCCATCGCTGGCCGCGCCAGCGCGTTGCCGTCCTCCTCCCTTCGCGAGCAGCAAACGCAAACGCCGGCCTTGATCTCCCCACGCCACCGCCGCCCTAGCTGCGCGTGCTAGGCCACCTCCGACCTTGCCTCTGCACCGATGCCGCTAGGGGCACCCTCGCCTCCTCTGCCCCGTACCGCGCCCGGCCTCTGTCAACTCGCTTGTCGCACTGGCGCCAGGCTCTGCCTCGAGCCGGCCTCCTCTGCAAGCGCTTGTCGCAGCTGCGTCCTCTGTTGAGCCCCGCGCCGTACAGCGAGGACCCGAGCCTGTCCCCGATGCCTTCTACCGCGGATGGTGTTGCGACCGCATGATCCCTGCTTCCTGTTTGTAGCCTGAACCTGACGAGTTCGGTTTGTGTTTCCGGTGCTTAGTCCAGGTGCTTTATTTTTGGTGCCATGTTGGTCTTGTCTGAGTCCACCAGATCCTCCTCGTCCTAGGGTGGCATCGTATCCGTCAAGATCTTCGCCTGGTTTCAAAAATACGAGCGTGCCTTCACCAAGATCCCCGAACAAAGATCACCGAGAACCTCGGGTGCGCCAACATGGAAAACCGAAGACCGATCCCGGTGTCCGAAGCGCGAAGACCGATCCCTCTTCGAACCCCCAAGATCGCCGAGCCCCCATGTGTGACCCATATCCGAGCCTTATTTTTATTAAATGATATATATATACCTTATTGCATATTAAATTAATCATATTGCATGTATCATGTGTGGTTTGGGGGCATTATGCCGATTCACCTCATAATTAAATATGGGATCCATATGCGGACGAATCTAGTCTAATATTGGTCCCATTTAAATTTGTGCATTGAACCGGTGATATATTTTGCCATGTTAAGACAACATTTAAATTGCAGGGTATCTAAACAATATGAACCTTCTAAATAAATGTCGGAACCCCGGTTCCGTTTAATATTGCCTAATCGCAGCACATCTTTGCCATATCACGTATCATACATGCATCATGCCCGATCTTCTACCGTAGTATTAAATAGTGCATCCGGTGTTTGTGCTAGTGCTTTGCTTCTTCACGGACTAGGCCGATGAGTTGATGCGAGAGTCGATCCAATCTTCGGATGAACCTTCGGCAATGTTTTCAGGCGAGCAATTCTCCCTCTTTCTACCTATTTTACATTTCTAGTCTTTACTTCCTCCTGTTGATCTATTGCTATCTGTGTTGCGATGCTCTAGTTTTCGTACCTGTGATATCCCTTGCAGCCATTAAATTGCCTTGGACACATCCTATTACCTGTTGTTTGGTAGATAGTCAGCCTTGCGAGTCGTAGTTGCTTGCGCAGGTGTTGCGTCGCGCCGTCGATGTTCCACAGTTGTTGGAGTAATGACTTATGTTTAATGTTGGAGATGATTATAACTTTAATTACCGTTTAATAACTAAAATTGAAGTAGGTGAATAATGCAGAGGCATAGGTGGGCAATAGATGTTATTTGGTTTTTAACCGTCCACTTGTGTCCCGTAGGACCCCGAGTATTTGATACTTGTTCTTTGAATATTCGCACTATCCGCATGTGGGACCATGAATCCCCCTAGCCAGAGCTTGAGTCATATTTATTTCTTGGGGCCACAAAGTAGTTTGGGGCTTTATTACTATCCTGTACTTATGTCATGCTTTACTGCTTTATTTACGATTGCGCGTGGAGCGCCCGTACTGTTTAGGTAAGTGGAATGTTTCCGCGGTATCGACAAGCCTAGTCACACTTTCGGGTTCCCAGTCGTTTACAGCCATTGACACAAACCTCTGGGTCCGTTTCGGAGCCGGCCAACTTCGTCGCGGGTAGCTTGGTGGGGTGGCCCCTGAAATTTATATGAATCTTGCAATTGCTCTGTCATGATGCCTCGTTGGGTTTTTATTGGTTTTTCTCGAGGTTGATCGTGCGTGTGTTGCTATTTGTGCCCCCTGCAGGGTAAAACTTTCTGAAAGCCGTGTCCGCGGTTATGGACGACTTGGAGCACAGTATCTCGATCATAGACAACTATAACTAAAGTAGTGATATAAACTTGACTTTATAATGACTAGTAATTAGCTTCACTATAATGGAATGGCTAAATAAAAGTGCCAACAATTGCTGGTTTGGGTTGTCGCCTGTTACCATTGTATCTGACTAGTAAGTATTGCAACTATAACGGAATGGCTAAATAAAAGTACCAACAACTGCTGGGTTTTGGGATGCCTCATGCTATATGTATCTGACTAGTAAGTATTGCAACTATAACGGAATGGCTAAATAAAAGTACCAACAACTGCTGGGTTTTGGGATGCCTCATGCTATATGTATCTGACTAGTAAGTACTACAACTACAACGGAATGGTTAACTAAAACTGCCCACTGCTTATTATATCAGGATGACTCATGCTATCTATATCTGACTAGTAATTGCCGCAACTATAACAGAATGAATAAAACTGCCAACTGTGTGAGTTTCTCGGTTGACTTCCTTGATTGGTGTCGAGGGGGAAATACCAGGATGGGCATGCTTGGTGATAGTTTCAGGTTGCATCCGAATAGGTCTTTCTTATCCCTATCTGATAGCCGCCAGTTGAATCGAGTCTTTATAGGTTGTTTAGTGCATGCCGCACTGCCGCTTCAGTCCACCATACCTATGTAGGCGAGGACCGCCGAATTCTAGTCTCGCCGTGTACTGGCCTCAGTACTGACCGCTCTCTTTTTCCTTTGCCCTTTGTCGGCACCCCTTTTGTTTAAGCAGGTTTGAGATCGATGTCGTTAGCAGGGTTACCCTTCCGGCTTGGCCTGGGCAGGGTTATGGACGCCATTGGTTATTCTTTAGGGCTCTTAGCTCAATTTGCATCTTGTCCGTACTCGGACGCTGTAACGCTTTAAAGGTGATTTGGATCTTTATATTGTATATCTGTATTCTTGACTCTTTGAGTCATTGTTGTATATATCTGTTTTGTGGGTTCCATCGAGGACTATTGTGTAATGATATTACTTCGTTTTCCACCTGCACGAAAGTGCCTGGTGGGCACCTTTGAATCGTTTCTATGTGGGTTTGGCGGGGATCGCTAAAACTTGCATAGGGTCAATTCTGAGGGTGTTACAGGAGGAGTGGGGGGCAAGTCCCCCCCCCTTCTAGAAGCTCCCCTAGGGTTTTGCCCTAGGTTGGCCGGCTGGGCCCTATGGGGCCTTGTGCCCCTGGCCCAATGCGGCCAGGGCACTCCCTCATAGGCCCATGCCCCCTCTCGGCAGGTGGGGCCACGTTGGTCCCCCTCCGGAAGGTTCTAGAAGCTTCTGGTACAATACCGATTAACCTGAAACAATTCCGAACTCCAAAAACTGCATTGCCTTATATGAATCTTATTCTCCGGACCATTCCGGAACCTCTCGTGATGTCCCGGATCCCATCCGAGACTCCGAACAAAAACTCATAAACCAATTATCCAATCTATCCTAGCGTCGAGACACGTTAAGTGTGTGACCCTTCGGGTTTGAGAACATGCAGACATGATCTTCTATCAATAATCAACAGCGGGGTCTAGAGACCCATATTGACTCCCACACATTCATCGATGATCATATCGGATGAACCACGATGCCATGATTCAATCAATCCCATATATATTCCCTTCGTCTCGCGATATTTTACTTGCCCGAGATTTAATCGTCGGTACCGTCATACCTAGTTCAATCTCGTTCACAGCAAGTACTTTACTCGTTCCGTAATCCAATATCACTTTGTGAGTAACTCCTTAATCACATGCTTGCAAGCGGTGTTGATATCGATTACCGAGTGGGCCCGAAGTATATCTCTCCGACTTGGGAGGGACAAATCCCATCTCGATACATACAACCCAACAGGTACTTTCCGATCACCTAAGAGACACCTTTATGATCACCCTCTCATAGGATGACGTTTGATGACCTCAAAGCTTTCTTCCGATATCAGGGAGTTGTATTATCTCATGGTATAAGGAATACAATATTTGACATAAGAAAAGCTTCGCAAAGATGAACACGATGACACGATCTAATTGCTCCGCTTAGTTTGGGTATGTCCATCATATCATTCTCCCAATGATATGATCTCATTATTAATCGACAACTCATGTCTATGGTTAGGAAACCTTAACCATCATTAATCAATGAGCTAGTCCATAGAGGCATACTAGGGACACGGTGTTGTTCATAAACCACACAAGTATTAAAGTTTCCGCTTAATACAATTCTAGCATGGAATATAAACTTTATCATGAACAAGAATTATAATAATAACATCTTTATTATTGCCTCTAGGGCATAATTCCAACAGTTACTACCTATGTTACTCCCACTATAACTAGTTTTATAGGCTTTGATGGACAGCTCGACCTTTTAAGTGAATTCGTATTCTCCGTCATGTCATGCCCATTCTCCAATTGGTTGTTTGTCTCAGCTATGTGTTGGCCATGTTGTCGGGACCAGTGCTACCCCTCCAGGTGGGCTCGTCCTAACTTTTCGAGGGCCCAGGTCGAAACTAAAAGCTAGGCCCTATAAGAATAAAACAATTGCATTTATTTGTAAAATAAATCCTTAAAGAGGGGATATGAGGATGATCCCAGTTTATTGCAACTGCATATTCATTTATTACTGATCACACAGAATGCCAAGAAAATCCAAGCGTCAATGTCGAACGATCGAATAGCAGGAAATAAAGAAAAAAACATATGTCACTCGAAATGGATGCCTCATAATAGTATCTCCACAAGCCTACACAGATCTATGACAACTGACAATGCATAGTGTTTTGGAGAGGGACACAAAGAAAGCAATATGTCAAATGTTACAAATAACCACTTAAATTGCACACCGTAGTGATATTGCTACCAAATATTTATACAAATTTTCATAAAAAGTTTTTATAGCATTTATTAATGCAGTCTATATAAATTTTACTTGTTATGACGTGGAATCTGTCTAGAATCACGTGGTCAGGTTGGTATTGCGTGCACAATAGTTCTATTCTTGGCTATTTAGCTTTTGCCCTCTCTGTGTGGCCGCTTGAGCTACTCACGGGTCGAACTGGGCCATGGACCGACATGATTTGTGCAACAGTACCTTTACCCAAGCATATGTGGCCCAGTTCACTAGCACTAGCTGCACAAAAGTCACCTAAAGAGTAGCAAGCCAGCAACCTAGCAGGGATTACCAAGAGCTTCTAAGTAGTCAAAACTCTCAGAAGAAAGCCCAATAGTAAAATAAAATAAAATGACACAACACGCTACTTCGACAGCTTGCTGGTTTTTCTCAAACTAGCATGGCGGCCCTCGCAAATGCGAGGGCATCATATTTTAAATATATTTTTCTATTTTACACATATTTTTTCTCCTATAACCCTCTTTGTGAACATGCATGGCATAAAGGCAATACTTCCACAGTTTTTATATGATAATGTTACCAAGAAATAAAAAATAGTTTTCAAACAATTTTAACAAAGGTAGATCAATTGTGATCCAGTCGTTAGCTTAGCTATATAGCTATATGTGTATGTGATATTTTCTACATGGCTATACAAAACATTCTATTATGCTTCTCTGTATTATCATTTTAAATAAAATAGTTGTAAATCCTCATAATGTAAACGCCTTCACGGACGCGCTACGCCTTGAGGCCAAATTAAGACACATGTTTTTATGGCACTTTCCCTACCCAATAATCAGATTGGAAGCAAATAATTTATTTGTGTTGATAGATGGGTTATTGGAGATGTTCTAGCTAGTACCCTTATATTCCATTCCTACTGTTGCTTCATAATCAGGCCACACACCGGTGTAAATCTAGCCCATGGTCGAAACCATGCATTGCACGGTACATGCATCATGGCATGTTATCTCTCATAGTACCCTTGACCATATTGCTACCAATAGGTCCCTTTTCTATAAACGTTTACATGTCAAGTAGAACATGTTTTAATGACATACTATATATATGTAAAAATCATCATACATTTGACCGTATTTTTAATTTAGGTTTTTTAATAGACATCTAAATGTGAAGCCAGTATGTATTAATGACATACAATATGCAAAAATCATGATTATTTAAGTTTCTGTTGTGCAAATATATTATTTATTCCAAATTAAATATATGTGTGTAACAGAAACTATAAAAATATAGCCTCAATCATTCCATATATTAAAGCATACTATCACTACCTATACAACCCAAGGAACTCAAGCACATTATATCTATGTTTAATTGTGTTCATTTAAAAAAAATGTTGGTTCTAGCGTGCGACCAATATTGTACTTGTAAAGTGGAAAAATAAAAGAGAACCTATTATGTTAAAAAAATTGGAGCAACCACGGAATAACTTAATATATTATCTATTAATTGTAATCAATTTTTTATTAGTAATGATTGCTTTAAAATAGTAACAAAATAATAAGAATGAAACTTAGTATGCAGAGAGATCACATATTTCTCAAATTAGAGAAGAAGATTGATGGTAAATAGTCACTTGAAGCCCAAAGGTGTCACAAAATCATACACATAAATAATAAAGTATGTTAAATAAATTTAGAATTTTCTGAAAAACAAAATATTGTGAAACACCATCTACAAAAATACTTAGAAGCACATCAAAGAGTGATGGAGTAGAGCGCTTCGGCCGCTTG
The DNA here is from genome assembly GCA_916181665.1 of Avena sativa. Lineage (NCBI taxonomy): Eukaryota > Viridiplantae > Streptophyta > Magnoliopsida > Poales > Poaceae > Avena > Avena sativa. Next base: position 182,848,322 of record OV702294.1, read on the forward strand.
ACAATGTAGATAAGGTGTCATATAGGAGTTAATGCTCTTGTTTCAACTACCAAAGAAAAATTGATACAAAAAATAATTAGGTGGTAAATTTGAATCAATTCATTATGTATTCATAGGTTCAGAAATCAGACCTATTTGTGGGTGAGAGAGTATCGCAACTTTCGGTGGTAACCAGTAAAACCAAATAAAAGCAACGTTTAAAGGTTTAAAAAGAAGACCCAGTGAATCAGATGCTTAACTTGGTTCTTTCGCGAGATTTTTTCATGCATCTCATTTTGTTTTGTTGTCTAATAACACAATCTGCATGCTTTACAAAATATATTATCTTGGACATTGCCATGGTTTAAAAATAATGACCAATTGGAAATTAAGTATGGCTAAAAATCTCACACAAATGTAATATAGTCTAAATTATTATTGGAACAAATATGTGCACAATATCTAAGAAGGTACCAATAGCCGAAGATATGTGGAAGTTCCACTACAACCTTGTCCTAGAAGTAACAATCTTATGGCTGAAGAGGGAATGCCAAAATAGAAAATATATACCAAGGCTAGTTTAACAATGATAAATCCTCTTGAGCTCAACACGAAATGGGTGTTAAGTATTTATAACTCTCCAGCTTGCACTCCCTTGGAGCGGTTATTATTTGGCACCACCTGACTACCACCATTTAAACTCTAGGAAGACAACTAAGAATTTGGTAAGATTAATCTGGCGTTCCTTTTACTACCGCGTGGCTTGTTTTTTGCATCGGGTTCTTAGCTCATTAAACCTTTTTTGGCAACTTTTCATTAAACCCTTCCAAACTATCATATCGGGTACATATTTAATCCAGCAAACAAAATAGTATATTATACATCAGAAGCTCGATGTATATGACGTACATAACGTCGAACTTGCAAACATATGCTGAAGAAGTTTAAAACGTGCTTGATTGGAAAAGCATGATTCTATCTAGTTCCTCCGACCCATATTAGTTAATTCAAATTTGTCTAGATTTAGATGAATCTAGACAATATTCAGTATATAGGTTCATCTAAAAATTGACAAATCTAAGTCAACTAATATGGGTCGAAGGGAGTAGAAGTTTCTTTGAAGAAAATAAAACAATTTATTGATGTAACTTGTCTGGTGAAGTATATATGTGGAAATTACATTTACACATAGTCAATTCTGAAGAAAATATAGTACTACCTCTGTCACTAATACTTCCTTCGTTGTTCTCAAAAAAAAAAAAAATACTTCCTTCGTTTACAAATAAGTGTCGCAAATTTTTCTAGTTACCCATGTATCTATGAACTAAAATGCGTTATTGTGCATGCGTTTTTTGATAAATATGCGGCACTTATTTCCAAATGGAGGGCTGTATAAAATATTGTAAAAAACAAATAAACTCTTAGTAATTAATGGAGTAAACGTGCATGTACAATTAGAGAGATTCTGGTCTCTTACCTTGTGTGATTTATCTGATCATAAAACCGTGAACCTTTCCCGTCTTCCATTTGCCTTTTGCGCGTTGCCGGCTGTCGATTAAACTTAATTGTGACAAGCACGCTGCTAGCTAGCTAGCTACATAACTGCTAGGAGAGCATACGGTGGTCTAGATATACGGTGGTATATCTAGACCGTGGCTTTGCTCGACCTATTTTCTATTGGCCAAGGTCCCCAAGGAGTTGATTCGTATGGCGACATATCCCAAGCCGGCCCAATCTTCAATTCCTGTCGCGTGGCCCACACTTCTATGATCCGAGCGGCAACTCTGGTTAAACTCATAGATAAAACGGGAGTAACGTGACGTGTTGGACTCAAGGGCGTTGTGCTAATTGAAATGTGTGTATCAAATCTGTTACATAAATTTTACGGCTGTGATTTAAAATTGAAGTTATAAATTTTAGATCTAGCCATTGAAATAATTCAGATTATGTGGATCAACCTGGTGCCTCGAAAAACACCCTTATATTGCTTTTACTATATAATAGATAATTATTGCCGTTGGTACCTAGGTAGTTAGCTATGTTCCGCTAAAAAAACGTCAGCTTTGTTGTCAGTTTAGGAGGTGAAGAAAGCCCAATATTCAGACGCAATTCGGAGAGTGAAGGAAAGAAAGTCAGAGTACTATAGCATTTTTTTGGAAAGAAGCATATATTAATAACGCAAGATATCAATTACACCCAGCCTATAAACAACACATTACCCTTGGCATTACGGATACGCATAGCCAAAAAATGAAAAAAAGTTATAGGAAAACAAAAGAAGAAAAGGTCCCGCTTTAATGATCTATACCCTACAACAGCAACCAAACATAACCAAGACAGCACCAGAAATCATGCACCAGAAAGTTATAGTACTGTAGCATAAGTATCTAATTATGCCCTGCAACTAATTAGTGTACAAATTACTTTAAGATATTTTGGTCTTAATCATACGATTTAGAAGAAAAGTTATGGTATTGTAACTTCTCTAACTTTTCTTGTGCAAATTCCCATATGGTTCAACACCCCTTAATGATACTAGATTTTATAGTGCGCCTTGGCGCACGTCCCCGCTGAACACGTGCCAGATTATGTTAATCAGAAAAAAAGGCATGCATCACTTGGGATAAACATAGCACAGAAGATACACGATTCCAGGATGAATAGGTTTACCATGATTCATAGCATAGCTGTTTGGTACCTGTTATACATAGTTCAACGTACGATAATTATAAAGATTAGATACAACAGGGGTGGCAATCCCGGCACTGGACAGCCTAGTTCCTAGTCCTCATATACAATCGCGTCATATATAGTACAGTGCAGAATCCTCATATATATTGTTACCATCAGAGTCATAGTCGACAACATGACACTTGTAGTGGTTTATTTCTTCTGAGTTAGCATCTTCTCATTGATACCATGTCCTAACCAGCGCATCCCCAGCAGGCGAGGGTGGAGCATGACCAAAAGCGCGCTGCAAGAAGCAATCCTCACATTATGAAAATAAAACTTAAGAAAACACGTTATCATTGACCGTCAAAAGAAATAACAGAAAAACAAATAAAGGTTGCAAGCTTCTCCATCAAATTTAGAGTTTAGAGGTAGCCATGATAAGCTAATAGTCCAATATTTTAGACAATAGATGTTAACATAGATGACTCAGGAAGTGCCAGTATCCTTTGATAACCAAAAAAGTGCACTTCTCGCAAAGCAACATGGTGAATAGTCAATTGGTCATATCAACAGAACATGGTGAATCCTGTACAAACCTGAGCTAATATTATTGCTCTAGGGTGATAGGCTTTTTTGAGTGTTCTTTGTCATCTTTGATAACGAATTATTCAGTGGAGGCAAGTGGGTATTCTGGTGTAGTATGAAAAAAGAGGAAATATAAGGTTGATGAAATAAAAATTCCCTCAAAAGATATCAATCCACAAACAAGTAATACCTGAACAATGCTGACTATACATCTCACGTCTCTGGTTTTGAAGTTTTGTCCTGGTTTCTATGCAGACCTGAACTCCTGGTCATATTTCTTTCCTCTGAAGCATGAGCAAGCATGAAAGTTAACTCAATAAAATAGCAAGAGTGCCTTATAGTAGCCTACAGTATACCGTTGTCATTCAAGCTAACTGTTTCCACGTACCATGACTGTGCAGTTCTAGATGCAAGTACAACAAGTAAGAGTATCAATTTATCAGAATGATCATCAGTCATCACTGGAAAAGAGGCAATGGTGAAATATGATTTATCTTGGCGAGCATGATAAGTTACATGGAGGGGCTAACTTCTGTAAACCAAGAAATCATGCAACAAAAAAGAAAAGGTAGGAAAACACGGCAAGCATGAGCCGACAGAAATTTCACGTTCATCCTAATTTGATCGTTCCATTATATCCAGCTCTATCTATAGCCGTGGTGAAAAAAATCCAAGCCTTCAGCCATACTGAACATTGGTCCGATATAGATTGGTAAAATCCATATGTAGGTGCTTTAAGGGGAAAATAAGAACAAAAGCATATGAGAAAAATCCTGTGTAGACAAAACGACATGGACATAGTAAATAAGAGAGGAAAACATGATGGCAAATAAAAGAGTTCCTTGAAAAAACATTATGTGGAATAATGATATTTTCAGGTAAAACATGATTACAACCTAAGCATAGTAAAGTGAGAAAAGAACAATGCTACATATCAACATGCAGCTGGCCTGCAAACTAAGTGCCCACTAACTGGACTTCACTAATAGTGACCTAAACTAGCTGAAATCTTCTAAAATGACTTCTGATACTTTCTGTCCTTTTACCATATAGAGATCATGTATTGAGCTAATAATTTTTTACAAGCAATGGCCTGGACTGAGATCCACTAATCTTTTGAAGGGAAATGGCATGGACTAATTATTTAATTATAGTGACCTGAACTAACTGCTCACCATATATGTACACCTGTACTGTACAGACTGATGTCACCGAATAGTCCTTTTACCAATATCAATACAAATGCATGCAGAACAAGGAGGAATTGATGGAGAATTTACACACATAAAACATATATGAGAAAGAGAGTTGGGTTTGTACTAATGTAAATTTGTTCACGGACATCAACCTAAAGTGAAAAGTGAGAAAATATCTTGAAGAGCTCGGTGTCCAGTCACACGAGCAACATCAAGATCTTCATTTTTAATGACAAGAAGAAACTGTTCCATCATGATATATAATGCATATTATCTGAAACCGTACCGTCATCATCTGAATTTTCAATGATTTTGGCAAGAAAAGGAAGTTTCAAAGATCACAAAGCAAGCAAGTACCAATTATTAATAAAAACACCATTTTTCTATATTTTAGTAATTGATCATCACCATGAACAAATGATATATCAAACAATGCCTACATCAAATGGTGCTGCTATGAAGAAACACCGAGAAACTTGTAGAAACCTACAATAAAAAGTAAGATTGTGAAGGAGATTATCAGTGAGAAAATGGAGTAAATTACAAAAGCCACATCTAGATGTATGGGTTGTAAACAAAATGATTGCTTTTCTTTCTCTGATTTGTTTGATCTATTGTAGGAAGTGGTAGAACACAATTGCAGTATCAGCAAAAAATGAATATTTCAGTTTGCATAATTTTTTAGGAAAGAGGCATACTGCTCTGCTTTGCTGAAGATGGTCATAGCAGCCTCCTTTTTCAAATATAGACTTTGTGATGCTTTACTAATTTCCTCTCATTTATCAGCATCATATCCATCAACTAATACACTCACTTCTTTGACAACCTGCAATGTCCTAAACAGGATAAGAACACCACTTGCAATATCTTATTATACATGTTATACAACTGAAGACTATCTTATTTTATTTTGTAGTCTAAATCATAAGCTGGGTAAAAACAGATTGTTCAAGGAGATCACCTAAGTATGAAAAAGTTGAACTTGACAACAACAAATTAGGATAATTATACGATCAAATGAACCATCTTTTACTTCTCATATATGGAGAACCTTTTCTAATCTATCAAAACAGTGGTAGACGGCTGTGGTTCCTATGATCATCAACCTAAGCGAACCTAGGCTGATGCATAAGTTATGCAAACCATCAGAATTGAGCAGACTTAGTAGAGAAGGTATGAGCAGACATACCTAACATGCAACTCATAACCGTGCGCCTGGAGTACCATGTCGGTGTGCTTTATAGGACCATCATCAGTACCTCCACGATGATGCCACAACCGAGAGGCGTATACCTAAACCATCCTATGCTAGCTACCTAGATTAAGCTCGCTCAACAAATTGATTAGCATTCGGTCATGAAAATAAGATGCAAAATTGGGAAAACAGAACAGAGAATCTATACGTTCTAGCTGGCACAAAGAACAAACTGTGCACTACATCAACAACACCTCCTGAAACAAAACGAAATCAAAGCTGAGTTTATAACCCAGATATTTATATACAGTCATAAAAAAAATACCACATGGGAAATGAGATAAAACAACAATTGGAAATAAAGGAACATTTCCAGCTATATGACCCAAAACAAATAACGGCTAACATGCCAACTATAAAGAAAGTAAAGGTGACAAAGGAAAGGAATATAGCAGCCAAATTCTCAATGTTCTGCTATAAATGAATCCAATCTAGCGACGGCCAAAATAAAATTGTAAGCACATCTAATTGTAATCTAATTTTCGAGAATTGATTGTGTTTTGTCAATATGAGCAATCTCTGAATGTAGACTCTAAAATGGCATCTTATTTTAGCTCTAAATCTCAGTACATGCGCACACCAGCTTACCAGATTCCAGCAGACACCGAGACGTGGGAGGCCATGCTCACCTCAAAGATACAGGCAGGGCACACTAGCAAGCATCCTCCATCACCACCATTGGCGTTGGGTGGTCAACCAGTCGTCGTTGTCCTTAGACGCGTCACTCCGCATCATGGATGGAGTCATAGATGAGGTCCTGATGCCAATCTAACTTGCCTTTTTTCTCCAAATCAATAACTTGAACATAAACCATAAGAGAATTAAAATAAGCATGTGACTGGTCCTTATAAGAGACAAAATAAAGTGAAAATTTAGTTTTAGGAACTAAGACCTTTGTATGAAGGAGTAGCCACAGAAGCACCATTGCTCCAGCCTCTTACACCGTGAGCCGCCGTCATACTCTTATTTTCTTGGCTTCAATCCCCTTTAAAATATCAACAAAATCAGAACACAAAAAACACTTGGCTTCAATCCCCTTTATAATTGAGAACTATGCAAGGAAAACAAATACTGACAAAGCATGACACATTTGACCTTTAAATAACTACCTTAATTAACCAGACGGATTTGGTATGCAACAATTAATTTCTGGATGGAATAATTTGTGGCCACCAATAAGAGTTTTATTCTCATTTAATATCTGGATCAATCAAATTGCAAGGACCACAAATTCATTTAACCAACTAAACCATATTATGACCCCTTGAAAAGGAACTGGGGCAAGAAATGAATCTTGACGAAATGCTACAATAAAGCTACTAAAATTCTAATTAACTTGATGTATTAAGAATGAAAATAGCAGATAATGATAATTAGCGATAAAATAACTCACCTGCATGTCTTCATCTTCCAATATAATTTATACATTAGAAACTTCTTGATCTTCACTATGCAGATTGCAAAATGCGGAAATCTAACAAACCACTTGACTTGCTGCTAGAAAATAACTCACCTGAATGTCTTCATCTTCCTCCTACAAGTTAATCTCTACATTAGAAACTTCTTGATTTTCTTCACTATGCTAATTGCAAAAATGCAAAAGCTAAGAAACCACTTGACTTGATGTTGTTTGCAGGAGCTAAATTCAAAACGGGAACACTTACAGTGCGAGCATATAGAATAAACACATGTTGCCTCCTTGTAGTTTCATCAAACACCTCACATGCATAGATAAAAAACATACACATGAAGAAATAGAAGTGTGAGAATGAAATCAACAAAGAGGAGGGGAAGAGAGAATGGAGGACGGCCTGCAGCTCCTCCCGGCGACGTCGAGGGGAGAGGAGGCCAGGTCGTGGAGGCAGGCTAGCAGCCCCTTGCGTTGTTCCATGGCGTGATCTAGAGGATGCCAGGTCGTGGAGGCGGGCCAGCAGCCTCTTGCGTTGTTCCATGGCTTGATCTAGAGGGGGCCAGGTAGTGGAGACAGGCTAGCAGCACCCCTTGCTGTTCTATGGCTTGATCTAGCAACAACCAGACGTGGGGAGGAGAAGGGGCAGAGAAGGGAGACAGAGAGGAGGGTGAGGGAAAACAGGGGAGAATATGAGGTAATGGCGTCTGGGTAAATGGGGAGAAGAGGGAGAGAGTGGAGGCTCGGGTTTGAACTGCCCTTTTATATCATGCATAGAGCTGACTTGATCTAGTAATGGATGGTCTGGATGCCCCTAGGACCCCATCCAACGGTCCAGAGGCGCTAATCGTTGTGGAGGCTTCCAGGGGTCTCACCAATTACATCTTTAGATGCAGTAGCGACTAGTATATTGGTTTTGGGCTAATCAAATACTCAATTTGCAAAGCGCATGCCTAATCTGACATGGTTATACCCTACGGGTACCCGATGTTAGCATACCTGGTCCAGCCCGACGGAAGACCCACTCGACGACCTACCAGGGTCCATGACGCCTATGACGGTTCGATTCTGTTCCAGCCTGAGCGACCACGTCGTGACTGTTTTTCATAATCAACGTCGATAACGCTCCTGCGATGAGTCTGACGCGCGACTCCCTCCTCTGAGCCGACCCCGCCATGCGACCGATTGTGGAGATCAGCTGCCGCCGTCATCTACGATGACCTTCTACAAATCTTCGGTTGCAGCAAACTGCTGCCACCATCGGCCTCAGTGACCTGCTACTGCGTCGACTCGGCCCACTGCATCAGCTCTCGAATGCCGCCTCGACCACATCAACTCCACAATCGGGGGCTGCGCCCACTTAGCCATATGACTCGCGACCATCGATCTGTTGCGGTTTTCGACTGCGACGATCCTCTGCGGTCTTCAACTGCGGTGACCCGCTGCATCCATCGGATGTGCCGACCCGATGCGATCTTCGATTGTGGCGACCGGTTGCATTGGCTTCAGCGACCGCGAGTCGAGACTCCTTCGACTCCGACGCTCTACGATCTTCGGCTCCAACGACTTGGGGGCTCGGGGGCTTCCTCCGCTTTGGCGACCTCCGCGGTCTTCGGCTCCGGCGGCCCGAGGTCTTCTTCGACTCGGCCGACCCGCCATGATCTTTGAATGCGGCGACCCACCATGTCTTCGATTGAGGTGACCCGCCACATACTTTGACTCCGATGACTCGCCATCACGCTAACTCCGCCGCGTCGATTACGTCCGCCGCGTGACCCGCTAGCGCGTCAACTTCTCCACGACAACCAGCAAAGCTAAGTTTCCCTCTACCTAGAGCTGATTTTTTTAACTCGCACTCGAAACACTCGGGGCTGCACCCTCTTCGAGTAACCTAATGTGCCATCGGCTCCACGCACTCGAGCACCTCGAGCGCGATAGCCCGAGTAGCTGATTCTGCCTGACCGTCGAATCCTTGAACTCCGAGTGCCTCGGCAAGGTACTGAGACTAAGGGTAATCATGCTAACGAAAAGGCCTAGCATACAGTGCAACAGTGTCGACTCGATCGGCGCCAGAATATTACTGTACAAGCCGACATGCAAATATTATTTATAAGATACAAGTACTTCATAATTCTTAATGTTTTCTGCAGCTTACAATGACGTCGACTATGCCGATCTATTCTATCGGGTCCTCCAACGGAGTCGACCAGCGCTAGTCACATCAACAGACGCCAAGACCCGAGTCGAAGCATTCCTCGGATGACCACATCAATCATCGACAAAAGCGGCGCTGGAGTCGCACCCGACAGAAGAAACGGCATCGACTTCATCCGCAACGTCGAGTCCTTCCGGCTAAAATGTCGCATCACTTCGCTATGTTGACTCCTGGCTCCTTATGTGTGAGACGCTGACTCGAAGTACTTCCGGGTCAGGTGATTTCTCCTCGCATGAGTCTCCACTCGAGTCTGCGACTCGACTAGACACTCGGGGACTACTCCTATCAGGAGCGTTGGCCGCGCACCCGAAGCATAATCAAGATATCACACTATAAAGCTATTCTTCGAGTCCTACGTCGAGTCTGCGACTCCACTACGGACTCGGGGGCTACTCCCATAGGGAGGATGGATTTAAGCATTCGAAAAATTTGTGTCCTACGAACCTGGAGTCAAACAATGGCTGAGTTAAAATCTCTGCTCGAGTCTACGACTCGAACAGACACTTGGGGGCTATTCCCATAGGGAGTGCTGATCGCGCACCATATGAATTCTTCGACTGCGATCCTTCGGATCAAAATGCAAAAAAAATTCGGCAACTCTGCCCCGATTAACACTAAGTGAGAGGCATCCTCCTTGGCCACCCGAAACGCCTTCGCGGCGATAAAAATTCGGATGTTGCGTCTGCAATGCAAAGATAAGACCTACAGATATCATCTGATGACCTGGCAACGCACACGACTGCGCTCTGCTAGTAAGAATCCATGCCAACAGGCGCGACGAAAAATCCCGACGGACGCGTTGGGTACATTAATTAAATTTACTGGAATTCCACTCCTGTAAGTCCTCCGCGGCCTGAGTCGAATTACGCCAGCATATGTTCCGAGTTCGAGTCGAGGGACTCGAACCTGAAGAAGATCGTGTTGTTTTGTCCTAAGACAGTTAACTGACCCCGATCCGTCGGGAGAGTCAGACACACGCATCAACAATCCCTACATGTTCTCTAGTAAACAGAGACAGCTACACCCGAAAGATTGAAGAGTCCTCAGCCGAATTTACGATTCGACTGAACACTCGGGGGCTACTGACATGGTTATACCCTACGAGTACCCGATGTTAGCATACCTGGTCCAGCCCGACGGAAGACCCACTCGACGACCTACCAGGGTCCATGACGTCTATGACGGTTCGGCTGCTATGAAGCCCATATGGATACGGACTCCCAAGCGCACAAGACAAGAAAAGCTCAAGACTAGAGTTTGAATACAACTTGTAACCTACTCGTATCGGTACCTGAGACCTAGCCTCCCCATATATAAAGGCTAGGAGGGGCCAACGAGGAGGGCACCCTCGATAGACTAGACCACAACAGATCTACAGATCTCTCTCTCATACTTTCGCATACGCACCTCCACGCCAGATTGCATCTGCGCACCCCTGTAACCTTCGGTTCCGCTATAATCAAGAGCAGACAAGTAGGAGTAGGGTTTTCCCTCCGGGGGCCTGAACCTGGGTAAACCTTGTGTCCCCGTGTTGCTTGTTTGCTAACCGTTCCACGATCTCCAGCATCCCCATCTTCTCCAAAACCCAAGTCCATAACAATGAGCATTGATGAGATCAAACCTCGTTATAATCCCAGTGTGCTGAATCTGGACAGGCCAAGCCCAAAACAGCTAGCCACAAGGGCCAAGCCCAGCATGTACATAACATTTCTTGGATCAACCGATTTGCATTATTCTTGGATAACATCTACAATGCATGGTATCTATGTACTATTACCATGATCTCATCATATTTATTGAGTTGTAAAATCACAATATGAATTTGTGTCCAAGGTTTATTTAACATTATTTTTTCTATTTTTATGTGCTATGATACCGTATCTACCTATGATACTAGTATGCTCTCTTTCATCATTAATTGCAGTGACACATCATGCATAAAATACATGATACCACCTATGATACTCCCATTGTGAGTAGCCTTAGACTGGTCATATCGGGAGTATCATATTAGTAGTATCATGCATATGACAGTAGCAAATGGTACTACCCATATAATGCTTAGTATTATCTAGTTGTATCACATAGTCTCGTGCTATTTAATTATTTGTAGTGCAATTTGATGTACAAGATGTATTTGATATTAAATTTTTTATAACATGTGCTATGACACGTATCATATTATGATACCACTAGAACATTTTTTTTATTAATTGTTATGCCACATCATCATTTTCCCAAGATGGTATGCGTAATACACTTTATGATACTATCACTAGAACCAGCCTTAAGATTGCATGGTGGGACTGTTTGCAAGACGAATTTTCTCAGGCCTATCCAGCCCTTTGCAACGAGGAAACTGCACAAATTCTGTTTTTGAGGGAGTACGTGGGGCCCGTATTTGCAACCCTAATCCATATACACAAATTTTGTTTTACTCTGTTTCCATGGACAGAATTACTCCGCCACCTTCACATCCTCCTAGGCTTCGTTACTTAGCGTGGCATTGTCGCTGCCGGCCACGAGAACTCAAGGCTCAGCGTCGCCGCGATTGGTCATTTGCAGAGGCAGTCGTCCAACATGTGAGTCAACCGGGACTACGACCTGTCGGTCAGTCGCATGCCATGTCCAACTCAACCAATCTGGTCGGCCCACTGCCACAAGAGCAATTCCAATAGTTAGCTTATAGCCAACTTGTATACTGGTTACCTTTAAACATAGGGTTTTTATCATTTCTGACACTATGACCAACACAAAACTCAGTTTTGTCATTTGACTGATCGAAACTCTAATTTTGCCACTACTCAGTTGCAATACTCCTCAATTTTGTCATTCCGTTATATTTCTACTGTTAGTCATTTTTGCCATTATATTACCATGACTTACCACATCGACGATAAACATCCGCGCGATCATCCCAGTAGCACCACTTTACCGTTTGGAATATATTAGCATTGCTAGTCTGTGTGGAGCAGCCGAGCAGTACACCAAATCCATCTTGAGTGTACGTAGACACATGGCAGGCTAGTTGGGAGCACGTAATCATGATGTATACCCGATTACTCCGTTAGTGGTCGACAAGGAGCGGCAGATGACAAACATCCTGATGCGGCCCACGCGATCCTCCGTGAGCTGTAGTTTTCCAAGATCATCGGCGACCTTGTGCCAAACGTTTTAAGACGACGGCGAGGGCCATGCTTGGTGCTCGGTCAAACAACTCCTAGGTGCTACTCGTTCTACCGCCGATTGAACTTATTAGCCTTAGCGTATGACGGTGATGGAACCGCAAATACTATAATGACGTTGATGCGGATACGTCGAGATCACACTTAATAGAACATGTAAAATTTTAAAATGGATAAAGCCGTCATAAGTTTTACTAAATGGGTAAATATAAGTAATTTCTACTATGTAGGATAAATATTGTTAGAAGCATATACGGGTTAGAAATGAAATTAACTCTAAATAAAAAGGGGTGTAAAAACTAAAATGGCAAAATTGATTACAGATTAAGATAGAAAGATGACGGAATGGCAAAACTGAGGAGTGTTGTAATAGAGTAGTGGCAAAATTGGAGTTTCGATCAATCAAATGGCAAAACTGAGTTTTGGGTTGGTCATAGTGGCAAAAATGATAAAAACCCTTAAACATATGTCGATACCGATATATGCATGTGTGAAAAGATAACGACATTTGGTTTGAGATAAACAAAACCATGGCGGAGCTGAATGTCTTAGGTGAATTTGCCGTTTGGCGCAAATCATTGATGCAGATATATGCTTTGTCCTAGTGACGCCATTGTGTATCCCATAGTTAAGTTGATACCAAGATTGAGATCGCTTGGTTCAGATCGCTCGCCATTTTCTTTTCTTTTTTGGAAAAAAACCCTCAAAATCTTTTGGGATTATTTCGGATTGTGTAGGTTTAGTCATTTGTAGTAACTAAGATGCAAAGGCTAGTGACCGAGATCTTTTGGGAGTAGCAAGGAGTCCTCCAAGTAGTTCAATAGAAGATCTTTAGGTGTATACGGCGAGAGAGCGGACGCTAGCACTTGAAAGAAATCAGGATCTCGCGGGTAAGACGGGTATCAGCACCGGCCAAGATGTTCCTCACGTAGGTTTCACTCGATTGATGAATTTAGAGCTACGGCTGCACATTAGGCGCAATGGTTGTCTCACAATTTTGAGTCGTCACATTCCAATTTTGGACCAGGTTGTCGTCGCTGCCAGAGCGCTGGTGAAACTGAAACCTAGTAGGTGCTGACAAGGACGCCGTGACTGTGTACCCCGCTTGCTCTGCTGCGCCTACAACAAGGACAGGCGATTAAGATCATTTCCTCGTAAACGCAGACGAGGCTAGGACACCCCCGCGCCCCGTGTCGTGCGTGCGTGCGGCCCGCGACCATGTCGACCGAGGCGCTACTCACAGTCACGGGCGGCGGCGGCGGAGTGGCGAGCCGGCGCCTGAGCATCGACGAGGCGCTGGCGCAGCACGCGGGCGAGTTCGGGCGGTGGCAGCTCCGGCACTTCGTGCTGGTGTCGGCGGCGTGGGCGCTGCAGGCGCTGCACACCATGGTGATCATCTTCGCGGACCGGGAGCCGGCCATGGCGTGCGCGGCGCGGGACGGGCGGTGCGGCGACCGGTGCGCCGGCGGCGCCGCCGGGTGGGTGTGGGCGCAGGGGAGCGCGTCGTCGACGGTGGCCGAGTGGGGCCTCGTGTGCGGCGAGCGGTACAAGGTCGGCCTCGTCCAGGCCATCTTCTTCGCCGGCTGCATGGTCGGTACGTACGTCAGCGCTCTGCTCCCATCGATGAGTTGGTCTCCCGCAGATCATCCAAGTTTCCCTTTATTTACTCCGTACCTGGCTGCTCGTACTAGGCATGGCAGCTTAGTATATTTGGTCTGAAAGTACGATATGCATTTCGACGGAGGTCGCGGCGTTGCTGGTCATCGTCGTCTTTCGCCCAGTGAGCGGCGTACTTCTTGAGAGACGGGATGTACGAGGCCTGCTATGCTCTTCTTCCAGAGTTCTTGTTAGTGCATTCTGAAAGTCAATGCTCGATCGCATGCATGCATGTTCCAGGGTTCTTACCCATCGGTCACCATTGTATTATCACTAACTAATTATGCAAATTATTAAAGAAGATTAGCAATACTGTCCAATCGAAGGCTAGCTGTCAGTTTCATTGATCTGATCAAATGCACATTACCCAGAGAGTCAGGGTAAAGACAAACCTTGCTTAGCAGTCTCGTGTAGGGGTCGCGTTCTGCTACTTCGCTTTCAGGCTGTGTTGTCGGTCACTTACTGGAACAAGATAGATACACTAGGGATCTTTTCGCCGGATTCAAGAATCTCCAGAACCGATCTGTATTCGAGATTCTCTGGACTGTAGAAGCCTAACCAACAGAGACTAGTAGTACAGTTTCAAATTGTATTTCAGAGGCTGTTGCATTTCAGTACAGCGACACTGAACTGAACTGAACTGAATGGAAAAGACAGGCTCTCAAAACCCCGCGATCCGATACCTTCAGAGCTTCTGTGAAGCGACTGTTCTTGGAAGACGGCGTGGATGTATCTCAAGTAGATTGACATGCGTAGCATGTCTACGTGGCCACTCAAGCCGTGCCAATTTTCTAAGCTGTCAGCCGGATCAGATCATCTGCCGCCGCCGCTGCACAATCGTCGAACACATCCGGACACCTGGGGTTTTACAATGGAAATGGGCAGCGAGTTTCGACATTTTATGATTCCCAATAAATTTGTTGTTTTGTTTGAGATTTTTCGGCCCTATTTAACGTGACTGACCGATCGTGTCATATTTTTTTTGTCAGGTGCGGGCGTGTTCGGGCACCTGTCGGACTCGTTTCTGGGACGGAAGGGGGCTCTGCAGGTGACCTGCTTCCTCAACGCCGTCTTCGGCCTCCTCACCGCGCTCTCCCCAAGCTACTGGGCCTACGCCGCCCTGCGCCTCCTCAGCGGCTTCAGCAACGGCGCCGTGGGCATCTGCTCCTTCGTGCTCGCCACGGAGCCCATCGGCCCCTCCCGCCGCGGCGCCGCCGGCATGTCCACCTACTACTTCTACTCCGGCGGCATCGCGGCCCTCGCCGCCGTCGCCGCCATGTTCCAGTCCTCCTGGCGCCTCCTCTACGTCGCCACCTCCCTCCCCTCCCTGCTCTTCGCGCTCGCCGTCGCGCCCTTCTTCTCCGAGTCCCCGCGCTGGTACCTCGTGCACCGCCGCCCCGACGACGCCATGC
Organism: Avena sativa; assembly: GCA_916181665.1. Taxonomy (NCBI): domain Eukaryota; kingdom Viridiplantae; phylum Streptophyta; class Magnoliopsida; order Poales; family Poaceae; genus Avena; species Avena sativa. The sequence continues at coordinate 182,863,886 of OV702294.1, forward strand.
GCGTTGTAACGATCCAAAATTTACTACAATAAAGCGAATTTGAAAACAAATTTGGAAAGGCAAAATTCGAACAAATTGGAATCAAACAAATTAGACAAAGGAAGAGAGAAGAAAACAAAAGAGGAACTTGAAGAACAGCGATGAACCCTAGCGGTCGTCGATTCCCCATCACCGACCAGCCACGCCGCCCCCTGGCCCCACTGCCGCTGTAGCCGACGCAAGAATCAGCCTCACGCGTCACCCGCTCGCAGCACTGCTCGCCGTCGCCATACCGTGCACTGCTTCGTCGTCAGCCCGCCGTACGCGCTCGCCATGCCGCCGCCGCCGCCCAGCCGCTCGCCGCTCGCCAGCTCGCCGTGTTCCTGCTGCTCTCCGCACACGTCCGCCACTTCGAGAGGAAGCCAGAGAACCCCTGCAGCACCTACACGAGCCCGCCATCACCATAAATTCCTCTCCGCCACCACACGGCACTCTCCAGAGCTGCTGCCCACGCCTATAAGAACCTCCCCACTTTGCCATTCTTCGATTTCTTCGTGGGAATCGATCCCTCTCAACCTCGCGAGCATCACCGCTTCGTCAATTTTGGCCACCACCGCCAGAGAGCTCGCCTCCATCGCTGCCAACCGCCGGTGAGCATCCCCTATCCTCCCGTTCCTCTGCTTCTTCTTTCTTTTTCTTTTTTTTTCTTCTTCCCGAGCGAGCCGAAGAGGCACGCGCTTCAGGCCGCCGCCTGGACTGCGGCCAAGCCCGGAGATGGGCCGGCCAGCCAGCTCCCTCCTCAGCCCAAGGAAAAAAAAACGTATGCCAAGCCCTTTTCATTTTCTATTTCAATTTATGTTTTCATTTTAAGGATTGTTTTAAATAACCTATTTTTCAACATTACTTTGATCAAAATCTCTAAAATAAAAAGGCCCATTTGATCCTCATAACCCTCTGTATGCAAATAACTTTTCTAATGTTTTCAAAAATTATTTTGTTGGGCTTTTAAACTCAAAAACCTTTATGTATATGTGACAAAATAAAGGCCCATTTTATTTATATTTCAACCTAAATTTACAAATACAAATAATAACCTTGGGCAAATGTCTCTGAACATTTTAGGACCCATTGGTGAAGCCTCAGAGGATTTTGACGTAGGAGTGCACCATCTTGGAGTCGAGGATCTTCCGGGAGACCTTTCTTTAGGCAAGTCACCTCTCTCACCGATGAAATTTTGGTGGTAAATGATTTTAAAATATCGAAGCTATGTGCAATAATAGAACCCCTGAACCATTAATATTTGATATTATGCCTTGAGACCAACCCTAGTGGAAACCCTGGACTTGCTTGATGGATGATGCATGATTGTTTGTATGAATGATTGCTTGGAGGTCATATTTACCTTCAAAATCTTGGTATAAAAAGGACTCATCACATGAATGAGAGCCTTGACTTTGGGTTACGTGCCCTAGTATGTGGGCGTGGTTGATGGGTAAACCTATGGTACATCTCTGCCACAAAACAATAAAACACACCACATAAACTGTAAGAACCCCTACTCTATTCCAATGGATTTTATACATGGTAGATTGACCCTGGTATGGGTGATCAACGGGAAGACACTCGGAGTCGGGATGCTATAGTATGTTATCGATTTCCGTGGCCCTGACATACTCCCGGTGGGATTCGAGTGATGAGACCTTCCCGGGTAGAATTTTCAAAAGATAGAGTAGATAAAAACTTAGCTTTCAATTAAAGGTTCTGATGCTAACGGTAGCAATATCGCAAACCCTAGTGATTTGAGCCACTGTGGCTTAGCACGGAACCATCGGAGGCACACACTTACATATTTAAATCCATGGAGAAGAGCGACAGAAAAATATATATATATAATAAAATAAGTGGTACCAAGTGTGGTCACTTGATGGAATTAAGTATGCCACGGGTGGATGATGTTTTCCCTCCATCTAGCAAAGTGGTGAAAATAATACTATTATGGGATTGACCTTGAGGAAACCCTATGGGATTTTCCTGGCTAATTAATCTTAAGTAAATCTTTAAACTGGAAACAGTCTTGTGACTTGCTGAGTACTTTTGTACTCACCCTTGCTATATAAACATTTTTCAGAAATACCTGAAGACACCGTGGAGGTTGATCCTGACCTTATCCTTTGCGGAGAAGATTTCGAATTCTAGGTCATTCCTACGCTCGAGGGCTAATCCTAGAAGTGTAGCCATGTGTGTGAAGTCACCAAGTTTGTATGTTTTAATCAAGGTTTAATGACTTTAAGACAAAGTGAACCTCGTTTTATGCCAAGTGGTAATAAAACTATTTGTGTGACTTTTACTATCCATGTAATAATATTCGTATGAGTTTATATGCGATGGCTGTGTTTTGTAATCTCTCGAAATTTCATGAAATTTGCCTCCGGTGAATTCGCGAAATTTCTAGTCATGGTCCCGAATTTTCGGGACGTGACAGAGTGGTATCAGAGCCAGCCTTGACCGTAGGAAAGACCCCCGGTTTTTGAAAAAAAAGATACATGGTTGCATAAAAAAACGATTGAGAAAAAGAATTTTTTTTGAAGCCTTTATCCAGCTCTTAAAATCTTTTGTTTTTGATATAAAATTTGTAAGATAAAATTTTGGGTGTAAAAAAAAAAAATTCTTTTTCGCGCTTTAAAGAAAAAGTTATTTCACACATTGTAGCCATGGTGTACTATTTTTATACCTCTCCCGAGACGCTTGGGGGATGGGCCCAACTCTTGTGGAGGATGTTGGGATATCTTTTTGTGCCGAGGCAGGACCTCCCACATTTTCATGCAAAAGCTATTTTTGTGCATGGGATACTTCAGTATTGGACCGGATGGGTTAACGTAAAAGTTGATGGTACCGAGACCACTTATGTTGGACAAAGGGATATAGAGGAGGATGCAATTCAGGACGCATCCAGAAGGGCTATATTGAACCTGCGACATAAGTACGACGACACATTCGATGATTCCATCTATCGACTCATACCCCAGGAGTTGAATGATGGAAACAGCGTGGGAGTGCCTTTTCCACCATTCGTGAATGACGGGTCAGAGATAGAGGTAGTGAGAGAAATAGCCTTTGCAGCAGGGCAATATGGGAAGATTCGAAAGGAATATCAAGAAGCCCAAGGTGAGATAGTCCAGTTGCGAGGTGAAAATATAGAGCTTCGCCAGAATATACTTGACTTGGAGACAAAACTTAAGGAGGCTATAAGTGCTCAACAGAAGATGGCCAGTCCAAGTGCAAGGCGATTAAGGGCTTGTCAAGGGGATCAATCACATGGACCGGGAGCGAAGAAGATCAAGACCATATGGACCAAGAAATATCTTGAACGCTTCAAGAGTGCTCCGCAAGTGAGGCCGGAAGAAATAGAGGCGCCACCAAGTCAGGAGGATGAAGAGGAAGAGGAACCGATGGAGCATGAGTTCTATACCAGCAGCAACCCTCCGTCAGATGACGAATAGACACTTCAAGAAAGGCGCTAGTATAATCTAGGTTTGTGTTTTAAAATGGGTGTGCCATGTTTTGATGATGTGTGCAATATATGCATGTATGTGTGATTAAGTACGAGGTACAAGTAGCCAGTAGGCTATGTAAACCGCTTAGTGTTTCTGTAAAACAAATAAATAAAACTAACATTTTTAATATTTTCCTACTCTTGTATATCCCAAACACGTGTATATTCTCTAACAAAAGCTTTCCTTTCAAATAAAACAGTTGCAAGTCACCAACATGGATGACCACAACTCACAAACAACCCGAGACAATGGATACTACGGTAGTAATGGAGAGCATCCAAGTCTAGCAGCAATTTTGCTAGCCATGGATAGAGGCAGACGACAAACCGAAGAGAACCAGATGAGGATGATGGAAACACATGCCCAGATGTTGGAAAGAATAGCAACAAAATTGGCAGAACAAAAAGGAAGTTCAGAGGCAAAGAAGGATTCGAGAAAACCAAGGTGGGGAGATTTCCAGAAGACAAACCCACCAATCTTCTCTGGTTCAGAAGAACCACTAGACGCTGATGACTGGCTCAGAGATGTTGAACGACGACTACAAACCATAGGATGTGAGGACCGGGAAAAGGTTTTTTTGCATCACACCAACTACAGGGATCCGCCGCAACATGGTGGATAAATTTCCGGGAAGCCAGTCAGAACCCAGAAGAAATAACATGGCAAGAATTTGTGGAAGGATTCGAGAAGGAACATATTCCTTCAGAGATAATGTTGATAAAACGTCGGGAATTTTTGGATTTGAAGCAAGGAAATCAAACTCTGAAGGAGTATTTGGGAAAGTTCAATTATTTGGCAAGGTACGCGGCTGATGACGTGAGCACTGAGACAAAGAAGATGGAACAATTTGAGCAGGGTCTGCAAGACTCGTTGAAGTACCACATCTCGACTCAAGTATTTCCCAATTACCAGGCTATGGTAAATAGTCTTCTAAAGACTGACAAAGTGAGGGCAAGCATGGTGGAGGATCGAAAAAGAAAGGCACGGAATTTCAACACCCCAATGGATGCCATCCGATCTAGGACTTGGGTGACACCAAGTTCGACAGAGCAGCGAAAAACATTGGCCATAAAGAGGGATGACCGAAGAGGAGGAAATGTTGACAGAATTGTTAACTGCTTTAGGTGCGGAGGAAGACATTCAATAGGAAGTTGTCCACAACGAAAAACAGTGTGCTATCACTGTGAGGATCCTACTCATTTGCGGAATGCGTGCCCAAGGAGGAATTTACCAGTGGAAGTAGCGAGGGCCCAATTCCGACAACAGCAAAGCATGAGGCCACAAAGTATGGTCAATAAAGGGAAAGAATTGTTGCAAGCAGGAAAGGCCATGACTGGACAAAATTCTCAAGGGGTGAACAAGGGAGGAATGAACCAAAGGCCTAATCAAGGACGGGTGAATTATGTGTCTACCGAAGAGGCCACAGAGGCTACCGACGTGATTACTGGTACGTTCTCAGTAATGTCTAAGCCAGCCTTAATTTTATTTGATCCCGGAGCTACACATTCCTTTATTTCAATAAGCTTCACATTAGAAAATGAGATGCCCTCCTTCCCCTTAGAGAAACCTTATGTGGTTGAATCACCTGGAGCAAAGATGAAAGCTCAAACAAAGACCAATGAGGTAGAAATAGACATCCATGGAGAAAAATTTAAAGCAAACCTCATACACTTGCAACTAAGAGATTTGGATGTCATATTAGGAATGGACTGGTTATATAAATATAAGGCAAAGGTTGATTGTGAGGATAAATTGGTTTATGTCACCAGTCCGAATAATCTAACACTGAGAATAAAGTCAAAAAATTCCTTTTTGAGGAAGCAGAAGAAGAGGGTATGTAGTATGGTAGCAGAAGGAGTAATGCAGATTCCGATGGTTAAAGAATTTGCAGATGTGTTCCCAGAGGAATTACCTGGGGAGCCACCAGATAGAGAGGTGGAATTTAAAATAGAACTTAAACCCGGAACAGAACCAATTACAAGGCAACCATACCACATGTCAAGAAAAGAGCTAGTAGAGTTGAAGAAGCAAATTGACGAGTTATTAGAAAAGAACTTTATACAACCAAGCATCTCGTCATGGGCAGCACCGGTATTATTTGCAAAAAAGAAGGATGGTAGCTCGAGGCTATGTGTAGACTACCGGGGACTAAACGCAGTCACCATCAAAAATAAATACCCTTTGCCCAGGATTGATGACCTTTTTGACCAGTTAAGGAATGCCAAAATATTTTCAAAAATAGATCTAAGGTCTGGGTATCATCAGCTGAAAATTCGCCCGGAGGATAGACCAAAGACTGCTTTCACTACCAGATATGGATTATATGAATTCACGGTAGTACCTTTTGGATTAACCAATGCACCAGCCTTTTTCATGAATCTCATGAATAAGGTGATGATGGACTTTTTGGACAAATTTGTAGTAGTCTTTGTCGATGATATCCTAGTGTACTCAAGTAGCCCTGAAGAACATGAGCAACACTTGAGACAAGTTTTGACAAGGCTAAGAGAACATAAGTTGTTTGCAAAGTTTTCAAAATGCGAATTCTGGATGAAAGAAATTTCTTTCCTGGGTCACATTATATCAGAAGAAGGAGTTAAAATGGATCCAGAAAAGGTGAAAGCAATATTGGAATGGAAGACCCCAACAAATGTGAAAGAAGTTCGAAGTTTCTTAGGATTGGCAGGATATTATAGGAGGTTTATTGAAGGATTTTCAAGGATTTGTCGGCCACTAACCCAATTGCTGAAAAAAGATAAGGAATACGAATGGACAAATAAATGTGAAATCACATTTCAGGAGTTGAAGAATAGGTTAACCACTGCACCAGTTCTGGTTTTACCAGACTCGGACAAAGAATTCCAAATATATTGTGACGCATCAAGACAAGGGCTAGGATGTGTACTGATGCAAGATGGAAAGGTTATATCATATGCGTCAAGACAACTCCGACCACATGAGGAAAATTATCCAACACATGACTTAGAACTTGCAGCAGTAGTTCATGCATTGAAAATATGGAGACACTACTTGCTAGGGAATAAGTGTGAAGTATTTTCGGATCATAAAAGTCTGAAATATATCTTCACGCAGATCGACTTAAATCTTCGACAACGAAGGTGGTTAGAATTGATAAAAGACTATGAATTAGAATTTCAATACAAACCCGGTAAGGCCAATGTGGTGGCAGATGCATTGAGCCGAAAAATATATCATAGCACAGTAACTGTGCGACATGATCAGCTAGAGTTATGGAAGGAGTTCCGGAAGTTGAATTTAGAATTAGTTGAAGAAGGAGCAGTGATGACCCTGCAAGTTCAAACCACACTAGATGAACAAATTAATCAAGCCCAAGAGGAAGATGAAGAGATACAAGGGCTTAAGGAAAAGGTGCTGAAAAATGAGGCGCCAGACTTTTCGGTAGATAAACAAGGGGTATTGTATTTCCGAAACCGTCTGTGTGTACCAAACAAAAAGGAGTTAAGGGACTTAATCCTGCAGGAAGCACATGCTTCGCAATTCTCCATACACCCAGGAGGTACGAAGATGTACCAAGACTTGAGAAAGAGGTATTGGTGGAGAAACATGAAACGAGAGATTGGTGAATATGTTACACTCTGTGACATATGTCAACGGGTGAAGGCAGGCCACCAAAAACCGGTTGGATTACTACAACCTCTACCCATTCCAGATTGGAAGTGGGAGGAGATCGGTATGGATTTTATTACGGGTTTACCCAAAACCAGAAATGGATATGATGCTATATGGGTCATCGTCGATAGGTTGACCAAAGTAGCCCACTTTATACCCATAAAGCAAACATATGGAAAGAATAAGCTTGCAGAGTTATATTTAACCAAGATTGTAGTATTGCATGGAGTACCTAAGAAGATTTGCTCCGATAGAGGGCCGCAATTCACTTCTCACTTTTGGAAAAAGTTACATGAAGCCATGGGGACGGATTTGGATTTCAGTACAGCATACCACCCACAAACCAACGGACAAACTGAGAGAGTAAATCAAATCCTGGAGGACATGTTGCGATCATGTGCGCTAGTTTATGGAGCTGCATGGGACACATGTTTACCATTTGCAGAATTCTCATACAATAACAGCTATCAAGCTAGTATTGGGAGATCACCATTTGAAGCCCTGTATGGAAGAAGTTGTAGAACACCATTAAATTGGACTGAGGTAGGAGAAAAGCAACTTCTTGGACCACAAATAGTTCAGGATGCAGAGGCTCAAGTGAGGATTATTAGAGAGAAGCTGCAAGCAGCTCAAACCAGATATAAGCAATATGCCGACAAACACCGACTTGATCTTAGCTTCCAAGAAGGGGATTATGTATATTTAAGGGTCACTCCTTTCAAGTCAATCCAGCGGTTCCACATAAAAGGTAAGTTGGCACCCAGATTTGTAGGACCATTCAAAATTACAAAACGAGTAGGGGAAGTTGCCTACCAACTTGAGCTAAGCCCGAAACTAAAGAGAATACACAATGTGTTTCATATATCGCAACTCAGGAAGTGCTTAGAGCCGCCGGAAAAGAAGGTGTCCCTGGACGAGATCGAACCCCAAGAGGATCTGACGTACACTGAGGAACCAGTAAAAATCCTTGAAACCAAAGAGCGACAATTAAGAACAAGGAACATCAAGTTCTGTAAGGTGCAATGGAGTAATCACACGGAAGGAGAAGCTACATGGGAAAAGGAGTCAGAGATCCGACAAAAATATCCGCACCTGTTTCCCGAGGAGGAGTGAATCTCGGGGACGAGATTCTTTCAAGGGGGGAAGGTTGTAACGATCCAAAATTTACTACAATAAAGCGAATTTGAAAACAAATTTGGAAAGGCAAAATTCGAACAAATTGGAATCAAACAAATTAGACAAAGGAAGAGAGAAGAAAACAAAAGAGGAACTTGAAGAACAGCGATGAACCCTAGCGGTCGTCGATTCCCCATCACCGACCAGCCACGCCGCCCCCTGGCCCCACTGCCGCTGTAGCCGATGCAAGAATCAGCCTCACGCGTCACCCGCTCGCAGCACTGCTCGCCGTCGCCATACCGTGCACTGCTTCGTCGTCAGCCCGCCGTACGCGCTCGCCATGCCGCCGCCGCCGCCCAGCCGCTCGCCGCTCGCCAGCTCGCCGTGTTCCTGCTGCTCTCCGCACACGTCCGCCACTTCGAGAGGAAGCCAGAGAACCCCTGCAGCACCTACACGAGCCCGCCATCACCATAAATTCCTCTCCGCCACCACACGGCACTCTCCAGAGCTGCTGCCCACGCCTATAAGAACCTCCCCACTTTGCCATTCTTCGATTTCTTCGTGGGAATCGATCCCTCTCAACCTCGCGAGCATCACCGCTTCGTCAATTTTGGCCACCACCGCCAGAGAGCTCGCCTCCATCGCTGCCAACCGCCGGTGAGCATCCCCTATCCTCCCGTTCCTCTTCTTCTTCTTTCTTTTTCTTTTTTTTTCTTCTTCCCGAGCGAGCCGAAGAGGCACGCGCTTCAGGCCGCCGCCTGGACTGCGGCCAAGCCCGGAGATGGGCCGGCCAGCCAGCTCCCTCCTCAGCCCAAGGAAAAAAAAACGTATGCCAAGCCCTTTTCATTTTCTATTTCAATTTATGTTTTCATTTTAAGGATTGTTTTAAATAACCTATTTTTCAACATTACTTTGATCAAAATCTCTAAAATAAAAAGGCCCATTTGATCCTCATAACCCTCTGTATGCAAATAACTTTTCTAATGTTTTCAAAAATTATTTTGTTGGGCTTTTAAACTCAAAAACCTTTATGTATATGTGACAAAATAAAGGCCCATTTTATTTATATTTCAACCTAAATTTACAAATACAAATAATAACCTTGGGCAAATGTCTCTGAACATTTTAGGACCCATTGGTGAAGCCTCAGAGGATTTTGACGTAGGAGTGCACCATCTTGGAGTCGAGGATCTTCCGGGAGACCTTTCTTTAGGCAAGTCACCTCTCTCACCGATGAAATTTTGGTGGTAAATGATTTTAAAATATCGAAGCTATGTGCAATAATAGAACCCCTGAACCATTAATATTTGATATTATGCCTTGAGACCAACCCTAGTGGAAACCCTGGACTTGCTTGATGGATGATGCATGATTGTTTGTATGAATGATTGCTTGGAGGTCATATTTACCTTCAAAATCTTGGTATAAAAAGGACTCATCACATGAATGAGAGCCTTGACTTTGGGTTACGTGCCCTAGTATGTGGGCGTGGTTGATGGGTAAACCTATGGTACATCTCTGCCACAAAACAATAAAACACACCACATAAACTGTAAGAACCCCTACTCTATTCCAATGGATTTTATACATGGTAGATTGACCCTGGTATGGGTGATCAACGGGAAGACACTCGGAGTCGGGATGCTATAGTATGTTATCGATTTCCGTGGCCCTGACATACTCCCGGTGGGATTCGAGTGATGAGACCTTCCCGGGTAGAATTTTCAAAAGATAGAGTAGATAAAAACTTAGCTTTCAATTAAAGGTTCTGATGCTAACGGTAGCAATATCGCAAACCCTAGTGATTTGAGCCACTGTGGCTTAGCACGGAACCATCGGAGGCACACACTTACATATTTAAATCCATGGAGAAGAGCGACAGAAAAATATATATATAAAATAAAATAAGTGGTACCAAGTGTGGTCACTTGATGGAATTAAGTATGCCACGGGTGGATGATGTTTTCCCTCCATCTAGCAAAGTGGTGAAAATAATACTATTATGGGATTGACCTTGAGGAAACCCTATGGGATTTTCCTGGCTAATTAATCTTAAGTAAATCTTTAAACTGGAAACAGTCTTGTGACTTGCTGAGTACTTTTGTACTCACCCTTGCTATATAAACATTTTTCAGAAATACCTGAAGACACCGTGGAGGTTGATCCTGACCTTATCCTTTGCGGAGAAGATTTCGAATTCTAGTTCATTCCTACGCTCGAGGGCTAATCCTAGAAGTGTAGCCATGTGTGTGAAGTCACCAAGTTTGTATGTTTTAATCAAGGTTTAATGACTTTAAGACAAAGTGAACCTCGTTTTATGCCAAGTTGTAATAAAACTATTTGTGTGACTTTTACTATCCATGTAATAATATTCGTATAAGTTTGTATGCGATGGCTGTGTTTTGTAATCTCTCGAAATTTCGTGAAATTTGCCTCCGGTGAATTCGCGAAATTTCTAGTCACGGTCCCGAATTTTCGGGACGTGACACGCGTCCTGCGCGCCATCGCGGCCACCAACGGCAGGCACATACCGGACGGTGTCGCGCTCAAGCTTGACGACAAGGACGACGACGAAGACACCTACGACGACAATGCCATAAAGAAGGTCCCGATGCCGTCGTCGGCATCGTCAGGCACCATCCTCGACGCGATCGTGTCGCGGGCGACGCGGGCCAGGCTCGTGCTCTCGGTTCTCATCTACTTCCTTTGCTCCGTCGTCTACTACGGGCTCAGCCTCAACGTGGTCAACCTAAAGACCGACCTTTACGTCAGCGTCGCCGTCAACTCGGTGGCCGAGATGCCCTCGTACCTGATAACCACGCTGCTCCTCCGCCACTATGGCCGCAAACCGCTCGCCATCGGCACGATGCTTCTCAGCGGCGTCTTTTGCGCCGTCGCCAGTCTCATTGCCGGCGCCGGCGCCATGAGGTAGGTCGCATATATATATGCGGGACAGGACGACGAGGCAACAAGCTTAGTATCGTTTCTAAATTCTAATTAACCACGAGCAAGTTCATGTCGGTGCAGGATGGTGAGGATGGCGTGCGGAGTTGTGGGGATCTTCGGGATCTCGGGGACATACAACCTGCTCACTGTGTACATAACGGAGCTATTCCCGACGGTGGTGAGGAATGCGGTGCTGGGGTGCGTCTCGCAGGCGTCGCAGATAGGGGCCATACTGGCGCCCATGGTGGTGGTGCTCGGCGAGCGGGTGCCGTTCGTGGTGTTTGGCGTGGCGGCGACCATTGGTGGGCTTCTGGTTTTCAACCTCCCCGAGACAATGAACAAGCCATTGTATGACACGATGGCTGGGCTTGAGAGAGGGGAGAGAGAATCTAGAACTGAAGAGGATGGTGCAGAAGAGAAGTTCGAAATTTGATCAGTTTGTAAGTACTCCCTCTGTCCTAAAAAGAATGTCTCAAGTTTGTTTGAATTTGAATATATCTATATAGTAAATAGTGTCTAGATACATTCAAGTTTAGACAAACTTAGAGACATCCTTCTTAGGAAAGAGGGAGTACACCATTGTGTTGGAGCATGATACCCCGTCGGCAAATGTAAATCTCACAAATTGTCGAGTACGAATTATCTAAGAAAAACTTTTAGGTCTGAGCTTTGTTGGTTAGAGGGAGTACTTTGCATTGGCAGCGTTAGACATTGTTTTCTTCACTAGTAGGAAAAGTGGCTATAGTCCCGGTTATTCAATTGGGACTATAAAATCGGAAAGGTTCCTCTTTTTTTAGTCCCGGTTGTGCCATAAACCGGGACAAAAGATGCTTCACGTGGTTGTGGTCGCGTGATGGAGCTGGAGGACCTTTTAGTCCGGATTAATGCCTCGTTGGTTGGTAACATCAACCGGGACTAAAGTCCAGATGAAGTTTTTATTTTTTTAAATTTTTTTTATTGAATTTTAAAGTTTTGGACTTTTGAATTGTTTCACAATGTAATCTTATTGTTTGATTTTAATCTCTAATCACCCCTATTCTCGTGTCAAAGTGCATACTTGTGGTCAAACTTATCGATCGGTCACTCATCCTCATACGGCTCCATCCTTAGCACCTTTAACATTTGAGTTTCTTCCAAATTAGCTTCCAAGTCTACGCTCATGATTTCTTGATAATAGTATGCTATCAATTCTCTTAACCCTTAGACTTTGATAACACATGATTTTTTTGAATTCCAAATAATTTTAAAAATAAGCAACAACGAATTCCAAATAATCTTTATGCATAATTCAATTATAAATTTATAAATTCAAATTTTTTAGAAAAATGAAAAAAACTCTCAAATAACTAAAAAATCCAAAATGATATAAAAACTTCAAAATAATTAAAAAGTAAAATAAACAACAAAATAAATTCAAAAATTTGAAAAAATATCAATTTTTAATTTTTTTCTTGGCAAAACCTAAAATCTTCTTGCTTTCATATTTTCCTTTGGAATTTTGATAATCTATAATTTGTGCAAACAGCCTTAGTTTGTATGTAAAAGTTATAGTCATTTTAATTCTGAACACATTTGTAAAAGAATAAAAACTCAAATTTTAATTTTTTTCCTAAAATTGGTCCCTATATACTAAATAGTGTCTAGATTCATTCAAATTTTGACAAATATGAGACATCTATTTTGGGACGGAGGGAGTACAAGTTTTATGACAAATTTTTCTTTGTGAGAAACTTTTCTTTGATTCTCAAAATGAAGGAATAGGAATTGGAGTTTGGTAAGAATGCAGGTGGAAGACTATAGGATGGACATAGAAATTCTTCTTTGGTGGTCGTTTGAAATAAAGAAAAGGAGACACCAGAGCGTAAAAAGGTGTGTGATGGAGGATTTCAACGAGTTCCGGCCAAATTTTGGTGAGCCCCGTGATGAAACAGCACGGAAGCGTCTTAAACTTACCGTGGCGCCAACTCAACTACCTTATACATGGCAGGCTCAGTTCGGTTGAGGAGCCTCCAGATATGCAGACCTAATGCCAGTTTTTTACGGAGACAGTAAATCAATTTATAGTTTCGTCATCATATAAGGGATCGCTAAAACAGTCGATTTTTGCGCAAACAATAAATTAACGATTATTTTATAACTTAAACTATTGACGCTCTTTGTTAGAGATGCTCTTAGACCGCACCGTTGATCCGTGTGCAGCTTGCATGCAGTCGACGGATCACGACTCGAGCAGCGAGCGGCACCTGTTGCGGATAGAGTTGTGAAATATCACACCGAGGACGGAGCCGTCATGGGCTCTGCTTCCCCAAGTTTCGAGCAGCAACCGGCGGTAGCTTGCGTCCCGCTTCTGACACGGCTAGTGCAGAGAGAGTGCATGCGTGCCTACGTGCTTCTCGTGCGTCGGCCAGTACGGAATCGAAACCAGACACGTGCGCGCTATTGATTTGGCAGCCAAACAAAAGCAGAGTATATAGTTGTTCGAGAAGAAAATTGTTATTGGAATATTGAAATCAGATTATCGGACGGAAAATGTCTTTAGTACCCCTCCTATCATTTTAAAATCCAAAAATCATATTTATAAATTTTAATAAAATTAAATTAACACATCTAAACCAGAAAGAAATACACTGAAAGGAACTATTTCTTACATTTCCTCCATGGAAATATAGAAGACAAAAAGAATCAAGAAAACCACAATCGACAAAGTAATCCACGGATACATAGGAAGAAAACAATAAGAACATTTCCAATCGTTGGGAATTCCTGGCCTCAAATCCAGAGTAAAAAATTCGCCGGATGGATGTAACTTTTGGCATGAAATAGCCGAATTTCCACTCGCGTTCACGGGTGACGTTCCCAGACAGACGATTTTTTGACAAATTTGACGATATTACACCATAATTCGGCTCAAATTCACACAAACATAATTTTGATCACATAGTTTGGCGCGAGACCGCGAGTTTGGCGACGAGACGACGACAAGACGACGACGAGCTTGGCAACGGCGGCGAGTTTGGCGACGAGACGATGACGATCTATGCCGGCAAGCCCACGCCGAGGATCCGTGTCGGCCAAGCCCGCGTCGAGCTCCGCCCGCTAGGCCCGCACGCCGCCGGTCAGCGGCCATGCCCACGCCGAGATGCGTCGACCAGGCACGCGTGTGGGGATGAGAGAGAGAAGGTGGGCATGTGGGAGGAGAGAGAACGCTTTCCTCACCGGTGCGTGGGCCACACGGTGAGATTTGCTATATCAGGCGTTCCCAAGCGATTCCCAGTTTGCTGGGTTCGGCCTGGAAACGCCGATGAAAAAATGCCCAAATCTGAACAAAATCGGCGACATGGGTACACGAGTGGGACGAATTTCGTCCATCCGAATAAAAAAAGTCGTCAAAAAGTGGTCTCTTAGAAACGCTAATGGAGATGCTCTAACAATTTTGTTGCATACTCATGTATGGTGCACAAACAAATTATTAACAAGCCTACAAGACAAATTCTTTTTTACTTCTAAATAGAGACTATATTATTCTAATACATTAGATTGTCCTCAAACTAGAAACCTACCAAGAAAATCGTAAGAACATGAACTAAATATCCCCTAAAATAGTGACTAGAACCTAAATTCTATAAGAGGAATGTTAGAAAAACTGACCTCCCTTGTCGATGTGGACGAAGAAATAGAGCTCCGACAGCGACTAGATGTCACGCAAAGAAAGAAAAAAACAAACTTCAGAAGACGGCGACAACGATGGTGTACGGGAACTGCTCGATGGAAGGGGTTCGGCGTGGTGACTGTACAAGGGTGCGCGGAAGATAGAGATAGAACAGGTGGGGCTGGGAGAAAGGTTCCCCTGCTAGATGAACACCGGCACCCACATCGCCTCATTGTGAAGAACGACGGAGACAGCGGCCACAAACTGGAAGAAACGCTAAGCGAAAGGAAAGCATGAAATACTCTGCGGACGAACTAAAGTGAAGCGAACCGTATAGAAACGGAAGGGAAACATAAACGGGCCAAGGCCATGATGAAAACCCTTAAGCGAAACAGGGTAGAAAACGCTTGGGCGATACCGATTCGTTTCTATATTCCCTCCACATCATGTCCAGCATGGGTTGTAAAGCAATTCAGAGCCAGACCAAGAGACGACGCTTGAATCAAACATTTTTGTGGAGCCCGTCCAAGCGTGAACATTAAAACACTTCATCGATGCCATTGTTGCAAGAGTGCATACAAACACTATTTTCTCTCTCCTCTCTTAAACGTGGTCATCCCAACCACCTGTAATTAGTCCAAATAGGCTCCAATTTGAAACAAGATCTATATAAAAAATATGCACATTGACGATGGGCTTCTCATTCTGACCATTGACACCGAGTTTCATGAGATGTATCTTTTGATATTTTTGGTTAGAGTTGGAGTTTTTTGGGGCAAATTTCGTTTGATTCATCACACATAATTAACCCTCGAAATTTTCTTTGAGGAGTAACTTGATCTCGTAGTTTCCACAACTTGTGTGTTGTAAGATTTTCGTTTTGGTGGAGGTAGAGGAATTCATACGTAGTTTCTCAACTTGTCAGGTTGAAAATGAGGTTGAGCAAGAAGGCCTAATCGATGCACGGGTCGGGTAAAGTTCTAGCTCGAGTTCCTGGACGTCACAGGCAAGGACCCTACATGGCAAGCAAGATCGAGTGCTTCCTAGTCTAGCCCATCGTCAAGCGGTTCCTAATCGGTGCTATTGTGGTTGGTCTTGTTTGCATTCTTCGACGTCGGTGCAGCCGTAGCAGGTGTCGCACCGCATGCTGGCGCAGCAGCTGTCGCATTACCCTCCGTCGCTGGCACAACCACGGCAGGTGCCCCACCCGTCTTCATCGTTGGCGTAGCATCAACAGGTGCCCCTCCGCGCTAGCAGATGCAGCACGAAGAACACGAGCTACTAATGATTGTCCAGGTGTGTATATTAATATGACAGTCAAATCGAATGCAAACTACTAAACAACATGTATTTGTTGCCGTCTTGGAGCAAAAGATATCTGTGCAGCCTATCAAACGAACTGCACAATTGCAACATTTGTTCATCGTAGCACCACCTAGGTAGCTAAATATCCTATGCAACCTACCGAATACACCTCTAAGACTAGCCACAGTGTCCATGAAAAGCGATTCAAAACGTTCTCTCTCCTACCTTTAAATCGGTTCAATACGATGTGGAGCATCGGTTCAAGCTGTCACACAAAAGAAGCGAAGCTTAAAGTTGGTTCTCTTCTTGGCATTTAAATAACACTTCTTACGAGAGAGAATGCTTGATCGTGAGGTAAAAATGTTCAGCACATGCTTCAGAGAGTAAGAATTGTTTACTGCGTTGTAGGACCGTCTTTGATTGCTAAAGCGATCCATACACTACAGCACAAACGAAGCGATTCACAACTCGGACACATCTCGCTATGAATCAGTGTCACAGTGTGGTATATTTTGCCAAATCTGTCAAAATCTGAAAACTTTAACCGAATCAGACCCCTCTTCGAAATTAATTCGAAATCTAACCACTGGGATCGACGCTATTTTAAGTGGAGCCGAAGTTGTATAGGTCGGCGCGCACACATCCGAAGGAGGCCGGCTTCGTTTAAAACGGCGCCGACCTTTCTAGGTTGTCTCCCTGTTGTCACATGTTGACGCAGACCTGTATAACTTCAGCTCTGTTTAAAATAACACCGACTGTAGGGGTCAGATTCCTAATTAATTTCAGAGAGATCAGATTCGGTTGAATTTTCTCGAACAGATCAGATTTGGCAAAAAATACCACAGCTTGGTGTGGGTGGCCTAATGTTTTCTGCCATCTGTTGTCTCTGTTATCGTGTCCAGATGCACTTGCTAAATCAGGCGCGGGACTAATTTATTTTAAGCTGATTTTTCTACTATAGGTCCATTTCTTTCGCGTGGACTGGCCGCGGCTGCGGCGTATATTTGTGGATACCGTGGCAATATTCTCCTTCTCGACAAACTAAAATAAGCAAAGATTCGATTAGTTTTCTGTGTCCACATACACTGCGTCTCCTGGAGTGAGACTGATTCATGCTTTTTGACTCCTAGTGTGAGTGACTAGTTGATGTGAATTTAAACAAAACACAGATTTGCTAAGACTGGTTCACATTCTATGCGCAATTTGTACATCCCCTGACGTTTTGGACGAGGAAACTGATCCTACATACGTATGACTGATGGGGCTTCTGAAGGATACTACTGCGGTATATTGAACTAATTTCGAACTAGTAGAATTTTTCCCAGAGTGACGACTACTGCAGAACACATTTTAAAGCAGAGTAGTATGACTTTCGTGGTGTAAGTAACAGCGTCAGTCGTTGAGAAGCAGAACCCAAATCCCGTTGTGCTCCTCGTAGCCAACAATCCAACTTTGATCACAGACAGCAGCTTTTACCAGCAAGGCGGCTTAATTAGATGGGCGCCGTAAATAACTTCCACATAATCAACGCGCGCGCCATCAGTAGCTGCCAAATCACCTCCCGCACATGCATATATGCTGAGCTCCTCCCTGCTTCGCTACAAAATACCAGAGCACACGAATCTCCCCGGTTCACGCACACGCACAGTTACTACTACTCAGCCATGTCCACCACCGAGGCGCTGCTCGCCTCCGGCGGCGATGGAGCGGCGAGCCGGCGCGTGAGCATCGACGACGCGCTGGCGCGGCACGCGGGCGAGTTCGGGCGGTGGCAGCTGCGGCACTTCGTCTTGGTGTCGGCGGCGTGGGCGCTGGAGGCGCTGCACACGATGGTCATCATCTTCGCGGACCGGGAGCCGGCCATGTCGTGCCCCGCGGGGGACGGGCGGTGCGGCGACCGGTGCGCCGGCGCGGCGGGCGGGTGGGAGTGGGTCCAGGGGAGCGCGTCGTCGACGGTGGCCGAGTGGGGCCTCGTGTGCGGGGAGCGGTACAAGGTCGGGCTCGTCCAGGCCATCTTCTTCGCCGGCTGCATGGTCGGTAAGTACGCTCGGTGCTCTGCTCCCATGAATCCCATCGTCTGGGTCTGCTCCGGATCCTCTCTCCAGTTTTCACATTTCTCTTCCGTGCCTTGAGATTTGTGGGAGAAATAATGACGCAATAGATCGACGGATTGGGTGGGCGTGGCCTAGTCAGTCTGATACTAGTACTACTCCGACAAGGCCATAAAATTGTTCGGCAGCGTGGGGTTGAGTTCGTTATTGGTGTCTTAATTTGTTGGTGTCGGAGTAGTCCGGAGTTGGTGCATGAAACTTATTATTAGCAGCGTGGCGTTGCTGTACTGCCATTTTGGGAGTACTACATCTCCCCGACCACGAGGAGGCCATCCATTTTGCTTTTCTTTTCCCAACCAGTATCAATCGCCTCCCTGTTTCTTCGTCACTCGTCAGATAATGTTCATATTTCGTCAGATAATGTTCGTACGGTCTACGGTGGATGCATGCCTATGTGCTCCCTCCTACGTGACTTGAATTTATCTAAATTTATACCGAATTTTGAAAAATGAAAATCCAAATCTAGAAAAATAAAAGTTATTTCCAAACAGATGAAATACTGTGTTTAGATACATATAAATCTAGACAAATTTATATAAGTCATTTATTTTTGAAAGTAAGGAGTATATAGCGGACGTGCCGCCGAGCCCTCGTGTCCTGGTCGTGTCTCGGGCATCGAATAGATCCCGTCGTCTTTACGGGCGCGGCTTGTCCTGGCACCAGACCAACTTGCTGACAATTTTGCCTCCTCGAGGAGTCTACCACAAGCGCCGTATGTGTACACGTGGCACCTCTGGCGTTCAGCCTGTCCTGTAGCATAGATTGTTCTAGATTTACTTTCAGCCTTTTTGTTTGACTACCGGTGCATTCTTTTCTACTGAGCCGTATCTCCAGCTAGCAGTACCTGCACAGCTAGCCGCCTGCTACAGCTCCACTTATCTACTGAACCCTATCCTCAGTTGTACTACCACCCTTCCAAATTGTACTAATTCTTCCTAGCAAATTATGTTAGAAAGGCTTATATTATACTCTCCGCGTACGTTGCGTTTTAACCTAGTCCAAAGCTCCACCGCGTGCATGCATGTTGCCTCTCAGCAATTCTGCAATCTATATTTGGTACTACGACTCCCTCCGACACATATTACTGTTACAATTACGACAAGAAGATAACGAAGAACGAAAACGAAAAACACAGCAAGGGGACACAGATTTAACGTGGAAAACCTCTCCAACAAAGAGAGGAAAAAACCACGGGCGCCAGCCAGCAAAACTTCACTATATCGAGGAGTGTTTACAAACGCCGGGGATTTCACAGATGCAACTCATCCCAACCGGCGGCTTACAAGGGGTTTATATATCGGTGGAAACCTAGGTCTTCAACAAAGAGGGGTTTACACTCGGCCCAAGCCTCCCGGTGACGGGCCTCGCTCCACTCGTCAGAAATTGGCCTATACTTTGTAGAATTTGGATCAACATATAACAATTACGAATCACAAAAATAAATATATCTAAATATATTTTCGTACTAAATACATCCGTTTCAGTGACAATTAATATAGATAAAAAAAAATATTGTAATAAATATAATTGTGAGGCGAAACATGATCAACTTGCTCTAGAGCACGTTAGTCGGAACAAGTACAAACTTTGTTTAGATTAGTCTGACCCTCATGTAGCCGGGTCGCACTCTGCTACTCAATTTCCAATCGCTTTTGTCAGTTCATGGAGTCAGATATACTTGGGATCTTTTGGCCGATCCGAAGCATCCCCCGGGCTGATCCTGCCCACATGTGCGGGCCTCTGATCCAGATCCTTTGAGCAGTAGTAGTAGAAGTCAAACTGACAGTGACTAGTACACAGCCTTTCAGCCGCATTCCTGTCAAAAGTATATCCGATCCTATTCCAAATATTGTTAGTGGTTGCTAGCAAGAGCATCTCCACTCGCCTACCTAGGACGTCGACCCGGACGCCGAAATTTAGTCCGGACATCGAAAATCGGTCCAGTCGCGTACCCAGGAACCTGTTTTCGTTCGAATTTGGACGAACTTTGATCCGAAAATAGGCGTGGGCCAGCTCTGTCGGCGAGACAGTCCCATTCTCACCCACTCCACTCGCCCAGACTGCGACGAAGAGCTCCCAGCGCCTCTGTCGCCATGACTTTGCCGGAGGAGCTCCTCCACGCCGAGACATGCCACGCCTCTAGATATGCTCGCCGTAGTTGCCGCCAACTTCGTCGCCCGTCCCGCCGCCGCTTTTGCCAACAAAACTTCGCTGTAGCTCTGCTTCACTGTATGCACCAACCACCGCGCCCGCCAAGTGTTCGGCATTTGGCGCGGTCGGCCATGGACTCCGACGACAACGAGATACTCGCCATGGACTCCGACGACGAGGAGATCCTCGCCGTACTGCTGGAGGAGGAGAGCGCCGCGGTCGCCGAAGGTGAAGGGCACTTGGAGAGCGTCGCGATCGCCGAAGGTGAAGAGCACTTGGAGATCCTCGCGTCGCTCGCCTAGCTGTACATGCAGATGGCGAAGCCGAAGCGTGGTGGTTCGGCGCCAGGTCGCCGGAAGTGCAAGGCAAGGCAAAGGATAGAGGGCTACTGCTTGTTGTACGCCGACTACTTCGCTGACCAACCACTCCATGGAGAGGACGTGTTTCGCCGCCATTTCAGGATGAGCCGCAAGCTCTTCCTCAAAATTGTGCATACCACCCGAAAGTTCGACCCATATTTCATTTGCAAGAAGGACTGCACCGGCTTGGTTGGGTTTTTCTCACTTCAGAAGTGCACCGTGGCGATGAGATTGCTTGCATATGGAGCGCCGACTGATAGTGTCGATGACTATCTCTGCATCGCCGAGTCCACCGCCATTGATTGCTTGTACAGGTTTTGCAGGGCAGTGATTGCAGTGTTCGGGGAAGAGTACTTGGGATCACCCACTACTGAAGACACTGCTTGGATCCTCGTAGTTAATGAAAGTAGAGGATTTCCTGGTATGCTTGGAAGCATAGATTGCATGCATTGGGAGTGGAAGAGCTGTCCATTTGCATGGCAAGAAATATACAAAGGCCACAAAGGAGGTTGCACTATGATACTTGAGGCAGTTGCTATACATGATCTTTGAATCTGGCACTCCTTCTTTAGCAAGGCAGGATCGAACAACGACATCAACGTCCTCAACTCCTCAACTGTCTTTTCCAAGCTTGTTGAGGGTCATGCTCCCCCTGTGGAATTTAAGATCAGCGGACACCACTACAACAAGGGATACTATCTAGCAGATGGCATCTATGCAAGATGGCCAACATTTGTGAAGACTATCTCAAATCCAATGCTCCCCAAGCATTCTCACTTTGCCAAGGAACATGAAGCTTGCAGAAAGGATGTGGAGCGGGCATTCGGTGTGCTCCAACAGAGGTTTGTAGTGTCCGGTTCCCTGCTATGACCTGGTAGAAAAATCAGATGTGGGAAGTGGTGAACTTTTGTGTGACCTTGCACAATATGATCATTGAGGATGAGAGGAAGGACCCACTGAGTTTGCTCGAGGAGAATGATTCATACTACAGACAGGGTCCTCTTACCGAGTTTGATCATGAGGTGTCTCCAACCTGGGCTGCATTTATCGCCATGCGTCAGGAGATCCGAGATCCGGCGATGCATCAACAGCTGCAGGATGATCTTGTTGAGCACCTATGAATACGTAGGGGCAACACATCGTAGATGTCCAGCATGAACTGGCCGAACTTGGCCGAAATTTGTTGTATTTTCACTGCAGACCGAACTATGTTTATATTTATGTTTAAAATTTCGCCGAACTTTGGCCGTAATTTGTCATGTATTAATGATATGCCGAACTATGTCAAAATTTGAACGAACTTGAGCTGAATTTGAGCGAAAACGAGCGTTTCAGGAACTCGGCTTGAGTACGCGAGTGGAAAACTGGGTGTATCCAGACCAAAATCAAGTTCTGTCCGACCAAAAAAAATCTAAATTTCAGTCTCGGTTCGCCCAACCAGTAGAGATGCTCTAAGAGTGACTTGCAACGGTACTACGATGACTGAGGTGACATGGTTGCACTGACTTAAGTAGCTAAACTCCAAGTAATTGAGGATTCTACTGTACTCCCTCCGTTTTTTATTACTTCGCGTTCTAGGATTGTTTAGAGTCAAACTTTGTCAACTTTGACCAAAAATATAAAAAAATATATTAACATTTATTATTCCAAATGTATATATTATAAAAATATTACTTACAAAGATTCTAACACTATAGTTTTTATATGGTAGATACTTTTATTTTTTGCTAAATATTTGATCAAACTTAAAAAGATTGACTTTGATTAAAACCCAGAATACGATCTAATTGTGAACGGAGAGAGTACTTGCAGATACCTATCATTGTTTGAAAGGGATCCTAAACACGCTGCATTCATGCAAGCTTGGCATCTCTTGGACTAGTCACTGTCATCATCCAGTGTTCTTTAATTTTATTCAGATAGTTTTTATGGGGCTGGGTACTAGTATGTGTTTATTGGGGAAAGAGACGAAAATAATGGAAGTTGGGTAGGGGCTCGCATATGCTTCTTCAGGCTTCCGTGAAGCCATTGGTCCTGGAAGACGGCGTGGCATGACATGACATGACGCCACACGTGCACACAACATGTGGAGGAAGATGGATCTCTGCGTGCATGTCTATCTGGCCGCTCAAGCTGTGCCAATTTTCTAGGCTGTCAGTCAGGATAAGATCATGTGTCGACGCGTCTGCATTCGACCACTGGAGAAACGTCGATCCAACTCACCTGGGTCAGGGAGTTGGACAAGAAATGTTCCACATATGAGTTCAAAAAAAAAAATGTTGCACATATTTCGAGTTTCAGACACGCTAACTCTAAGCTATGTACTCCTTTCTTTTTAAAATATAAAATATTTTAGCGTTGTAAAAAAAAGTATTTAGACTATTTTTAATGTGTCGGCTTGGATTGAACCTCTAGTACTTCTTCCGGCCTATATTAATTGACTTAAATTTGTCTAGATTTGACTACATTTGAATGAATCTACACACTATTTAGAACTCCCTCCGACCCATATTAGTTGATTTGGATTTGTCAAAATTTAGATGAACCTATATACTAAATAATGTCTAGATTCATCCAAATTTAAACAAACTTGAGTCAACTAATATGGATCGGAGGAAGTATATAGGTTCATTCAAATTTTGACAAATCAAAGTCAATTAATATGGATTAGAGGGAGTACTTTAGATAATTTTTTTTACAAAGATGTTGCACATACTTCGAGTTTCAGACACGCTAACTCCAAGCTATGTACTCCCTCCGTTTCGAGTAATCTACACACTAATAGTTTAGATACATTTTTTCACAAAAATAAAACATTTTATATTATGAAACGGAGGGAGTAGTACTTTGGTTACGCCTTCAATTGATCAGTTCATAATCCTTTTTGGCACACAACTATATTTTCTCTGAAGATCTGACTATTCGTGTCATTTTTGGCAGGCGCCGGTGTGTTCGGACACCTATCAGACTCGTTCCTCGGCCGAAAGGGCGCGCTCCAGCTGGCCTGCATCCTCAACGCCGTCTTCGGCCTCCTCACCGCGCTCGCCCCCAACTACTGGGCCTACGCGACCCTCCGCCTCCTCACGGGCTTCAGCACCGGCAGCGTGGGCCTATGCTCCTTCGTGCTCGCCAACGAGCCCATCGGGCCATCTCGCCGTGGCGTCGCCGGAATGTCCACCTTCTACTTCTTCTCGAGCGGCATCGCGGTCCTCGCCGGCATCGCCGCGATGTTCCAGTCCTCCTGGCGCGTCCTCTACGTCGTCACCTCGCTTCCCTCCCTCGCCTACGTGCTCGCCGTGTTGCCGTTCGTGTCCGAGTCCCCGCGGTGGTACCTCGTGCGCCGCCGCGCCGACGACGCCCTGCGCGTTCTGCGCGACATTGCGGCCACCAACGGCAGGCGCATCCCGGACGGCGTCTCCCTCAAGCTCGACGACGAGGGAGATGATGCTGAAGTCGACAGCGAGAAGGGGATCGAGGATTCTTCCACGCCGTCATCGTCGGCAGGCTCGATCCTGGACGTGTTCCGGTCCAAGACGACGCGGGTCAGGCTGGTGCTGTCCGTGCTCATCAACCTCCTCTGCTCGGTGGTCTACTACGGGCTGAGCCTCAACGTGGTCAACCTCAAGACTAACCTTTACGTCAGCGTCGTGGTGAACTCGCTGGCAGAGATGCCCGCCTACCTGCTCACCGCGCTACTCCTCGACCGCTTCGGCCGGAAGCCGCTCGGCATCGGCACCATGCTTCTCAGCGGCGTCTTCTGCACCGTCGGCAGCTTCCTCCCCGGCGTCGGTGCCATGAGGTATATTAATTTACACACAGCCTTTTGACTAACATACACACTTCATGTTTATCGAGTAAATTGAGTATGTGGTATTGCAGGTTGGTGAGGATGGCATGTGGAGTGGTGGGGATTTTCGGAATGGCGGCGACGTACAACCTCTTGTTCATATACTCGGCGGAGCTGTTCCCTACGGTAGTGCGGAATGCGGCTTTGGGGTGCACGTCCCAGGCGGCTCAGATGGGAGCCATACTGGCGCCACTGGTGGTGGTGCTTGGGGAGCGGGTGCCATTCGCGGTGTTTGGCGTGTCAGGGATCGTCGGCGGGCTAATGGTGTTCTACCTCCCGGAGACGATGAACAAACCCTTGTATGATACCATGGCCGGTCTCGAGGAAGGGGAGAAGACCCTTTTGAAGTGAAAGGAAGGGCCAGCGGGAATATCCTAATTAGTAGAATATCAGCTTTCGTGTGTATCGTAGTGCTGGAAGATGGTGTTTCTGGTATAACGATATTGCGAAGAGTGAATCACACAAGTTGGCTCGTCTGTAGATTTTTTTCCTGTTGGAAGGGTTTGTAGATTTGTTTTTTGCAAACTGTAAATTACTTGCTAGGTGTGTCTGGCGATGGTATGCAAAACCCATCACAGCTACAAGCTTCTTGATGAGATTTCCTAGCCCAAGAGATATAGATGTTTGGAAGCACTTTGGAAGAACACAGTTGAAAACTGTGAAAAATGTTACCATTCATGTTGATAATTGGTTTCCTAGATATGGAGCTAGTGGTGAGTTGGACATTGCTTGGTTTCAGGTCAAAGGTATTCCCTTGAGCAATAGGAACTGCCCTACTGCTGCCTTTGTTGACAGTATGGTTGGTAGAACTTTGGCCATTGACAAGCATAGTCTGAACAATGTTGACTATGTTAGAATTCAGATTGGCAATATGGATGTGTTCTTAGTACCACCTGTTGTATCTAATGTCAACATTGGTTCATGTTTCTACGATATTGAGTTTACCAGAGAAATCCCAAGAGGAAAAATGTTGCTGATAAAGAGCATGTGTCTACTGACATTAGAGATGGTGTTAGGTCCCCTCAAAACCCTCAGCATACTCCCTAATGTCCCAGGACTGATTCTGTTACAGGTAGGGATGCGAATTTTGGGGGATTTATGGGTGATGCTCGTCGCTCATATAATGTTGGGCCTGGCTTCAGATCAGTTCCTAGTGCTAGTATGCAAGCTGGTGATGAGAGTGACAAGTTGGGCAAGAGGAAAGCAATTGCTGATACTATGGATGAGGTGGACAGTGATGAGGATGCTCCATCTCTGGAACACATGTTGAGAGA
The DNA here is from genome assembly GCA_916181665.1 of Avena sativa. Lineage (NCBI taxonomy): Eukaryota > Viridiplantae > Streptophyta > Magnoliopsida > Poales > Poaceae > Avena > Avena sativa. Next base: position 182,889,828 of record OV702294.1, read on the forward strand.
GAAAGGTTTACTCCCTGAAGATTGTGTCGTTGGTAATGAAGCTTCTTCTAGTGCCACTGTGAAACCTTCTGTTGCAATTGACTACTATGCTCAGTATGTGGAATTCATTAAGAGACCCAGGCTCATGGCTCCTGGAGTGGTTGAAAATCCAGACGAACCCTTGAAGAATGAGCTTACTTATGAAGAATTCTTGAGGCAGTTGCTAGAAACAAGCAGTGACAAGAAGCATGACTGGAGACATCACTTATCAAGATTACCTGTTGCAAATTTGGAACCTGTGGTGGAATCTCCTTCAGGAAGTGAAATGGATTTTAGTGTGATCTTATCTGCTGAAAGTGATGGGATTTCTGAAGAAAAGTCACCACCTCACATCATTCGAACTTCTGTAATCAGTATCACTGAGATGCCGTCAGACTTTGTTGAATTTGTGTCTACTTCTTCTGTGGTTCGGCCCTCTATGCCTACCATCCCAACTCCTGAGCACCATGTGCCTACAAGGGCCAATGTGAGGATTCAGGCTTATGACACTGCTAATTTACCTGTCCTAACCTATGCAATGGAGCATATCAATGCGAGGGACAATTGCAGGTGATAATCTCATTGTTTTGCTAATTCTTTTTCAACTTTGAGTGATAATGACATTGTGGATAAGGCTCTGGAAATTGGTATTAATTTAAAAACTATGCATCTATCTACTGTTCATTTGTTAAAAGATTTAGAAAATGCTAGAACTAATTTGGCAAATAAAAAGGATGGTGTACTTGCTATTGATGGGGTGGCAGTGAGTCAGAAAGAAATGCTTGCTAACTATTGAGGAGAATAAGGAAGATGTAGAATCTGTTAGTGATGGCTTGGTTGATCATGATGACTTCACTCCTGTTTTATCTAGGAAAACAAAAAAATGAGTAAAAAGAAAAATAATGTTGTTAAAAAATATGGTGGGGTACCCCTTGGTGGTACTAAACAAAGGCTGGGCAGAGAAAAATCACCCTTTGTGTGATATCCTGTCTGGGCCAAGATTGAGGAACAAGAACAATAAATATTTATGATAGGATTGATTATGAATTGTAGGGGTGTGGGGAAGAAAGGTTTTTCTTTCTGTCTTAGAGATTTAATTGCTGAGTATGACTTTGATTTTATTAGGCTCTAGGAAACTATGAAGAAGAAATTTGATTACTCGGTTTGTAGGAAATTTGATCCTACTAATTATTATATTTGGCTCTGGGCTCCCTCTGTGGGAAAATCTGGTGGAATTGTGTGTGGTCTTAAATCATCTAGGTTTAAGGTCCTTAAGGTGATTGCTAGTAGATATTTTGTTAAAGCAAGAGTGTTTGATAACAAACTGTTGAGATAAATGTTTCTTATTGTTATTTATGGATCTGCTCAGATTGTGGATAGGGAGATGTTCCTCTCTGAATTTGCTAGGATATGTAATAACCTTGATATTCCTTCTCTGGTTGGTGGTGATTTTAACATTATCCGTTTTGCTAGTGAAAATAACAAACCTAGGTTTTGTTCTAAATTCACAAACATCTTAATTCCATTATTAACACGTATGCTTTGAGGGAGATTAATTTTTCTAGGAGTCAGTTTACATGGTCTAATAATCAGCAAGTGCCTACTCTGAGAAGTTAGACAGGGTGTTAGTTAATGGTGATTGGGAGGAGCTGTTTCCTTTGTCACAAGTTAAGAAGATTCCTAGGGTGATGTCAGATCACAATCCCTTAGTGATTGATACTTGTGAATGTGTAGAAGTTAAATCTAGAGTTTAGATTTGAAAAAACTTGGATATCTCATCCTGAGTTCCAAGATAGAGTTAAAAAATCTTGGAATTCCTCTGTAAGGTTGTCTGATAGCATTAGTATCATTCAACAGAAAAATAAATTGGTGAAGAATAGTTTGAAAGGATGGGGGATTAATGATAGAGGAAATTTCATTAAAGAGAAAAAGAATATTTTAGCTGAATTAGAAATTTTAGAGAAAGAATAGGAGGTTTGTCTTTTATCTGGAGAGAAATTCTAAAGAAAAAGTTATATTCAATTTAGGTTAATGAAGATGTATGAAGAGGAAGACAAATTGTGGTTTAGTAGATCTAGTGCTAAATGGCTTTTAAAGGGGGGTAATAATACTGCTTATTTTCATCGTATTGCTAATGGGAGGACAAGGAAAAACATGATGTATTATTTAAAAAGTAATGATGTGGTGATTCAGGGGGACCTCTAATCTCCTATCCCATGCTACTGAGTTTTACAAAATGTTATTTGGTAAATGAGAAGGAAACTTGCTGGGTTTTGATGCTGGTATTTGGTCTATTAATGAAAAAATAACTTGTGAGGATAATGCTGTTTTGGATAGACCTTTTTTGAAGAAGAGGTTAAATTTGCTTTGGATGTCATGGTTAAAAATAAAGCTCCTGGCCCTGATGGGATGCCTATGGAGTTTTATCAATCTTGTTGGTTGACTATCAAACATGTTGTTATGTCCCTGTTTAATGATTTGCATTCTAGTAGTTTGGACTTGTTTAGGATCAATTTTGGAATGATAATTTGTCCTTCAGAAAACTCCTGATGCTGATGTTATTTCCAAATATAGACCCATTTGTTTGCTTCAGGTCATGTATAAGTTGATAGCTAAAGTTATTACTGCTAGAGTTGATCCTTTCATGCATAAGTTGATTTCTGGTTGCGACACTACTTTTATTAAAGGTAGGAACATTATGGATGGGGTAATGTCCTTGCATGAAATTCTGCATGAAGCTTGTAGGATTAAATGCCAGGTGGTGATTTTGAAACTGGACTTTGAAAAGGCTTATGATAAAGTTGACTGTAAATACTTGTTAAAATGTGTTTCTCGAAAAGGATTTAGTGATCTCTGGTGTAAGATGATTGGTACTATTTTAAAAGATGGTACTTTGTGTGTTAAGATCAATGATAGAAGAGGGAATGATTTTGGTAGATATAGAGGGGTGAGACAGGGTGATCCCTTAGCATCCTTCCTTTTTAACTTGGCTGCGGAAAGTCTAGCCAAAATGATCAATCAAGCACAGAATGCTGGGCTGCTAACAGGTTTGGTTACCCATCTTGTAAATAATGAGGTAGCTATTATGTAGTATACATATGATACTATCTTATTGATTCATGATGATATGGAATAGCTGAGTCATATGAAATTAATTATGTATATGTTTGAAGTGATGTTGGGTTTAAAAATCAACTTTGCTAAGAGTGAAATTATGATGGTTCTTGAGGATAATGATAAGGGAGTGTTGTATGGAGATATTTTTGGTTGCCAACTTGGTCATTGGCCCATCAAGTATCTAGGTGTCCCTGTTTGTGACACCAGACTTCATGTGGCGGACCTTCGTCCTTTGGCTGATAAGTTGAGGAAAAAACTTGATGGTTGGTTGGCAATTCATCATCAATTGGTGATAGGTTTACTTTTATTTAGTCTTTTCTTAGAAGCCTTATCATTTATCATATATCGATGTATATCATGGCGGATACTAACCTTGAAGAGTATACTAAGATAATTAGGAAGTTCTTTGGGAAGGATCAAGTGATAAAAAAGAAGTATCATATGGTTAGATGGTCCTTGGTGTGTAGACCAAAAAAGAAGGGGGGGGGTGGGAGTCAAAAATTTGAACTTGTTTCATATCTGTTTAATGTGCAAATGGTGGTGGAAGTTGGAAGTGGAAGATAGCTTATGGCAAAAAATTGTTAAGGTAAAATATGCAATCTCACATGGTATTTGCAGAATTAAAGTTAAGCAGAATGATTCGGCTGCTTGGAAAGACCTTATGAGAGTCATCGTAGATCTATTTATCTGGGAGGAAAATGGAAGTGTGTGGGAGAAGGGAAACTGATTTTTGGCATGATCAATGGTTTAGTGATTTCTCCCTTTGTGAGAAATTCTCTAAGTTATATGGGGTGTGTAATCAGGAGGTTGGCATAGTTAGAGAAATGAGTGACTCAGGGTGGTTTTTCACTTTTAGAAGATGGCTATCCCCTAGGTTGGCTAACCAATGGCAGGAGTTGAGAGGTTTGTTGGCTATCCTGAGACTTAATGATGAGGTTGACAAACCTAAATGGAAGTATAGAAAATCAGGGGGGTTTTCTGTTAAATCCTTGTACAACAAATTGTCTGATGTGGGTCCTGATAAATCCTTTCACCATCTTTGGAAAGTTAAACTTCCCTTGAAAATTGAAATATGGTTGTGGTTAATTTGGCACAATGCAATTGCGATCAAAGATAATATGAAGAAGAGAAAGTGGGTTGGTAGTTATGTTTGTCATTTTTGTCCTTTAAATGAAACTATCAATCATATGTTTTTTACTTGCCCTGTTGCTGCTTATATGTGGAGTTCGGTTGCTTGTGTGTTAGGTGCACAGTCTAGGCCCTCTTGCTTTACTCAATATTTTTGGTGAATTGTGAAGTTTCTTCCCTTTGGATTTAATTTTCAAATCATTTGTATTGCTGCTCTTTGCTGGGCACTATGGAAAAGTAGGAATCATGCATGTTTTGAAGGGAAGCTGCCATCTTCCACTTTGGGTCTAATCTGCTACATATGTGCTTTTCTGCGATATTGAGCAGGTCTGCAGAGTGAAAGGGACCGGGACATCTTGGAGGAGGGTGCTAACTGCCTCCAGAACTTGGCTACCCAGATGCATGATATGGCGAGTCGTGCCTCCACGATGAGGATCAAGAACACTGAAGATGGTGCAGAGGTTGATGCATCTGAAGGGTTGAGCGAGAAAGAGGATAAATAGATCACCTGGGAGGTTATCAGAAATTCTCGGGCCTATGTCAGGGGGTTTTCTTGAATGTTTCCAGTGCTTCCTTTAGACCATGGTTCTGTGGTATTGATTTTGCTATGTTTAGGAGTCCTGTAGTTGTGGACTGTGGTTATCTGGCTACTCTCTAGTTTGGAGTTCTTTTATGTTACTAGCAGAAATGTCTGTGCGTTGCACCGGATCGATAGTTAATAAATAGAGAGATAAAATAAAAATTCGTTGGACAATTTCTACATTTATAGTTTAGTATAAAAAGTCACATTCGGATTTAGCCTTGTTTAACCCTTATTTCTTAAAAAAGATAAACTGACAATACATGCAATGTAAACTTATATATTTTATGTCCAATTAAAATAATGTAATCCATATTCTACATAAGCAGATCTACATGCACATATAAAAAGGCACATTACCTTGCGAGAATAAATTATTCCAAACTTTATCCGCTCATCCGAATTATTCCAAACTTTGTCCGCTCGTTCGAATTATTCACGACACTTTGTCAATCACCCAGTCAGAAAATCAAGAAGACTTTAATGAGACAAAAGATCATGAACAGAAGGTGGTGAATCGAATCATCTATATAGCATCAAATTTTATAGATTGATGGAAAAATTATCTGAATGGTATGTCAAGATATTTCAAGCTCCATGTCACATGTGGCTCGTCTAATCGGTGCTGTTACACACCTTCTACAACTTGCTAGTTGATCAATCAATAAATTGAGCTAACCTTTTCTTCTCGCGGCGCCGCCTTGTGCTCTGTGCCCCTCCTCCACAATCAATCACCCAACGTGTTTCTCCACCCAACCTGGACGGTGGCTCCTAGCCTATTCTAGTGTGTACATACACGCTGGCTGTCGGACCGATACAGATTTGTTTTTAGGTAAACGTGGCAAGGCTGGGGAAGTGCGACGGAGGAGGCCATCCCGGGAGTTAGTCATATCGCGGACTGGGAGCTCGGAGGCGGGGTCGTCGGCTTTGGAGGAGAGAATGAAAGGAGAGCCAGCCATTATCGGCTCCAAGCTGCCTGTGATCTAGCTCGTCGGGAAAATAGAAGGTTGGCGCAGTCGTGGAGCCGAGGGTGGCCGCCGCTCATCCCGCGCCTTTAGGGATGCCACACGCGGACAGGCAGCCGCCAGCGAGCAGGACGCGGCCATGGCCACGGGGTCTGCCGACGGGAGCCAGCCATTATCGCCTCCAAGCTGTCGCCTTTCCTCCGCTCGTGTCTAGGGTTGCAGACGTAATCAATCGACACTCTCTCACAAAGTCTAGATGCGATATATGAGCTGACCATAGACGGCCGATCAAATATATAGAGAGAGGACGATACAAGTTCGCAGGCCCACAAGAAGAGTTCAAACCGAATTAAAACACCGTAGCTAGCCATGACTCTGCTCACGTGACTTGACTTATGGCTGGCGTGGGTAATACGTAGTTTTGTTGGAGGGTAAAAAGGTCTTAAAAAATGTTGGACCGGAGGAAACACTTCGTCCTTTATTATTAGTATATATATATATATATATATATAGATTTTGCTTTGCTACTTGGGGTACTCATACCGTTATTCTGTTATCTGTTGGTAATGGAACCCGGCTCTGTGTGGGAGTCGTATGGAAAAAAAATACTTCACTAGTTGATAAATGAAAGGGATGTTTTTAAGGAGAATAGCTGGACCTGGACTTTTGCATTAAATTATGAAGGGAGACCCAACCTCCAGAACTAAAAATATTAGGGTAGGCCCTGCTAAATCACTCACCAGCAACACCGCCCCTATTGATTCCCCAATCTTCTACAGTTCCGACAAGAAAAATTCTTACTCGGTCTGCCTTCTCCTTTTTATTATTTACTTTTTTCTGGATTGCTGGTTTCGTTGTCGGTTTTTCCTGTTTTTTTTTGCTTTTTTTGTTTACAAATTCTTGACCAATTTTTGAGTTGCGAACATTTTCAAATTTGTGAATAGTTTTCATATCCATGAACATTTGAAAACATCTTGAGTATCCTCTCAAATTCGCGAATATTTTACAAATTCATGAACATTCTTTAAATTCACAAAAATTGATTCCAAATTCATGAACATTTCAAAATTCATAATTTGTTTAAAATTTACGAACATATTTTCTGACTCGTGAAAAAATTCTGAATCCACGAATGACTTTTAAAATCCCATGAATATTTTATCAAGCCTAGTAAAAATCATCATAAACAAATAAAAACATGAAAAGTAAATACCAAAATGGAAACATAAAAATGAAAAAAGAAATAGTTAAATAAAACAAAAGGAATAAACAAAAATAAAAATTACAATATGTTAGACCATCGGCTGGAGGCATGGGCTGCCAGCCAGTAGAGCACTCAACTAGCCGAGAAGATATGCCTCATATTACTAAATAATACAAACAAAATATTTTTAACTTGTAAGTAATAGCATGACACAGTAGTTTCACTCTAAAAAATACTATTAAATAGTAGTAATTGGAAAGTGTAAAATGCAGTATAACTTATTGAAAGTACAAAGGAAGTCGCCTATAGGGGGGTTGAATAGGCGTTTTAAAATATTACGGTTTAGGCTCAAGTAAATGCGAAATAAAACTAACATTTAATTTATTGAGCACAAAACCTAGCCACTAAGTTCACCTAAGTGCACCAATAACCTATGCTAAGCAATACAAGCAACAAGGTGATAGCAAGATATAAATACTTCAAGCACGATGGCTATCACAATGTAAAGTGCATAAGTAAAGGGCTCGGTAGAGAGATAACCGATGGACGCGGAGACGAATATTTGTTTCCCGAAGTTCACTTCCAAAGAAGCTACGTCTCCGTTGGAGAGGTGTGATGCCGCAATGCTCTCCGAACGCCACAAATGGCTCACCTCGAGGTGTGGTGGCTCGATGCTCACCCAACGCCACACAAGGCCTCACCCCGGATGCGGAAGCACGCAACTCACCGACGCCACAAAAGGCTCACCCTATTCTCCCGAGTGCGCACCACAAAAGGCGGGCACTCGCTCCACTATGGAATGCTTGAGGGCGGTCACCGAACCTGTACAAGATTGGAGCTAACTCCACAACTCAATTGGAGGCTCCCAACAACAAAGCCACAAAAGGCTACAAATGACACAAAAGGCCAACAAAACCACAAAAGGCTACAAGACCACAAAAGGTCAACAATCCAACCACACAACCGTCTAGGGTTCCAAGGAACCCAAGAGAAACAAGCTCACAAGCTTGAACTCGCCGAATCTCCAAGGAGAACTCAAACCTATGCACCAAATGCAAGGGCAAGTCCTTCTCTCCCAAATTCCAACAAAGCCACAAAAGCTATTGGGGGAATAAGGGAGGAAGAACACAAGAGAAGAATACAAAACTCTCCAAGATCTAGATCCCAATGATTCCTTCACAAAGAAGGGATTTGGCTTGGGGGGATTGTAGATCTAGATCCCCTCTCACAAGTCCCTCAAAAAGATGCAAGAATCATCGGAAGGGAAAGGGAGAGGGAAAGCTTCTTCAAGGTTAAGAATGGAGGAGAGAGAGAAGCCAAGAACCAAGAAGAAAAGCTTGTACCCACGAAGGGGAAGAGGAGCCCCTTTTAAAGGGCTCCCAGATCTGCCTGTTATGGGCATTCGCGACTCCTGGTCGGAACTTCCGGTGGGAGGCCGGAAGTTCCGGTGGCACACAACCAACGATCAAAAACTGCGGAGCGAGAAACTGAAAAAGCGAATCCTGGTCGGAACTTCCGCCGGTTCAGCGGAACTTCCGGTGGGAGCGAAAATTCCGGTGGAAGTTCCGACAGAAGTTCCGTCAAATAGACAAAACGAAAACAGAAGGTTACTGAACATGAGCGGAACAAGAGCCAGAAATTCAACCGGAACTTTCGGCCTGAGAGGAATTTCCGGTCCCTGGCTGGAACTTCCGGTGCGAGCGGAACTTCCGGTGGAAATTCCGACTGAAGTTCCGTCAAATAGCACATCTAAAACAGAAGGTTACTGAGCGTGAGCGGAAGAAGACCCGGAACTTCCAGCGGAACTTTCGGCGGCAAAAATGCCCTGGCGGAACTTCCGATGGCAAGCCGGAACTTCCGGTCAGGGAAATTCCAGAAACCAGAAAACCAGAAACGCAATAACTTTTGCATCCGAACTCCAAACGGGATGAAACCAATTTTGTTGGAAAGATAACGACGAATAGAATCCATGAATATACCATGAATATATATGTGAAGTATCCCCAAAGGTGTGGAGCCGGAAAACTCGCAAGATCAAAAATCGCAATAAGATATGCAAGTGAAATCCTTAAATTATAAACTAGAGCTTGTTATGATGATGACCACAAGCTATAGATCCTCTCATGGACAAGAACCAAATAACAACCAAGAAATATGAGGCTATGAATGAAAAGGTTTGAGATCTCTCCGAACAATGCAAACGAGACACCCACTTGAGAGACCCTCTTGATAGTACGGCTATCTATCCTACACCCGGTCTCCCAACTAACAATACGAGACCGGCAAAAGAAAAGCCCTATCAAGAACATACCTTTGCCTTGAGAATCCCACATGAACTTGATGTAGACCATCTTGTTCTTCTATAGTGGGAACACCTTTCTTGCATGCTCTTGCCTGATGAAGATGAAGACTTGCAAATTGCTCCCCATACTCCATAGGGAAACCTCTTCGTTGAACATGTCTTCATCATTCCATGAGCACGAGGATGGCAAGATTCAAGCATGAGATCTTCTAGAGATGGCGCATCTTGAGCTCTCCCTTCTTCATCCCTACTTGAGGTTGATCCATCTTGATGCAACTCTTTGCACATGCCTTGGTCGACCTTCAAGCTCCTTTCTTCATGATTCCAATGGCACAAAGCCCTTGGACATTTCTTCATCTTCCAACCTTGAGACCAACACATGGCCCAAGCAATGCCAATGGACAAACCTACAAGTAAAACTCAATTTACACATTAGTCCATAGAGATTGTCATCAATTACCAAAACCACACATGGGGGCATACATGCCCTTTCACTTATTTTTGAATATTAATTTGGAATTTGGAAAAACTTTAAACATAAAAAGTGTTTGGATTTGAATAACTAATTCAAAACCATTTTATGTTTTTAAAAATAATTAATGTAACCATTTAAAATTAAAAATGAATTAACTTATATTTTTTAATATTAATTTGGAATTTAGAAAAGGTTTAAACATAAAAGTGTTTGGACTAGAATAACTAATTCAAAACCATTATCTATTTTTAAAAATAATTAATGTAACCATTTAAAATTAAAATTGAATTAACTTATATTTTTTGAATATTAATTTTGAATTTAGAAAAAAATTAAAAATAAAAAGTGTTTGAATTTGAATAAATAATTCAAAACCATTTTCTGTTTTTAAAAATAATTAATGTAACCATTTAAACTATGACCATTTAAAATTAAAAATGAATTAACTTATATTTTTTGAATATTAATTTGGAATTTAGAAAACTTTAAACATAAAAAGTGTTTGGATTTGAATAACTAATTCAAAACCATTTTCTATTTTTAAAAATAATTAATGTAACCATTTAAAATTAAAAATGAATTAACTTATATTTTTTGAATATTAATTTGGAATTTAGAAAAACTTTAAACATAAAAAGTGTTTGGATTTGAATAACTAATTCAAAACCATTTTCTGTTTTTAATTTGGATTTGAAACTTATAATTTTTTATATTAATGGGCGGAAAAAAAGGACGGGAAATAATGGGCGGGAAGAAAAATTTATTAGGATAGAACTGGAATTAAAGTACATAACGCAACTAACACTAAGTTACATAGAAGAACTGAAAATTAAGATACATGGCCAGATTAAGCCACAATCGGCCGAACTTGTTTTGCAATGTTGGAGTGATTTAGTCATGCTCCTGCCTACACCTGTAATACTCGTCACTGTAGTTGTCGTACTCGCCGCGGCCGTCGTCGCTGTCGTCGTCGGGGTCGCCATAGTTGAACCTTGAAGGCTGAGTACGAGTGGGTTGGACTTGAGGGTAGCGCAGGCGAGGGTTAGAGTCAGCGGCCGTGTCGTAGGCCATGACGCTCTAGAGAGTCCGGCCGCGCCACCACAACCGACGGCCGACCTTCGTTGAAGTTCGGAGGAGGTAGGCCGTCCTCCTCGTGCCTGGCGAGCGCCCTCTCACGCTGATCCACGAAGAAGGCTTCCCAAGTCGGGAAATAGTCGGGATGCCATCTGGGGTTCCTCCGCTGCTCCGGTGTGAGCTCGAAGTAGTAGTGGTTCGTGATGGCCATCTGGTGTGCCACACCTAGAGGGATAGGAGGAACCGGCACGCCTCCGGTGCTCAGCATCCAGCCGACAGGGACACAGTAGCCCGGCGGGCAGGGGTAGTTCGAGGGGCAAAGCGCCTCCGCTTCCCTGGGGGTTAGTGCTACGGTGGAAGCCATGAGAAAGAGTGATGAGATTGCAGATATGAGTCTAGATATGTGCAATGACAATGGGGGCCAACCCTACATATATAAATAGTGAAAAATGGCAGGAAGATAAGTGGAGGGAAGAACTGGCGGGAAAAACTGGCGGGAAGAAATGGCGGGAAGAAAAATGGCGGGAAGAAATGGGAGGAAGAAAAATGGATCATTTAGAACTTGCATTGGATCTCTTAAGAAACCACAAATTGCGAGTCTAAAAATGATTTTTTCAAAAAATCACAGGCGTTAAATCATGTACGTGTAGTACAAACCGGACCCACTTCCTGCCGATTCGGCAGACATTTGTCCTTTTTACCCGGGATGGACGAAAATGTTTGAGATGTCCCGGTTGGGAGATAGTCCAAGTAAGGTGGTCTAGTATTTTAGTGGTTACTTCACAAAATGACCCGTTTTTTGCGCTTGGAAAATGGAAAATGGCTTTTTCGTGCGACGAAAAGGAAAACTTCCTCCTGCAACATTTATCTCCATACCAATGTCCACATGCATGCATAATATGGGCACAACAATATTGATAGGTTCATCTTTAGTGAAGGGTTTCGCAGCATAGTAAATCAAAATTTTCTACGGAAGCGAACAGAGGGAAAGCCAAGATCTAATCTAGGAGATGCAAACAACGAGAGAGATTGGATTAGATCTTCATACCCTTGAAGATTCGCACAGCGAAACGTTCGTCGGAACGTGGGTGATGTAGTCGTACTCGCTTCTCCTCCTCGCGATCCGATCCGATCTAGCACCACAAGTGGCGGTGCCTCCGTGAGATGCACACGTGCGGCACCTCGACGTCTCCTCCTTCCTCGGACCAGCAAGTATGGTGGAGAGATGGATTGGATCTACAGCACGACGGCGTGGTGTATATGGTGGAGAATTTCTGCTGCAGGGCTTCGCCTACAAACAGTCGGGAGGGAGAGAGGAAGGCAGCAGGGCTACTAGGGCTTGGAGGGAGATGTGTGGGGGGGAGGGGGCGCACCAGCCCTCTATATATAGAGGGGGTGGTGGCGGCCAGCCCTAGCCCCTCCTCCAAGCCTATCTCTAGTTTAAACGATTTAAACTCTCCCCTTATCTAGAAATTCTATCCCTAGATTTAAACGAGTTAAATCTATCTAGAATCGGCTGGGCCCTATGGGGCCTTGTGCCCCTGGCCCAATGTGGCCAGGACACTCCCTCATAGGCCCATGCCCCCTCCCGGAAGGTGGGACCACGTTGGCCCCCTTCCGGAAGGTTCTAGAAGCTTCCGGTACAATACCGATTAATCCGAAACAATTCCGAACTCCAAAAACTGCACGGCCTTATATGAATCTTATTCTCCGGACCATTCCGGAACCTCTCGTGATATCCCGGATCCCATCCGAGACTCCGAACAAAAATTCATAAACCAATTGTCCAATCTATCCTAGCGTCGAGACACGTTAAGTGTGTGACCCTGCGGGTTCGAGAATATGCAGACATGATCTTCTATCAATAATCAACAGCGGGGTCTGGGCACCCATATTGACTCCCACACATTCATCGATGATCATATCGGATGAACCACGATGCCAGGATTCAATCAATCCCATATATATATTCCCTTCGTCTCGCGATATTTTACTTGCCCGAGATTCGATCGTCGGTATCGTCATACCTAGTTCAATCTCGTTCACAGCAAGTACTTTACTCGTTCCGTAATCCGATATCACTTTGTGATTAACTCCTTAACCACATGCTTGCAAGCGGTGTTGATATCGATTACCGAGTGGGCCCGAAGTATATCTCTCCGACTTGGGAGGGACAAATTCCATCTCGATACATACAACCCAACATATACTTTCCGATCACCTGAGAGACACCTTTATGATCACCCTCTCATAGGATGACGTTTGATGACCTCAAAGCTTTCTTCCGATACCAGGGAGTTGCATTATCTCATGGTCTAAGGAATACAATATTTGACATAAGAAAAGCTTCGCAAAGACGAACACGATGACACGATCTAATTGCTTCGCTTAGTTTGGGTCTGTCCACCATATCATTCTCCCAATGATATGATCTCATTATCAATTGACAACTCATGTCTATGGTTAGGAAACCTTAACCATCATTGATCAATGAGCTAGTCCATAGAGGCGTACTAGGGACACGGTGTTGTTCACAAACCACACAAGTATTAATGTTTCCGCTTAATACAATTCTAGCATGGAATATAAACTTTATCATGAACAAGAATTATAATAATAACATCTTTATTATTGCCTCTAGGGCATAATTCCAACAGTCTCCCACTTGCACTAGAGTCAATAATCTAGTTTACATTTGGCAACAATCTCACACCCATGGCACTGAGGTGCTGATCATGTTTTACACGTGGAAGAGGTTTAGTCAATGGATCTGCGACATTCAGATCTGTATGTACTTTGCTGATCTTCAGCTCTCCATCTGCTATATAATCTCGGATTATATGAAACTTGTGGTTGATATGCTTGGTCTTTGGATGATATCTTGGTTCCTTAGCGAGTGCTATGGCGCCAGTGTTGTCACACAATATCTCTAGTGGGTCCAATGCACTTGGAACCACGCCAAGCTCGGTGATGAAGTTTCTGATCCAAACTCCTTCACTTGACGCTTCTGCAGCAGCCATGTATTCCGCTTCTACTGTAGATCCCGCGATCACGCTTTGCTTGCAGCTTCTCCAGCTCATAGCTCCTCCATTCAAAATATACACGTATCATGTCTGAGATTTAGAATCATCCTTGTCGGTGTCGAAACTAGCATCGACGTAACCTTTTACGACGAGCTGTTCATCACCCCCATAGACTAAGAACATTTCTTTAGTCCTATTTAGGTACCTTAGGATGTTCTTCACGGCTGTCCAGTGTTCCACTCCTGGATCACTTTGATATCTGCTCGTCAAACTAAGAGCATTGGACACATCCGGTCTAGTACACAGCATGGCATACATGATGGAACCTATGGCCGAGGCATAAGGCACTTTGCTCATAGCTTCCCTATCATTTACCGTAGCTGGACACTGAGCCTTGCTCAATATCTTACCTGACAACATAGGCACTGAACCTTTCAATGCCTTATCCATTCTGAACCTTTTCAGAACTTTGTCTAGGTATGTACTCTGGCTTAAAGCTATCAGGCGTCTTTGTCTATCTCTATGGATTTTGATGCCCAATATATAAGCAGCTTCACCTAGGTCTTTCATTGAAAAACACTTGTTCAAATAACTCTTCACATCGTTAAGCATGTTGATGTCATTTCCAATAATCAATATGTCATCCACATATAGTACCAGAAACGTCACCGAGCTCCCACTCACTTTCTTGTAGATGCAAGCTTCGTAGCAATTTGGAACAAATCCAAAGCTCTTGATCACTTGATCAAAACGAAGGTTCCAACTCCGAGATGCTTGCTTCAGTCCATAAATGGAACGCTGAAGTTTGCATACTTTATCAGCATCCTTAGGATCGACAAAACCTTCGGGTTGCATCATATACAACTCTTCATCAATGTTGCCATTGAGGAACGCAGTCTTGACATCCATCTGCCATATTTCATAATCATGAAACGCAGCAATTGCTAATAAAATCCGAATGGACTTAAACATCGCTACGGGAGAGAAAGTCTCATCGTAGTCAACACCTTGAACTTGTCGAAAACCTTTTGCGACAAGCCGTGCTTTATAGACGGTAACATTACCATCCGCGTTCGTTTTCTTCTTGAAGATCCATTTGCACTCAACGGCCTTTCGGTCGCTAGGAGGGTCCACCAAAGTCCATACTTGGTTTTCGCTCATGGATCCCAATTCGGATTTCATGGCTTCTAGCCATTTCTCAGAGTCTGGGCTCATCATCGCTTCCTCATAGTTCGTAGGTTCACTGTCTTCTACTAACAAGACAGTCAAGACAGGGTTGCCGTACCACTCAGGAGGGGCACGCGACCTTGTCGACCTGCGACGTTCAGTAGCAGCATCGTCCGAATCTTCATGATCCTTGTCATTAGCTTCCTCTATTGTTGGTGCAGGCGGTACTGGAACAATTTCAGGTGTTGCGCTACTCTCCAATTCAAGAGAAGGTTCAATAACCTCGTCTAGCTCTACTTTCCTCCCACTCACTTCTTTCGAGAGAAACTCCTTCTCAAGAAAGGAACCGTTCTTTGCGAAAAACACTTTGCCTTCGGTTCTGTGATAGAAGGTATACCCAATAGTTTCCTTAGGGTATCCTATGAAGACGCATTTCTCCGCTTTGGGTTCGAGCTTGTCCGGCATCAACTTCTTGACGTAAGCTTCGCATCCCCAAACTTTAAGAAACGACAACTTAGGTTTAGCACCAAACCACAGTTCATACGTTGTCGTCTCAACGGATTTAGATGGAGCCCTATTTAAAGTGAATGCAGCGGTTTCTAATGCATAACCCCAAAATAATAACGGCAAATCAGTAAGAGACATCATTGATCGCACCATATCTAATAGGGTTCGATTCCGGCGTTCAGACACACCATTCCGCTGTGGTGTTCCGGGTGGCGTGAGTTGTGAAACGATTCCACTTGCTTTGAGATGCGTGAGAAAATCATAACTCAAATATTCGCCCCCACGATCGGATCGTAGAAACTTAATCTTTCTGTTACGATGGTTCTCCACTTCATTCTGAAATTCTTTGAACTTTTCAAACGTTTTAGATTTATGTTTCATTAAATAGATATACCCATATCTACTTAAGTCATCGGTAAAAGTGAGAAAATAGCGATATCCACCGCGCGTCGAAACACTCATCGGTCCGCATACATCGGTATGTATGATTTCCAACAAGTCCGTTGCTCGCTCCATCATACCGGAGAACGGGGTTTTGATCATCTTGCCCATGAGGCATGGTTCGCATGTGTCAAATGATTCAAAATCAAGAGACTCCAAAAGTCCATCAGAATGGAGTTTCTTCATGCGCTTTACACCAATATGACCTAGACGACAGTGCCACAAATAAGTAGTATTATCATTATCTACTTTGCATCTCTTAGCCTCAATGTTATGGATGTGTGTTTCATCCCTTTCGAGATTTAGAAGAAATAAACCATTCACAAGAGGTGCATGACCATAAAAGATGTTACTCATATAAATAGAACAACCATTATTCTCCGATTTAAATGAATAACCGTCTTGCAATAAACACAATCCAGAAATAATGTTCATGCTCAACGCAGGCACATAATAACATTTATTAAGGTTTAAAACTAATCCCGAAGGTAAAACTAAGGAGAGCGTGCCGACGGCCATCACATCAACTCTTGATCCGTTGCCAACGCGCATCGTCACCTCATCCCTCGCAAGCCGCCGTCTATTCCGTAGCTCCTGTTTTGAGTTACAAATATTAGCAACTGAACCGGTATCAAATACCCAGGCACTACAACGAGGGTTAGTAAGGAAAACATCAATAACATGTATATCAAATATACCTTTGATGGTGCCAGCCTTCTTGTCCGCTAAGTACTTCGGACAGTTGCGCTTCCAGTGACCCTTGTCCTTGCAATAGAAGCACTCAGTTTCCGGCTTGGGTCCAGACTTGAGCTTCTTCTCAACAGGGGCAACGCGTTTGCCGCCTCCTTTCTTGAAGGGCTTCTTTGCACCTTTACCTTTCTTAAAGGAGGGCTTGTTGACCATCAACACATGATTATCCTTCTTGATGTCCACCTCTGCAGCCTTCAGCTTTGCGAAGAGCTCGGTGATCGTATCAGTGGAACCAATCTGATTATGAGTCACTACAAAACTTTTGTAGCTGAGAGGGAGTGATTGCAGAACCCTGTCAATCTTGAGCTCCTCTGGAATCTTGCAGTCCAGTTGCTCAAGGCGTTGAGTGTAGCCCGACATCTTAATGGCATGCTCACTAACGGAACTCCCTTCCTCCATCTTGCAGTTAAAGAACTTCTCGGAGATCTCATATCTCTCAGAACGGGCCTGAGTCTGAAACATGGTTTTCAACTCTTCGAGAATCTCAAAGGGCCCGGGATAGTTTTCAAAACGATTTTGAAGTTCCGGTTCCATAGCAAACAACATGGTGCTCTTAATCACACCACAATCATCTTTGCGCAACTGATAGACAGCTTTCTCATCAGCCGGCGCAGTTGCAGCAGGGGGGTTACCTAACGCTTTCTCAAGGACATAGTCCTTTTGTCCTCCAGACAGAATGATTCTTAGATTGCGGAACCAGTTGGTGAAGTTAGACCCATTGTTCTTAAGCTTTTCTTTCTCAGCAAAAACGTTGAAGTTGAAGTTGGACTTAGCCATTTGATCTACAATATTTGCAAGTACAAATTAGACTATGTTCATGATAACTAGTTCAACTTTTAATCAAATTACTAGATGAACTCCCAATAAATTCAACATCCCTCAAGTTGTTTAGTAAACACGATCCAAATTCACCACACCTAATCCGATCTTCACGAGAAGAGATGTGGTTTCAATGGTGGACAACGAAGTGTCGATCATATCATTCATATGACTCATGCTTAACCTTTCGGTTCATGTGTTCCGAGGCCATGTCTGTACATGCTAGGCTCGTCAAGTTAGACCCAAGTATTTCCGCGTGTGCAAAAACTGGCTTGCACCCGTTGTATGTGAGCGTAGAGTCTATAGCACCCGATCATCACGTGATGCTTGGACACGACGAACTTTCGCAACGGTGCATACTTGGGGAGAACACAGTTTTTATCTTGATCTTTAAGTGAGGAATCATCTTATAATGCTACCGTCGCGATCTAAGCATAATAAGATACATAAAAGGATAAACATCACATGCATATAACTTTATGTGACATGGTATAGCCAATCTTCACGCAATGATCTTCATCTTGTGCGTTCCGGCATGATCTCCATCACTCCACCATGATTGCCTCCACCACGAATAGCAACTACAACTATTGCTAACTACTTAGCGATAAAGTAAAGCTATTACATGGCGCATAAGAAGTTGACTCGCAGGTCATACACAATTATAAAGACAACCATATGGCTCCTGCCGGTTGTGTACTCATCGACATGCAAGTCGTGAAACATTACAAAACATGATCATCGCATACATTATACACATCACATCTTGGGCCATACCATATCACAGAAAACACTCCCTGCAAAAACAAGTTAGACGCCTCTACTTTGTTGTTGCATGTTTTACGTGGCTTATGGGAGTAGATGCTAAGAACGATTCTTACCTACGGAAAGCCACAACGGTGATATTATGGTTGCCAAACTCCGGTGTTAATCCCATGACAACTATAGTGAGAGAAACTGGCATCCACCAGCCGCATGTGTGGTACAAGCCACACGTCAAGTGCGGAGCCGGTCTCGCGAACGACGTCGCGTAAGGTTGGCCTGGACCGCTTCAATCTCACTATCCCGCGTCATAAGAAGAACACAAACAAGAGACTTGCAACAGAAAACATCAACGCCCGCAACAACCATGTTGCGTTCTACTCGTGAAACACATCTACACATAGATCTAGCTCTGATACCACTGAAGGGTTTCACAGCATAGTAAATCAAAATTTTCTACGGAAGCGAACAGAGGGAAAGCCAAGATCTAATCTAGGAGATGCAAACAACGAGAGAGATTGGATTCGATCTTCATACCCTTGAAGATTCGCACAGTGGAACGTTCGTCGGAACGTGGGTGATGTAGTCGTACTCGCTTCTCCTCCTCGCGATCCGATCCGATCTAGCACCACAAGTGGCGGTGCCTCCGTGAGATGCACACGTGCGGCACCTCGACGTCTCCTCCTTCCTCGGACCAGCAAGTATGGTGGAGAGATGGATTGGATCTACAACATGACGGCGTGGTGTATATGGTGGAGAATTTCTGCTGCAGGGCTTCGCCTACAAACAGTCGGGAGGGAGAGAGGAAGGCAGCAGGGCTACTAGGGCTTGGAGGGAGATGTGTGTGGGGGGGAGGGGGCGCACCAGCCCTCTATATATAGAGGGGGTGGCGGCGGCCAGCCCTAGCCGCTCCTCCAAGCCTATCTCTAGTTTAAACGATTTAAACTCTCCCCTTATCTAGAAATTCTATCCCTAGATTTAAACGAGTTAAATCTATCTAGAATCGGCTGGGCCCTATGGGGCCTTGTGCCCCTGGCCCAATGCGGCCAGGACACTCCCTCATAGGCCCATGCCCCCTCCCGGAAGGTGGGACCACGTTGGCCCCCTTCCGGAAGGTTCTAGAAGCTTCCGGTACAATACCGATTAATCCGGAACAATTCCGAACTCCAAAAACTGGACTGCCTTATATGAATCTTATTCTCCGGACCATTCCGGAACCTCTCATGATATCCCGGATCCCATCCGAGACTCCGAACAAAAATTCATAAACCAATTGTCCAATCTATCCTAGCGTCGAGACACGTTAAGTGTGTGACCCTGCGGGTTCGAGAATATGCAGACATGATCTTCTATCAATAATCAACAGCGGGGTCTGGGCACCCATATTGACTCTCACACATTCATCGATGATCATATCGGATGAACCACGATGCCAGGATTCAATCAATCCCATATATATATTCCCTTCGTCTCGCGATATTTTACTTGCCCGAGATTCGATCGTCGGTATCGTCATACCTAGTTCAATCTCGTTCACAGCAAGTACTTTACTCGTTCCGTAATCCGATATCACTTTGTGATTAACTCCTTAACCACATGCTTGCAAGCGGTGTTGATATCGATTACCGAGTGGGCCCGAAGTATATCTCTCTGACTTGGGAGGGACAAATTCCATCTCGATACATACAACCCAACAGATACTTTCCGATCACCTGAGAGACACCTTTATGATCACCCTCTCATAGGATGACGTTTGATGACCTCAAAGCTTTCTTCCGATACCAGGGAGTTGCATTATCTCATGGTCTAAGGAATACAATATTTGACATAAGAAAAGCTTCGCAAAGACGAACACGATGACACGATCTAATTGCTTCGCTTAGTTTGGGTCTGTCCACCATATCATTCTCCCAATGATATGATCTCATTATCAATTGACAACTCATGTCTATGGTTAGGAAACCTTAACCATCATTGATCAATGAGCTAGTCCATAGAGGCGTACTAGGGACACGGTGTTGTTCACAAACCACACACGTATTAATGTTTCCGCTTAATACAATTCTAGCATGGAATATAAACTTTATAATGAACAAGAATTATAATAATAACATCTTTATTATTGCCTCTAGGGCATAATTCCAACATTTAGTCCCACTTGGAGGGATTTCGGCAGGCTGGGCCAGACAGCACTAATGATAGGGGTGAGTGTCGACATTATGTCGTGTGGCGTGTACCTTGTCCCGGATGGTGTCACCAACCGGGACTAAAGATGAATCTTTAGTCCCGGTTGGAGACACCAACCGGAACAAAACACGAGTCAGCACTAATAATAGGGGTGAGTGTCGACATTATGTCGTAAGTGTCGACACTATGCCGAGCTACTTGTACTATAAATAGGCATCCTTGTGAGTCCAGTCCTCCAGCCAGATTGAGGCATCTCCAATATTGTTTTCAAGAGCAGGAACACCACTACGACCAGTTTCAGGGAGATGCCGTCGGATCCTAGTCCTCCGGCATCTCCAAGAAACTGGTCAGAGAGGCACTCCCTAATATGTGAAATTAGTTAGCTCCCAGGTGTATTGATCTAGTTAGAGAAGTTACAAGCTGCAAGATGGTGTGCGAGAGCAGGACCACCACTACGACCAGTTTAAGGGAGATGCCGCCGGATCCCAGTCCTCCGGTATCTCCAAGAAACTGGTCATAGAGGCACTCCCTAATATGTGACCACGTGCGTTTGGAGATCAGATCTTAATGGTAAGTACGAATCGGGACAACTTCTTCATAGTTCGGTAAAGTCGTTCTACGAATCGGGACTAAAGGACCCCTTTAGTCCCGGTCCAGCCACAAAACGGGACTAACACTCAAGACATTTATTAATATTAAAAACCGAGACTACAAAACCAGGACTAAAGGCCCCCCTATATATAGTCTCGGTCAAGCCACAAACCGGGACTAACACTCAATACATTTATTAAACTTGGAAAATTGCAAACATCATAAGGTATCCCGGCCAGACATGAACTAGAGTTACACAATATGAGCATGAACTTCTTGACATATGTCCTTCCTTATGATCGCTTCAGACGTAACCATGGAGCATCTTCTTTACTTAACGGAATGCTTGGGGTTAGTTTTCACTGTGAAGGGCGGAATTTCATCAAACTTATTATAATCTTCTGACATGTCTGTCTTGTCCTCGATTCCCATGATGTTTCTTTTCTCTGAAAAAACTATGTGACGCTTTGGCTCATCATATGATGTATTCGTTTGCATATTTTTTTATTTTTTTCGGTATGGAGGACGTGTCCTTCACATAGAAAACCTAAGACACATCATTGGCCAGGACGAATGGTTCATCTCTATAACCAAGATTGTTGAGATCCACTGTTGTCATTCCGTACAACTGATCTATCTTTACTCCTTCCCCATTCAGGTTGACCCATTTGTAGCGAAACAAAGGGACCTTAAAAGAGACTCCATAGTCTAGTTCCCATATCTCCTCTATGTAACCATAGTATGTGTCCTTTTGTCCATTCTCGTCTGTTGCATCAAAGCGGACACCACTATTTTGGTTGGTGCTCTTTTTTATCTTGGGCGATCATGTAGAATGTATTCCCATTTATTTTGTACCCTTGGAAATTCAATATAGTAGAAGATGGTGACGCGGCCAATAAGTATAGCTGATCTCCAACAGTGGTGTCATTCAAGAGATGTGTTCGCATCCAACCACTGAAAGACTTCATGTGTTCATCTGTAATCCATGATTCAGGCTTCCCCAGGTTTTTGGAGCGTACAATATTCTTGTGTTCCTCGATATACGGAGCTGCCAAGGTGGAATTATGTAGAACTATGTAGTGTGCTTTAGTGAAAGAATCCTCGTCCCTACATATCATTGCTTTCTTTCCTAGCGTGCCTTTTCCACTTAATCTTCCCTCATGCCGTGAGTCAGAAACACCAATCGGCTTAAGGTCAGGAATAAAGTCAACACAAAACTCAATGACCTCCTCTATTCCATATCCCTTGGAGATGCTTCCTTCTGGTCTAGCACGGTTATGAACATATTTCTTTAAGACTCCCATGAACCTCTCAAAGGGGAACATATTGTGCAGAAATACAGGACCGAGAATGGCAATCTCTTCCACTAGGTGAATCAGGAGATGCGTCATAATATTGAAGAAGGATGGTGGGAACACCAACTCAAAACTAACAAGACATTGTACCACATCCTTCTGTAACCTTGGCAGAATATCTGGATTGATTACCTTCTGAGATATTGCATTGAGGAATGCACACAGCTTCACAATGGGTACTTGAACATTTTCCGGTAGAAGCCCCCTCAATGCAATCAGAAGCAACTACGTCATAATCACGTGACAGTCATGAGACTTCAGGTTTTGGAAATTTTTCTCTGTCATATTTATTATCCTCTTTATATTAGATGAGAAGCCAGACGACACCTTGATACTGTAAAAGACTTCAAAAAAGATTTCCTTCTCTGCTTGGGTAAGAGCATAGATGGCACGACTTAAGTGACGCCCTTTATCCGTCTTGTTCTGTGTATGCATGTTCTTTGGGTCTTTCATAATTTGTTGGTCCTCCCGTGCTTCTGGTGTATCTTTTGTCTTCCCATACACGCCTAGGAATCATAGCAGGTTCACGCAAAGATTCTTCGTCACGTGCATCACGTCGATTGTAGAGTGGAAACGTAGGACTTTCCAATATGGCAGCTCCCAAAATATAGATTTTTTCTTCCACATGGGTGCGTGTCCTGTAGCGACGTCGTTCGGAACTGATTGACCGTCGGGAACCTTTCCAAAGATTACTTCTATATCCTTGACCATACCAAATACATCATCACCAGCAGGGAGTTCAGGCTTCTTCCGGTGATCTGCCTCACCTTTGAAATGCTTGCCTTTCTTTCTTACGGGATGATTGGTCGGAAGAAATCGTCGATTCGCCAGGTACACAACCTTCTTGCATTTATGCAAATATGTACCTTCAGTCTTATCTAAACAGTGCGTGCATGCCTTATATCCCTTGTTTGTCTGTCCTGAAAGGTTACTAAGAGCAGGCCAATCATTGATGGTTACGAAAAGCAACCCTCGTAGATCAAATGGCTCCTGTTTGTTCTCATCCCATGCATGTACACCTGGTTTGCCCCACAGCTATAAGAGTTCTTCAACTAATGGCCTAAGGTACACATAAATGTCGTTGCCCGGTTGCTTCGGGCCTTGGATGAGCACTGGCATCATAATAAACTTACGCTTCATGCACAACCAAGGAGGAAGGTTGTAGATACATAGAGTCACGGGCCAGGTGATGTGACTACAGCTCTGCTCCCCAAAAGGATTCATGCCGTCCGTACTTAGACCAAACCATAAGTTCCTTGCGTCACCTGCAAAGTCTGGGAAGTCTCTCTCGATTTTTCTCCACTGTGACCCATCAGCAGGGTGTCTCAACTTCCCATCTTTCTTATGGTCTTCTTTGTGCCATCGCAACAACCTGGCATGCTCTTTGTTTCTGAACATGCGTTTCAACCTTGGTATTATAGGAGCATACCACATAACCTTAGCAGGAACCCTCTTCCGGAGGGGCTCTCCCTCAACATCACCAAGGTCATCTCGTCTGATCTTATACCGTAATGCATTGCATACCGGGCATTTATCTAAATTCTCATACTCCTTACCACGGTAGAGGATGCGGTCATTAATGCATGGATGTATATTTTGCACATCTAATCCTAGAGGACAGAGAGTCTTCTTTGCTTCGTAGGTACTCTTGGGAAGTTCGTTATATTTTGGAAACTTCAGCTTCATTAATTTTTAGCATCTTTTCAAATGAGGAGTCAGTTAGACCACACTCTGCCTTCCATCGCAGCAATTCCAGTGTGGTACCGAGCTTTATGCTGTTATCTTCATAATTTGGGTACAACAATTTCTTGTGATCTTCTAACATGTCCTCTAACTTCAACTTCTCATTTTCTGTTTCATAGTCTCGCTTTGCATCAGAAATGACCCTACCAAGTTCATCAGCCGGCTCATCTGATGCCCGTTCTTCACCTCCTTCCTCTTCATTGTATTCCATTGCAGTATCACTGTATTCAGGAAACATATGGTGATAGTTGTTATCATCATCTTCTTCTTCACCGTCTTCCATCATAACCCCTCTTTTCCCGTGCTTGGTCCAGCAATTATAGTTGGGCATGAAACCTTTCATAATCAGGTGGCCGCGAATGATTTTCGAGGAAGAGTACTCCTTGTTGTTCCGACATTGAACACATGGACAACGTATAGAACCATTCTCTTTGTTTGCCGTAGCCACATCAATAAATTTATCCGCGCCTTTAATGTACCCGGGTACACGCCGGTCACCATACATAATTCCCGACCGTTCATCTGCATCATATAAGTAAGTTTATCAAAAACAGGACATCATAAATAGTGAAATGACCAATTCACATCGACACATGCATTGTATCAATGACAGAGAAAAGATAAGATTGCTAACCTCGGTCGAGAAAAATAAAGAGGAGAAAGCTCAAGTGCGTCTCGGACACCTTCTATATTTTTGTTCTATGAGAAATTGAACGGGATCATTCACTCAAACATTTTATCAAACACCTTGAATGCATGCATAGGAAAAAAACTAGCACACCTCTCACACCTTCCACCAAGAAAAAACAGAGGGGAGGCAGAGGGCTGGGGCGGCGCATTTATAGAGGGCGGAATCATACGCCCAACCTTTAGTCCCGGTTTGTGTTACAAACCGGGACGTATGACCACTTACCAACCGGGACGCATGTCTCCGGCCACCGTGCCCGCTCGAACCGGGACGCGTGCCAGCATTAGTCCCAGTTGGTGGCGGAACCGGGACTAATGCTGTTAGGGGGCACGAACGGATAGCCTGCTTTCTACTAGTGTGTCTTGACCCCCAAGCGCTCCTCTCGCCCCCCTCCCAGGCGAGGGAGCGCCGCACTCCTCTCCCTCTTCATTCCCCTGTCTTTGTTGCCAGCAGGAGCCATCGGGCGAGGCCTGGGCAAAGGCGGACAATCTTGCCCCGCGCGCGTGGAGGCGGGGTCAGGTCCCCCTTTCTTCTCAGTGGCAGTGTTCTGAGGGCGACAGAGGCATGGCTCCGACCGGCAGTGATGGCGTGGCGACGTCGGCGTGCCTCTATAGGGCACCGTGTGGCGGCAGGCGGAGGCTGGCAGTGCTCGCCATGCTCATTCGGCCTAGATCTAGGCTCGTACAGATCCATCAGGTTTAGGGGCAGGCCGGCCTACCATGTACATTGTATGTTCTGCAAGGCGGCAGTGATGTATCTCGTGTAGGGGTTAGCGACGACGGCAACTGGCATGTTGCAGTGTGGAGGCGGGCTTTATGGGCCCCTCGTCGTTGTTTTTTACGTGTGTTTGATGTTGCCCATCATTTTCTTTGTTTTTGAGACTCTTTTGGTTGCATTAATTGTGTGGTCTATATATTAAAATACTAGGGGAAATCCTGTTTGGAAGAAAAAACGAGTACTTTCTGAAGTTTAAATTTAATTAAATCCGAAAGGAAAATGATACACGTAACCCGGAGGATCGCGCGACTCGCGTCCCCCGGCTCGTGGCTACGACGCGTGTCCATCTAGAGGACACAGCGATGGGTGCGTGTCCCCACCACCACACCCCTAAATTCAGTTGGACTCTGTCCTCCACTCGTTTTCCCTCTCTAATCCATTTGTTCTCTGCTCCTCCTTGGAAATCCTCCAGACGCACAGCTTCTCTCGCCAAACCGTCGCCCCACCCAAGCACTGCCGCCCGCCGCCGGCCCCGCTGTCGTTCTTCTTCCATCCAAGTGCCGCTGCAGCAGCTCCTTTCTCGTCCCTGCCTCCTCCTTGACCCTCCCGGTGGTCAACCACACAGTCCTTGCTACAAGGGCGGTCGGACTTGCTATAACAGACTTCCGGGCTTGCTAATATGGCGGCCAAGCTTAGCTACCGGTGGCTGCCGACCTTGCTACAGCGGCAACCAAGCTTTGCTACCGATGGCAGTCGAACTTGCTACAACGGACTGCCAGGTTAGCTAATATGGCGGCCAAGCTTTGCTACCGGTGGCTGTCGGCCTTGCTACAGCGGCAACCAAGCTTTGCTACTGGTGGCAGTCGAACTTGCTACAACAGATGGCCAGGTTTGCTAATATGGCGGCCAAGCTTTGCTACCGGTGGCTGCCGGCCGGCCTTGCTACAGCGGCGACCAAGCTTTGCTACTGGTAGCGTCCGGCCTTGCTACAACGGCGTCCAAGCTATGTTACCGGTGCCGTCCGGGCTTGCTACAATGGTGGCCAAACTTTTGCTACTGGTGGCTGTCGGTCCTTCTATAACTGCGGCCAAGCTTTGCTACCGGTAAATACCGGCCTTGCTAGAACGGTGGCCAAGCTTTGCTACAAAGGCAAGACATTGACTGCTGCAAAGCTAGACCACCGGAGACGACGTGCGCTACTGCGACAACTGCTTCGCTGTCGTGCTGCAGGCTGGTCGTTGTGGGGGCGCCTACAAGTCTGGCCGCCATCAAGGGCTTGCCATGGTGCCACAAGCTGGAGCTACAAGCGGATGTTGTTGTCGTTGCTATGGTGCAAGCCGGCCGTCGGGGCGCCACCATGCTGTTGCAGGTTGTGCTACTTCATGCCGGCTGGAGACAGGAAAGGAAGAACAACGTTGTGCTACTTTGGTGCGCGCGCTAGGGCCGGGGACCGGGGATCACGGGATTTATTCCCCGGGGGACAGGTAGCAGTCACCAATCCGAAACGGCTAAGTAAATAAAACGTATACTGTTGTTGGGAACGAGTCCCGAACTTAACAAACTACATACGCACCATGTGTACTTATAAGCTAAGGTTGCTAGTAGTTCTAGAAGAAGGTGCTTGTGGATTAACTATAATCCATCCTTCTTATCTCTGATCCTTGCTAAGGATTGTAATCCCACTGATTAATATATAAAACTCCTGAATTGAAAAAAAAAATCACCTAGCTAGCTGTACTTCACTTGAGGGACGGGAACTAATCCATGTCTTCGAGGCTCGGCGGCGGAGTCAGAGGCTTTAGAGGAGCAGCCGCCTCGTAGACGGTGATGCCCTGCCGCTGCTTCCCTCCGTCCACGACCTTGCCCTTACCCTTACTCGCCGGAGCCGCCGCCTGTACGGGGG
Source organism: Avena sativa (assembly GCA_916181665.1). Lineage (NCBI taxonomy): Eukaryota > Viridiplantae > Streptophyta > Magnoliopsida > Poales > Poaceae > Avena > Avena sativa. Next base: position 182,917,344 of record OV702294.1, read on the forward strand.
CTTCCTTCACGGTGGCGGCAGCCTGCCCCGTACCTCCACGACCAGCGTGCTGCTGCACCCTCGCACCGTGGGTCTTTCCTGCCGGCGGAGCCACTGCAACTGCACTCTTGCCGTCACCACCAGTGACGCCGGCGTCGTTCATCGCCTTGGCCTGAGCCTGACGCCGCTCGTACTCCTCCTGCCTCTGCTTGAAGATGCGCTCCCGAGCAGAAGGATAGGCCTTGCCGAACAACAGGGCGGTGAAGTTTGTACTACGACCGGGGAGCTCGGCAGGCGCAGTAGTGGTAGTCTGCTTGTTCATCGTCCTCGCCATGGACGCCGCCGCGGCCGACCGGAGACCGGCCGCGACTGGCGGCGTTGGGGTCTTCCTGGGCTCCCTGGACGAGGCCGCTGGAGCCGGTGTTGAAGCCGGTTTCATGAGCTTCAGCTTGTAGTCGGGCACGACGGTGGAGGCTGGCTGCTTCTTTGCAGCCCCGGCCTTATCCTTCTTCTTCTCCTTTTGGTGCGAGTCGAAGTCGGCGAGGCGCTTGTCGCCGGGGTCGTTGCCGTCGAGGAGCGCGAAGAGGTTCACGCTGGTATCGAGTGCCGCCATGATCAGCGACGCGATGCGATGCGGTGATGGGTTAGCTTCTGCTTGGATCGTTGCTCTTGCCGTTGCGCGACAGGAGTATATATAGGCTGGGCAGAGAGGCGCACGTCCGCAGTAGAATCGAATCAGCACTCCGGTCCGAGTCGGCTTTTGATGGATCAAGTCCGGGAACAAGTTCCGGTGCGAATTCGGAGTTCGTTCTCTTCCAGGCACGGCTCAGCTTTCCTATCAGTTCGATGGGGATTATTACGGATTGCCATTACTTGACAATTCTCCCATCGCGTATAGTAATTGATGTTGAATTGTGGAAAAGTTGCGTGTCTTCAGCATCGCAAGGGTTACCAAGGATGACCCAATGCATATCCAGATTTTACCATTTCATCCAAAGGCCATCGATCGTAGCCGCAGAGCCCTCGAGATTTTTTCCAGCTTGAGCACACCAAGCTCTCCAAGGGTGATCGGACGGGAAAAAACTCCCATTAAATTTTACAATTTTCACCGTGAAGTGTTGGCTTTGTCCTCAAGTCAATTTGTTCAAATTTTCTCTCTCTCCTAGGGTTTCTGGCGATCCCAATGGCAACGCTCTCCAAGGATCCCGCTTCAGGGGCGGGAGGCTCTGGCGGAGGCGGAGGAGTAGTCCCTCCCCCGAAGTCGGCGGGATCTGATGACAACGTGGTGTAGATGATGGGTCGGCTATGGCTCACGGCGGCGGAGTCTGAAGTGGTGGTGCTGGATGACGACGCCGATGAGATCTCTGTCCATTCTAAGTGGGCGCTCGTCGGCAAGGTTCTGTCCCTGTCTACCCTCCATATCAGCACGATTGCCTCGGCTCTGCAATCGGCATGGGGCAACCCGCGCGGTTTGATCTTGAACCCTGCTGGAGACAACCGTTTCGTGGCAGAGTTTGTGAGGAAGATGGATAAGGACCGGGTGGTGGACGGACCTCCCTGGGTGGTTGGCAGACATGCAGTGCTGCTCAAGGATTTTGATGTTGATCTGAAGCCTAGAGATATGATCTTCAACAGGTTGAAGGTGTGGGCGAGGATCAACAATTTACCCTTTGGTTATATGCACAAACGTTGGGGTGCTCTGATCGCTGGTTCTTTGGGCGTGGAAGGAAGTGTCCCTGTGGTGGACTGTGATGGTACAGGGAGATGCTGAGGGAGCTTCATGCGTGTTCGAGTGGAAGTGGACGTCGACAAACCGCTGCGGCAGGGAGTCAAAGTGTTTTCGCAGCGTCGTAACACGACAGATTGGTTTGATGTTCAGTATGAACAGCTATCTCACTATTGCTTCGCATGTGGGGTGATCGGCCACTCCTCGATCGAATGCAATGATCCGGGGAAAGGGACTTCGATGGGGGATAGCCATATGCGGCTGAATATTTGTGCACTCCAGAGGACAGGAAGAAGAGGGCCCAAGGTTCACGCTCGGCGAGTGGCTCGATGCCCTCCGATCAGGGTCACAACCGGGGACATAACCAGCCTTGCCCTGCTAAGGAATGGGGCGAGCAGTCGATGACAGGGGGAGGCCCTGGGGGCAGAGCATCGGGGGATGTAGAAGTGGTTTCATCACCGGCTAAGAAGAAAACTCCTCGTGCGCGCCCACAACAGACGAAATACGGCAAGAACCAGGGCGGGGGGAAGGAACTCGTTCCCAAGGATGGGAAAGCGATGACTGGGCAGAAGCGCAAGAATGAACCGTTTTATCGAGTTAGAGCTTCCCCGGTGAAAGCAGTCAAGGATGACCAGTTGGTGTTGGTGGTGCATGAGGGCACTAGCCTACAGGGGAAAGAGGTTGAGCATTCAGTGGTGAATGAAACTGAACCGAGCTCCGATTCAAACAAAAAGATGCGTGCTACTATGGACAATGGATCAGCGGATCTGGCGGGAGCTGTACAGCAGTCCCGCCGCACGCAATGATCATATTATGCTGGAACTGTCGTGGTTTGGGGATGGACGCGACAGTTGGCGAGCTTCGCTGGTTAGTGCGAGCTCACCGTCCCGCCCTTCTCTTCCTGTCTGAAACGAAGATGAGGGATTCCAGAGTCAGGAGCTTCATGTGGTCACTTGGATACTCTGGGTGTTTTGCTGTTAGCAGCGAGGGACTGAGCGGTGGCTTGGGCTTGTTTTGGTTGTCATCTGTAACGGTCTCCATCCAAGGTTTTAATAAACGTTGTATTGATACTTTCATTTCAGTGGAAGGGGGTGTTACGTGGCGTAGTACCTTTGTGTACGGCAAATCCAAACGCGATCTTCGCCATGAGTTTTGGGGTCTCCTACGCTCTATGTGCCCTTCCTGGGCTGGTCCGTGGCTTTGCTGTGGGGACTTTAACGAGGTCCTAAGCCAAGATGAGCACATTGGTCCTCGTGATCGGACAATGGCGCAAATCACAGCGTTCCAAGATTGCCTTCAAGATTGTAGTCTCGTGGATCTTGGTTTTGAAGGCCCAAAGTTCACTTGGTCGAACAAGCAGGGCAGTGACACACATGTCAGGGTGCGGTTAGACAGAGCCGTGGCAAATACCTCTTTTTCCCATCTTTTTGAGGACTACTCTGTGGACAACATTGTGACCACTACCTCTGACCACTATGCAATCAAGATCACATTTGGTAAGGAAGATCAGAGGGGAGTATCAGTGCCTGTATCCCATTCGTTCAGGTATGAGGCGATGTGGTGCCGGGCACCAGAGTACAAAGATGTGGTGGAATCTGCTTGGGCTAAATGTAGCGAGGGAACTCACTCCCTTCGCTCCACCTGGACCACCCTGAACCGCATGGCGCCTACCCTTAAAGATTGGAGTCGGGCCACGTTTGGTTTGGTCCAGAAGCAGATCAGAAGGCTTGAGCAACAACTTTTCCATCTGAGAGGTCAAGTGGTGTCTGATTCCTCCATAAAGGAGGAGTGGGAAATTGAAAGGAAACTTTGTGACCTCTTTGAATGTGAGGAGATTATGGCACGTCAGAGGTCGCGAGTGGACTGGCTTCGGGAAGGGGATCGCAATACTGCCTTTTTCCATGCTAGAGCATCTGCGAGGAAATGGGCAAACAAGATCTCTTTGTTGCACCATGAAGATGGCTCTATGTGTGAGTCGCCAGAGGAGATTAAAGGTATGGTTAAGGATTTTTATGAAACGCTCTTTTCCTCTAAACCATGCGACTCGGTGGATGCTGTACTTGATGCTATTCCAGTTAAGGTGACCAAGGACATGAACTCGGATTTGTGCAAACCTTATTCATATGAGGAGATTGAGGGTGCACTCTTTCAGATGGGACCTACAAAGGCCCCTGGGCCGGACGGTTTTCCGGCAATGTTTTATCAAACTCACTGGGGCTTTTTTAAGACTGAAATCTGTAATGCAGTGAGGGGATTTCTAAGTGGAGAAGATATTCCAGAGGGATTTTGTGATTCAATAATTGTGTTGATCCCAAAAGTTGCAAAGCCGAAGCACCTCAAAATTTCAGACCCATAAGCTTATGCAACGTCCTCTACAAAATTGCCTCCAAGGTTTTGGCAAATAGGCTCAAAGTGATTCTACCATCTGTTATTTCTGAGCAACAGAGTGCTTTCGTCTTGGGAAGGTTAATCACGGATAACGCCTTAATTGCCTTTGAATGCTTGCATACTATTCGTAACCAGAGGTCCAAGCGACCCTTCTTCGCCTTGAAGATTGATATGATGAAGGCGTATGACAGAGTCAAATGGAATTATCTTTATGGTTGCCTATGCAAACTGGGCTTTGACGCTACTTGTATACAATCGGTGATGAGATGTGTTACTTGCGTCCGGTACGCTGTTCGAGTGAATGGTGCTCTAACCGATCCAATTATTCCATCTAGAGGAATTCGTCAGGAGGATCCCATTAGTCCTTATTTATTTCTTCTATGTACGGAGGGGCTGTCATGTTTGTTGCAACAAAGGGAGACACGAGGTGAGCTCTATGGTGTCAAGAATGGTCGACTCGGTCCCCCTATATCCCATCTATTGTTTGCCGATGACAACATTTTCTTTGCAAGAAGTGATGATAGGAGTGTGGATGCTCTGAAGGATACTCTAAAGGTTTATTGTGAAGGCTCTGGTCAGAAAATAAACCTTGAGAAATCGTCTGTCTTCTTTGGTGGCCACTGTATTGACCAAGTGAAGGATCGAGTGAAGATGAGGCTGGGGGTGCAAAGTGAAGCCCTTAACGAGTTCTACCTCGGTATGCCAACTTCTGTTGGGAGATCACCTGTCGCCACTTTCAAGTTCCTGGTTGAGAAGATTTGGAAGTATGTCAACAACATGATGGGCCGCCCACTATCGAGAGCTGGTAATGAAGTTTGGCTGAAGACGATGATCCAAGCCATACCAAATTTTACCATGAGCTGTTTCGAGCTGCCTCTTGCTACTTGTGAGGAAATTAGAAAACTGATTGCAAACATTTGGTGGGGGGCAGAGAATGGGAAGAAAAAGATGCACTGGAAGTCTTGGGATTGGTTGTCAACACTGAACGTCCTCGGAGGAATGGGATTTCGCGATCTTCCTCTCTTTAATCAGGCCATGCTTGCGAAACAAGGCTGGCGACTTTGGACGGATCCTACCTCGCTATGTGCTCGAGTCTTAAAGGGTAGATACTACCCGGATTCTGACTTCTGGAATGCTACTAGGCCAAGGTCCTCGTCGTACACCTGGCTAAGTATACTGCATGGGCGAGAGCTGCTGTTTTAGGGAGTCCGCTGGGGTATTGGGAATGGGAGATCAGTGAAGATCCTTCAGGATAATTGGATTCCAAACTTTCCCCCGGGATTACTGAACCCTACCTCGCCAATCCCATCCACAGCAAAGGTGCACTGTCTGATCGATGAGGAGACATGTATATGGAACGAAGAGAATGTCTATGCTTTTTTTGAACCAGTCGTGGCCGATACAATAATGAACATTCAGATTTCAAGGCATGCTGATGAAGATTTCGCGTGCTGGCCGTTTACAAGACATGGTTGAAGGGTTTCGCGGCATAGTAAATCAAAATTTTCTACGGATGCGAACAGAGGGAAAGCCAAGATCTAATCTAGGAGATGCAAACAACGAGAGAGATTGGATTAGATCTTCATACCCTTGAAGATTCGCACAGCGGAACGTTCGTCGGAACGTGGGTGATGTAGTCGTACTCGCTTCTCCTCCTCGCGATCCGATCCGATCTAGCACCACAAGTGGCGATGCCTCCGTGAGATGCACACGTGCGACACCTCGACGTCTCCTCCTTCCTTGGTCCAGCAAGTATGGTGGAGAGATGGGTTGGATCTACAACGCGACGGCGCGGTGCAATTGGTGGAGAATTTCTGCAGCAGGGCTTCGCCTACAAGCAGTCGGGAGGGAGGGAGGAGGGCAGCAGGGCGGCTAGGGTTGGTGGGGAAGGTGTAGGGGGTGGTGCGCCCCCACCCCTCTTTATATAGAGGGGGGCGGCAGCCCTAGCCCCTCCCCAAACCCAAACCGGTGGCCACAAGGAGGAGGAGTGGGGGGCAAGGAAACCCCCCCTTCTAGAAGCTCTATCTAGGGTTTAAACCCTCTTTGGCCGGCTGGGCCCTATGGGGCCTTGTGCCCCAGGCCCAAAGCGGCCAGGGCACTCCCTCGTAGGCCCAATCCCCCTCCCGGAAGGTGGGGCCACGTTGGTACCCTTCCGGAAGGTTCTAGAAGCTTCCGGTACAATACCGATTAACCCGGAACAATTCCGAACTCCAAAAACTGCACTGCCTTATATGAATCTTATTCTCCGGACCACTCCGGAACCTCTCGTGATGTCCTGGATCCCATCCGAGACTCCGAACAAAAATTCATAAACCAATTATCCAATCTATCCTAGCGTCGAGACACATTAAGTGTGTGACCCTGCGGGTTCGAGAATATGCAGACATGATCTTCTATCAATAATCAACAGCGGGGTCTGGAAACCCATATTGACTCCCACACATTCATCGATGATCATATCGGATGAACCACGATGCCAGGATTCAATCAATCCCATATATATATTTCCTTCGTCTCGCGATATTTTACTTGCCCGAGATTCGATCGTCGGTACCGTCATACCTAGTTCAATCTCGTTCACAGCAAGTGCTTTACTCGTTCCGTAATCCGATATCACTTTGTGATTAACTCCTTAACCACATGCTTGCAAGCGGTGTTGATATCGATTACCGAGTGGGCCCGAAGTATATCTCTCTGACTTGGGAGGGACAAATCCCATCTCGATACATACAACCCAACAGATACTTTCCGATCACCTGAGAGACACCTTTATGATCACCCTCTCATAGGATGACGTTTGATGACCTCAAAGCTTTCTTCCGATACCAGGGAGTTGTATTATCTCATGGTCTAAGGAATACAATATTTGACATAGAAAAAGCTTCGCAAAGATGAACACGATGACACGATCTAATTGCTTCGCTTAGTTTGGGTCTGTCCATTATATCATTCTCTCAATGATATGATCTCATTATTAATTGACAACTCATGTCTATGGTTAGGAAACCTTAACCATCATTAATCAATGAGCTAGTCCATAGAGACGTACTAGGGACACGGTGTTGTTTACAAACCACACAAGTATTAATGTTTCCGCTTAATACAATTCTAGCATGAAATATAAACTTTATCATGAACAAGAATTATAATAATAACATCTTTATTATTGCCTCTAGGGCATAATTCCAACAATGGTACCTTTTTAGTCCGATCTGCATACAACATGGCACACTCTGGCAAATTTTTTATGGGCCTCGGTAGATCGAACAGAGGTCGGTCGTCGAACTAGACTACGTCGGACAGGCAGTGGAAGGCGGTGTGGAAGGTTAAAGCCCCAGGCAAAATGAATATTCACCTATGGCGCTTCGCACATGATTGCCTCCCAAGCGGATTGCAGCTATGCCGAAGACATGTTCCTGGTCCGGGCGCTTGTGTGTTTTGTCATAGGACGGAAAGCATTGAACACGCCATGTCGTTCTGTCAATTTGCTCAAGCAGTTTGACGGGAGGTTAAGAAAGTGATCCCTCTCCACCTTAACCGGAAGGAGTTCTCATCCCCTAGAGCATGGCTGTTCGATTTTCTGGCGAGAGCTTCTGATATTCAGGAGACAACAATGTCTGTTGCGTTCTACATTATCTGGGAAGCTAGAAATGAGATAAGGAATAATGATGTCAGGCCCGACCCTACTCGTACAGCAGCGAAGATTGTGGCTTATGTTGACTTCATCAAGCAAAATTTGTACATGACAAGCTCGGCTCTAAGGTGTGCGTCCAGTCCGTCGATCACCTCCAGGACACCACCGCTACCGGGTACGTTTCTTGTCAACTCTGATGATGCGGTCTTTCAAGAGGAAGGGTGCATCGGTGTGGGTGCCTTAGCCCGAGGCCACAGCGGGAAATTTCTGGTTGCTTGCCGTCAACATCTAAAGGGCGCAATGGAGCCCGAAATTGCTGAAGCTCTAGCTCTTCGTAGAGCAGTGGAGCTCGCCCTGGGGGAGAATCTGCGTAATGTCATCTTTGAATCCCACTGCCTCTCCCTGGTGTCTAGGGTGAACTCCTCGATGATTGATAGGTCTCCCGCTGGGGTTATTGCTGCTGGTATCAAGCACTTGGTGAAGGAGTTTGCTTCAGTGACGTTCAGGCACGTGAAGCGAGGTCTCAATGAAGCGGCGCATCGCTTAGAGAAATCTTGTGTTAATGTAAACTCTAGCTTTATATTTCATTCTGCCCCGGCTTTTCTCCGAGGGACTATTTGTACTGATGTGTGATTATCAATAAAGCGAAGTTTCTGTCAAAAAAGTCAATTTGTTCACTATTTTGTCAACGAAGTGCTAGCTGATCGGCACTCCGAAGCTTATGCACGGAATCATATGCTGATGGAAGCCCTGAGTGCCAAAAGCAAGCTTGACTAGAAAAAAAAAAGGAGAAGCTGAGTTTTCCTGATCGTAAAGTCAAACAATAAAGCTAAACAAAGTAGACTAGATCATAGGTATCCAAATTATTTCCATATGAGTACCAATCTTTGTAATGCAAATGTTATTGAACCCCTCCCTTGGGGGAGGGGGAGGGGCAAGCCTCCTAGGTCTAAATTATTAATCGTATACATAGTTGACAGAATGGGTACCCATCAGAATTTCCTTACATAATTGGGTACACATCAGAATTTTCTTTTTATAACTGTAACCATCACCTGTGGATGAACTTTTTGGTCAGCCTTATCACTTGGACAGGTACAATGGTTGATAAGACATATTTATCTTATACATGCCAAGTAATTTTTATTATTAATTCCAAAGCTAGGAACGTCTGGTGTCACACTTTAAGAAATTACTAGGAAATTGCCACTCCTCAACAAACTCCGTGCCTAAATAAAAAAAATCATCGGCTCGCAAACTTTATATTATCCAAACAAAAATTCAACTCTCTCTCTCTCTCTCTCTCTCTCTCTCTCTCTCTCTCTCTCTCTCTCTCTCTCTCTCCAACGCCACGTTGTGTCACACTTTCCTCTAATTACAGACCGTGCTTTGCGCGTGATAAGTGGAGCCTTAACAATTTGTGATTAACTAACGAACAAATCCCATATCATTCTCAACTAGAAAACAAACTCGACGCTCCATTGTGATCAAAAGCCACCACATCGGGTGCCTTTTTCTTTGGCTTTGACTAACACCAGTGTGGCAGCGCCACCAAGTAGCCAAACACGTCGTTCCAGTCCCCGTGAGACATGTCAGGCCCTGCAGAGTTCGAGCTCAAGGAGCACTTGAGCGCATGTTGGGCCTCCATCACATGTCCGTCCTTGCATCCATGATGCGTGTCGGCGATATCACCTTGACCGCCCCATGGCCCCGCCCTGACCACGAGCTCGCCGACTCCTCGTGGGCCTTCCTCCGCTTACACTCCTAGGGAGACCCAGTCGAGTCGAGAGAAGAGATGGAGATCGAGGAGAAGTGGCAGCGAGCCGGGAGGTGGTGTGATTGGATGAGGAGCATGAGGCGTACCAGGCCCTGCTGTGGGAGGCGAGAAGCTGGAGAGGGTGTACCATATGGCCATGCATAGGAGGGACGCTATGGAAAGGGGCAGCAAGCTAAGGGAGGACGAGGGACCGTGCTCTATGGACGACGTGGTGGTGCAGGGTGCTCAAGGAGGCAGAGGATGGGAAGGTGATGGAGTGGGTGCTCCTCGCTGAGCGGCAGCTACGACACCTGTCCGAGCATTTCGGCCAGATCTGCGGCCTCCTTGTGCCCGACGTCTCACGCAACAAACTCCAGGTTAGGATCCACTTTGCAGTCAGGCTATCAAGCATTCATGCATAATGGATTGCTTTGTGTCTGTCCTCGTCATCGACAGTCGTTGTATACATCACCATTTTGATATATTTCACATGGATCGAAGCATAGGAGATTGGAATCGTTCGTCCGATCCGGAAAATTACCGTGATGTTGATTTTGAGGCTATAGGGCTATAGGTACAAGGGAGGTGGACTTTCCTTTCGTAATACAATGAGATTTTGTACTTACAATGCTAGTTAAGATTATAGGGTTAAGGAAGCGCTATAGAATATAGAACCAGATGCACCCACGTTAGAGCTGTAGCACCACATGCTTGGGAATGCCAACCCTTTCTCCTATATATTGTGTCTTTTATCTTCACAATTAAAGATCTGACTTCTACACTACTTTCAGATTGTTAATTTTGGAGTTTTTAATCTTCAGTTCATTTAGCTATATATGTTTTTAGAATGTGATTGTGCTACAAGTTTCCTCATTTTGATTGTGATTCAGTGGTTTATTTTGGTTCCGCTGTATTCCAAGCAGTTGAGAAAATTTCTGTCATTTTTCAATACAATCCAGGTCATGTTTTGTTCTAGATTTAAAATTTATTTCAGCTTTCCGTCCAAGTTTTTTAGAAATATCGAATTTTGGCCATCTCGTTCAGGCGGCAAAAAAACAAAAAGGAATTCGAATCCTTGGTTACTTTACACTGAAATTAAAACACACTTTCATGGTAATGTTATAAAAGTGTGCACACTTTCATAGCAATATTATAAAAAGTACAATATACTATGCTAGGGCTTCATACCTGAGCAATATCGGTCCTCGCTGAATAACAATTGTAAAGAGAAATTTTTGTATTTATTAAATCAGGATTCTCCCTTAACAATTGTATAAATACTGTCGTTGTGAAGCCTAGCCGATAACGAGTCCCGAATTTAACAAATTACGTACATACGCACCATATGTAAGGCGCAACTAATCAGCTAGCTAGCCCTACTTCACTTGAGGGACGGGAACTGATCCATGTCTTCCAGGCTCGGCAGCGGAGTCAGAGGCTTTAGAGGAGCAGCCGCCTCATACACCGTGACGCCCTGCCGCTGCTTGCCTCCGTCCACGACCTTGCCCTTACCCTTACCCACCGGAGGCGCCGCCTGTACGGGGGCTTCCTTCACGGTGGCGGCACGACCAGCGTGCTGCACCCTCGCACCGTGGGTCTTCCCTGCAGGCGCAGCCACTGCAGCTGCACTCTTGCCGTCGTCACCAGTGACGGCGGCGTCGTTCATCGCCTTGGCCTGAGCCTGACGCCGCTCGTAATCCTCCTGCCTCTGCTTGAAGATGCGCTCCCGGGCAGAAGGATAGGCCTTGCCGAACAACAGGGCGGTAAAGTTTGTACTACGACCGGGGAGCTCGGCAGGCGCAGTAGTGGTAGTCTGCTTGTTCATCGTCCTCGCCATGGACGACGCCGCGGCCGACCGGAGGCCGGCCGCGACCGCCGGCGCCGGGGTCTTCCTGAGCGCCCTGGACGAGGCCGCTGGAGCCGGTGTTGACTGCGGTTTCATGAGCTTCAGCTTGTAGTCGGGCACGACCATGGAGGCTGGCTGCTTCTTTGCAGGCCCGGCCTTATCCTTCTTCTTCTCCTTTTGCTGCGAGTCGAAATCGGCGAGGCGCTTGTCGCCGGGGTCGTTGCCGTCGAGGAGCGCGAAGAGGTTCACGCTGGTATCGAGTGCCGCCATGATCAGCGACGCGATGCGATGCGGTGGCCGGTGGGTTAGCTTCTGCTTGGATCGGTTCTCTTGCCGGGCGTGACGGGAGTATATATAGGCTGGGAAGAGAGGCGCACGTCCGCCGTAGAATCGAATAGCAGTTCTAGTCGGGCTTTGATGGATCAAGGCCGGGACAAGTTCCGGTGCGAATTCGGAGTTCGTTCTTCTTCCGAGCACCCTGAACTTTTTTTTTTTTTGAGATATTCGGGAGCACCCTGAACTTTAATTTCCTATACGTTCGATGGGGATTATTACTAACTGCACCCAACCCCAACCAGGAAGTGGCTCAAATTAAGGAGGATGTCTTCAGTATCTACCTTGGAAGGTCTCTCGTTTCTCAACACGTTCGTAGTCACCATAAGTTGAACATGGTCAACCAAGTTCAACATACACTAGTAGAAAAAGAGGCTTCGGTTCGATTTAGAGTCTGACACTAGTCCCGATTTATTACCGGCCGGGACTAGTATGAGCACTAGTCCCGATTCGTACCGTTTTTAGTGGCCAGGAGACCGAGAAAACTCTAGTGCCGGGTCATTTCGGACCTTTAGTCCCGGGTCGTGATACGGTCCGGGACTAAAGGTGTGCAGGCGTGGGCAACACCCTTTAGTCCCGGGCCATGAGACCCTTTAGTTCTGGGTGTGACACGGGCAACTTAAAATTGCTATAACTTTTGCGTACGATGTTGGAAAAAAATGTATAACCTATCAAAATGTGTGGAAAAAAAATTTGAGTTTGATTTTAACAGCCTTATTTGGATTCCTCACATTTTTAGATTTTTAAAATTACAAATAATGGATTCCTCACATTTTTCTGATTCTTTTACATTTTTAAAATGTGAAAAGGGGAAAAAGTTATTTTTTTATTTAGCAAGTTTTTATTCCATATTTTGATTCCTCACATTTTTCTAATAATAATAAATATATTATTTGTCGAATTTCGATTTGCAGATTTAAAGATATTATTTATACCATATTAAATGAATAATGGCAAAAAATGAATAAAATATTATTTTATTTAGTTTTTTACTTTCATTATATTAAAATATTATTATTAGTTATTTATTGTTGTTTACTAAAATAGTTGTTTGTAGTTTCAATAAATAAAGATGTATGACATATTGATATGGGCTAATAGGATTGATATGATAGTGTTGACAACAAGGTATAAAAGGGCTTCGCGCAAGGATATCCGGATGAAACACAGAAGTTAAGCGTGCTGAGGGTGGAGTAGTGCTAGGATGGGTGACCGAATGGGAAGTTTGACCACAAGTGTAATTTGACCTAAGATTAAATATACTTAGTGCTAAAAATGTTCCAAGTAAGATGATTACGAGTCAAACAATTCAAAAGTTTAAGAAAAAATTCAAAAAAAAAATTCGAAAAAAATAAAAAAATCTTTAGTCCAGGGTCGTATTACGACCCGGGACTAAAGGTCCTTCATCCTCTTAGCAAAAAACGCCCATGCGGTGGCCCTCTAGTCCCGGGTTGTAACAAACCGGGACTAGAAATACGGGTCTTTAGTCCCGATTTCGCAGTCCCGGGTGCAAAACCGGGACTAAAGACCCTTGCAAACCAGGACTAGAAGCCCTTTTTCCACTAGTGATAGTCCAAAAAGGTTGCACGTAATCGAGTCTAAACTTATACTCTCTCCGTTCACAAATAACTGACTTGGTTTTGTCTAGATTCAAATATATCTAGATGCATTACACCAGCTCGCTCGCCGGGATCCGCGGGATGCCTCCCTCTCCGGCGGCTGCTCCGACAGCGTGAGGGTGGGGGATCCCCGGATCGTGGCCTGTACATAGCTAGGTTTGCTAGGCAGCTGGTCGGTGGTGTCGTGGAGGTGGCGATGCTGGCGACGCGGCAGTGCAGTTCCCCTCTGGTAGCGATGGTCCTTGGAGCATGGCTGCAGCGCGCTCGCCTTCCTGGAGCTCAGCGGTCGTCAGATCAGGTGAGTTCCTTGTGTTGGGCCACGTAGAGATAAAACAAAACATTTTCCTCTAACATGGTGATCCCAAGATCTAGCTGAGGTAGAAGGCCACGAGGTTTACCACTAGACGCGCAGTTGCGGATTACTGATGTAGTGCGTCAGTTGATGCAGTGCAGTCCTTCGTGATCCGATCGTCCTGTTGCTGATCGTACAACACCTCTACTGGTATCCACACGTACAAGGAGGAGCACCGGCGGCGAACTGCTAGGTTCGATACGACGGCAGGACTGCTGTGGAGCTACGGTTTCCAACACATGGAATGACCTAACCGATCAACGATTAACCCTTCTGGGTTACTGTGCTCCACTATCTATAGGGAGTGAATGTGGGCTCCATTTTCGTGGCTCATTCACTAAAGCCCATATAACACTAGTCACCATGAGTCCGACTCACTGACTCAGTCCAAATCTGGCTCGGGTCCAACCCAATCAGATATCCGGTTCAGATCCTATCTAAACTTGCTCCCGCTCTTAAGTGTGTGACCCCGCAGGCTCATGGCTACTTGGACAGGATTGGAGTCCGACTCTCAATCGATCAGTCGGTAGTGGCTCCTAGCAGAACGTGCCGACTCCCAAATATCAAAGAGTCATGACAACTTGCCTTTCCAATGCGACTTGCGTCCGAGTCCCTTTTGCCTCACGATATACCTTGTCAGACTATAGGAGAATATTTGTCATCCCTTAAATAGTCCGACTCTCTTCTTAATCCGAGATAAGTGATTCACCCGACTAACTCTTAATCGATCACTTCGGTTAATACTTAACCGAGTCGTGCATGGCCATGCTTTCTAAATCATATCATCCGAGAGGGCCCATAGAATATCTCTCCAAGTGGAGGGGCAAAATCTCGTCTTGGTTATTCACATCACGCGGCTTGATAACTGCCCATTTACGGATCAGGGTTTGACAGAACCTAAGTCGGTGATCCTCAACTCGGACTATGCAATAACCTCAGGTTTAAGGATTACATAGATTGAGATATACAAATGACAACTTGTTCGTTGTACCTCAATATGGGTCAATTCGACTCGCTAAACTCTTTAGCTGAATCTGTGTAACTCGGAATAGCATCCCCATGCCCATGACAAGTGAAACCGAGTCATCAAGCCGACTTTCACATTGGTCTAAGTTGTGTGTCTAGCACAACCTCAATGATCAAGGACATTTAGTACAAACAATATGAATGTATAGTTTCACAACCGAATCACATATTCAATGATACACATCAGATGTTTATACAAGGACAAATTAATAACTTTATGAATACAATGGAAATAGCATCATACATGATTGCCTCTAGGGCATATTCCCAACACCTTGTTCCTCCCTCTCCAGATCGGGGCTTGCAGTGGATCTGGAGGCAGTTGTTGAAGAAGATGGAGTGGATGCGTTGGAGCAACGCGACGGTGTCAGCGACACAAGGTGTAGGCTCTTCGGATCCAGTGTCCGAAGACTTCCCGCTAGCTGGGAGGCCACTTTCGAATCAAGGTCATCAGAGGAGCGGTAGCGACGCGGCGCGCCATCGGCTCGTCTTGCTCATAGCCGACGGAATCGGGGTCTGGTTGTCCTTATCTTTAATTTTATCTTTCTTCCTGGACCTATCTATAAGATCGTTGCTATAATGGTTATCTGCTCTTTCACACAAAAAAATTCTAGACAAACTCAAGTCAGTTATTTCTGGACGGAGAGAGTACAATATAAGAAATGTGTCGAACATAGTCTTGCCAAGATCCTTCTGGTGTATATCCATGGTGTGCTGACTTAGTTTTTTTAAGTTTTCGAAGAATATTTTTAAGACCTTAAATATTTGCTCGTTTCTATTAGAACTTATTTTGTATATAGTTTATGTATCTCTACCATATATTGTTCACTACTATAAATATATCGTAGTATTGGTTATAAAAAGAGTTTAAAGTATATAACATGATCAAGAAAAACAAAAGCCTACTCTTGTCGACATTTTTTAACCAAAACTATTGACATAGTCATAACCCAAAAGGGACCCATCAAACCTAACCTTAATAACAGATCGTCAAAAGTAGAGAAAACATTCGTAGAAAACACAAGCATTACTCTCACTCCAGTGCTTCCTTAAATTTAGGTTGCGTCATGAGAAGTTACCTGGGACTCTGTGGCTAGCATCACAGTTGGTAAGCTAGGAAACTTAGGTTTGATCCTCAACTTCTCCTATATAGTAGTAGTGTCTAGTTCCTTATAGACACTCTTTTATTTTTTAATTTAGGTTGCATTGGGACGCCTTGAAGATAAAGCACGGAAGACCACTAATCCTTGATCCATCACAAACCGATCCCCAATCGATAACCATGTAGCTCCTTGGCACCCGATGAATTTCCGGCTATAGTCCAAAATTTCAATGAGTATCGACATTTGAAGAGGATATGGGTTGCGATCTACAACTCTTCCCTTCACACATAACAAAGAGTCTGGTTAGGAAGTATGGTTAGGCCAACCTCACCACTGGAGCCCATCGGGTCCACTGCCTATCCTTCACGATAAGCCACGTGTGAATAAACTTGCATGTGGGTAGAGTCCACCATTATACCAAATCGACGGCTTCATAATAGTGGTGCTAATGTCCTCTAATTGAGCAAGGTATGCCATTTTTGCCTAATAGCTAACCCGAATGTGAGATTCTTCAAGTGATCTCGTCAACTAGATGATCGAGAAGGTGAATATCATTCATCAATGTCCATTGAGAATAGAACTTCATGAGGAAGGGGGAGGGGGGTTGACCCTCTACATGTGTGAAGCTTCCCAATCCACTAACCCGCATGGATAGCTCGACACACAAGGACATTGGTGGTGTTTGTAAGTAGAAAGATGTACGGACGAAATTTTGCTTTAGGCTTTCTTCCATGGAGCCATGGAGAATGCCATAACTTGGACGTTATCCCATCGCCTATAGTAATTGATGTTGAATTGTGGAAAAGTTGAATTTGTTCGGCGTCACACGGGTTACCAAGGACGGCCCATGCCCTATCCAGGTTTTACCATTTCATCCAAAGGCCATCGTAACCATAGACCCTCTAGAATTTTTCCATCTTGAGCACGCCAAGCTCTCCAAGGTCAATCATACGGGAAAAAACTCCCATCAAATTATACAATTTCCTTAGTGAGATTTTATCACTACCCAGCAATCAGAAGGACCTCATAATACTATCAATGGACACATTCACAGTCTTATAGAATGAGAGATGCAAGGTGGCATATTGCAAGTGCAATGAGTACAAATTCGAAATAGCTGTATCCCTTGCCACCGTGAAGTGTTGGATCTATCCTCGAGGCAACTTGTTCATTTTGTCAACGAAGTGCTCACTACGGGAGAAAGGATTTTTGCCGTGTGGGTGTACCCACACGACAAAGGCCTCCCGGAACACGGCAAATTCTTTGCCATGTGTAAACACACGTTAAAACCCACACGACAACGTTCGGGACAGCAAAGGCTCTTTGCCGTGTGTCTTCACGCCCGGAACACGGCAAACGCTTTGCCATGTGTTTTATGATCACACACGGCACACTAAAGTTGTTGACGGTTCCGTCTGTCTAACGGAGCCAACATATGGATGTCGTGTATTCCCTTTGCCGTGTGCATTCGTTCTTTGCCGTGTGTCTTGCCTTCGTCGTGTGTGTGTCCTTTGCTGTGTGCTTTGCAGTTTGTCGTGTGTCACTCGTTTGCCGTGTGCATTTTTGTTTGCTGTGTCTTTCCCTTTGCTGTGTGCCTCTCAGGGGTGACACATGCCTTGGTCATATCGCACACGGCAAAGGACCTGTGTATAACCTCAGCAGCACACAGGTGGGCTACACGTGGCTTCTTTGCCATGTGTATACACACGGCAAAGCATCCCTGTTTTTTCAAAAAAAAATTGTTTCCATTCATTTCCTGCAATTCAAAACATAGAATATATATATATATGATCATACAGATCATCAGCAACACCAAATTGCATCGAACAACAATAATATAATCATCACCAACACCAAAATGCATCGCCAACACCAAAATATCACAAGTATGATCATA
The DNA here is from genome assembly GCA_916181665.1 of Avena sativa. Classification (NCBI taxonomy): domain Eukaryota; kingdom Viridiplantae; phylum Streptophyta; class Magnoliopsida; order Poales; family Poaceae; genus Avena; species Avena sativa. The sequence continues at coordinate 182,935,003 of OV702294.1, forward strand.
ATATCATCACAAACACTACCAAATATCACACAAGACTAAGTTTATTACACAAGTGCATAACCAACAAGTGCACAATCCCTAAACTACACAAATATTACAAGTTTATTCTTGCCACCCACAAGACCATCAACGCCGAGTGCTCCACAAGATCATGCTCCATCGTGAGATCCTACAAGTTCAAGACAAGTACATAAATATGACAAGTAAAATCATCAGTATGTACAAGTTTCTAGGCAAGTTGATGGCAATGGCAATAACATGGGATTTTGACGAGTCTCATGGCAAATTACATCAATATGACAAGTAAAATCACGAATATCTAAAAGTCCCATGGCAAGGCTAGAATTTCTATAAGTGTCATGGCAAGGCTAAAATTTCTACAAGTGTCATAGCATGGCTAAAATTTTGACAATGGCATAGAATTATCTACAAGTGTGATGAAATTGCTAAATTTGCTATAAGTATCATGGCAAGGCTAAATTTCCCACAAGTGTCATGGAATTGCTAAATTTTCTATAAGTATCATGTCAAGGCTAAAATTTCTACAAGTGTCATAGCATGGCTAAAATTTCTACAAATGCGATGGCATGGCTAAATTTTACAAGTATAAGAAAACAAACCTGGAGGACTCTAATTCAGCCTCCGGACGACCGACGGATTGTTGACGGTGAAAGACGGCGGCGCCTGGTTGTTCGATCCACCAGCGGACCCACCAGGCGGCGGCATCGCATTATCCATCTGTAGTATTGGAAATTGTGAGCATTAGACAATAAGGCAAGATTAAAAATTACGAGCATTGGACAATAAGACACTTGCCACGAGAAGTCAAAAGGAGGAGTGGGAAGAGTCCCTGGTTGAGAATTGATGAGCATTTGTTGTGTCATCCACCGCATCATCTGCCCCTGTTGCTCCAGCAACCCCTGCTGATGGGCCATCTGCTGCTCTAGCTGCTGCTGCCGCTGCTCAGCCGCCTCTCTGCGTGCCCTATTAGCGGCCATCTCCTCCTACGTCGTGTCGCCACGATTAGATGAACATTGCAACGCAAAACATGTAGTAAAACATAGATGACCGAGGAAGAACATACCTGTAACTGGTCGAGAGCTACAACTGAAGGCCGTGGGCGGGTCTCTATAGCAGGTTGGTTGCTCGTCCTACCATGCCGGACCTGGCGCATAGATGGAACAGTCTTAGGGTCGACGGACCCGTGACCGATCCATAGGCGACCATTCTTATGGCCTTCTCACGCCAGCACAGCGACCTCGGGGTCGAAGGGGGCAGTCTCAGGGTTAGAATCTTCTCCTATGAACCTCCTTGTACTTCTCAGGGTACTTCTCACCCCGGAGCCTGGCTCCCTCGTTCATCCATAGGCTCCCGTTCCTAGGATCGTCCAACGTGCATGTCTTCTTCCAAACGATAAACACGGACGGCTCTTGACCTGTCTTTATTTTCTGCACAAAAGAGCACGAAGTTAAGTGAAGGGGGACTCCAAAGGGCGAAGTAAAGAATAACATTACAAGCAAGAACAAATAAAGCATTTTATCACCTCTTTTTGCCTAAGAAGGGCGAGGGGGATGCTGCCTTGGCGGTGTGATCCACCCCCCATCTCCTCTCGCCGCTTCTTTGCATCGGCGTGTTTCTGGAGGTAAATGGGGTGTGTCAACCACGCTACCATTTCCATGAAGCACCGCTCGTCATTACCCACGAACTGAGGAGGGTTCTACATCCACAAGACACACGTATTAGTACAATAGAAAATAGAATAAGGTCAAGAAATTAATAAAACAAAAATGCAACTACCTGCAGGCACTGCCACGGCTCGAAGAGCATCTCCTGGGCTTGGCTCTTGTTCATCCAAACTTGCGATCGCCGAACCAGTTGCGGACGCAGTTAACGCGTGCCTCGTAGTGCATGTCTTGCACCTTCCTCTTGGCAAGCTCGTGAACAATCATCAAACACTCCCTTTTGCGCGCCCTGTCCATGTCGAAGAACTTCTACAAGTATGCACATAGGGAAAAAATGGGGGGTCAAAGCCACGAGTATAAGTATATTTCATCCTCAAGGCGATTGAATTATGACAAGCGAAACAAACTTACCCAGAACAAAACCTGAACCTTCTCCGCGATGGTGGTGTACGTTTTTTCGGGATCTTCGGCATAGTGGTAATGCTTCCAAGTCCAAGCCACATCCTTTGAACCATTTGGGAGAGTGACAATCCCAGGAAAATACTTTCAAACCAAGGCTCCAAGGATGCTTGAGTAGACACGATATGGCTTGATCCCATCCTGATATAGAAAGGCACTGCAAAATGAAAAGACAAGGTCAGTATGTGATAAAAATTGCAATGTATGGTTTAGGGTCAAATCATGTACCTCGACCTAGCGGGCACGAGTACCTTGTCCGCATAGGGATAAGGTAGGTCGGGGAGTCTCGAAACCCCACGCCGATATGGAGCTTTCTCCCGCGGCACCAGGCTCGGGTCCTTGGCCGCGTACTCCTCAAGGTACTGCGTCTCATCCTCCGGAGGCGCCCACCTCAAGGACGTGTCAAGCTCGTAGGGTAAATATCCCAACCCCTCATACTCCTCCTCCTGCTGCTGCTCCTGCTCCTCCTCGTCATAATCCGAGTGCGTCCCCTCATCCTCCTGACGGCGAACTGGCTCCTCCTCCTTGTCCTCCCCCTTCTGCTCCTGCTCCTGCTCCTGCTCGTCCTCCTCGAAGACCGGAGGGGGACTAGGAGTCCTCGCATGCCTCCCACGCCCCCGTCGCTGTGAAGTGCGCGGTGGAGCACTAGCACTAGCACTATTAGGTTTCTTCCCCCTAGCATCTTTTGAACCACCAGTCACAAGTTTTGCCAAGCTTTTCAGCTTTCTTGTAACTCCCTTTCCCCCTGGCATCTTTCAATCACCTGCAAAACAGAGTGAAAAGAGTAGTTTATTAGTACACATCAGGGACACAAGATTCATAACAGTACAATAATACTCAAGTTTTAAACACACACTATATTCGTATCATCAAAGACGAAAGAACAGAAATACTTCCATGATCCATATAGCATGGGTATGAGATGCGGCAAGCCAAGGAAAGGATTCGGTCTCCACGGCAATGACTCCTCGAAAGGAATCGTTGTCGTGGATCGAGAATCCTTTCCTAGGCTTGCCACCGTCACATCCCCATGCTATATGAATCTCGAAGTTACTTGTCCTCTCTCGACTTTGGGGCTACGAGATGAAGCCTTCCTTGTGTTTCTCCAAAGACGAAAGGAAAGAAACCATTTCACGATTCCTATAACAATGTCGCCCATGCTATACGAATAGTGAAGTAATGTCTTTCCTTTCGACTCTAGGGCTATCTAATCTATTTCTTTTAAGTCACGCTATCTAATCTATTTCATTTAAGTCACGCTATCTAATCTATTCATATCGTCAAATACGAAAGAAGAGAAATACTTCCATGATCCATATAGCATGGGTATGGGATGCGGCAAGCCAAGGAAAGGATTCAGTCTCCACGGCAATGACTCCTCGAAAGGAATCGTTGTCGTGGATCGAGAATCCTTTCCTGGGCTTGCCACCGTCACATCCTCATGCTATATGAATCTCGAAAATACTTGTCCTCTCTCGACTTTGGGGCTACGAGATGAAGCCTTCCTTGTGTTCCTCCAAATACGAAAGGAAAGAAACCATTTCATGATTCATATAACAATGTCGCCCATGAAGGGTTTTGCAGCATAGTAAATCAAAGTTTTCTACGGAAGCGAACAGAGGGAAAGCGAAGATCTAATCTAGGAGATGCAAACAACGAGAGAGATTGGATTAGATCTTCATACCCTTGAAGATTCACACAGCGGAACGTTCGTCGGAACGTGGGTGATGTAGTCGTACTCGCTTCTCCTCCTCGCGATCCGATCCGATCTAGCACCACAAGTGGCGGTGCCTCCGTGAGATGCACACGTGCAGCACCTCGACGTCTCCTCCTTCCTCGGACCAGCAAGTATGGTGGAGAGATGGATTGGATCTACAGCACGACGGCGTGGTGCATATGGTGGAGAATTTCTGCTGCAGGGCTTCGCCTACAAACAGTCGGGAGGGAGAGAGGAAGGCAGCAGGGCTACTAGGGCTTGGAGGGAGATGTGTGTGGGGGGAGGGGGCGCACCAGCCCTCTATATATAGAGGGGGTGGCGGCGGCCAGCCCTAGCCCCTCCTCCAAGCCTATCTCTAGTTTAAACGATTTAAACTCTCCCCTTATCTAGAAATTCTATCCCTAGATTTAAACGAGTTAAATCTATCTAGAATCGGCTGGGCCCTATGGGGCCTTGTGCCCCTGGCCCAATGCGGCCAGGACACTCCCTCATAGGCCCATGCCCCCTCCCGGAAGGTGGGACCACGTTGGCCCCCTTCCGGAAGGTTCTAGAAGCTTCCGGTACAATACCGATTAATCCGGAACAATTCCGAACTCCAAAAACTGCACTGCCTTATATGAATCTTATTCTCCGGACCATTCCGGAACCTCTCGTGATGTCCCGGATCCCATCCGAGACTCCGAACAAAAATTCATAAACCAAGTATCCAATCTATCCTAGCGTCGAGACACGTTAAGTGTGTGACCCTGCGGGTTCGAGAATATGCAGACATGATCTTCTATCAATAATCAACAGCGGGGTCTGGGCACCCATATTGACTCCCACACATTCATCGATGATCATATCGGATGAACCACGATGCCAGGATTCAATCAATCCCATATATATATTCCCTTCGTCTCGCGATATTTTACTTGCCCGAGATTCGATCGTCGGTATCGTCATACCTAGTTCAATCTCGTTCACAGCAAGTACTTTACTCGTTCCGTAATCCGATATCACTTTGTGATTAACTCCTTAACCACATGCTTGCAAGCGGTGTTGATATTGATTACCGAGTGGGCCCGAAGTATATCTCTCCGACTTCGGAGGGACAAATTCCATCTCGATACATACAACCCAACAGATACTTTCCGATCACCTGAGAGACACCTTTATGATCACCTCTCATAGGATGACGTTTGATGACCTCAAAGCTTTCTTCCGATACCAGGGAGTTGCATTATCTCATGGTCTAAGGAATACAATATTTGACATAAGAAAAGCTTCGCAAAGACGAACACGATGACACGATCTAATTGCTTCGCTTAGTTTGGGTCTGTCCACCATATCATTCTCCCAATGATATGATCTCATTATCAATTGACAACTCATGTCTATGGTTAGGAAACCTTAACCATCATTGATCAATGAGCTAGTCCATAGAGGCGTACTAGGGACACGGTGTTGTTCACAAACCACACAAGTATTAATGTTTCTGCTTAATACAATTCTAGCATGGAATATAAACTTTATCATGAACAAGAATTATAATAATAACATCTTTATTATTGCCTCTAGGGCATAATTCCAACAGTCTCCCACTTGCACTAGAGTCAATAATCTAGTTTACATTTGGCAACAATCTCACACCCATGGCACTGAGGTGCTGATCATGTTTTACACGTGGAAGAGGTTTAGTCAATGGATCTGCGACATTCAGATCTGTATGTACCTTGCTGATCTTCAGATCTCCATCTGCTATATAATCTCGGATTATATGAAACTTGCGGTTGATATGCTTGGTCTTTGGATGATATCTTGGTTCCTTAGCGAGTGCTATGGCGCCAGTGTTGTCACACAATATCTCCAGTGGGTCCAATGCACTTGGCACCACGCCAAGCTCAGTGATGAAGTTTCTGATCCAAACTCCTTCACTTGACGCTTCTGCAGCAGCCATGTATTCCGCTTCTACTGTAGATCCCGCGATCACGCTTTGCTTGCAGCTTCTCCAGCTCACAGCTCCTCCATTCAAAATATACACGTATCCTGTCTGAGATTTAGAATCATCCTTGTCGGTGTCGAAACTAGCATCGACGTAACCTTTTACGACGAGCTGTTCATCACCCCCATAGACTAAGAACATTTCTTTAGTCCTATTTAGGTACCTTAGGATGTTCTTCACGGCTGTCCAGTGTTCCACTCCTGGATCACTTTGATATCTGCTCGTCAAACTAAGAGCATTGGACACATCCGGTCTAGTACACAGCATGGCATACATGATGGAACCTATGGCCGAGGCATAAGGCACTCTGCTCATAGCTTCCCTATCATTTACCGTAGCTGGACACTGAGCCTTGCTCAATATCTTACCTGACAACATAGGCACTGAACCTTTCAATGCCTTATCCATTCTGAACCTTTTCAGAACTTTGTCTAGGTATGTACCCTGGCTTAAAGCTATCAGGCGTCTTTGTCTATCTCTATAGATTTTGATGCCCAATATATAAGCAGCTTCACCTAGGTATTTCATTGAAAAACACTTGTTCAAATAACTCTTCACATCGTTAAGCATGTTGATGTCATTTCCAATAATCAATATGTCATCCACATATAGTACCAGAAACATCACCGAGCTCCCACTCACTTTCTTGTAGATGCAAGCTTCATAGCAATTTGGAACAAATCCAAAGCTCTTGATCACTTGATCAAAACGAAGGTTCCAACTCCGAGATGCTTGCTTCAGTCCATAAATGGAACGCTGAAGTTTGCATACTTTATCAGCATCCTTAGGATCGACAAAACCTTCGGGTTGCATCATATACAACTCTTCATCAATGTTGCCATTGAGGAACACAGTCTTGACATCCATCTGCCATATTTCATAATCATGAAACACAGCAATTGCTAATAAAATCCGAATGGACTTAAGCATCGCTACGGGAGAGAAAGTCTCATCGTAGTCAACACCTTGAACTTGTCGAAAACCTTTTGCGACAAGCCGTGCTTTATAGACGGTAACATTACCATCCGCGTCCGTTTTCTTCTTGAAGATCCATTTGCACTCAACGACCTTTCGGTCGCTAGGAGGGCCCACCAAAGTCCATACTTGGTTTTCGCTCATGGATCCCAATTCGGATTTCATGGCTTCTAGCCATTTCTCAGAGTCTGGGCTCATCATCGCTTCCTCATAGTTCGTAGGTTCACTATCTTCTACTAACAAGACAGTCAAGACAGGGTTGCCGTACCACTCAGGAGGGGCACGCGACCTTGTCGACCTGCAACGTTCAGTAGCAGCATCGTCCGAAGCTTCATGATCCTTGTCATTAGCTTCCTCTATTGTTGGTGCAGGCGGTACTGGAACAATTTCAGGTGCTGCGCTACTCTCCAATTCAAGAGAAGGTTCAATAACCTCGTCTAGCTCTACTTTCCTCCCACTCACTTCTTTCGAGAGAAACTCCTTCTCAAGAAAGGAACCGTTCTTTGCGACAAACACTTTGCCTTCGGTTCTGTGATAGAAGGTATACCCAATAGTTTCCTCAGGGTATCCTATGAAGACGCATTTCTCCGCTTTGGGTTCGAGCTTGTCCGGCATCAACTTCTTGACGTAAGCTTCGCATCCCCAAACTTTAAGAAACGACAACTTAGGTTTAGCACCAAACCACAGTTCATACGGTGTCGTCTCAACGAATTTAGATGGAGCCCTATTTAAAGTGAATGCAGCGGTTTCTAATGCATAACCCCAAAATGATAACGGCAAATCAGTAAGAGACATCATCAATCGGACCATATCTAATAGGGTTCGATTCCGGCGTTCAGACACACCATTGCGCTGTGGTGTTCCGGGTGACGTGAGTTGTGAAACGATTTCACTTGCTTTGAGATGCGTGAGAAAATCATAACTCAAATACTCGCCCCCACGATCGGATCGTAGAAACTTAATCTTTCTGTTACGATGGTTCTCCACTTCATTCTGAAATTCTTTGAACTTTTCAAACGTTTCAGATTTATGTTTCATTAAATAGATATACCCATATCTACTTAAGTCATCGGTAAAGGTGAGAAAATAGCGATATCCACTGTGCGTCGAAACACTCATCGGTCCGCATACATCGGTATGTATGATTTCCAACAAGTCCATTGCTCGCTCCATCATACCGGAGAACGGGGTTTTGATCATCTTGCCCATGAGGCATGGTTCGCATGTGTCAAATGATTCAAAATCAAGAGACTCCAAAAGTCCATCAGAATGGAGTTTCTTCATGCGCTTTACACCAATATGACCTAGACGACAGTGCCACAAATAAGTAGTATTATCATTATCTACTTTGCATCTCTTAGCCTCAATGTTATGGATGTGTGTTTCATCCCTTTCGAGATTTAGAAGAAATAAACCATTCACAAGAGGTGCATGACCATAAAAGATGTTACTCATATAAATAGAACAACCATTATTCTCCGATTTAAATGAATAACCGTCTTGCAATAAACACGATCCAGAAATAATGTTCATGCTCAACGCAGGCACATAATAACATTTATTAAGGTTTAAAACTAATCCCGAAGGTAAAACTAAGGAGAGCGTGCCGACGGCCATCACATCAACTCTTGATCCGTTGCCAACGCGCATCGTCACCTCATCCCTCGCAAGCCGCCGTCTATTCCGTAGCTCCTGTTTCGAGTTACAAATATTAGCAACTGAACCGGTATCAAATACCCAGGCACTACAACGAGGGCTAGTAAGGAAAACATCAATAACATGTATATCAAATATACCTTTGATGGTGCCAGCCTTCTTGTCCGCTAAGTACTTCAGACAGTTGCGCTTCCAGTGACCCTTGTCCTTGCAATAGAAGCACTCAGTTTCCGGCTTGGGTCTAGACTTGAGCTTCTTCTCAGTAGGGGCAACGTGTTTGCCGCCTCCTTTCTTGAAGGGCTTCTTTGCACCTTTACCTTTCTTAAAGGAGGGCTTGTTGACCATCAACACATGATTATCCTTCTTGATGTCCACCTCCGCAGCCTTCAGCTTTGCGAAGAGCTCGGTGATCGTATCAGTGGAACCAATCTGATTATGAGTCACTACAAAACTTTTGTAGCTGGGAGGGAGTGATTGCAGAACCCTGTCAATCTTGAGCTCCTCTAGAATCTTGCAGTCCAGCTGCTCAAGGCGTTGAGTGTAGCCCGACATCTTAATGGCGTGCTCACTAACGGAACTCCCTTCCTCCATCTTGCAGTTAAAGAACTTCTCGGAGATCTCATATCTCTCAGAACGGGCCTGAGTCTGAAACATGGTTTTCAACTCTTCGAGAATCTCAAAGGGCCCGGGATAGTTTTCAAAACGATTTTGAAGTTCCGGTTCCATAGCAAACAACATGGTGCTCTTAATCACACCATAATCATCTTTGCGCGACTGATAGACAGCTTTCTCATCAGCCGGCACAGTTGCAGCAGGGGGGTTACCTAACGCTTTCTCAAGGACATAGTCCTTTTGTCCGCCAGACAGAATGATTCTTAGATTGCGGAACCAGTTGGTGAAGTTAGACCCATTGTTTCTAAGCTTTTCTTTCTCAGCAAAAACGTTGAAGTTGAAGTTGGACTTGGCCATTGGATCTACAGTATTTGCAAGTACAATTTAGACTATGTTCATGATAAATAGTTCAACTTAATCAAATTACTAGATGAACTCCCACTAAATTCAACATCCCTCAAGTTGTTTAGTGAACACGATCCAAATTCACCACACCTAATCCGATCATCACGAGAAGAGATGTGGTTTCAATGGTGGACAACGAAGTGTCGATCATATCATTCATATGACTCATGCTTAACCTTTCGGTTCTTGTGCTCCGAGGCCATGTCTGTACATGCTAGGCTCGTCAAGTTAGACCCAAGTATTTCCGCGTGTGCAAAAACTGGCTTGCACCCGTTGTATGTGAGCGTAGAGTCTATAGCACCCGATCATCACGTGATGCTTGGACACGACGAACTTTCGCAACGGTGCATACTTGGGGAGAACACAGTTTTTATCTTGATCTTTAAGTGAGGAATCATCTTATAATGCTACCGTCGCGATCTAAGCATAATAAGATACATAAAAGGATAAACATCACATGCATATAACTTTATGTGACATGGTATAGCCAATCTTCGCGCAATGATCTCCATCTTGTGCGTTCCGGCATGATCTCCATCACTCCACCATGATTGCCTCCACCACGAATAGCAACTACAACTATTGCTAACTACTTAGCGATAAAGTAAAGCTATTACATGGCGTATAAGAAGTTGACTCGCAGGTCATACACAATTATAAAGACAACCATATGGCTCCTGCCGGTTGTGTACTCATCGACATGCAAGTCGTGAAACATTACAAAACATGATCATCGCATACGTTATACACATCACATCTTGGGCCATACCATATCACAGAAAACACTCCCTGCAAAAACAAGTTAGACGCCTCTACTTTGTTGTTGCATGTTTTACGTGGCTTATGGGAGTAGATGCTAAGAACGATTCTTACCTACGGAAAGCCACAACGGTGATATTATGGTTGCCAAACTCCGGTGTTAATCCCATGACAACTATAGTGAGAGAAACTGACATCCACCAGCCGCATGTGTGGTACAAGCCACACGTCAAGTGCGGAGCCGGTCTCGCGAACGACGTCGCGTAAGGTTGGCCTGGACCGCTTCAATCTCACTATCCCGCGTCATAAGAAGAACACAAACAAGAGACTTGCAACAGAAAACATCAACGCCCGCAACAACCATGTTGCGTTCTACTCGTGAAACACATCTACGCATAGATCTAGCTCTGATACCACTGATGGGTTTCGCAGCATAGTAAATCAAAGTTTTCTACGGAAGCGAACAGAGGGAAAGCCAAGATCTAATCTAGGAGATGCAAACAATGAGAGAGATTGGATTAGATCTTCATACCCTTGAAGATTCGCACAGCGGAACGTTCGTCGGAACGTGGGTGATGTAGTCGTACTCGCTTCTCCTCCTCGCGATCCGATCCGATCCGATCTAGCACCACAAGTGGCGGTGCCTCCGTGAGATGCACACGTGCGGCACCTCGACGTCTCCTCCTTCCTCGGACCAGCAAGTATGGTGGAGAGATGGATTGGATCTACAGCACGACGGCGTGGTGCATATGGTGGAGAATTTCTGCTGCAGGGCTTCGCCTACAAATAGTCGGGAGGGAGAGAGGAAGGCAGCAGGGCTACTAGGGCTTGGAGGGAGATGTGTGTGGGGGGGAGGGGGCGCACCAGCCCTCTATATATAGAGGGGGTGGCGGCGGCCAGCCCTAGCCCCTCCTCCAAGCCTATCTCTAGTTTAAACGATTTAAACTCTCCCCTTATCTAGAAATTCTATCCCTAGATTTAAACGAGTTAAATCTATCTAGAATCGGCTGGGCCCTATGGGGCCTTGTGCCCCTGGCCCAATGCGGCCAGAACACTCCCTCATAGGCCCATGCCCCCTCCCGGAAGGTGGGACCACGTTGGCCCCCTTCCGGAAGGTTCTAGAAGCTTCCGGTACAATACCGATTAATCCGGAACAATTCCGAACTCCAAAAACTGCACTGCCTTATATGAATCTTATTCTCCGGACCATTCCGGAACCTCTCGTGATGTCCCGGATCCCATCCGAGACTCCGAACAAAAATTCATAAACCAAGTATCCAATCTATCCTAGCGTCGAGACACGTTAAGTGTGTGACCCTGCGGGTTCGAGAATATGCAGACATGATCTTCTATCAATAATCAACAGCAGGGTCTGGGCACCCATATTGACTCCCACACATTCATCGATGATCATATCGGATGAACCACGATGCCAGGATTCAATCAATCCCATATATATATTCCCTTCGTCTCGCGATATTTTACTTGCCCGAGATTCGATCGTCGGTATCGTCATACCTAGTTCAATCTCGTTCACAGCAAGTACTTTACTCGTTCCGTAATCCGATATCACTTTGTGATTAACTCCTTAACCACATGCTTGCAAGCGGTGTTGATATCGATTACCGAGTGGGCCCGAAGTATATCTCTCCGACTTGGGAGGGACAAATTCCATCTCGATACATACAACCCAACAGATACTTTCCGATCACCTGAGAGACACCTTTATGATCACCCTCTCATAGGATGACGTTTGATGACCTCAAAGCTTTCTTCCGATACCAGGGAGTTGCATTATCTCATGGTCTAAGGAATACAATATTTGACATAAGAAAAGCTTCGCAAAGACGAACACGATGACACGATCTAATTGCTTCGCTTAGTTTGGGTCTGTCCACCATATCATTCTCCCAATGATATGATCTCATTATCAACTGACAACTCATGTCTATGGTTAGGAAACCTTAACCATCATTGATCAATGAGCTAGTCCATAGAGGCGTACTAGGGACACAGTGTTGTTCACAAACCACACAAGTATTAATGTTTCCGCTTAATACAATTCTAGCATGGAATATAAACTTTATCATGAACAAGAATTATAATAATAACATCTTTATTATTGCCTCTAGGGCATAATTCCAACAGCCCATGCTATACGAATAGTGAAGTAGTGTCTTTCTTTTCGACTTTAGGGCTATCTAATCTATTTCATTTAAGTCACGCTATCTAATCTATTTCATTTAAGTCACGCTAGCTAATCTATTCGTATCGGCAAAGACGAAAGAAGAGAAATACTTCCATGATCCATATAGCATGGGTATGAGACGCGGCAAGCCAAGGAAAGGATTCGGTCTCCACGACAACGACTCCTCGAAAGGAATCGTTGTCGTGGATCGAGAATCCTTTCCTGGGCCTGCCATCGTCACATCCCCATGCTATATGAATCTCGAAAATACTTGTCCTCTCTCGACTTTGGGGCTACGAGTTCTTACAAATACAAAGACAAAAGGAAAGAAGTTTTATTACGTAGAATAGAGTTCTTACAAATACAAAGACAAAAGGGAAGAAATTTTATTACATAGCCCGGTGGCATTACATAGCAAACACTACTACAAAGATTATTACTACTACATGGATCAGAAGCCTGAGTCGGGATTATGAATTGGACGAGAGGTTTCATCATCGATATCATTTTCCGGCCACCAATAATCATCCACGAAACCTGGTGGTGGTCCCTGTGGATCGTTGACGTCAAGGCCTGCATGGAACGCCTCGAGTAAACTCACATATTGTTGGTTGTGAACCTCCTCAGCTTCATCTTGCGCAGTGTCTTCCTCCTCAGCTTCTTGTTGCTCATCGTCTACGACCATGTCACCATCGGCGGACAAGTCGATAGTGAATTGCCCGGGGAGCCCTTCTTCCTAATAAAACTCGCCATCATTTGTTGAGGGGTCTAGGCGGCGGTAATCATCCTTGTTTGGCAAGGGCGGCGTATTGCGTGTCGGTACCGTCATCACAACATCCCAGTCCTGTAGACGTTTTGTCGGGTTTTGGCATGGGTACGGAAGATAGAATACTTGTAAGGCCTGAGTAGCCAAAATGTAAACATCATCTCCCGCATAAACGGAGTTTCTCTTAACTTTGACCAGTCCAATTTCAGGATCCCATTTCACCTTATGTGGGTCAAACCAATGGCATTTGAATACAACGGGATTTAGCCCTTTGCCAAAACCGTAATTCAGCTCATATATACCCACGAATCTTCCATAGTACTGGAGGCCATGTTAGCCTTCACAAAAGACCCCGCTATTTGTTGTCTTCCGGTTGGGCCGGCTAGTTGTGTATTCATGGGTATGGAAGCGATACCCATTCACGTCATAAGCATTGAACGTGTCGACTAAATGGTTAAAGCCCCTGGCAATATTTCTTAGCTCGGGTTGCATCTCTTTGTAAGTTCTTGCCTACAAGTTAGAATGAGAAGTTTAGCAAAAGAAGTTTATCACAAGAAGTGTAGCACAGAAAGTTGCCTCGAATAGTACCAAACCACAGAACCAGCCGACGAAACCGAAACCACCACCCTTATTGAAAAGATCCTGATCCTCTTGAGGGTTAGGCTCCCTATTTGGATTCTTCCAATGTGCACTCTTGAATCGTCTATAACAATTTAAAGGAGAGTTAGGCACGGACATAGCAGTGAATGTTTGCGGAAAACTAAATGGTGAGCACTTACTCGATGTACGGCTTCACTTCTTCCATGGTGTTCAAGACATACGAGTGGATCAACTCCTGCTCAAGTTTTTTCATTGCAAACCTCTTTGTGCCACTTAATTTGCCACCTAGCCCAACGAAAATGCTAAGATTGGGTACATCTTCAGGGTTGGCGGCATTGTAACGAAACACTGGGTTGTGCTTTGTGGGAATGTTGGCATCATAGTGCTTTGTGGTGAAGTTTGCAACCTCCTCGTTAAGGACTGCCTCGGCTATGGATGCCTCGATCTTGCATTTATTGCCTGTTTTCTTACGAAGCTTCTTTGTTTCTCTCTCGGGCGGAAACTGCCAACAGGCCCACACAGGTCCCCCTTTAAAGCCTCGTCTGCAAGATGCAATATCATATGTTGCATCGGATTGAAGAACCCTGGCGGAAGGAGCATCTCTAGATTGCAAAGCAACTCAGGTGCCTATTCATGTAGCTTCTCAAGCACTTTACGGTCTAACTCCCTAACGCAAATCAGGCAGAAGAAAAAGCTCAACCTCGACAACACTTGCCAAGTCTCCTCATCGACATAGCCTCGAATCATCACCGACATTATCTGCTCAAGCCATACATGGTAGTCATGACTCTTGAGCCCTTGTACTCGCAATGTTTCCATGTTCGCACCCCTCATCCAGTTGGCCGCATACCCATCAAGGAAAAACAAACTTTGCGCGATCCACTGGAAGATCTCCCTTCTTTGGGGCTTTGTTGGGCAGAAAGGAGCCTTTGGCTTAGACCACCTTTTTCTGCCTTTGGCTCCGGGTGGCTGCATGTTCAACTTTGGCCTATCGCACAATGCTTCTTGATCAATTCGAGCCTGTATGTTATCTTTCGTCTTCTCGGTTTGCATTATGGTGCTCCAAAGGGCCTCTCCGATATTATTTTTGGTGTGCATTACATCAATGTTATGTGGGAGCTCAAGATCCTCAAAATAAGGGAGCTTCCATAAGCAGGGAATGTGGGTCCACTGGTGCGTATCCCCGTATCCCACGAAACCATTCCCATCGGAGTTTGGCTGGAGAGCTTCTAACTCAGCCTTGATTTCCTTTCCGGTCTTTAGATGTGGCTTTGGATCATGGACAACACGGCCTTTCTTGAACCTATTTTTGTCACTCATGTATGGATGATTCGGCTCAAGACACTGTCGATGTTGATCAAAGAAGGAATACTTGCCTCCCTTCGACAGCCAGAAGAAAGTCAGAGCTTGCATGCACACTGGGCAAGGCCACTTCCCATGTGTACACCAGCCATAGAACAACGCACGTGCTGGTAGGTCATGCAGAGAGGTTTGGTACCAGACATACATATCGAAGTGCTCGTTGTTTGAAGCGTCAAATGCTCGGATCCCCCGACCTTCCCAACCACGAAGCAAGTCATCCACCAGCGGTTCTAGATACACATTCATGTTCTTACCCGGGCATTTTGGCCCTAGGATTATCATCAAGACAAACATGTTCTCTGATCTCATGCAGACGCCAGGGGGGAGGTTCAGGGGAATAACAAACACTGGCCAGCAACTGTATACTAAAGCCGACATGCCATATGGATTGAACCCATCGGTTGATATGGCAACTGCTACGCTCCTCTTGTCACCGGCTTTCTCAGGATATTTCTTGACAAAGTTCTTCCATGCACTACCATCTGACGGATGTATCATCTTGTCGAGGTATCAGTTCCCTTCTACTGCCCACTGCATCTGCTGGGCAGTATCCTCGGTCATGAAGAGTCGCTGGAGCCTCAGTATGATTGGAAGATACCGAAGGATGTTTTGGGCAACCCCGGTCTGCCTCTTGTGACCATCACCATTGGGATCGACCTCAAAGTACCTAGAGGATTTGCAGCAGATACAATAATTTGTCTTAGCATGCTCCTTTGTGAATAGCATGCATCCCTTCGGACAAGCGTGTATCGACTCATATGACATCTTAAGGTCACGGAGGAGTTTGGTCGAATAGTAGAAGTTCTCCGGCAAGAGGTGCCCTTTCGGCAGAATGCTGCCAACGACGGCAAGCATATCATCAAAGTCCTCTCTGGTCAAGTTCCTGTGGCTCTTGAAGGCCAAAAGGCGAGCTATGGCATCCAGTTGAGTAACATCTGTATGTGCATGAAGGGGTCTCTGTGAGGCAAACAAAGTCTCGTAGTACTTTGTCGTGTTTTCCTCCAACTCCTCACTTGTCTCCGCCTCCTGAGGTGTCTCCGACTCTACATGAGGGCTTTCAGGCGCATTAGCATTCACAAAGTTGTCTATGAACCTATCAAAACTAGCATCAAATTCTCCCCTTGGCCGACTCTGCTGCTGACTCTGCCGTGACTCCCTCCTAGCACGTTTTGCTAACTTTTCACCATGGAATGTCCAAGTCTTGTAGGATGGTATGAACCCGTAATTGAGCATCTGAATACTCACATCATCCTTCGAATGTGTATTCAGGTTCTTGCATCTTGCACAGGGGCAGAAAATCCTTCTAGGTCTGCTGGGGATGGTGAAAGGATCGTATGGGCACCTAGAGGGGGGGGTGAATAGGTGCTACTTCAAATTTTCTTCTTTTTCAATTTAAGGTTTGACAATAAGGTAAATTCTCTAGATAATGCAACTATGGTGAATTTACCTATATGACAATTATGCAAGGGCTACCACAACACAAAGTAGTAACAAGTAAGTAAGGTGCGGTAAAGGATAGAAGTAACCGAAAAGTGGACGCAGAGACACAAGGATTTGTTTCCCGTAGTTCCTTCCTTTTGAGGGGAAGTACGTCTACGTTTGGAGAGGGGGTGGTTTCAAACCACCAACACCACGAGAGGCCTCCCTTGTTCTCCGATGAATCTCACCCCAACGGGATCGATTCACCTTCCACTATATCGGCAACCTTCAAGGTGGAAGCCGGCACCGTTACAAGTTTGGGGCACACATCCACAACTTAATCGGAGGCTCCCAAATACAAGCAAGCTGTCAAAGCAATCAAAGACAAGCTTGTAAGAACCAAAACAAGAACTAGGGTTTCCAAGAAAACACTAGAGCTAAGGGGCCCTCAATGAAATGAGGGGGAAATGAAGATCTCTTTTGGTGAAGTAGTAGATCGGGGCCTCCTCCTTCGATTCCCAAAAGATCAAGGACTTTGGGTGGTTGGATGAGGAGATCTTGAAGATTTGAGTGGCTCCAATGGACTTCAATGGTGGTCTTTGACTTTAATGAGCTGAGCAACTTGTCTCAAGGTAGGTGGAGGGGTATTTATACCCCTCCACGAAATATGGCCGTTGGAGTATTTAATGTACCGGTAGTACCGGTCCTCAAGCAGTAGTACCGCTTGCAAGCGGTACTACCGGTCAAGTACCGGACCAGGTATCGGAGGTGCTCCAGTTCTTCAGTATTCTTTAGTTTTGGGTGGTATCGCCCGTGCGGTACTACCCCCAAGCGGTAGTACCGGTCGTAGGAAGCGGTACTACCGGTTGGGCGGTAGTACCGGTCCCAAGGACCGCTTGGTACTGACCAAAACGGAGAGGTTTGGGTGCTAGTCAGTATGCTCCGGTACTGCCGAGCGGTACTACCGTCTCAAGCGGTAGTACCGCTTGTACCAAGCGGTACTACTGGTTGGACCGGTAGTGCCGCTCCGTGGTACCGGGGGGTACTGACTAGCACACACCTTTATCAGCTTTGGTCAGTGCCAACCGGTACTGGAAGCGGTAGTACCGGTGTCAAGCGGTAGTACCGTTCGTAGTTCCGGTACTACCGGTTGACACAGAGGTTTTTTGCAAGGGGAATTGATATGCCATTATTTGTGCCACCACTTATCAACATGTGATGAACTTAGCACACAGTTAAACCGATAAGTGTGTTGTTATCAAACATCAAAATCAAAGGGATAGAAAAATGCTCTTTCAATCTCCCCCTTTTTGGTGTTTGATGACAATACACTTTTGCAAGATGATTTTAATAGTAAGCATATGATATTTGTAAAATAGAGACGGGACTCCCCCTAGATGTGTAGAAACAAACCTCCCCCTCTATTTTACAAACCCAACATGGGTGCACAAATATGGATACTAGCCTTTGAAAACATACCTTTGCACGAACATGTGATGAGGAATATATCGACAATAGATACCGCATAACATCACAAGATGGATCCAATGAAATAAACCACATAGTCTTATAAGATGGATCCAACCACATAGTCTCACACGACATAAACACATAGTCTCACACATAAATAGAGGGAAATCGAAGTTCACAAGCAATATAAAAGGATCAAAGAGAAGAACAAGCTTGTGACTTCCCATGCAACACCCGTTCCTAAAGTGCAACTTCTCCCCCTTTGGCATCAAGACGCCAAAAAGGGACAAGTGCAGAACTACCGTCCCAACGGTCAATCATCCTCCTCCTCCTCCTCATCCTCAAGGTCCTCCTCATCCACATATGTGGGTGGGGCACGGTGTGAGGAAGATACATCATCGTCCCAACAGCTGTGCTGAGAGATCCACTGATCTTCTGGAGTGATGTTGTTCTCGGATCCCTCGGAGATGGTCAAACCTTGAGCAGACATCGTTTCCTTCTGTCGAGCACTGGCTTTCTTGGCATACACATGCGCCTCATACATGCGCTTCTGGTTGTCAACCTGTAAGCAGAAGATCTTCTTGAGCTTGACCTCCATCCTTTTGGCCCAAGATAGCTTAGCATTCTTGCGACAAGAGACAACATAATCAGTGTCATGACCACTGTCAGCATCCTTAGAGTCATCCTCATCCTCCTCACCCGCCGCAACGCGAGGTTTAGCACGTGTCTTGATCTTGAGTGCTTTTGGCCTGTGCACAATGAGAGAGCGAGTGGAGAGAGTCCTAGATCTTGCCAACGGAGCGAGTGGAGAGAGTCCTAGATCTGGAGCGAGTGGAGCGAGTGAAGGTGTTAAACATCAAGTCAACGGAGAACCCATGTATCTCATCCTTGTTGCCCGCACGAGGAGCAACAGTCTCACGGAAAATGCGATGGAGAATGTCATATGTGGGGAGAAGATCCTTGATCTTGCCAGCAACCCCACGGCCTCGAATATACAAAGGTGTAAGAACATCCTTTTTGGAGGGATGCTCCCTCATGTGACAGCGAAAACCACAAGGAACGTCCCGGCCGCGATCTTCATACCCCAAGATTGCAGCAAACTCCGCAAGTGTAGCTTCCTTGACAGCACCTTGAGTCATCCAGGTAATCTTCCGAGTGCAGACAGTGTGGTGAAATGTGCAGTGGCATAAAACTGGCAGATAAGGAGGGGATCATAGTCATACTGAAACTCCATAATGGGGAACAAGCCAAGGTGTGAGCAGATTTCCTTAGCTTCAGCAAAGTAGTCAGGGTTCTTGTCAATGTGTCCCATGTCAATCCACTGCTGAGGCACCACCATCTGGATGTTGGTCAAAAGAACCTCATGATACACACGCTCTTGGAAATCATCATAGAAGAGACTGTCTGCCCTTGCCTCGCTCCGGTTGCGGGAGTATGCATTTTCAATCCGGAGAGCCCTAAACTCTGACTCAGAGATGTCTGGTAGTTTCTTTGGCCCAGATGGCCTAGAGCTGAAACTTTTGGTATGCCCAGTGGAAGGGGGGCGAGAGGGAGGGGCGCTGCCACGCCCAGCTGAGCGCTTGGTAACCCCTTCACGACCCCCACGACCACCTCGAGTTGCAGGCAACTTGGAACGGTGTCTTGGCTGTGGCATAACCTCTTCCTCAGACTCCATCTCTTCCTCAACAATCTCACGGTCGGACTTGGAGCGCTTGCGTGCACCCCGAGAACCACATGCATCTATGAAAGCATGAGGGAGGATAGCAAGGGGGTAAGGGCACAAGAATCAAAAAGGGGCAAACGAGAGAATCTACAAGTTAGGCAGAAAAATGTGGTCAGAGTGGACCGGTACTACCGGACCTGACGACCGGTAGTACCGCTTGCAAGCGGTAGTACCGGAAAAAGTTCCGGTACTACCGGTTGAGTGGCACACCAGCGTCAGATCTGATGGACACGGCCCAAATTGATGGCATAAAACTGCTAAATAGAAGATTCTACTCGGTAACAAGAAATCATATGGCAGTACAACCTTGCAAATAGTCAATTTCTCCACAAATCTAAGCTAAAACCTATATCTAATGGGGAAATCAAACGGGGAGAGAAGGGGCGGTTGTACCGGGATCCATGGCGGTGGAAAGGAGTGGGAGCCCGCCAAGAGGCCGAATCCAAGGAGAATCTGGAGAGAGGAGGGCGTAGCAGGGCTCTGGTGGCTTCAAGATCTCCGGTGGCGGTGCAGGTTTGAGTGGGGGGCGTGGGGAATAATGAGGCACTGAGGGGTGCCTCTCCCCACGCGTCCAATATATACCTGACAACCGTCAACCGGTAGTACCGGTGGTTGGATCGGTACTACCGCTTGTAAGCGGTAGTACCGGTTCCACAACCGGTAGTACCGGTGACCGGTAGGACCGGACATGTGGGCAGTAGTACCGTTCGTGGAGCAGTTCTTCCAGGAGCCGACCTGGGAACTTACCAGATCCGGTAGTACCGCTCGCACATCCGGTAGTACCGGTCCCATCTGATGCCAAAGCCTGGGATCAAGGATGATTCTTGTGCGGATAGAGAGAAGTTTTTTGTGAGGGAGTAAGGAGGCTTGGGTTAAGACAAGTGAGCTGAGAGGCACATGCACTCAAAAAAATGGAAGAAGCAAATAAACACCAAACTAGAGTGCATGATTCTAAGAACAATGAGGGCAATTCAAATAGATGACAATCATGAGTGAAAACCAATTCAAATAGATGACAAACACGAGTAAGCACCTCAACCTCTTGATTGAGAGGGGGCGGTGGCCTAGGCTACCATATTTGAGTATACTCGGCTTGGCACCACGAAGATATATCTTGGGTCCATAACCGAAACTCATCATTAAGCTCACATATCACAAAATGATATTAAGAGGAATGATTTTGTTTGCTTTGCACATAATGGGGGGAGGGATAGTCCAATCAATTAGGACCGCACTCCCCTATGTCCATGCCTACACCTAAACCAAACATGGGTCGAGTATTAGGTGAGAGTGCAAGATAATCAAGTCAAACTCCTAGAATCCACGATATTTAGTTCATTCCTCAAGTAGCAAAACCTTGCTTCATCAAGTGGCTTCGTGAAGATATCGGCAAGTTGATCTTTGGTTGATACATAGGATAGATCAATATCACCTCTAGCAACATGATCTCTAATGAAGTGATGTCGAATCTCAATATGCTTTGTCCTTGTGTGATACACCGGGTTGTATGCAATCTTGATGGCACTTTCATTGTCACATAGAAGAGGAACTTTGTCACAATGGACACCGTATTCCTTTAAAGTTTGCCTCATCCATAGCAATTGGGTGCACGCACTAGCAGCAGCAACATACTCGGCTTTGGTGGTGGAGAGAGATATACAATTTTGCTTCTTAGAAGACTAACATACCAAGGACCTACCAAGGAATTGGCAAGCCCCGGATGTTGATTTTCTATCATCCTTGTCTCCCGCCCAATCCGAATCCGTGTATCCACAAAGAGCGAATGCTGATCCTTGAGGGTACCAAAGACCATAAAATAGGGTATGAACTAAATATCGAAAGATTCTCTTGACCGCCATTAAATGGCTTTCCTTAGGAGCCGCTTGATATCTTGCACACACGCCTACACTCAACACAATATCGGGTCTAGATGCACAAAGGTAAAGCAAAGAACCAATCATAGACCGGTATACCTTTTGATCCACATCTTTACCATTTGGATTTTGTTCTAGATGAGT
The DNA here is from genome assembly GCA_916181665.1 of Avena sativa. Classification (NCBI taxonomy): domain Eukaryota; kingdom Viridiplantae; phylum Streptophyta; class Magnoliopsida; order Poales; family Poaceae; genus Avena; species Avena sativa. The sequence goes on from OV702294.1 coordinate 182,956,798, forward strand.
CTTTGTTGCCATGGGAGTTGGAGCTCCATTCAAATCTTGCATTTTGAATCTCTTGAGCATATCTTGAGTATACTTGGCTTGATTGAAGAATGTTCCTCCTCTAACTTGCTTGATCTCAAAGCCAAGAAATACTTTCAACTCCCCCATCAAGGACATCCGGAACCTACTAGTCATAAGCTTTGAGAATTCATCATTAAAAGCTTTGTTAGATGAGCCAAAGATAATATCATCAACATATATTTGGCATACAAAAAGCTCCCCATTGACCCTCTTAGTAAAAAGAGTGGGATCGATTTTCCCAACCTCAAAGCCACAGTCAAACAATAACTCTCTAAGGTGCTCATACCACGTGCGTGGGGCTTGCTTGAGCCCATAGAGCGCCTTATCAAGTTTGTAGCATGGTTTGGGAAGTTGGGGTCCTCAAATCCCGGGGGTTGCTTAACATATACCAATTCATTTAAAGGACCATAAAGGAATGCACTTTCTACATCCATTTGTTGCAACTTAAAGTTATGATGTGCCGCATAAGAAAGAAGGATACGGATGGACTCGAGGCGAGCCATGGGTGCATAAGTCTCTCCATAATCAATGCCTTCAATTTGAGAATAACCTTGTGCAACCAATCTAGCCTTGTTCCTTACAATAATCCCATGCTCATCTTGCTTGTTCTTGAATATCCACTTTGTTCTAATAACATTGCGGCAATCTTTTGGCTTCTCAACTAACTTCCACACTTTGTTTCTCTCAAAGTTGTTGAGCTCTTTGTGTATAGCTTCTAACCAATCCGAATCTTCAAGAGCTTCCCACACTTTCTTTGGTTCAATCATGGAGATGTGTGCTTGATGTTCACTGAACCTCTTCAATTGTGCTCTTGTGGAAATTCCTTTCCTTAGATCTCCAACAACATTTTGGAGGGTGTGGTCTCTTATTTCCAACATTCTTTCTTTTCTAGCTTCGCGACGAGCGTGGATCTCCTCATTGTTTCTTGGAGGACCCTCTTCATCATTTTGATCCTCGTCTTGACCATCAACTTGACCTTGATCATCATTGGAGTCATCCTCTACATTGGGAGGCAAGGATTGACCTTGGTCTTGATCAAGTGCCCTTCTTGCATCAATTTGAGCTTGTCTCAACACAGTTTGGATGGATCTTCCTTGACAAATTGACTTGGCACCACTTGACAACCCATCGAATAGACCAAGCTCCCTTTGATTAGAGTTCACACATTTATCACTATGTTGAGGGTCCACATCTTGTCTTTGGCTTGAGTCAATGTCTTGTTCGGTAGATGGAGCATGTTGAGGTTGTGAAGATGAGGGCTCCACACGAGTGGAGCATAGTTCTTCTCGATCCGCCATAAGGGGTTCCTCAACGGGGCGGATATAACCCACACCCATTCTTCCTATGGCATCCTGAGGCATTTCATCATCTGCATCACAAGCATCAACACGCCCCCCTTTGGGACCATCATATTCTTCAAAGGTCACACTACAAGATTCTATGACGGCTCCGGAGAGCTTGTCATAGATTCTATAAGTGTGAGATTCGAGACCATACCCAACAAAAATACCCTCTAATTCTTTAGACTTGAATTTAGACAAACGAACACCTTTGATGAGATAGAAACACTTACAACCGAACACCCGGAAATAAGATATGTTGGGCTTGTTATCGGTAAGTATCTCATATGGAGTCTTGTTGATTTTCTTGCGAAGGTAGAGTCGGTTTGAAGCATGGCAAGCGGTGGAGACGGCTTCGGCCCAGAAGTTGTATGGAGATTTAAACTCCGCCAACATGGTCCTAGCCATCTCAATAAGAGCCCGGTTCTTCCTTTCGGCCACACCATTTTGTTGAGGGGTGTATGCAGCGGAATATTGATGTTTAATCCCCTCATCACTAAGGAAATCATTCAAGGTGTAGTTCTTAAACTTGGTGTCGTTGTCACTTCTTATAATCAACACGGGAACATTGTGTTGCCGTTGAACCAAGTTGATGAAGTCGATAAAAGTCCTTTGAGTTTCACTCTTCAACTTGAAGAAATAAACCCAAGAGTATCTTGAAAAGTCATCAACAATCACCAAACAATATTTTTTCCCTCCAAGACTTGCATGAGGTGGAGGACCAAATAGGTCCACATGGAGGAGTTCCAAGATCTTGTTAGACTTGATTTGGTTCGTGCGCTTGTGAGGAGCGTCATGCATTTTCCCTAGAACACATGCCCTGCAAACACGATCTTTGGCAAAGGAAACATTTTCTTTTAGTCCAACAATATGGCCCTCTTTATGGAGACTTTGCAAATTTCTCATATTGACATGGGCTAGTCGGCGCTGCCATAGCCAACCCATATCGGCCTTTCCGTATAAGCACATCGGACCTGCAGTGGCTTGCACCGAAAAGTCCACCACATACAAGTCGTTTTTGACGTACCCAACGAAAGCGACCTTGAGAGACTTGCTCCACATGAGGACCACAATATCATCATCAATAAAGACGGCAAAGCCCATCTTTCCAAGAGCATGGACAGAAAGTAAATTGTATCCAAGGGTTTCAACAAGCATGACGTTCACGAGTGTAATGTCATGAGCCACCACTACCTTGCCGAAACCCATTACCTTAGATTTTGACTTGTCGGCATATGTGACGGTGATTTGATCTTCATTTGACACCAAGTCCTTGACCATAGACGAGCTTCCGGTCATATGATTTGTGCACCCACTATCGATCACCCATTTTGACCCTCCGGAAGCATAAGTCTACAAAAGATCAAGCTAGTTTTTTAGGTACCCATTTTTCAATGGGTCCTCTTTTGTTAGCAACAAGGGTCTTGGGAACCCAAATAGACCAAGCAATATAACCATCATAAGGGCCAACATATTGTGCATACACATCACCATAGTAATCACGCATTAGAACATAGTGAGGGTTAGCACTTCCTGCAAAATCATCATGAGACATAGTTTTACCATTTGTGGTCTTACTCTCCACAATGGTCTTGTTGGTCTCTTGTGCGGGCTTGTCCTTCTTCTTCTTGTTCTTCTTCTTCTTTGTTTTGGAGACAAAACCAATGCCCCCTTTATCACCACTACGCCTTTGCTTGCTCAAAAGATCATCAATAGACTTGTTGCCTTGTGGAATTGTGGACTTAGCAAGCTCCCCCTTCAACCTAGCATTCTCTTCAAGAATAGTCGTGCTACTAGATGGAATGAAGTTACTAGGTGAAGGTATATTGGCCAATTGAGTTTGAAGCGTTTCATGGGACTTTGTGAGAGACAAGAGTTCACCCTCTAAGGCCTTGTGAGCCTTGTTGAGCAAACTAAAGTCCTCAGCAAGTTTTTCATGAACCACACCAAATTAATCTTGTCCTTTTAGCCCTTTTGTATTTAGCAATAGCATGATCACGCTCTTTGATGAGTTTGTTAACAATGATGTCATTGGCCTCATCAAGCCCTTCAAGTTTTGACTCAAGGGACAACCTAGTCTCTTGTTCTTCTTCTAGAGCATTGCTTAAAGCCTCTAGTTCAATCATATGTTCATGCCCAAGTTTACATCTAACATCTAGAAGCTCTTGAGTATGGGAGAGTTGATCTAAGATGTTCCCAAAATGTAGTTTAGCATCACCTTCTAGGTTAGTCATGAACTCATCAAAGGAAATTAATTCCTTTTTAACATCAAGAGACATTTCATCATCAATTTCATCATTATCTAATTGAGTAGAGTGGGATGATGAGGATACCTCTGTTCCTCTTGCCATAAGGCAAGTGACATTCTTGGTGGAAGAGTTCTCATTTGGAGAATCGAAGAGTGAGCGTGTCGGAGTAGAGGTGGTAGCTAGAGCAGCCACACCATGTGAAGTTTCTTCTTCCTCATCTTCATCATCTTCATTGTCGAAGGAGTATTCTTCATGAGTGATCAAGACAATTTCTCCCGACTTCTTGTTGACGGGATTCTTTTTGATGAAGGGTTTCTTGTAAGGTGCCTTGAGAGTCTTCTTCAACACAAGCTTACCACCATTATCTTCTCTATTCTCATAGGGGCAACTTTCCACAAAGTGATAGCGGTCACCACAATTGAAGCAAGTTCTCAACCTAGTGGTATTCTCTCTTTTCCCATTTGGATTGCTTCTTAGTTGCATTTCCATCTTGGCCTTGGCGGGGTTCTTCCAAAAGTTCTTTGCATAGAAAGCCATATATTGACCATGAGCAATCTTGACTTCATCGGGATGGTCCAAGGAGAGACCTTCATCACTATCATCTTCATCTTCAAAGTCCACAACTTTGGCCTTTAAAGCAACATTGACCGCATTGCTCATACCGAGGGCATGAGCACGGACATCTTTGGCATTCTTGGCGGCGACCTTGAAAGCGGCCATCTCTTGCATAACTTCATTTGAGGTCATGAGATGGTAGTTGTGTCTTCCTTGTAAGCTCTTCAAGTCGGTGGGCTCAAAAGGCATGAGTGCACTCACATATTTCCTTTTTATCCATGCATCATCCACATGTGAGGCACCCACATTTCTAAAAGCGGTGGCGGTGGTCTTGAGCCTTCGATACATGTCTTCGTGATCTTCACCTTCTTTCATGTAGAAGCCTTCGGCTTCATTGCTTAGAGCATCATATCTGTTCCTCCTCATACTCTCATTTCCAACAAACAACACAGTGAGAGCATCCCAAGCTTCCTTGGCAATGCTAAAGTGCTCAATGTGTGGATAATCCTTTGTCCCCAAACCTTGTTGAATCATATGCAGAGCAGTGGCATTGAGTTGACTATTGACAACCTCTCTTCTTGTCAAGTTGGTTGGATCCCCAATAAAGAGTCCATGCTCGATGATGTTCCATAGTTCAATGCAAGAGCTGCGCACATGAGTTCTCATTAGTGATTGCCATTGAGCAAAAGTAGCAGATTCTTCAAGCTTAGGTGGGTCACCCCTATTGTACACATGAGGGTGTGGGATGGGAGGATCGGGAGAGTACCAAGAATCACGATGCTCACCCTTCCCCCCATCATGTTGTGTGGAGGAATTAGCGTTGTCTGGTTTACCCCCTACCATCGCACCCTCGGGGGATACTGACGTATTCCCTTTAGGTAAGATGGATGGTTGATCCTCTTGAGGAGATGGGGGTGATGAGCCTTATTTGTCTTTAAGAAGTTGCTCTAGCAACTTCTTGACTTCGTTGACCAAGGAAGAGCTCAATCTTGTTTCCAAGTTTTTGAGATCTTCCATGGTCACCGTGGTCGGCTCACCATCACCATCCCCTTTGCGGCTACCCATATTCTCTTAGGCGGTAAAGCCCAAATAAAGAGCCGAGGCTCTGATACCAATTTAAAGGATCGTATGGGCACCTAGAGGGGGGGTGAATAGGTGCTACTTCAAATTTTCTTCTTTTTCAATTTAAGGTTTGACAATAAGGTAAATTATCTAGATAATGCAACTATGGTGAATTTACCTATATGACAATTATGCAAGGGCTACCACAACACAAAGTAGTAACAAGTAAGTAAGGTGCGGTAAAGGATAGAAGTAACCGAAAAGTGGATGCGGAGACACAAGGATTTGTTTCCCGTAGTTCCTTCCTTTTGAGGGGAAGTACGTCTACGTTTGGAGAGGGGGTGGTTTCAAACCACCAACGCCACGAGAGGCCTCCCTTGTTCTCCGATGAATCTCACCCCAACGGGATCGATTCACCTTCCACTATATCGACAACCTTCAAGGTGGAAGCCAGCACCGTTACAAGTTTGGGGCACACATCCACAACTTAATCGGAGGCTCCCAAATACAAGCAAGCTGTCAAAGCAATCAAAGACAAGCTTGTAAGAACCAAAACAAGAACTAGGATTTCCAAGAAAACACTAGAGCAAAGGGGCCCTCAATGAAATGAGGGGGAAATGAAGATCTCTTTTGGTGAAGTAGTAGATCGGGGCCTCCTCCTTCGATTCCCCAAAGATCAAGGACTTTGGGTGGTTGGATGAGGAGATCTTGAAGATTTGAGTGGCTCCAATGGACTTCAATGGTGGTCTTTGACTTTAATGAGCTGAGCAACTTGTCTCAAGGTAGGTGGAGGGGTATTTATACCCCTCCACGAAATATGGCCGTTGGAGTATTTAATGTACCGGTAGTACCGGTCCTCAAGCGGTAGTACCGCTTGCAAGCGGTACTACCGGTCAAGTACCGACCAGGTACCGGAGGTGCTCCAGTTCTTCAGTATTCTTTAGTTTTGGGCGGTATCGCCCTTGTGGTACTACCCCCAAGCGGTAGTACCGGTCGTAGGAAGCGGTACTACCGGTTGGGCGGTAGTACCGGTCCCAAGTACCGCTTGGTACTGACCAAAACGGAGAGGGTTGGGTGCTAGTCAGTATGCTCCGGTACTGCCGAGCGGTACTACCGTCTCAAGCGGTAGTACCGATTGTACCAAGCGGTACTACCGGTTAGACCGGTAGTGCCGCTCCGTGGTACCGGGGGGTACTGACTAGCACACACCTTTATCAGCTTTGGTCAGTGCCAACCGGTACTGGAACCGGTAGCACCGGTGTCAAGCGGTAGTACCGGTCGTAGTTTCGGTACTACCGGTTGACACAGAGGTTTTTTGCAAGGGGAATTGATATGCCATTATTTGTGCCACCACTTATCAACCTGTGATGAACTTAGCACACAATTAAACCGATAAGTGTGTTGTTATCAAACATCAAAATCAGAGGGATAGAAAATGCTCTTTCAGATGGCAAATGCCCGGTTCATGAAGTCCTCAGCCTTTTCTTGCCATTCTAAGGTAAAGTCCCACTTACTGACATAGCCATCATACATCTAGTCACGATTCTCCATCCTCTAATCAGTACCCAAAAACGACATATATAATGCTTTTAATTAATCATGCCATATAAATAAATCCGGTATTAGTTCGGTTAATTTTAGGAAACATATATATTTTACGCTATACATATATCCACCTATCTCTCTAATAGGTAAAGAGGGTCCTATGAACCGTCGGATCCGTAGATTGAGTATGTTCTCCCTGCTCTACCCCGATCCGAGACAAAATTTCGGCAGCACCTCCCCGCTGCTCTCCCGATACACGTCTCGGCAAAAAGCCAAGAGGGATGTGCATCCGGAGAACAACGGGGAGACGCTGCCGAAATCCTATCTCGGACCGGAGTAGAACAAGGAAAACATACCCAACTACGCATCCGCCGGCTGTCCCGATAAATGAAGTAAGAGTTACGCTTCATAATATGCGAGACCACTAATGCATATTTATCCGTGTAACCCTTAAGGCCGGGAAGAGAGGCCTAGGTAACGCGACAAACTTGGTGATCTACACACGAAAATAACCCTAGGTACAAGATAGGAGAATAGATTTTTACCCTTGAAGCGTGATCGAGAGGTGAAGAAGATCAGCGACCCTCCCGCAAAATGACCTACGCCGTCGAAAGCCCCACCCTCAGACTCGACACATATCCTGCATATACACATGCCAAAATTTAAACATAATAGTAATATAGTACTACAACTAATATATCTACAACTAATGTACTAACCTAATGTACTATCCTAATATACTACAACTAACATATCTACAACTAATGTACTAACCTAATGTACTATCTTAATATACTACAACTAACATATCTACAACTAACATATCTACAACTAATGTACTAACCTAATGTACTATCCTAATATCTACAACTAATACATCTACAACACTAGAACTACTACTAAATCTAAACATAAAAGTAATATAGGGAAAACAAATAAAAAAGAAGAAAAAAAATTACCTTGCCACTGCCGGATCGGTGTAGATGGGGGCGACGAGGTGGAGGAGGGGAGCACCTGGCCGGAGCTCCTCCCGAGCAGGCCGCGCACCACCTCGGGCTGGGTGTGGGGCGGGGCAGGACGGGGCGGGGGAGAACGGGGGAAGGGAGGAGGGGCGGAGAGGTCAGGTTGGGTGGGGCAGAGCAAGGCGGGGGAGGGCCGGCGACGGCGGCAGGGGCAGGGAAGGGTCGGGGGCGGTGGCAGGGGCAGGGCAGCTGGGGGTCGAGGCGCGCGGGGTGTGGCTGGGTGGGGCGAATGGATAGGGCTCGTGTGGGCCCGCGCGGGACAATAACTAAGCCTGCCTTTGCCGTGTGCCGCACAAAAACACACGGCAAAGGACCTCTTTGCCGTGTGTCTGACGACGAGAGACACACGACAAAGGACCTTTGCCGTGTGTATGACGGCGAGAGGCACACGACAAAGGACCTCTTTGCCGTGTGTTTTGTCCTTTGCCGTGTGCCTTTAGGTATTTTCTATTTTTCTTTTTCTTTTTTCTTTCAATTGTATTTATTTAAATTTTTTAGTTAACTTTTTGTTGGCTATTTGTTAGTATTCAGACCATGGAAACACTAACTTTGCACTAGACCATAAGGTTCTGGAGGATGTTGAACTTCATTTCCATTAGGTAGACGATCCAAGGCCCACAGATCATTAGGGTTTCGCTGGAGGAAGACCACGAGAACGTCGGAATCAGATGAAAACTTGCATGTGTCCCTAGCATATGTGTGTGAGTGTGGTGCAAGGTTGGTAGGTCCCATGTGTAAGTCCCAAGTGTGACCCCCTTTGTAGACATGCGTTAATACTTAGTAAAATCCTGGATATATACGTGGAAACTCCCGCCACTGGTTCTGTGAACCCTCTTGAGGAGCAGACGATAGTTTCTCTTGTAGATATAGCATGTACTAGCTCTTCATAAGGATTGAGACCATGGAAATATGAACTTTGCACTAGACCATAAGCTTCTGGAGGATGCTGAACTTCATTTCCATTAGGTGGGTGCCTAGTCACAAACTTTGAGAAACAACCCTCAACCAATCGTCAAGACTAGAATTTCCCCTCACGGTAGAGCTGACCAACAAAACCAAGAAAGGTGTTGGACTACTTTTGAATCTTTCAAGGTCACTCTTTGGGTCAATCAAAAGACCAAGATGAGAGGATTTCACGACAAAGTCTGAAATTTGTTGTTTGACATCCTTTATAGATTGTTCTCAATTTTGAGTACCTCAAGGACATGCATGCATGTGCCCTAGCACATGCATGAAAGTGTGGTGCTATGTTGGAAGATACAAAACCTACTAGTCTCCGGGTGCTTGCATGTGTCCCCCCTCGCATGCATGCTCTCTAACCTAGAAGCGAATGTTTTGGACTTGTATAAGGGGGAATCTCCCCGTTCCGGTGAAACCGGGTAGGATAGTGCCCCAACTTGTGAACCAACATGGTTTTACATCATCCCATGACCTAATCAAACACAAAACAAGAGAGAGCTACGCCGGGCTACCCCTATCAGAAGAATGTCTAGGGGGGTAGACGATCCGAGGCCCATAGATCAGGGTTTCACCGGAGGAAGACCACGAGAACGTCGGAATCAGATGAAAACTTGCATGTGTCCCTAGCATATGTGTGTGAGCGTGGTGCAAGGTTGATATAGGTGCTTGCATGTGTTCCCCTCGCATGCATGCGCTCTAACCTAGAAGCGAAGGTTCTGGACCTGTATAAGGGGGAATCTCCCTGTTTCGGTGAAACCGGGTAGTATAGTGCCCCAACTTGTGAACCAACATGGTTTTACATCATCCCATGACATAATCAAACACAAACAAGAGAGATCTACGCCGGGCTACCCCCATCAGAAGAATGTCTAGGGGGGTAGACGATCCGAGGCCCGCAGATCAGGGTTTCGCCGGAGGAAGACCACGAGAACGTCAGAATCATCTAAAAACTTGCATGTGTACCTAGCATATGTGTGTGAGTGTGGTGCAAGGTTGGTATATGTGCTTGCATGTGTCCCCCCTCGCATGCATGCGCTCTAACCTAGAAGCGAAGGTTGTGGACCTGTATAAGGGGGGATCTCCCCGTTCCGGTGAAACCGGGTAGGATAGTGCCCCAACTTGTGAACCAACATGGTTTTACATCATCCCATGACATAATCAAACACAAAACAAGAGAGAGCTACGCCAGGCTACCCACATCAGAAGAATGTCTAGTGGGTAGACGATCCGAGCCCCGCAGATCAGGGTTTCACCGGAGGAAGACCACGAGAACATCGGAATAAGATGAAAGCTTGCACGTGTCCCTAGAATCTGTGTGTGAGTGTGGTGCAGGGTTGGTATATGTGCTTGCATGTGTCCCCCCTCGCATGCATGCGCTCTAACCTAGAAGCGAAGGTTCTGGACCTGTATTAGGGGGAATCTCCCTGTTCCGGTGAAACCGGGTAGGATAGTGCCCCAACTTGTGAACCAACAGGGTTTTACATCATCCCATGATCTAATCAAACACAAAACAAGAGAGAGCTACGACGGGCTACCCCCATCAGAAGAATGTCTAGGGGGGTAGACGATCTGAGGCCCGCAGATCAGGGTTTCGCCGGAGGAAGACCACGAGAATGTTGGAATCATCTGAAAACTTGCATGTGTCCCTAGCATATGTGTGTGAGTGTGGAGCAAGGTTGGTATATGTGCTTGCATGTGTCCCCCCTCGCATGCCTGCGCTCTAACCTACAAGCGAAGGTTCTGGACCTGTATAAGGGGGAATCTCCCTGTTTTGGTGAAACCGGGTAGGATAGTGCCCCAAGTTGTGAACCAACATGGTTTTACATCATCCCATGACATAATCAAACACAAAACAAGAGAGAGCTACGCTGGGCTACCCCCATTAGAAGAATGTCTAGGGGGGTAGACGATGCGAGGCCCGCAGATCAGGGTTTCGCCGGAGGAAGACCACGAGAACGTCGAAATCAGATGAAAACTTGTATGTGTCCCTAGTATATGTGTGTGAGTGTGGTGCAAGGTTTGTAGGTCCCATGTGTAAGTCCCAAGTGTGACCCCTTTGTAGACATGCGTTAATACTTAGTAAAATCCTGGATATATACGTGGAAACTCCCGCCACTGGTTCTGTCAACCCTCTCGAGGAGCGGACGATAGTTTCTCTTGTAGATATAGCATGTACCAGCTCTTCATAAGGATTGAGACCATGGAAATATCAACTTTGCACTAGACCATAAGCTTCTGGAGGATGTTGAACTTCATTTCCATTAGGTGGGTGCCTAGTCACAAATTTTGAGAAACAATCCTCAACCAATCGTCAAGAGTAGAATTTCCCCTCACGGTAGAGCTGACCAACAAAACCAAGCAAGCTGTTGGACTACTTTTGAATATTTCAAGGTCACTCTTTGGGTCAATCAAAAGACCAAGATGAGAGGATTTCACGACAAAGTCTGAAATTTGTTGTTTGACATCCTTTATAGATTGTTCTCAATTTTGAGTACCTCAAGGACATGCATGCATGTGCCCTAGCACATGCATGAAAGTGTGGTGCTATGTTGGAACATATGAAACCTACTAGTCTCCGGGTGCTTGCATGTGTCCCCCCTCGCATGCATGCTCTCTAACCTAGAAGCGAATGTTTTGGACCTGTATAAGGGGGAATCTCTCCATTCCGGTGAAACCAGGCAGGATAGTGCCCCAACTTGTGAACCAACATGGTTTTACATCATCCCATGACCTAATCAAACAAAAAACAAGAGAGAGCTACGTCGGGCTACCCCCATCAGAAGAATGTCTAGGGGGGTAGACGATCTGAGGCCCGCAGATGAGGGTTTCGCCGGAGGAAGACCACGAGAACGTCGGAATCAGATGAAAACTTGCATGTGTCCCTAGCATATGTGTGTGAGCGTGGTGCAAGGTTGATATTGGTGCTTGCATGTGCCCCCCTCACATGCATGCGCTCTAACCTAGAAGCGAAGGTTCTGGACCTGTATAAGGGGGAATCTCCCCGTTCCGGTGAAACCGGGTAGTATAGTGCCCCAACTTGTGAACCAACATGGTTTTACATCATCCCATGACATAATCAAACACAAAACAAGAGAGAGCTACGCTGGGCTACCCCCATCAGAAGAATGTCTAGGGGGGTAGACGATCCGAGCCCCGCAGATTAAGGTTTCACCGGAGGAAGACCACGAGAACGTTGGAATCAGATGAAAACTTGCATGTGTCCCTAGCATATGTGTGTGAGTATGGTGCACGGTTGGTGTATGTTCTTGCATGTGTCCCCCCTCGCATGCATGCGCTCTAACCTAGAAGCGAAGGTTCTGGACCTGTATAAGGGGGAATCTCCCCGTTCCGGTGAAACCGGGTAGGATAGTGCCCCAACTTGTGAACCAACATGGTTTTACATCATCCCATGACATAATTAAACACAAAACAAGTGAGAGATTCGCCGGGCTACCCCCATCAGAAGAATGTCTAGGGGGGTAGACGATCCGAGCCCCGCAAATCAGGGTTTCGCCGGAGGAAGACCACGAGAACGTCAGAATCAGATGAAAACTTGCATGTGTCCCTAGCATATGTGTGTGAGTGTGGTGCAAGGTTGGTATATGTGCTTGCATGTGTCCCCCCTCGCATGCATGCGCTCTAACCTAGAAGCGAAGGTTCTGGACCTGTATAAGGGGGAATCTCCCCGTTCTGGTGAAACCGGGTAGGATAGTGCTCCAACTTGTGAACCAACATGGTTTTACATCATCCCATGACATAATCAAACACAAAACAAGAGAGAGCTACGCCGGGCTACCCCCATCAGAAGAATGTCTAGAGGGGTAGACGATCCGAGCCCCGTAGATCAGGGTTTCGCCGGAGGAAGACCACGAGAACGTCGGAATCAGATGAAAACTTGCTTGTGTCCCTAGCATATGTGTGTGAGTGTGGTGCAAGGTTGGTATATGTGCTTGCATGTGTTCCCCTCGCATGCATGTGCTCTAACCTAAAAGCGAAGGTTCTGGACCTGTATAAGAGGGAATCTCCCTGTTCCGGTGAAACCGGACCGTATAAGGGGGGTGCATGTATATAGTGAGCAAGACCACAATAACCTATGATCATATGTGTGTGCTCATGATCCTATGAAATAATATCACCTAACATATATGTAATAAAAGCCTTGCTAATTAAAGAAAAGAAAAAGGTGAAAAAAATGCTTTGCTGTGTATACAGAAGAATACACACGGCAAAGATTATGTTTGCCGTGTACCTGACGGCGAGGGCACACGGCAAGATTCTGCCGTCAGCCCCTGCCGACGGGTGACCCTGCGACGCCACGGGGCCCACTTCTTTGCCGTGAATATATCTTTGTCGTGTGTCTTCATTGACTTTGCCGTGATGATTTTCTTTGCCGTGTGTTCTCGTCTGTCCATTGCCGTGTTTATTTTTTTGCCGTGTTCTTTTTCTGAAGTTTGCCGTGCACCTGTTCTTTGTCGTGTTCCTCTTGGTCTACACACGGCAAAGATTATCTCTGCCGTGTTCCGGGCCTTTTGGCACACGACAAAGAGCTGGGTCGGCGGCAGCGAACATTTTTCCCGTAGTGGCTGATCGAAACTCCGAAGGTTATGCACGGAAACATGTGTTGACAGAAGCCCTGGGTGTGAAAATCAAGCTTGACCAAAAAAAAGAGAAGTTGAGATTTTCTTATCATAAAGTCAAAGATGAAACAAAACAAAGTAGACTACATATTAATATGTATAAATTCAAAGACGAAGGGAGTATAATTTTTTTCATAATTATTTGGTCTCACGTGGAACCTTCATACCATAGACATGAGATGTGTTAATATATATATTTATATCATGATTTTTTGGTAAAAAAAATCGTCAAACAATTCATATCACGTTTCCTTGGAGTTTAGGAAGGAACAGATGTTGGTTTGATTCATATCGCATTTCTTGTTTAGAAACTATTTTGAGAATATTATTCTTGTATGCATTGTTCTTATTTTCTTATTGTCACGAGTGCTAAAATGTTTTGGTTGTTGAGTACAATTTTTCCACATACATACATATATATTCAGTATAATCATCAAGTCTCATAGAACAACAATTCACCGGTTTGGCCATCCAAACAACATTTGTCATTCAATCTCCATATCTATTTTTCTTTGGAATATCTAAGACATCCGAACAGAAATATTGACATTTGAGTTCAATATCAATATACTGGGTATTAGACATTAAATCTAATATGATATCTAGCCTATCAATATGAATCGTCGAAACTAAGCGTAAGTAAATAAAAACGGAGACTGTTGTTTGGGCTAATTTTTTTTAAATAATACATTTTTATTCAATTTCATAAATAATACACGAAATCCAAAAATTGCAAATCTAACGGACCGTCGTCCGTTGAAAAGACGAAGGTGGTGATTCGTCTTTTGAAAAGATGAAGGGGGAGGTTCGTCCGTTCAAAAGACGAACGTGGTGACTAGGACAGTATCATTCACACGTACGTTCGTCCGAACCACCTCCTTCGTCTTTTTAAAAAACGAACCACCACCTTTGTCTTTTTAACGGACGACGGTCCGTTAGATTTGCAATTTTTGGATTTTACGTATTATTTATGAAATTGAATAAAACAAATGTATTATTTAAAAAAATTATCCGTTGTTTGGAGGCCTAGCCGATAACGAGTCCCGCATCTAACAAGCTATGATACATACCGCACCATGTACTAGGCGCAACAAATCACCTAGCTAGCCGTACTTCACTTCAGGGACGGGAACTGATCCATGTCTTCGAGGCTCGGCGCCGGAGTCAGAGGCTTTAGAGGAGCAGCTGCCGTGATGCCCTGCCGCTGCTTCCCTCCGTCCACGACCTTGCCCTTAACCTTACTCGCCGGAGGCGCCGCCTGTACGGGGGCTTCCTTCACGGTGGCGCCAGGCTGCCCCGTGCCTCCACGACCAGCGTGCTGCTGCACCCTCGCACCGTGGGTCTTCCCTGCCGGCGCAGCCACTGCAGCTGCACTCTTGCCGTCGTCACCAGTGACGGCGGCGTCGTTCATCATCGCCTTGGCCTGAGCCTGACGCCGCTCGTACTCCTCCTGCCTCTGCTTGAAGATGCGCTCCCGGGCAGAAGGATAGGCCTTGCCGAACAACAGGGCGGTGAAGTTTGTAGTTGTACTACGACCGGGGAGCTCGGCAGGCGCAGTAGTGGTAGTCTGCTTGTTCATCGTCCTCGCCATGGACGCCGCCGCGGCCGACCGGAGACCGGCCGCGACTGGCGGCGCTGGGGTCTTCCTGGCCGCCCTGGACGAGGACGCTGGAGCCGGTGTTGAAGCCGGTTTCATGAGCTTCAGCTTGTAGTCGGGCACGACGGTGGAGGCTGGCTGCTTCTTTGCAGCCCCGGCCTTATCCTTCTTCTTCTCCTTTTGCTGCGAGTCGAAGTCGGCGAGGCGCTTGTCGCCGGGGTCGTTGCCGTCGAGGAGCGCGAAGAGGTTCGCGCTGGTATCGAGTGCCGCCATGATCAGCCACGCGATACGATGCGGTGATGGGTTAGCTTCTGCTTGGATCGTTGCTCTTGCCGTGGCGCGACAGGAGTATATATAAGCTGGGAAGAGAGGGGCAATGCAATTCCCTCCGTAGGAGGGCTCCCGGCACCATCTCTGCTCTTCATTTATTGGAGATTCGTGTTATCCGTTTTACAAAATAACCCTCCTACGTCATCTCTTATGCCTGTTGTAGTTTTTCTATCTAACCCCTAACATTTTCGAATATTCTAAAAAAAATCGCTTGTTTGTCTCCTTACAGTCGATAGTCTTCTACACGTTCCTGTTTCTTTTTCACCTTATTTTTTCTCGTACAATTTCAGGAATATTTAATAATTTTTTATGTACATTTTTAATTCTGAAAATGAAACATGCATAATTTATTTTTTCAACAATCTCTTTTGATAATTTTTATTTTTCTACTTTTCATTTAACAATATTTAGACACTCTTACTTTGTTTCATCCTAGATTCAGAAGTTTCATATAAGATTCACACGTTTTACAAACTTGTTTCTACCAAGAGATATTCATATAATTTTTTCACAGAATACATGCATAATCTCTGTTTTTTTTTCACCTTATTTTTTCACGGAATACATATTTTGTTGCTATATGAAACCCTACACATGTTATACCGAGAACATGTTTCTTCAAACAATCTGCATAATGCGTGTTTCTTTTTCACCTTATTTTTTCTTGTAAAATTTTAGGAATATTCAACTTTTTATGTACATTTTTTATTCTGAAAATGAAATATCCATAATTTGTTTTTTCAACAATTTCATTTGATAATATTTATTTTTGTACTTTTTATTTAACAATTTTTAGACACTCTTAATTTGTTTTATCCTAGATTCAGAAGTTTCATACAAGATTCACACGTTTTACAAACTTGTTTCTGCCAATAGATATTCATATAATTTAATCAATAATTTCTTACATAATTATTTTTTCAATAATATTTCATAGAATTTTTTTTAAGAATTTTTCTAGAAATATCCGTACAAGTTTCATACTTTTTCAAGATAATGTTTTTAAGATACATGGGCAACACCAAAACTCAAATGAATCTTCAATAGAACTTTTTTGAAACTACTAACAACAATCAAACTTGATTTTTATTTTTTGTAACAAATTCCAATCTACATATGTTTCTGTTTGAATCAAGCTAATACATCAGATCAGATATAATCCATAGATTCAACATGGTTTCATATAGGATTCATCAAATAATCATACACAAATATTAAGAGAACTAATCATACATACAAGATCCAACAAAACTTCAAAGATTCTTACAACTTTTGGTAGATTATTACACACATGATTTAGTCAAGATACAAGCAAGATCAAACAACAGTTTCCTACATGTGTCATCTGTCAAGACACAATCTCAAACAACAGTTTCCTACATGATGTTTGAAAAATAAAAAGATTAGTCCATGATTCAAAGAGGTTTCATACACAATCTCATCTAGAAAATAAGAAACTACATATTTCATAGATCTGCACTGAAAATTGAACAATTATTTTATGGAAGATTGGTCTATGATTCAAACAAATAACAGAAGATCTCATAGGTTCCATATACCTGAAGATTCATACAAGTTCCATACATTCATGTAAGAATCATTAACGATTCTTCCAACATAGGGGGGAAATTCATATACATTGGTGGGGCTAAGATGATTGATGATCCAACATAACGATTCTTCCAACATAGGGGGAAAATTCATATTAGCAAATCCATTCAAGTTCCATAGAAATATTGATGATCCAAACAAGATTCATAGAGCTTCATACACACTATCTGATCTGGAAACTAAGAAGATTGATTTTGATGATCCAACATATTTCATATAACCATGGATCCATATTTTTTTATGATGCATACAAGATTCATAAAGTTTCACACAAAATTTGGTAAAAAATAGATCTTGATTAACACGATTCATGCATAATTCACGAGGGGATTCATACACAATTCACAGTTAGTTTAATGCTTCATACATATATCCATCAAAGATTCATACAAAACTCAATGGGAATTCATACAGTTCCATATCCAGATCCATTTTTATTAGAATTGAAGCAAATGCACAAATCAGTTTTGGGAAGGAATTGATACCAAGCATAAAATCCAAAAAAATAACATGGAGGATGCCACGGATCCAAGGCATGCGTGCCTAGATTCACCCCAATCAATCCTAAAACCAATGGCTCTTTGTACATAACGAGCTCACCATGTGCGCCTGGCCATTGAAGATCCGTGGCCACGCGGTGAAGGAGGTCGCGATGAGGAGGACTCGTGGTGGAGCCACAGAGGTGTAGGAGGAGGCGCATCTGGAGGGGTGCGAGCTCAGGATGGCATCGATCTGCAGCCTCCATGGCTGTCGGCGCTGGATCCCGATCTGCATCCTCCATGGCTGCATGGTCGATACCTTCATGGTTGTTCTCCATGGGTCAAGGAGGAGACGATGAGACAAGCAGGAGAGGTGGCGGTGCATGCACGGGGGAGGGGGAGAGCTCGGGAGGAGGAGGCGCGGTGGTGAGGGCAGGGGAGGCATGGCATGGCAGCGCTGGGGAGGCATGGCATGGCAGCGCTGGGGAGGGAGGCAGGTCGTGGCGACGCTGGGAGGGGTGGGCGTGGGCAGAGCGTGGGGATAGGAGGGTCGGGGGCTGCGCCGCTGCAGATTGAGTGGTCATCCTCTTCCCTAGACTACCGATTAAATCAAAAATAGCAGGAGGATCAAAAATAGCAGGAGGGCTTAAATGCAAATGTGCCACTAGTGATGACTGCGTTGACCGTGCACGAATCTCCAACAAACGTGCTGCACAGATGGTGCCGGGGGCCCAACTTACGCTGGGGAAATCCTCTCTCGGGAAGAGAGGCGCACGTCCGCAGTAGAATCGAATCAGCACTCCGGTCCGAGTCGGCTTTTGTTGGATCAAGTCCGGGAACAAGTTCCGGTACGAATTCGGAGTTCGTTCTCTTCCGGGCACGGCTCAGCTTTCCTATCAGTTCGATGGGGATTATTACGGACTGCATCTCGTTTCACAACACACGTTCGTTCTCACCATGGGTTGAACATGCTCAACCAAGTTCAATAGTACTCCCTCCGTTTCAAAATATAAGATGTTTTAGGTTTATGATGAAAATGAATCTAAGTTTCTTTTAGTGTGTAGATTCATTTAAAGTTGAGTGAACCTATATACTAAAATAAGTATAGATTTATCTTCTTCACAAACCTAAAACATCTTATATTTTAAAACGGAGGGAGTATATACTAGTTTAAAAAGGTTGCACTTAGTCGAGTCCAAACTTGTACTCCAATGAATGTGTAGAACATAGTCCTGCCTATGTCTTTCTGGTTTAGATGGTGTGCTGACTTGGCTTTTTTTAAAGTTTTCCTCGTCTCATTAATAAAGAAGAGTTTAGAGATAACACGACCAACAAAATCAAAAGCCTATCCTTGCAGACATTTTTTTCAACAAAGTTATTGGCACAGGCATAACCCAATGCAAAAGGACCTCATCACACCTAATCTTAATATGATCGTCAAAGGGAGATAAAACATTCATAAAAAACACGAGCATTGCTCTCATTCCGGTGCTTCCATAAGTTCAAGTTGCCTCAAAGATAAATTACCGAAGACAACTAGTCCTTGACCCATCGCAAAGTGAGCCCAATCGTAACCACGTACCTCCTTGGCACCCAATGAATTACCTGTCGTAGTCCAAATTCTTAAGGAGTGTACCGACATTTGAAGAGGATATGGGTTGCGCTCTACAGCTCATACCAACATAGATGACAGAGAGTATGGTTAGGAAGTATGGTTAGCCAACCTCGCCACTGGAGCCCATCGAGTCCGCTGCCTATCCTTCATGATAAACCGTGTGTGAAGAAACTTGCATTTGGGTGGCGTCCACCATTATGCCAAACCGACGACTTCATAATACAGTGCTAATGCCCTCTAACTAGGCAAGGTATGCCAATTTTGCCTAATAGCTAACCCAAATGTGAGATTCTTCAAGTGATTTCGTCAACTAGATGATCGAGAAGGTGAATATCATTCACCAATGTCCATTGAGAATAGAACTTCATGAGGATTTGGGGGTGACCCTCTACACGTGTGAAGCTTCGCAATCCACTAACCCGCATGGATAGCTCAGCACACACAGACATTAGTGGTGCAGAAAGATGAATGGACGAAGCTTTGCTTTAGGCTTTCTTCAGGAGCCATGGAGCATGCCATAACTTGGCCGTTTTCCGAATGCCTATAGTAATTGATATTGAATTGTGGAAAAGTTGAATTTCTTAGGTGCCACAAGGGTTACCAAGGACGGCACATGATCCATCCAGGTTTTACCATTTCATCCAAAGGCCATCGTAACCATAGAGCCCTCTAGAATTTTTCCAGCTTGAGCACACCAAGCTCTCCAAGGGAAATCAGACGGGAAAAAACTCCCATCAAATTTTACAATTTCCTCAGAGAGATTTTATTACTACCTGGCAATAAGAAGGACCTCATAATATTATCAATGGACACATTCACAATCTTAAAGAGAATGAGAGATGCAAGGTGGCAGATGGCGAGTGTGGTGAGTACAAATTTGACATAGGTGCATCCCTTGCTGATGTGAAGTGTTGGATCTATCCTTGAGGCAACTTGTTCATTTTATCGACGGAGTGCTGATCGACACTCCAAAGGTTATGCACGGAAACATGTGTTGACGGAAGCCCTGGGTGCGAAAATCAAGCTTGACCAACAAAAAGAGAGAAGTTGAGTTTTTCTGATCATAAAATCAAAGATGAAAACAAAACAAAGTAGACGACATATGAGTATTAAAATTTATAATGCAAATATTATTGAACCCCTCCCTACCTTGGGGGAGGGGTAGGAGCAAGCCCTCGCAGGACTAACTTAATTAACTGTATACATAGTTGACATAATTGGGTACCCATCAAAATTTTCTTTTTATAAACATTGGTATTATATTACGTTGTGCTCATAATAATGTATATCATCCCTCTTCCCAGAGCTCGCGCGATTGGGAAGCCTGTGTGCATCGGCTCTAATGACCACCTTTGACCGATAGAAGGGCACATGTTGTGCTCATAATCTTTCGTCGGAGCTTGTCACTGTAACCATCAACTATAGTCTGTAGATTAACTTTTAGTCACCCTCTTCATTTAATCAACTTGACATTTTTAAGTGGACACAACAAAAATTCGACACATTCTTATAGCCGAAGTAGACTGCGTCCTTCTCATGTGACCGTGGATCGTGCACCTCAAACATCCGGACGCCAAGACTTGCTAAATTTCAAGGCTAATAGCTCTTGAAATGCAAGCCATGTACGTCGAGTTGCTATGGTAAGAAATGTTGCACCTACTACTCCACAACACTTAAACAAACGAAAGCAACAATTTTACTACTAACTCTGTTCAAACTATAAGACGTTTAGGTAAGCTATTTTAATCCACCAAAAACATTTTATAATTTGGTGCAGAGAGAGAGAGAGAGAGAGAGAGAGATGGCATGACCTGGCCGACGTGGCCTCAAGGTCCACACTCCACAGCCGTGCCAGGGGCAAAACGGGAAGCCACGCCGTCGGCCCGTCCCCATATAACCACCAGATTTCGAATTCCTCCTCCTTCCCTTCCCCCTGCTCTCCTCTTCCCGAACATTCCAGGCCTCGCTCGCTCGCCGTCCCAGATCGAAGCGCATCGTCCTGAGACCGGCGCACCGACCGGTCCGCCGCGCAGGGAGCCTTACCGAACGCCGGCGCGCGCGCGGTAAGAGCCTGCCTACCTCCCCGCTGTTGGATTTGTGTGCTTTTTTGGCGGGTTTTTTTGCTGCTGCGGCCGGGAAAACCGGGCGTAGTTTTTCCGACGCCGACGCGTCGGTGTTGAGATGTGCGAGCGTATAAGGTCTTCGTCTCCGCGATTCGATTCGATTCGTGTGCTGTTAGTTTTCAGCCGTGGGGTTTGTTGCTGGAAGCCGCGAGGTGATTTCGCGCGAACATCTAGGGTTTCGTCTGGGACGGTCCAGATGGCGGCGGATGTGGAACGGAGCGGAGCAGGGTTTGGTTGCTTGATGAATAAGCGTGAAGTCTTCTTACTGGTTCTGTCTGTGCTGTTCTGAATCCTGATACTGCTTGAGGAAACTTTGTTGGTCATCGAATTTGTGGTGTGAGACTGTGATTGGGCAAATATTGAGGAAAATCGATGATTCCAGTTCCAGCGTGAGGTGTTACTGAAACTGTCTGTGCTGTTCTGAATCCTGATACTGCGTGACGAAACTTTGTTGGTTGTCAAATTCGTGGCGCGAGTGTACAAATATTGATGAAAATCGACGGTTCCAGTTCCGGCCTGAGGTGTTACTGAAACTGTCTGTGCTGTTCTGAATACTGATACTGCTTGACGAAACTTGATTTGGTTATCTAATTTGTGGCGCGATTGGACAAATATTGATGAAAATCGACGATTCCAGTTCCATCGTGAGGTGTAACTAAAACTGTCTGTGCTGTTCTGATTTCTGATACTGTTGATGGTGCGCTCCCGTCGCAGGAAAAGGAGGACCAGGGAGGGATGCCCCCCTTGGAGATCTACCGGCACACCACCATCGGCAACAACCTCTCCGCGACGCTGGACGAGATGGTCTACAGTGGCAAGCTCGCCCCCGAGCTCGCCGTCCAGGTCCAGCTGCAGTTCGACAAGGTTCGACCTGTGAACTCTAACTGACGGACAGGTTCTAAATTGTGATGAGTCCCCGGCTGTTTTGACGTTGCGTGCATGGTCTTGCTGTTTTTAGTCCATGAGCGCCGCGCTGGAGTACCTGGTGACGAGCAGGGCCTCCTTCAAGGTACGATACTAATAAATGTCATCTCTGTTTGGCAACAACATGTGCCTCTTTCTTATGCTGTTTCTACTAATGATAAGCTGGTAAACTACAAAGGTTTGAAGGGAATGCTGAGATATATTTTTGTAAGTTACCTGTCAGTATATTTGTTCTGATGCCAGTAAAGTTGTTGGGTACTGGTATTGATTTTTCTGCCGTAAGTACATTCCTTGGCATAATATTTTTGGAGCAGACTTTTGCAAATTAAGTAAATTTATGTGCAATAAATACCTTGTTCCAGATTCATTACTTGGCTAAACCTTATGCCGAGAATACATGACGGATACTATTGCGAGATAAGTTAGCAACTTTTTACTGCTTAGTATTAGTGTAAACTGTCTGTCGGTAACAAGCAAGCATGTGCGTTTGCTGTCTTGTTCTTAACATATTATTTGGACCTACTGATGATTTGGTTTCTTTTTTTTTCTTATGATAGTTTTGTGCAATCATTTCCATGTAGTATGTTAAAAGTTTGCTACATTTTGGAGAACAACAAACTATGTGTTCCGCTTTATTGATATAATGTGGAATGTCATATTCCTTACTGACTGAAGTTGAATAGCTCCTTTTGGGGGGCATTTGTTTGAAAATAAGAATGTGCTTAGTATCAAAGGTAAATTGCCTGCTACATGATCAACAAGTATGTGGACTGCCTTGTTCCAAACTTATATTTGAACTTACATGGACTTTTATTTATTTTTCGTTTAAAAAAAAGTTTTCTGCTAACTTGACATACGATAGTTTTGCGCGATTGCTAGCTTTTGGAGAAAATACTTATGTTTTTCGAATTTGTATCACGCCGCAATGACATATTCCTTACTGACTGAAGTTGAGTAGCATTTTTTCTGTATTCAAACCAGGAAATAGTTCTGGAAACAACACTCAATTTTTCATGGCCTGGCATGCATCTAGGTGCTGTTGTTTATTTCTGAATGAAAGCAGTACTTCCGCATGGAAATAGCTTTACTGAAATTTGATGATATTATAGATTGCAATCTGTAATCATGTTTCCATCCATCGATGCGTTGATTGCATATACATGATGCTCTCCTGTCGTCTTTGCAGGGCAATCTGCACACCTACAGGTACTGTGACAACGTCTGGACTTTCATGCTGCGAGACGTGATGTTCAAGAACGAGGAGATGTCAGGGAAAATAGGCAAGCTGAAGATCGTGGCCTGCGATTCCGCTGTGGCCAAGGATGAGGTGCCTCCACAACAGTAGTAACTTGCCAGGAGTCCAGCCCCTTTAACCATACGCAGTCATCTTCATGGTAGACCAGTCTCCACCAGGACCAAAACAGTCGTCAGTGTCTGTTATATCGAGTGATTTGACGAGCATCTAGCTAGACAGCCTCCCGTTGTGGACGTGGACGCAGAGGAGTTATCATCTGGAGTATACTGCTTATAGAACAATGAGTTCGCTATTTTTCTGTCGATAATATGACTTGGTTTATAGTTACTGAAATTAAGAGTAGAATGTGACATGTTTGCGACTATTACATCTCTGTGACGTGATAATCTAAAGAGTGCAGCACATGTTCCGACTTGAGAATTGTTCTTCCAGCATATATTCTGACTTGAGAATGGTTCTTCCAGATAATTTGCAGATAGTGGTGATTTTTTTTTTCGAAATGAGGACACAGGCTCCCGATTTCATTTCAACATGAAACCGATAAAACAGTTGAAGGTACATGTTACAACCTACACTCCACATCTCCAAGCATCCACTCATGCCTACTCAACTAGTGTTAGTAGACACAAACTATTTTAAACCATCACACAAGCTAGAAAAGACTGAGAAAAACACTACTAAACCGGATCAACATTGCCTAGTAGAGCTTTTATTACAGAAACAGAGCACAACTTCTGTTCTTTCATCATCCACAACGTTTTGTGCTTCAGGCTATTCATCCTACTCCAGTTCTCCTT
Source organism: Avena sativa (assembly GCA_916181665.1). Lineage (NCBI taxonomy): Eukaryota > Viridiplantae > Streptophyta > Magnoliopsida > Poales > Poaceae > Avena > Avena sativa. The sequence goes on from OV702294.1 coordinate 182,980,959, forward strand.
CTTGTTGGAGCCCACCCCTGTTGCAAGCTGAAAGCCTCCGCCGTAACTTTAGACAAGAGGAGTGCTGCGGTAGCTTGAACATGCCATACGTTTTGTTTCTTCAAGCAAGCCCAATTAGATAACCAATACGAGATCTTGCGAACAGTACTGCAAGGATCACTAGCTAGGTAACACATGATCGAAAGTCGCCTCATTCCTGGTTTTCCACACAGTCCAGATCAAAGCAGAAACACTAGCAACTACTGGCCTAATCTTATTAAGAAAGCTCCACACCCAGCAGTACCAATTAAGATTGAAAGAACACTTAAACAAGCTCCAGAAAAATCTAGCAAAAGAACATTCAAAGAATAAATGGTCGACCGTTTCATCTTTTTCCACAAAGCATACACTTCGACTCCTTGTCTTTCCATCCCATCCACAAAGACTTTTACCTTAAAATGTACTTTAACAATTAACATGGTACCGAATTTTCCTATGTTCCCACTTAACCTGAACTTATTTTAGCGCCAAGTACATGGATTTAACGTAGAATACCCCAGACTTGGTCAGTGTCCATTTTAGGTCGATCTTCCTCGTCATTTTTAACACAGAGAACCTAAATATGAAAAGTATAAAAGAAAAACAAAGATACCAAAAATAAAAAGCAAAATGGGCCAGCCCAACGGGATAGGAGATAGCGGCGGTAGCGTCCCAGCCTGTACTGGGCGGCGGATTTGCGAGTAAATTGGAGCAGCCTCCAGACATAACTACGCCGACAGCACGACTGGCGTCCGCTAATGTGCTTTACTGTACTCCCTCTCACTCATATTACTCATATTTGTTGACTTGAATTTTTTAAAATTTAGATCAACCTATATACTACTAAATAGTTTAGATTCATCTAAATCTAGACAAATCCAAGTCATTTAATATGGGTCGGAGAGAATATCATTTTCGCGGGTCTTATTTTTCAGGCTGCTGTGATTTCAGAGAGAAAAAAAAAGAGCTTCAAATATTGTACGATCACCAACGGAATGCGTAGACCGAAGCGAGAAGGAACATGCCTGGCACAATGGCCTCCGCTAGGATTGGCTAACATTTTGGTGGCTGACTTTGGCTAACTTTGAGTCACTAACATATGAATCCTATATATAATGGAATTCACTTGTCGGTGACTCAAAATCAGCTTACTTCGAGTCTTATAGAATCAGCCAATTTGTACCCCGTGGCCCGTCAGCAGATAAGCCAACGCGGGCGGTGTGAGCTTGAGCTGGCCGGAGTTGGCCTCTCCTCTCGTGGCGTGTGAAGGAACGAGTTTATTGTTCTGGGCCGATGCGATGTGATAGGACATGACGTGGGCAGAGTAATAATTTGGCACGCCCCAGGAGGAGGAGGAGGATCATTCATGGCATCGCCAGCCCACTGCACTGATCCCAGCTCCATCATATCGGCGTAGTACATCATCATTCATCATGCGCCATGTCACGCCGCTGCCGCCACGGGACTGCCACTCTCCAACTCTGCCGCACCCCATCACGTGTTAGGCTGCTCATAGTGGTATTAAGAGCGTCTCCACTCGAACCCATATTCAAATCCGGACTAAGACGGAATTTGATCTTTACCTGGATACGACCAGTTTCCCACTCACGTACCTAGACCGAGTATCCAGGTGAATATAAAACGGCGATATATTTGAATCTTTATCGTTTCCGTCGGCGAGTGCTCGGCTACAAGGTGTTTGACAGATACGCCCACAAATTCGTTGCCGTCCGTCTCGCCGTCGAAGACCGCCGAGTTGGAGGAAGTCGAAGCACATCTCGGCGTGGGGGCGTCCGACGCAGGTGCGTTCGGCGCATAGGAAGGGGAAGCCGTGATCACACCCTGGAGGATGGCCTGACGTTGCGTCATGTACCAGGCCTTGACCGGCGAGCTCATCTTCGACGTGTCCTCGCCGCCTATCAGGAACTTGAGGTCTGTGTTGCGCTTCTTGGCGGCGTAGTTGTCCTTCTTCTCGGCGAGGTTGGCTTTCTTCTCGGCGAGGTTGGCCTTGATAAGGGTCACCTTTTTCCGTTATGTCTCGATAAGCTGCTTCCAGCGCTCCTCGCTCTTCTCAGCCCTCTTCTCGGCCTGCGCCTCGTGTCGGCGATGCATTTCTCGATCGAAGCCTGGAGACGCTCGGCGGGAGGCCCGGCGGCCTTGAGCATCTTCGCCTTCTTCTGGCCGATCTCAGGTCTTCCTTCGCCGGCAGCAGCGGCCGGGGCCTCGGGGTTGTAGACGTCGTCCTTGCTCTTGGAGAGACTCAGGCGAGTGTCGCGCCACTTCTCGCAATTCTCGATTTGCTCGAAGACATGATGGAACTTGAACTCCATCTGCATGTCCTCTCGAAACAGAGCAAGTGCACGACGCAGCTGCAAAATGAAAGTGTGTCAAGTGTGTCAATATAGAAGAGAGTGCACGACAAAGCTAGTGTTCGCGAGTATCTTGTTGTCCATGTTTTCCCCACTGGCTTGTGTCCGGTCGACCTCTTTCACGCAGCTGTGCCACTTGCTGCAGGCAGTCTGGATGATCGCCCAATGATTGGTAATAGCCTTCTCCCCTCGCTCCATGTGAATTTTGTGATACTTTGGGTCGCACATGCTACGCTCGTCGAACGCTGCCTTCACGCCCCGCCAATAATTTTCTGAATTTTGGTTAGCATCGGTGATCGGATCCATGTTCACCGTTTTCCAAGCTTCGGCGAGGCAGGTGTCCTCGGCCACGGTCCACTTGATCCGAGCGTCCGCCGCAGTGCCCGGCTTCTTCTTCCCCTTCTTGCCTTTCGCCTTAGCCTCGGCGTCCTCTGGCTGCGTCTGCTCGGCCTGCGTCTCCTCGGCGTCGGTGTCGGCGAGGTCCTGGGACTCGATGTCGTGCTCGGCGTCGGCCCGGGTCTGCTCTTCCGTGAAGAAGGAGGGGTGGTTGGAGGCCGAGTCTGTTGCGATCAAGTCCTCCATGTACGCCTCGGCCGACATGCCGTCCGGAAGGGCATCCAGCATTGCGCCGAACATGTTGCATGCGTCGGCCTCGCCGAAGGGCGCCGAGCTTCTGCCGAAAGGCAGCGGACCGCGGCGCAGAGCGGGGCTTGCGTACGCCGTAGAGGTGGAGTAGGGGAGGTTGATGTCCACGCCGAAGGCCGAAGGAGGGCGCGACGCCGGGCAGGGGAAGATCACGTTGGGGTTGAACCCGCCGTCGAACTCGGGCGACGAGGAGTACCTCTGCCGAGCAGCCGCCTGGCTCTCCTGGAAGCCTGCCGGAGAGATCGATGAGAATCCGGCGGGCGAGCCGACGCTCACCTGGCTTCCCCAGTGTGGTGGGCACGACGCCGCCATCAACGCCGACCTCGTCGCCGCCGCCTGCTTCGCCTTCAACATCGCCTGCTCTTCCGCCGCCGCCTTCTCCTCCACCGCTTGCTGTTGCAGGAGCCTCGACATCTCCTTTCTGCCCTTCCGATGTCCGAAGCCATCTTCCTGGCCTGCTCCTTGGACGCCCACGCGGCGTCGGACATGCCCTCCGGCTTCGTCGGCGGCGCTCTCGGCTTCCTCGCCTTCTTCTCCGCCGGACCCTCGCCTAGGATGAATCTGGGTTGAACGAAGCTCTTGGACGGCATGTCGGGCGGGGTTCTTGGCGGAGTGGCGGGGGTGGGGGAATGGGGAAGAAAGGTGGGAGGGGAAGAAAAGGGCGGGAGCTTGGCGAAGTGGCGGGATTGGCGCCTTCTCTCGCCGATAGAGCTGGCCCACGCCCTTTTTTGCTTCGTCCGGCGTCTTCAGGGCATACGCGAGAACCTGGGTTTGGCCTGGGTAGGCCGGACCAAAACACGCCAAAATTCGGACAACAACAGGTTCCTGGGTACGCGACTGGGCCGATTTTCGGTGTCTGGACCTAATTTCGACGACCAGATCGGCGTTCTGGTAGTGGAGATGCTCTAACTTAGCTAGTAACATGTTATATACATGCAAATCTAAATAAGCAAATTGGTGACATGGCATGATAATTAATGAAGAAAGAGAGGAAGATATTAACTTAGCTAGTTACCGTAACATCACACATATCAAGAATACATGAGTCTATAATCCACCACGTATTAGTGTTAAACTCCAATACTGCTCCGTGTCCTACAAAATGCACCCGCGTGGTTAAATTCCAGCAGTATTAATAGGAGGGTTGTTTCGCAAAAAAAAGGAGGTTATCAATTTTACCGGAGCTTTTTACTGCAGGTGTACAAAAGGTGAAAGGTGATCGATGCCCGCGCACGCAGACGGGAATTATCTCGTCGCGGAAACTGTGATAGATGGGGACGAAGTGTGCAGGCAGGAATTACCAAAGGCTGCAGCGAGCGCCCACCCGTCGCTGTCGAGTGTCGTCGATCAGATCGACATCGAGCGCGCCTATAGTGGGAACGAATCCGTCACGAGCGGAAAGATACACCAGCTACTGCTCGTGCCTGCATGGGCCCGGAGAGCGAGAGGTAGAAACAGGGGCAAAGGAAAATGTTAACCGAGAAGAAGCATGGGCGCTGCTGCTGCGGCGTCCAGGGCCGTGAATCTGGCACGGGGTCTCACGTCGATCGGGCGACCATTCATTTGATGGGGTAACTTCAGACACCCCCATGCTTTGACAGTCACAGAGGCCTCATTTTCCTTTCTTTCTTTTCACTTTGACAGTCCGCGGTGCTGAATATTTTAACAGCGGATAAAACCATATATCGTATATATACACCATACATACTGCAATGGAGATCGCACACTCCCACAGTTCGTATCTCCACAGTACAGTACTCCTACGTGTAAAAAGAAGGCAACAAACTCATTTGTCACACTCCTAGCTCGTACCACCAGCCTACCGTCTGTGGCTACTTGGCAGGTCGAGTAGGAGGGCGCTACCTTGCAAGATTGCAATTACTAGAACAGTGTCGCTGTACTCTCATCTGATCAACCCGTGCCGATACGCACAGAGGCATTACTATTGCTTCCCGAGCAACGGCACTATTTTCAAATTTTGAAGACGTTTATAACCCGTAAAGGTACTACTGTGGGCCCGGATGAGGAGCTGTTGTTGTTGTTGTTTTCGTCCCAGAAAAAAGTTTTGGAAGGAAAAGATGAGTCCAAACTCCCAAAACCTTTTCCTTTTTCGCTTTTCCTCAGGACAGGACAAGCTTTTTTTTTACCGCTGCGCCGTACAGCAGCAGCTGCCCCGCTGCTATCATCACCACTGCTGTAGGTGACGTAACAACTCTCATGTGGTAAATGGATGTAGCCCCACATGCCAGTCGCACTGACTGGTTCTTGGTGGAGTGGGGTTGTGGTTTGAATGTGATGAATAAACTTTTCTGGGCTGGACTTGCTTTAATAGCATACACAGCTGGGTCACGTCCCGCTTTTCTTCATACTACCTCTATCCCAGTTTATAAGACTTATGCGTATACCTAGATCGTCCGCATGAGCTATATAATATAAATTATATAATATAAAAATTATATCACTAGAAAATATAACATTTGAAGTTTTTAATAGTATAGTTTTTATCTTATGTATCTCATGCTAAGTTGGTTAATTTATTGACCTAGAAATACGCGTAGGTCTTATAAACCGAGACGGAGGGAGTAGTAGCCATTCCGCCGTGAGAATCAAACATGAGTTTTGGAGTGTGTTGATCAGCGTAGAACAAAATCTATGAGAGCCCAAGCAATTCTCAAATCTAAAATAATGGTAGTTTTTGTTTTGTCGTAAGCAAGAGCTTTGGCGTACTTTTTTTTAAAGGAACCGGAGGAAGCACTGCCTTTTCAATTATAAAGAAGGAAAGCGAAGACCAATATTACAGATATGGCATATTTTTAATGAGAGTGAAAACATGAAAAAAACCTAAATAAAAAAGAGATACAAAAACAACCTGGTCTGGCTCGCCGGAATGGCGGTCCCAAAATGCGGAAAGCACGTGCACGTTGCGTGTTGCCACCTCCATATAAGTTAATCGACGGCTAGTAAAGATTAGTCTATTTCTTTTTTTTTCTAAGCATTCCAAATGACGTTAGAAAACGGCAGTTGATTCTACGTTTCTCATTCGTGGCCTAACCGGTGATCAAATTGTCACACTAGTCTGAAATAGAAGGGAAGTTTTGTCCAGGATCCTTGGCCGTGGCATTGTCCTAGTTCTGAGTGAGGTTCCAGACACGCAGGAGTGAAAGGGCAATTACTGCATAAATGGTCCGTCCTTTCTAGAGTGTCGTGGCATAGAGAGCGTAGATCGGGTCGTGACTCCAACCCCTAGAAGCAAGGTTGTCGGCCGTGAGGAGCTTTGCGTGCATGGCGTGCCATTTAAAAAGTTTGCACGTAGACAACATGGGCAGATCATAAGTTTCTAGCGATGAACTTAGGATTGGAGCCATTGAATTGGGCATGACGGACCGTTGTGGCACTGTAGGATCCGTCACCGGTTGAAGGTCCAAATGATGTAGTCGTCGTGTTTGGGTGAGCTGGAGGCCCTACACCACCTCCTAAACCCAGAGGTACTCGGCAAGCTGCACTAGCGTGTTAAGACACGAGACACATCGAATCCAATTGCCGTAACGCTCTCGCTGAAACCAAACGGCCTGAAAAACAAGGTGCGCGCGATCGAATACCTTTCAATCCAGCAATCTTCAGGCATGATACGTCCATGAGAGTTCGTCGGCGGTGTTAGCGGAACAATATAGTTGACACATTAACAATAGTAGTGTATCTAGAAGATAGAACCAGAGGCTATTTTGGTAGGTTAGATATTTGTGTAAAACAAACTGATCTGATTGATAAAGATCAGGATTGTTACCGTGATTCCCGCACCTCTTCTTGTACCGCACGTTGTAAAACAACCTCCTGTAATTCTGCCGTGTGTGGCCTATTTAACACGAAGCCGAGCCCGAGAGAAAGGGTAATCGTTCCCAGATACAATACCGCTCATATGGTATCAGAGCCATCTTCTTCCTAAAAACACATCTACATGTGCCTCTCCCCTCCATCCACCATGACCAATCCACTAGCCGGCCAAAGTGTCTCCGAGAAGCTGACCCGGGAGAATTATCTCCTGTGGCAATCCCAGGTTCTCCCGCCTATCAGGGGAGCTCGGCTCATGGGCTTCCTCGACAGCGACATGGTGGTGCCGCCCGAAACCATCGAGGAAGTGAAGGACGGCAAGAAGGAGGAGAAGCTAAACCCCGCGTACGATACGTGGCTGGAGAAGGACCAGCAGGTCCTGACGTTCCTCCTCAACTCCCTCTCAAGGGATATCCTCGTCAACACCACCGGCATGGAGACTTCGGCCGAGGTATGGGGGGCAATTAAAACAATGTTTGCCTCCCAGTCCAAAACGCGGATATCAAATCTGCGCGTCGCCCTCGCCAAGACGAGGAAGGAAAACATGACGACGCCGCAATTCTTCGCCAAGACGCGGCAGCAGGCCGTGAGATCGAGGAGGAGGAGCTCGTGGAATACCTCCTGGCAGGCCTCGACGACAGCTACAACTCACTCGTCGCTGCCATCGGCGTCAACAGTTTTGCCAAAGACCTCACGGTGAGTGACCTCTATGCGCATGTTGTTGCTTATGACAATCGCATGGAGCTCCTTCAGGACTATGGAGGTGGCTCCTCCGTCAATGGAGCCTTCCGTGGACGAGGAGGAGCATGTGGACGTGGTCACCGTGGAGGAAGACGTGGTGGAGGCGGCCGCGGCAATGGTCGTGGCAACAGCCGTGGCGGACGCGGCAACAGCATCGGTGGCCGCCGTGGAGGAGGACGCGATGGCGGCAGAGACCGCGACGCCATCAGCTGCCAGATATGTGGCAAACCAGGCCATGAAGCTTGGAAGTGCTGACACCGCTACTCCGACGATGAAGAAGATGAAGAAGAAGAGAAGGGCGCTCATGTCGCGTCCTATGGAGTGGACACCAACTGGTGCTATGACACCGGTGCCACCGACCATATCACCGGCGAGCTCAACAAGCTCACCATGAAGGAGAAGTACCATGGCCGCGAACAAGTGCAGACGGCCAATGGCCAAGGTGTGAGCATTAGTCATGTTGGTCATGCCATTGTTAGTACTCCCTCTAAAAATTTACATCTCAAAAATGTTCTCCACATTCCACAAGCCACCAAAAATCTTGTTTCTGTTCATCGTTTTACCAAAGATAACGATGTTTTTATTGAATTTCACTCATGGTGTTTTTATGTCAAGGATCAAGCCACGACGAAGGTACTTCTCAAAGGTAGATGCTCCAAAGGCCTCTACCCCATGATCTCTTCATCATCCTCTAAGAATAAACGAGCTCTCAGTGCCATCAAGCCTTCAGCTTCGGAATGGCATAGCCGACTAGGACACCCTTCGTCTCGCATTGTTCAACAAGTTATTAGCAAACATCAACTTCCTTGCCTCAATAAATCTAGCAGTGAGTCTGTTTGTGACTCTTGTCAAAAAGCTAAAAGTCATCAATTGCCTTATGTAAGATCCAATAGTATCTCTACTGCTCCTTTGCAACTTGTATTCTCTGATGTTTGGGGTCCTGCTCCATCATCCGTAGGGAGAAAAACCTACTATGTAAGTTTCATTGATGATTTTAGCAAATTTATGTGGATTTACCTTCTCAAGAAAAAGTCTAATGTTTTTCAAGTCTTTCATAATTTCCAAAATCTTGTCGAACGCCAGTTTGATAAAAAGATCCTTGCCCTTCAATCCGATTGGGGAGGAGAATATGAAAAACTAAACTCCTTTCAGAAAATAGGCATAGAACATCATGTCTCTTGTCCTCATGCACATCAACAAAATGGATCAGCTGAACGCAAGCATCGCCACATTGTAGAAGTTGGGCTTGCACTTCTTGCTAATGCATCCATGCCATTAAAATTTTGGGATGAAGCTTTCCTTACTGCCACATATCTTATCAACTTGTTACCTTCCAAAGTCATTAATAATGAAACTCCCATAGAACGGCTTTTTCATAAAACCCCAGACTATGCTTCTCTCCGTGTCTTTGGTTGCGCTTGTTGGCCCAACCTTCGACCATACAACAAGCACAAACTTGCCTTTCGTTCTAAGCGTTGTGCTTTCCTCGGCTATAGCCATATGCATAAGGGAGTAAAATGCCTTGATATTAACACTGGTCGTGTCTATATCTCACGAGATGTTGTATTTGATGAAACAGTGTTTCCTTTTGCTGAACTTCATCACAACAACGGCTCCCTCCTTCAGCGAGAAATCCTTCTTTTACCTGAACATCTCCAAAATAAATCGGTGTCATCTCAAGAGGGGGAAAGCAACTGTGCTGATCTAACACCTAATGCTTCTGTAATCCTGCTACCATTGATGCCTCTCAGGTACAGCAAGAAGCAGTGGAAAATTCTGTACAAAACAATGAAGAAACGAGTGCAAACGGTGCATTATCGCATGTGGACGAGGATCTGGCCGGATCAGCATCGGGATCTCCAAAATCTGGCAGCGGATCAGCGTCAGGATTCCCAGGAGAACATGTGCACCAGCAGCAGCATGCCACGTCGCGCAGCGGGCCTGCGACGGGATCCTGGTCCCGTACGGAGCAGGCGCGCACTCACCTGCGGCGACACGTCTCGTCGCCCGGGCCCGCGATGGCGACCCGGTCTCATACGGAGCAGGACCACGCACGCGAAACGTCAGCAAGCAGGAGCGAAAATTCGTCCTCGCGCGCCTCCTCGACTTCGAGCTCCTCACGAGGGACAGCGACCGGGGCCATCTCACCTGGTGTGTCCCCCCTGATTCGCCAGGCGCACCTCCCGTACAAGACGAGGAGACAAGGGAAACGAGGGCAGATGATTCGATCGGATCCTCTGCAACCTCCTCTCCTGTAGCTGAAGCTGCACCACCAACGTACAGAACAAGGGCAAAAACTGGTAACTCTAAACCCAAAATCTATAAGGATGGCACGGTTCGTTATGGTTTATCTTGTTCAACTAGTGAACCTGAAAATCTACAGCTAGCCTTGAAGGACAAAAAATGGAAAATGGCTATGGATGATGAGTATAAGGCATTAATGAAAAAAAAACATGGCATTTAGTACCACATAAGCAAGGTAGAAACATTATAGATTCCAAATGGGTCTATAGAATTAAAAGAAAAGCTGATGGCACTATTGATAGATATAAAGCTAGACTAGTAGCAAAAGGCTTTAAACAAAAATATGGCATAGATTATGAAGATACTTTTAGTCCAGTCGTTAAAGCCGCTACTATCAGACTTGTTCTAGCTATTTCAGTTTTAAAAGGTTGGAGCTTGAGGCAACTAGATGTGAAGAACGCGTTTCTTCATGGTGTTCTGGAAGAAGAGGTCTACATGAAGCAGCCACCTGGATATGAGATCCTAAAGCACCACTTCATGTGTGCAAACTTGACAAGTCACTGTATGGACTCAATCAGGCGCCAAGAGCATGGTTTTCCAAGCTAAGCTCAAAGTTGCAAGAGTTTGGTTTTCTGGCATCCAAAGCAGACACTTCCCTTTTCATATATAATAAGTCAGGTATAATTATTTATTTGCTGGTGTACGTTGATGATATCATTGTTACCAGTTCCTCCAACAAAGCAATAACCGCACTTCTTCAAGATCTTAGCTCATCATTTGCTTTGAAAGATCTTGGTGACTTGAGTTTCTTCTTGGTAATTGAGGTAAAAAAATTTAATCAAGGTATTGTGCTAACTCAAGAGAAATATGCTTCAGATTTACTTAACAGAGTTGGCCTCAAAGGATGCAAATCCTTGCCAACACCATTGTCAGCATCAGAGAAACTCTCAGTCACAGAAGGAGAACCCTTGGGGACAGAAGATAGCACAAGGTACAGAAGTATAGTTGGAGCTCTCCAATACCTGACACTCACTAGACCAGATATTGCTTTTTCAGTAAACGAGGTATGCCAGTTTCTTCATGCACCCACTATAGTACATTGGACAGCAGTAAAAAGAATCTTGAGATATGTAAGTGGAACAGTAAGTCTTGGATTAACCTTCAAAAGATCATCCTCTACATTAGTAAGTGCCTTTTCAGATGTAGATTGGGCAGGTTGTGTGGATGACACAAGATCAACAGGAGGTTTTGCCGTATATTTTGGGCCTAACCTGATTTCTTGGAGTGCTAGGAAACAAGCAACAGTGTCAAGGTCAAGTACTGAAGCAGAATATAAGTCTCTAGCAAATGCTACTGCTGAAATTATATGGATTGAATCACTGTTGGGAGAACTTGGAATCCAAAGAGATAAAGTTCCATGTCTGTGGTGTGACAATATGGGAGCAACTTATCTTTCAGCTAATCCTATATTTCATGCAAGAACTAAACATATTGAAATTGACTTTCACTTTGTCAGAGAAAGAGTAGCAAATAAACAGCTAGAGATCAGATTCATTTCTTCAAAAGATCAGGTGGCAGATGGGTTCACTAAGGCGTTACCAACCCGGCAGCTTCAGGAGTTCAAGTACAATCTCAACCTAAAAGAAGGTTGTGATCGAGGAGGAGTGTTAGCGGAACAATATAGTTGACACATTAACAATAGTAGTGTATCTAGAAGATAGAACCAGAGGCTGTTTTGGTAGGTTAGATATTTGTGTAAAACAAACTGATCTGATTGATAAAGATCATGATTGTTACCGTGATTCCCGCACCTCTTCTTGTACCGCATGTTGTAAAACAACCTCCTGTAATTCTGCCGTGTGTAGCCTATTTAACACGAAGCCGAGCCCGAGAGAAAGGGTAATCGTTCCCAGATACAATACCGCTCATAGGCGAAGCCTTCCAAAACCCGCCGGCCGTTTTCCTTCTTTTTTGCCGGGGAAATTTATAGTTTTCGTTGAAACTATTTAATAGTATATAGGTTTATCCAAATTTTGACAAATCCAAGTCAAGTAACATGGGTCAGAGGGAGTACTAGAAAATGTCCGTACTGGACCTTTGCTAGGCCGCGCACTAAGCAGCAGTAGCCCCTGATCCGTGTGTACGCGTGTTCGTGTCTTGGCCCTGTGGACCATCCGAAGCCAACGAGTCCAGGACTCGAGCGACGAGCACGCAGGTGCTCCGCCATCTTCTACTGATCTACCCCCGCCAACAAACCTGCCCGCCGATCCGGCCGCCCTCTTCCTGGTCCTCCTCCAACCTTCTCATTTTCTCAAATTCTCAATTCTCAGTCTCATGGTGCACAGTTTTACCCAGCTAGGGCTTCTTCTCATCTCAATTATAATTTCTGATCCTCCTTCAAAATATAGGTTACGCTTCTTCCCATTAATGGCCTCTAGGCTCAACGTATTTGTGGTAGAGATGGACAAGAAGGAGAAGAAACATGCTATTTCAAAGGGGACGAGTATAATTTGTGATTTTATGGTCAATTGAACTATTGAATCAAATTTGAATATGTGTTCAATTGATTATTCTATTACCATTATAAAATCAATACAATTTTGATTTTTTGCATCAATTTTTCTTGATGCTTTAGAGTTTGCTCGACCTTAATTTTTTGTCGTCCTTTACCACTGTTCGAGTGTACAGTACGCAGGAGGAGATCTTCAGAATTGTTAATCCTTGCGGCCGCACGAGAGTCGAGAGAGAGACAAGGATTATGCGCCTCGGTAAGTGCGTGACTGAAAGCGAAAAGAAGAGAGCTCTTGGAATGATACCTCCTCGTGAGGTTTGTCCGTTCCCGTGCATGCGTGCGTGTGACCAAGGTATCATCGTGCTTTGCACCAATAATGTGATCGCCTGGTCGACCAAACAAACACGAGTAAGTAGTACTAGTATTAAAATCCGGCTATAATTTGGCGACGTGTCGTACTCACTCCGTGACGGTTTGAAGAGCATTTTAGAAAAATCGTTAGAACTTAGGTAGATGCTGATTAAAGCCAGATTTATGCCAAAAAAACATGTATATTTATTGGAAGAAAAATACCTATTAATTATTCGATGCTTTATTAAACGTAATTAGTCAATGAAAACGAGGAGTTTAGGCGCATGTATTGGTGGAGTTGCAGGCAAGAATTAATTCCTTTGCTGCATAGATTAGAAAATGGAAAGGAAAAATGAGACATTAATTATATTATTAAATCTAACGCGTCTAAAAAAAAGAGGATTTTTGCAAACGCATGATTTTTATAAGACGCAACTCTAAACGTGACAGAGGAGTAATATTTTTGTTTGTTCGGCAACGTGACTCCTTTCCTTTGGTTAAAGTAGAGGCGGCCGGCCTCTCACTCGTTCACAGCTGGAACCATCGTGTGTTTGTTCCCTCCTGGGGACCCGTTCCTAATGGATTACGGTTTCCAGGTTTAGACACACATACGGTGGTGCAAGTCCCCTGACGTCACTCGGCGCCTTAGTACTAATCTGCTGTGGTAAGAACTTAATTGACGACTTAATTCTACTGTGTGTACTAATCTGCTGCTGTGTGGTAAGAACTTAATTAGCGACTTAATTCTACTGGCGCAAACGCAGCCATCATCGTGGCCCGGAGGACCAAAGCTTTTGCGCAAATGTTTTTTGAATGCTCCTGCATGCGCTGCAGTGGTGCAGTGTCGCCCATCACTCGCCGTACCGTCTGAAGAGCACTGCGCCACTGCCTCTCGCTAGCTTCTCCATCATCAAGCCGTGCCGTGCCAGCTGCACTGCAAGGGGCCGCAGCTGTACGTCCGTACGTACTTGACGTAAATCGGTTCACCTCTTTACTCCACCTTATTACATTGATACAGCCGCTGTACACCCACAGGTACCGTACGCGTTGCACTCTTCTCGCTAACTTTTTCTACCGCGTCTCGCACTTTGCTCTTTACCGTGTCACGTACTACGCCCCTCCCGACTCCCCAGCCAGCTGTAGCCAGCCGGGACGGATCGTACTACTACTCTCGGTGAATGATGCGTGCACTGTTCGGCTCGAGCTACACTACACTGCTAGAGCCAGTAGCTGCGGCGAGCGAGCGAGGGAGGGAGAGGCGTGCCCAGCCCAATGCCGCGAAAGTTGCCAAGCTGGCCCTACTGCTACGTGGGGCCGCGTCGCCCAACGGCTACCTTGGCCTCCTACGTGGCTCCCTCGTGTCACGTGCCACTCTTCCCCGGCAAGCCAAGCCCCCTCCCCGTCCCCGGCTATATAACGCGCGCCCAGGCCACGGCCTAGTCGATATCAGAGCTCGGTTCACACGGCAAAGTCACCACAGAGAGAGCAGCATTGTAGAGGAGAGAGTTTGCTGCAATGGTGGCCTCCTGGAAGAACGGCGCCTTGGTCGCCGCGGTGACTCTCGCCGTGGCGGCGGCGGTCTGCGCCGGAGTCGCGGCGTCCAGCAAGTTCGACGGCGTCGTGCAGCCGAGTTGGGCCAACGACCACGTCGTCTACGAGGACGACCTCCTCAAGCTCCGTCTCGACAGCTCCTCCGGTACTCCCCGCTTCAGGCCGCACAGCAGCGCCATTTTCTTCACAAGAAATGCGGTTCTTTGGCTGATGTCTCGGTTCTGTTTCTGCATTTTGGCTTCGACAGGCGGGGGATTCGCGTCCAAGAACAAGTTCCTGTACGGCAAGGCCACCGCCGACCTGAAGCTCGTGCCCCGGGACTCTGCAGGGGTCGTCACTGCTTTCTATGTGAGTGAGTGCAGGCACCTGCTTTTGCTCCCACCAGATGAACTCCGCATTGTTGCCATTTTCACCTACTACTGTCTCTCAACTGCTGCATTCATTATGCATTATTAGGAAAAACAACAATGACCGGGTGGGTACACACATCCATATCTTGCAATCTTAATTCCTTCAGGATTACTACTATTGTGAGTAGTAAAAGACTAAATTGGGGAGGGAGATGCGTAGAGAAAACGTAGTCAAATAAATTTATCGAAAGCCAATGCTGGGTACATGTCTGGGATTGCCATGTCTGTATGACAACAGTTCCAGGGACGCTGCCAAGAACCAATTTACAAAGGACACAGCACGTGAACATGCTCAGCCAACTTTCTTAAAAGCGTCCACTCTTTTTTTTTTAACAAACAAACCACCCTGTAACTGATTTACCACCTTCTAGTATACTACTACTTGCATCTTCAACCTTGAGACTGCGAGCTAATTTCGTTCTTCTACCATGAAATGCAGCTGTCGTCGGCGGGGGAGAAGCACAACGAGTTCGACTTCGAGTTCCTGGGCAACGTGACCGGCGAGCCGTACCTGGTGCAGACCAACCTGTACATCGACGGCGTGGGCAACCGGGAGCAGCGCATCGACCTCTGGTTCGACCCCACCGCCGACTTCCACACCTACTCCGTGCTCTGGAACCCCAGCCAGGTCGTCTTCCTCGTCGACGACACCCCCATCCGCGTCTACGAGAACAAGACCGCCACCAGGGGCCACCACCACCACCATCCAAACTCCACCGCCACCCCTTCTTCCGCCGGCATCGCGTTCCCGTCCCCGCAGCCCATGGCGGTGTACAGCTCCATCTGGAACGCGGACGACTGGGCCACGCGTGGCGGCCTGGTCAAGACCGACTGGTCCCACGCGCCCTTCGTGGCCACCTTCCGGGACGTCAGCGTCGAGGGGTGCGTGTGGGCGGCCAACGCCACGGACTCGGACGCCGGCGAGGTGGCGCGCTGCACGGGCACCTCGTGGGGCAAGGAGGGAAGGTACTGGTGGAAGGAGAAGGACATGCAGGAGCTCTCCGTGCACCAGAGCCACCAGCTCGTCTGGGCGCGCGCGCACCACCTCGTCTACGACTACTGCGTCGACACCGGCCGCTTCCCCGTCCAGCCGCCCGAGTGCGCCGGCCGCTGAACCGTCCCCTTCCCCGCCGGTTAACTAATTAGTACCAGGATTGATCCATGAGTTCCATGGATCGCGGATGCAGCTGCTGCTAGTTCCTTCGTTTCAGTATGTCGATTTAGGTCTCCCTCTAGTCTCCCGTGAATTTCGATCGATCGTGTTGTTTATGTGCCGTGTAGTTATCATCTTCGTATGTGGGGGTTGTCTTTCTGTATAAATTCGTCTGTGGAAATGAAGGCTGCCTGTGCCAAAAATTTGGGTTCTTCCGTCCCATCTGTTCCGCGTAAATCATCCATGTCCAACGCAGTGTATGGTCAGTACTTCTTTGCTGCACTTTAATCAAGGCGATTTAACTGTGTAACTAGAGGTACACTTCATCAAGCGTGGTCCATGGAGGCAGTACGTACGTAGATGCACTGCTCGGTTGCAGGAGAGGCCTAAAAGGATAAGGCGTCAGTACTGAGCATTGATCAGCCCAGTGAGATCACAAGTCAATAGTGACGATGGTTCAAAGCTTGTGTGAATCTGATCACGGGCTAGATAGAGTACGGTAGTACACCCCTTCATCTTTTCACCATGCTCGCTTTGGTCAGAATGGACCAAGCATTTTCTTTCTTTGCTTTAGCACATGACATGATGCAGCTCGACTCGTCTTTCTTTCACAAACTTTGGAGCGACACCACTAGCTACCTGCATCGATGGCGAGCGAGTGAGTGAGTGCATATTCCTTCCATGGATCAGCTTCGACTTTTGCCGCAAAGAAAGTACGACGCATCTTTGGTCCTCAAGGAGTAGAAGAGGGTGTGGGGGCATGTGTGGGCACGATCTATTGGCACGCTCCATGAACGAATGCCGCATGTGTAGCACCAAAAAGGATAGACATATCGCCTGTATACTTGACTGGGCGATATTATACGGGCAACTTAGCTCAGAAGATGCAGCCACTATGATCTACACGGGCCATTTCGTTTTGAAATGTAGGGTTTTTTCTAGCAAGAGACTTGAAGCCTCGGATCTCTATTAGGGCTTGTTTGTTTAGGACGTAGCTGGCTGGCTTTGGCCTGCTTGTTTGGGTTATGGCTGGCTGTGCTGCTGTGTTGGAAAATCTGCTATGCAGAGAAAGCTACTTTGGCTGACTGTATGCTAAAGAATTTTTTGTAGTGTCTCTGTAATTCATATAACATGTATACTTCACTATTGAAGTGCATAAACACATATGTCATTATTAAAATACCATATGTCACATAGTAGTTTATCCAAAATACATATCCGACCATTACAAAAAATAAGATAGCATCGTAATAAACATAAATACATCCACACCGATCAAACCGGCCATCTTCTTCTAGCATTGTACAATGCGGTAGCGATACGATCACGTGTTGAATTTATATCTACCGTGTATAGTCCACTCGGAGCGGTATCATCGACAGATGTTACTGATTGCATTTGGACCTTAGAAAGGTAGTTCTCATCTGCATCACACTGATCAAACTGCTTGTCTCGTAAGTTGGAGTCTCTAATAAAATTGTAAAACGCTATGCGAAAAAGAATAATTCTTTTCTGTGTAACTAGACCATAAGAAGGAATATACTTCAAAATGCATCACTTGTTTTTCAAGATACCAAAGACACGCTTGATAGCATTCTGTAGCGATGAGTTTTCATAGTTGACAATCTCTTCCCTACTTGTTGGTCTCCCTTATCGACGAAAATCTGGTATGTGATATGTGTTCTCCTTGAAAGGAGCCAAGAACCCTTTTCTATTTGGATAACCAGAATCAACAAGGTAATGTGTATCTACATATGAACAAAAAAATCAAACAGCAACAACAATGCATTTGTAACTATGTGTGTACCATGTAGACAAAGGTATAGAATATTACCACCAGGAGGGGTCGGGAACTATACTGGATACTTCTCAATAGAGCGTTGTAGAATGCGTATATCATGCGTCGAACCAGTCCATCCAGCAAAAACAAAGGTGAATCTCAAATCAAAGTCACATATCGCCAGAATATTCTGTGATGTGTAAACATGCCTTCCTGTATGGTAGCTAATTCTTCGGTGACATGAGCCTTCCTAAACATAACATCCTGTTGTTCCAAGTTGGCACGTGGACCATTCCTAAACCCTAGAGGCGCCGCCATTGATCTTCTCTGTTGGCCGCTGCCCCCCCTCCCTCCCGGCGGTGGCCGCCATGCCTGGCCGCTGAAAGTGGTGGATGGGCGTGCCCAGTATGATCCCCACGTGTGAGGGTCGACTCTAAAGCTTCGCACGTGGTGGAAAAGGCAACGGGACGACGATACCTACTACGCAAGGTGCTCTCAGGCGTGTGGATGCGAGGTATAGTGGAGGAAGCGGTGGAGGGGGTGTTGCAGGCCGGAGGCGGCGGCGCTAAACCTATGTGCTTATCGGAGCCGGTCAGCGGTGTGGGGAGCATTGTGTCAACATCAATAAAGGAGGTGGTCCTAGGGTTTCTTCCGCGCGAAGACAAATATTTGCTTGATGTCTGCCCTTGTTGATCTATACTAGAGAGACGAGTTCTGGAAGATTTAGTCGGCGAATACTCATGGGCGTATCATGACTAGAGATTGATGGATCAAAAGATATTCAGTCGTGCATACCCATGTTTTTCTGGCCATTTGGTTTCATAGGGAGCGTTGTGAATCTCTGCTATCTGTTATTAGCATGTGTCATGTCTTCGACGATCCATGGTGAAGTCAGAGGCAGAGAATGTCATGAAAGAAGGAACATGAGGGCTAGCGATGGTGATTAGAGTCTTTGTGGCGATAGGAAACTGGCTGAGTGATCTGTGACTGATGGCGCCCCGCACTTGTTGTGGGACGCTTCGTTGGAAACCCCAAGAGCATGGTATGAAGCAGCACAGCAGCAAGTTTCCCTCAGTAGAAACCGAGGTTATCGAACCAGTAGGAGGAAGGAAACGTCACACAGGTGTTGCAAGCAATGCGGAGATCTGCACAACACAAACTCAAGACTTTGCCCTAACGAATCAGTGAGGTTGTGAAGCTCACTGGTTTGCTGTAACAAAGGATTAAACGTATGGTGTGGAAGACAATGGTTTGCAGCAAGTAAACAAGTAACGGTGGAAGATGTATCAATGGTAAAGATTGGACCGGGGTCCATAGTTCACTAGAGGTGCTCTCCTTAGATAAACAACATGGCATGAAGAGTAAAAAAATTACAGCAGGGCAATTGACAGGAACTGAACAAGGCAATGGTTTGTACAAACCGTTAGAAGCCAGAACTATCGTGGGACGATGAGGGTTCCCACCCATATGCTTCATATCCTCTACGAATTACCAATTAATATGCACGCTTCGAGGATAACAGCCACGACTTGCACATCCGGCTTCACGCGAGAGAAAGAAGATACAGCTGCCTTCTCCGTCCCATTCCAAATCTCATGGTTAACGCGTAATATACGGCGCAAGAATCACTGGCAACATTGGTTGTTAAGTTCTAGGTGATATAATTCTGAATAGTGGTATTCCAACTGTCAGATTTAATAGATTAACTGATCACCCTGGATTAGTAACCAATAGTTCACATTATTATTGAAAATAGTGTTTTCTGACCTTTTTCAAATGCAGGTGATGACAACACTGGATTTGTAAAATACTTTATAGAAAATAAACAAAGGACATGAGCAAGTGTGAACTTGCCTTTTGTGATTGCAAGATTATACACTCACGGTCTTCGAGTCAGTATAAGATCCAAAATCTGAAATCAGCATCATTGGTCCGATAAGGACTAATGTTTAAAGAAGCAATATGCTGTTATGCATAAGTAATGTGATGCACGTTCTAAACGCAAATCCCGGGGATAACGTTGTCCTAGGGTTTGGATTCCGGAAATGGTTACTTTAGAATGTGTGGTCCTTTTAGATAAGTTCACACTTGTGCTTCTTATTAGGGCTTGTGAGTGTGTGTGAACAACACATATTTATGTTGCAATAAAATATACACCTATGAAATGCTCTTCAAGATTGTTTATAATTTAATTGTTTATCTTCAAACTTGACTGTATAAGTATAGTCATTTATAAATAGCTTAAGTGTTATTGTTCCTAGGTATACAAGTGAAGTATGAAGTAAGGTGGTTTTGATAATTTCTCATACATTGTATGAAGTGGCAAAATGAATAACTTTTGAAGAATAAATTTCTTTTCTAAGATTTAAACAATCTTTGTGGTTAGTTATTGGTGGTTGATGATATTTGTGTTTGCTTGAATAGTTTTAGCTTGAAATGATTTATAACTTAACTAGTTCAGACCAAAGTTAACTATAAAACATATAGTAATGTTTATAGTATTATATTTAAATTCTTGGAGACTAAAGTTAACTTTAAAATATAAATAGTTTTGAAAGTATGATACTTATAACATTTGTATCTTGGGTATTTGGAATGTTTCCTTTAGGTTACTTAATATTGGTGATTCTTTTACTTAGTGTAGTGGTTTCTTGATTTTATAATGGAGTAGTATCATTTACCTTTTTATAAATGAGTGGTTATAGTTTATAAACCAAAATATAATATTACTTAACTATTTATGGATTTATTATAGTGTGGTGGTAGTTTTTGTAATTTGGTGGTTAAAGTAGATAGGAATGATCTGATTAAGTCACAAGTTGTTCTTTAAGGTTTTTATTATGAATAGGAATCCTTTTACAATGTAGTCTTCACTTAAGGTTGAAGATAATTCTAAAATAAAAACATTTATAATGTTTTAATACATTATGGCTTCATATTATTAACATTTAAAATTAATACTATTTATGATACTTAATTTACTTATTTTCGGAATATTAATAAATTTTATTTATCCTTATATGAATTACTAATGAAGTAAATAAGTTTAAATTTGAGTTATTAAAATATTTGAATTTTTATTTAACTCAAAAGTAGAATATGAGATTTTTAACATGTAAATATTATTTTTGTGATCATTTTGGTATATTACATTTATTTTTGTGATTTATAATTAATACGATATGATTTTTATAATTCTTATTACTTCATAATTACTTAATAAATAATGAAAATTTAATTAAGTGAAATAATAATACATGATTATAATTTTAAATTATAATTCTTATTGTGCTAATATTTTTGGTATTCTATTTATATTTTTAATATTCACCATTATTTAAATATAAATTATTAAAGTTTTATTACTTATAAGACCTTTATAAAATAATATTTGTTTAAATAATTATCACAATAATATTTGATAATAGTTTTAAGTTATAGATTTTATTTTTCTAAAAAAATTCATATATTATACACATTTTTCTGAATTACAAAACAGAAGTTATTAATTAAACAACATTTAATTATTTATTTGATTTCTAGAGTATTAATAATTTAGTTTATAACATTTTATCTATTTCTTAAACAGGAAATACTTTTTACACCGCACCTAAAATTAGCCTCATTCACTGACTAGTGGGCCAGTGACCACCTCAGCGCGCTGTTTAAAGAAAATATATTTATTACCGACCCTGTCTTGACCCCGAGACAATGACATATGGGCCCAAGGACACGTCACTTCCCACGTGAGACAAAGACCAGTCAAACTAGCTGACGTGGTTCAAACCTGAGGTGAGCAGGACGTCACTCGAGTTGATCCTCACTGGTTGAGGATCGATCGATCGATCTGGTGCGCGCGCGGGGCTGTGACTAGGTGCGTTGGCAGAGGAGATCAAGGCGATTCTATTGGTGGTGGAGCCGCTATCTAATGGTCATCGGAGGGCAACCGGCGGCAAGCTTCTGCGGCGGCCAGCAGCGGTGCTCAACGAAACTAGTCCTACGATGAGATTTAGCAAGCGAAATTAGTGTCCAGAGATGCGTAAGCTTACCCTGATGACGATAGTGCGGTCGAGGAGGATTGGGGAGGCGTGACGACGGCGAATCGACGGTAATGGCCACGGCGGCCGAGGAAAAGGAATGCTCGATTTCACATGATTCCCGGCGAGCGGGCCTCCGTGCTTGGTCCTAGGTGCTTTAGTCCATGACGGCGCGTCCAACGGTGGTTACCACGAGGCGAGGGGTGGTCGGAGTTGGCCGGAACGATGAACTCCGACGAACTGGTTTTTTGGGTGAGGAAGGGAAGTGAGTCTGGAGAGCGAGATTGAGGATGAGGACGAGCAGGGATGTCGCGGTGGCCTTCTTATCCTCTCCTGGGGACGGCAGCGTTGATCTTGGCGCAAGAACGATGATGACGACATCGAGCGGCGGCAAGCTCCTCCAGCGAGCTGTCTGTGTGCGTGAGGATGACGACGACGTGCTGTTTTGCGGATAACCCCCTGGCGTTTCTTTCTTCTCAACCCGCAGTCCTTCCCTGGCCCCACTTGTCAGTCACAGGAGAGAAAGAGCTGGACTGGCTGTTGGGCTGTTGTGGGCTGCACCTAGGCGTCAGACAAAGAAAGGGATGTTGAGCCACGGCGAGGTAATGTTTTTATTTGTTTTACCTTTTTCTATTTTCTGTTTTCTTTTTCAGATTTGAATTTGATTTATATTTAGAACTTTTCTTTGTAGGATTTATTTGCTGGATAATTGCAATAATACTAAAATATATTTAGTATTATTTGTGAACTTTTATTATATAATCTTTTTGTATTTGTTTTTACTCAATATGAATCCCTTTTAATAATTTGTAGAAACTTTTCTTATTATTTTTCTCTCCTCTTTTAGTTATGGATTTCTTGAATGATGTATTCTTATTTGTTTATAAGACTTAACTCTAGTTGGCTCAGAGTTTGAATATAAATTTTTATATGTATAAAGATCCTATATCATTATTTGATGCATGAAATATGAAAGAAATTAATGTGGTTCTTACTACTTCCATTAAGTTGGAAAATGACCACGTATATATTCTATTATGATAAACAAAGAGGTTTAGGTTTTTGAATTATGAATGTTTACCCTAGGGTTTAGGGTTTTTAATATACTTAGATTCCTTTATGGATGTGAGTAAAGATTTAATAACTAAGCATATTGTTTTCTGTTTGGGATATTTGATGACATCACCTTTAGTACTTGAAAGTTATATCTTCAATGTTTTATAGAAAGGAATTGATAACGATACTCCTAAGCACATTTAATTCTGATGGTTGGAATTGTTAGAGATGTATTTATGTGATATGTTGTAGGAAATGTTCCTATCAAGTGATATAGATATACGAAGAGGAATTCTAAATATGAAATGAATATTATACTTGGTTTTAAGATTTAGAGTTGATTGTTTACCAAGAATTACTATCTTCCATAATTCATAATTCTAGACTTCTTATTAAGGAATTCCTTTCCTAGATAAACTGCCTTTTCTTATCTATCATCATGATGAACATGATGAGTTTTACTTCATAAGAATATTCTTATTCACTGATGAACCTTCTAAACTCATGGATGAATCCAATGAGTTTGATACTAAAGTATTTCATAACTTCCTCATATCCTTGCTTGGTTGTATCTACTACTCTACTGTTGATAGCCTTCCATCCAACAAATAGTTCCTTCAAACTCTACTCATAATCTTCTTTAATCATTTTTTTACTAATGTATTTCTAATAGTTGTATGCATCCAACTACCTTTCTCTAAAGTTGACTATCCTTGGAGATGAATAACACCACTCCTATAACTTTATGATATACTAGCTTTAATTGAATAATATCATCCTATATTCACTTTACTCTAATAACTCACACTCCAACCCTAAATTATATTTATGTGGCTTGCAATGACTACTCTAGGACAACTTATCTCTACTAAGGTTCCAATCATGTTCTACCCACCAGTATTACTTATACTAAATATAAGCATTCAATATTGGTGGCTAAAGCATCACCATTATAATCCTTTGATCATTTATTACTTAAGTTCTTAGTTGGCTAAGCAAGGCTTTATCAATCCCACTTTTCCATTGTCTTGAAATTATCTTCATAGTATCTCATATTGGATTAAGGTTATTAATGGACTATACCCCCTTTAAAAGATTTAATTAGATGTTATGATAAGATCAAGAAATAGTAGATCAAGGATTGATAGTTAAAGAATTTGTGAATCAATGGGGAATTACACAACATTGATGAACAACAGATATTAAGATAAGTTCCATAAAGATTGCTATAGAAAGAAAGATATATAGTGGATGATCTTGACTTAGTCTCTTTCCAACTCCAACTCATTAAAGAGTTTAAGGTTAGGTATTACTATGACACTCATAGTAAGAATAGATAAGAATAAGATAGATCAGCATTAATCATTGCATTTTTTATTATTTTAATGGTAATCTTAACTTAGTATTCCTAGGTTTATATGATGAATAGTATGGTATGATCCCTTAAGGATCCTATATGAATCATTTAAGCAATGTATTATGAGTGCCATTTTATTATATCTGGTCTACCCTTAGACCAAATCATGTTTAACCAAATAAGGTTTTAGCAAAGGTCATATTGAAACTTATCACAATTAACTTGATGATCTACTTCAATTCCATCAAGTTAAGAGAAGTTTCAATCAATTTGATAAGTTCAGTTTTAAAAGTGCGAAAATTATTCAGATTTTCTATCCATGAATGCAATGCACACATCTGGGTTCAGCTTATTTCTAAGCTCTAATGCTGGGATGTTACAGTTGCTACAAGAGGCGGATGCCGTTGCTACAAGCATCACTGCAATGACATCTTCTTCAACGCTGGCAGCTTTTTTTTGCTAGAAATATGTGTAGATTTTTGTTTGCTACCACAGTTTTATGTGTCTGCTATAATAGCGCAAATGTTTTGCTACAATGTCTCGTGACGAATGGCTCCGACGAAGTCGTGCTTGCTACATTAGTATATTTTTTTGCTACCAACGTTTTGTGGTTTTGCTACAATAGCGTAATTTTTTTGCTACGAGGTCTCCAGCGAGGTTTTTTCCGGCGAGAGTCTCCGGCGATGTCTCCGACAAAGTCGGTTTTGCTACATTAGGATATTTTTTTGCTACAAGGTCGCCGGCGAGGTCTCTGGTGAACTCTCCGATAAGATCTAGTATGTTTGTTCTTTTTCTAAAATGAACCGTTTTCTGCTACATGTAGCAAAACCGGGACTATTTGTAGCAAAAGCGGGTATGTTACCGGGATTTGGGGCTTTTTTAGAGGACACGTGTCAGCAAGAGGACCCGGAGGATTTTGGGGAATTATCCCCCGGGGGACGCGTAGTACGACCCTTGTACTTTTGATCTGTGTCATGTATTTTCCCTTTGTTTGGTTCACATGCAAGACTGGTTGTGATCACATTGCACTTCCATATGGTGAGGTTACCATCACCATACACATGAACACACAATCCAGAACAACAAGCATGATCCCCACAAAGCATGAACAATACAAGCAAAAGGGGATCACAGTTGATCATGAATAGATGAACACCCTTAGCAGAAACAACACAAGTACGAATTAGTCTTAACAAGCATGATCGTTGACAAAAGAGGATCATAGTTTAACGTACCATCATGGTGTTAACCTACCACCACATCAGAAATGGGTGTCATCCTGCCACTACCACCAATTCACCGTCAGCAGTACAACAAGGTGCAACTGAATAGTTAACCATCACAAATTTTCTTGATCTTTTTAGGTTTATCCTTGTTAGCGTCATTGTCTTTGAATAATCCATAGAGTGCATACTCTAGTTTCTTCTTTTCCTCCTTTAAGATCGCCCGGTCCTCATCCCATTGCTTCTGCTTCTCTTTGATTACATCAGCCTGGGATTTCTGCATGTTCTTCAGCATCTCAACCTCATTCCTCAACGCTTCATTGTTGTTATTTATCCGAGACAAGTTATCCTCTAACGTGTTTTTCTCTGTTTCTTCGATGAACTTCTTCACATCAACCATCAAGCTTGAGTACTTTTTGTCAAGCTTATTCTTCTCATCAGACAGTTGCTTCACCAGCTGCGAATTCTCAACCTTCTTGGTGATTCTTGCACTGCTTGTATCATCATACATTCCCCATAGCTCTGCAAGTGCATTCTTCGTAGCATTTGGTCATTCATTGTCTACCTAAGCCACAAACCCACAATTTTCGACCTCATGCAGGTCAGAAATTCGTTGACACAAACCTACTGCTTGCTAGAAAAGTGAATGGCAATACAAGGAGCTAAGCACTTACATTCTGAACTTGGTAGAGGTAGAATCTACGTCCTGTGTTGGTTCCTTCAAATGCAACACGCCTGGCAGGCTCAAGTTTGTGGAGGCGACAGAGCTCGGGACAATCTTTCGCTATGCCATAGAAACTATGATTTTCGAAGGAGTCGGGAGCATAGTCCATGTATGTGATGTTCTAGCACACCAAATCGAGTTCATATGATTGTAAATCGAGGATTCATAACTCTCTACTGAACCATAACCCTATGAAAGAATTGGGGAAAAGTGGACTTACCCCTAGATATGATTGGGAGGAGTTGTCATCGTCATTCTAGCTCGACATGGCCACCACCCTATCGGTTTTGTCTTGTCGGGGGCGTTGTCGCTGTCGGTGGCCGGATTTGATCGGGGGAAGGAGAACGAGGAAAAGGTGGATCTAGTTTCAGCGGTGAATGGGTAGGGTGTGTCTCGGTGGGAGGTGAGGAAAAGGGTCCTGCCCCTTTTCCAGGCCAGCGGGAATCTCCCGCCTACGCCATCATCGTCCGAGCTCGTGCAGGGGAGCGCCGGTTTTGCATCCAACAGGCGCACAATGAGGGTGGCTTGCTAGAAAACCTAGGCCTGGCTTCGGACTGCTTTACGGTTCGCGCTGGCATAGCCCAACCTCCTCATGCAGGTAACCAAACGGCCCAATTTTGCCTCCCGCTGGTCTGCCCGGAGGGTATGTAGGCTACCAAACGTGCCTTTTCTCTATGCTAAAGCCAAACCGGACCTTCTGTGATTAGGCGGTGGTGGACCACATAAATGATCCATTTTTAAATATGCTCAAGCAATTATAGGGATATTAAAACCGAGTCAAAGAGGAGGCATGTCATGATCTATGAATTTTCAGCCGTCGGATCATGCCATCGATTGGTTTTTAGACATTGGATGATCATCAAATCCCGCATCGGCTGATTTATCCCTTAGAGACGCTTCTCTGTGCATCAATCGACTTTCTGTAGCGAATTCAGCCCAAATACGTACTTGATGCATGTAAAATGCATCCATGAACTTTGTCGTTTATTGCCTTAAAATTATTATTATTTTGCAATATTATTATATTTATTGGGACTAACCTACTAGTAGTTGTAAAGGTGCACAAGTTCTTGTTTTATACTTCGTTGTGTAGGAAATACACAAATATGAAAGGAACCCGCTCATTAGGGTGAAATGTGGAAATTCCTAGAATTTGTCCCTGTAGAACTCTATTTAAAGATTGTCAGAAACGACCCCAAATATAACGACCAATGAAAAAAATGTAGAAAGGACAAAAGCAGAGTCTGCATGCATTTTTATAGCCATATTACTGCGGAGGACAGAAGCAGTTTCAGGATTCCGAAAATATGTGATGTGGTTGACTCAAACTCCTTCCATCTTCGAGGATTTCGGCCCAACCATGACTTGATAGACTCATTAAGGACAGAGGGGACTCCTAGGAAGGTTCTACAGATGCCCAAGATCCCTTGGATCAAAGGGGCATCAATCTCATGGCCAAGATTGCATATCCACCACTATATATTGAGGGGAAACCCTATTTTTGAAGGCATCCACCCATAGCCACAAAATTCCCCCTCCTTGGAAGCCCCCATGGAGGGAGAGAAGCTCCTCCACACTAACACCATCTACAAGGAAGAAGAAGGGGCCAAGGGGCGATGCCCCCAAGGGCAGTTGCCGCCATAGGAGGGCGTTGGGGCCTCCCTGGTGCCGGAGCTGCCTCCATCCATCGTCGGCGCCGCCTCTTCCCCTTGGGGAGGCTCATCTCCATCACCATCTACTACACATCCCATCACCCACACTGTAATCTCTTGGCAAACATGATGTATGATGCAGCATATTATTTTCTCATGATCTATTGTATGACTATGTTGATGTTTGAGGAGTGAATTGTTATGAAAATTGTGATCTAGTTTTTTTGGTTGCATACAAGTATATGTTATCTTCTATGATGATATTGATGCACTAACATGTGAGTGCACACATACGTTGGGGGATGCACAAGATTGTCACTGTTGCATGTGATAGGATGAGAGATAAACGATATTTGACAGAAGTCGAATCCCAAGTCTAAGAAATATACGTAGTATTAATTCATGGTTAATTAACGGGGGTATTATCATGGGGGCCTTAGATCTAAATACGGTGGTTGGAATTTATGTCTTAATATTCTCTTGTTTGATCTTAATTGGCCTTGGAATCAATCACTAGTGATGTATTTGATCATATCTATGGCTACACCTAGTTATGGCTTCTCCTAGAAGAAACAATAAAAAGACTATATATGTGCTTCACTAATTGTGAACACCAAATGAATGAAATAACAATTTGCCTAAACATTTTCTCCCATAGATTATCCACATCCACTCCACTAGCTCCACTTCATTTGCATTATTTTACCTATACTTTATTGTTTTCTAGATAATACCAAAAACAACCCACACACTTTAGATTTTAGCTTTGTATAGAAGGCCATATAAGTGGGTTACAGGACTTTAGAGAATAGATAGTTTACCTTCAGCTTCTCGTGGGTTTGACACTCAAATACTTATCGAATTGTACTACAGTGATCCCCTGCACTTGAGGATTATCAGTACTCAGCCCACTACTTTGGGCCGCGTCGGAGTAGCGTACATCAGAAGCATCAACCCAAAATTTCCGCATAGTGCCAAAGAAACCCGTGCATCTATTCAAAAATCCCTTCTTGTTTTTTCGAATGCAAAATTCCTCTTCTATCCCTGACCCGGATACAAGGACCAGAGGAGCACTGCAATAATAGAGGGGTATAGGTGGTAAATACGTGTCATCCCACCTATATCCCCAGATCGCCTCTTCGATGCCCACCCTCCTTCGACCTCCACCTTCCTCTAGATGCTTCACCGCCAGTCCTCTCTTCCATACCGGAGCTCCTTCACCGTTGGCCCTCGCTTCCACACGGGAGCATCTTCAACGCCGGTGCTCTTTTTCACACCGGAGCTCCTTCACCGCTGGTGCTCTCTTACACATGGGAGCATCTGCACTGCCCAATGCACCAGATCCACGTCGAAATGCCCAGCCGCTTCCCCCGCCGCCCTCTTGCCCGCCCCCGCCGCACAACGGTAATTTATCTTTCTCGTTTGCTTTTTTGGTACTCGTTAGCTACGAAATCTTTAGAATATTGCTCAATATCCTGCATGCTATTGCCATTTCATTTGCTCCCACATCTGGTAGTTCTTATCCACGTCATAAGCTTGTCGCTAGTATTTCCTTTCTTACATTCTCACACTATTGGTATATTCCTGCAATACAAACTCGTAGATGCTATTCTTTCTGATCGCTCGAATGGGTTATGGGAACAACTCATAAAGAAACCAACACTGACAATTTAACGCCAATCGAGGCTAAAGTGCGAAGTTTCTGTGTGTTACTTAGGCCATTTTCTTGTCATGTTAATAAGTTATATTATGTGTGTATGCATATTAAGTTAATAAGTCATTCTACCTGAAAACTTGCCATGACATTTCCATTCATGTTTTGTTGTGTTTCTATGTGAATGCTGAATTCAAAAAGTGTCCATCTAGTCAGTTTTAATACTATCTTTTTTGTGTTTTCAATTGCTTTCATCCTTCCAAACCAGCTAGCTAGTTTGAATCATACATCTGGTCATCTTTAATGCTATCTTTTTGGTGTTTTTCAAATTCTTTCATCCTTCAAAAATAGCTAACTCGGTTTTAAATGCCATGCCTTAATGCAGAGAAAAGACAATGGAGTACACGGACTAGAGTTCCAGATGCTTGACTCAGATACTACTGGTAGATTGACTAGAAGTCGCACCCGCTTGAGAAGGATCTACTATCAACCTAAACGAGCTACTGTAAGTTCAAACTTACTTAAAGCTTATGTGTCACCCTTAAGCTTTTTGGCTTGTGGACAAGGTCCACTATGTATAGTACATAGATAGCTCTTAAGTTGCACGTTTTGGCTTATGGTGTGATTTATTCATACATAGTGGATGCCCAGCATGTGCATCATTGGAAATTTGGGGTGTCTAAGAGAGTATTTTTCTTACTAGACCTAGGTTTAAACACTAGAGAGGGTGGGTCTAGCTAAGTTTTTCTAGAGCCCGGGTCTAGTACAAGACCTATTACTTTTCCTCTTGTTCTTTGTTTTAACCCCTTTCACCATATTTTACTAAGCTGAAGTTAAAACCAAGTAGGAGTACTCGGAAGGCAGGACTAAAAGTTGTGATCTCTTTTCTCATTCATCCTCCCATTGTATTTCTGAAGCAAACAACTTACTTATCAGTCCATCTAAAACACCTTTTGTAGGTGATAGATATATGAAGGTCGTGTTACATGCAGAAAAAAGGGTTTAGCTGCTCTTAGATCTGTAGTTGAAATGTTAAAAAAGAGGACAAATGATACATTAAAGCGAATTACCATGTACTAATCTCTTATTGAGAATACCAACACTTTGTAATTATTTAAAATACAAATCTTGTTTAATAATCTGTTGTAATAAATTTGTATTGTTGTGTAATAAGTAGTTTAAATTTGCATATGTATATTAATTTGCGTCTTGCCATTCCTGTGTTGTTATGAAAAATAAGTCCGTGCTTCCAAAAAAAGTCCAAAACAGTAACATGCCAGAACAAAGCGATCAATGAAACAACATGAGTATGAATAGTTAAAGACCGAAAGATTAAAAGTCCAAAACATTAAAGGGCCAAACAGTAAAAGGATAGAACAGTAAAAAGTTAGAACATTAAAGGACCAAAACAGCAAATGACCATAACAACAAAAAAAATCGTAACAGTAAAAGGCTAGAATAGTAGCAGGCCAGACAGTGAAAGGCCAGAACAGTAACAGACCTGAAGAACCAAAAAGCCAAAATAATAAATGGCCTAAACAATATTAGGGCCAAAATCATGTCATGTTGGAATAGCAACATGTCTGAATACTAATAGATCTAAACAGTAAAATACCAGATGGTCAATAGACAGAAACAACAAATGGATAGATTTATAGCAAGCCAGAATAGTAAAATGCCAGATTTACAGCATACCGGAACAATAGAAGGACAAATTCACATCATGCTGGAATAGTAAAAGGTTGGATACACAACATGCCGAAATAGTGGAATGCCGGATTGACAGCAGGCCGGAACAGTAATGGGCCAACGTGGCATAGGCCGCAAGTGGCCGCACAATGTTGGGTTGCCATGGGCCTTAAATAGGCCGAAACAGTAACAACGCTACTAGGAAAACGGCTATCAGTGGCACATTGGATTTGCACTTCTGTGACGCATATGGGAATACGCCACTAAAGTAACACCACTGAATTGTAATTCTGTGGCACATATTTCCAATATGTGCCACAAAAGTGTTTTTCAAAATAAAAAAGTAGACCAGATCTCTAACTTCTGTGGCGCATATTGCCAATATACGCTAAAGTTTTTTTTTTCAAATTTCAAGAAAACACCCGGCCAGATCTGGCCAGAGGTGGGGGTCGCGGGGGAGGGAAAGATGGTGGCCGAAGGAGGAGGTCAGCAATGGAGGAGAGGAGGAGGCCACAGATGGAGGAGGGACTCGCCGGAGTAGGAGGTCGCCAGAGTAGAAGGAGGCGGCCGGTGGAGGAGGCCGTCGTCGGAGTAGGAGGAGGAGCTCCCCGGGATGGAGGAGGAGAGAGGAGAAGGAGGATCTCACCGGGGTGGTGGAGGAGGAGGAGGATAAGGTGAGGAAAAGGGGAGGAGAAGGAGAGAAGAAGTGGAGGGAGGAGAAGTGTGGAGGAGAGGAATAGGATAAAAGAGAGGGAGAAGGGGCGTCAACAGGATTCAAATTTCAAATCCCGCCCAAGACTTCTATGGCGCATATGGGATAAATGTGCCACAAAAGTTTCTCCCCCTTATTTATTTTTTGCAGAAAAAAATCTTCTTTCTGCCATAACTTTTTACTCTTTTCGAATTTGGGGAATTTGTGAAATCTTCAACGGTTTCCAGCAGTTGAAATCGAGTAGGAAATTTCGAGACGGTTATTTTGATATATTAAACTTTTTCCGACGTCGTATGCAAAAGTTATGGCTGTTTTACCGTGTCATGATCCTTTTTTTGCAAAATACATTGAAATTCATGTTTATCAATTTTCCCTACAACTATACCCTTAAATATAACTATATCTCAAAGGAATTGTTTTTATCATTTTGTTTATTTTTTACAAAAGTTAAAAGGCGATCCAAGGTGGGAGTGATCTGTTTTCCCACATTTTCTGTGGCGCATATAGACTTATGCGCCACAAATGGTTTGTCAACAAGATTCTATGGTGGGACCTATCCTCACTTTTTGTGACGCATATGGTCGTATGAGGCACATAAGTTACAACTTCTGTGACGTATATGCCCAACTCAGGTGTTGGCCCCACCAAACTTCTGTGATGCATTATTTCCTCATATACGCCAAAGAATAGTGAAGTTCTCTGTGGTACATTGCCTGAAATGCGCCACTGAGATTTGTCGGTGGCGCATGGTCACGCATATGTACCATAAAATATCCTTCTATCTATAGCTAGTGTCGGGCCTCACCAAACTTCTGTGGCGAATAGTAATGTTTTTTGTGACGTATTGCCTGAAATGCGCCACTGAGATTTGTCTATGGCGCATGGTCACGCATATGTGACAAAAAATCCTTCTATCTATAGCTGATTTTCTAGAGTGCGGGCCTAAAAGTTTATGGCCCACACGACGGAATTTTTTTTTAAAATAAACTTTGGCTAGTCCAACAAATTTTAGTAAACTAACCCTTGTGTGTGTAACGTCCAGTTACACTTTAGGGTATAACCCCTTTTACAAAAAAGTTACATTCCACGATGTTTAACGCTCTTTACAAGAAGTTACACTCCAAAGTGTAATTTAGGTTAGTCTCGCGAATTTAATTTCTTCGCACTGTAATGGGTTAATCTCGTGATTTCTTTTGGGTGAGGTTATTTTATAAATATATTTGGCATTTTACCACCTTTGTGAAATATTTTTTTATTATACTATAAGATATGTTTTTTGGGTGCCATATATGGGCCGGGTTGGGCCGTATATTTCAGCCGGTGGAAGAGATGGAATAGGAAGAGAGGAGGAGAGGAGTCGAAGAGCTTGCTGGGCCCGTCGGTTGCAGATAAAAAGGTTGTGTCTGTCTCCGTTGGGTGCCAGCAGCCAAGGGGGGAAATACCAAGTCCAGCGAAGAAACCCTAGACACCGCCATCGCCGCCGCCGGCTGTGATAACAAGCCGAGATGGCGCTGCGCTCTTTGCTTAGGAAGACGCCGGCCCTTGGTGTCAGGTCATGGCCGACGGCGATGGGGGCCTTCCAGAAGCTGTCGCCGGCGGCGGGCTCTCGACTTGTCTCTACAGATCTCCCCTCCGCAGAGGTAAGCAAGTCGTCAGATCTGCTTCGATTTTGCTCTGTTTAGATAGATTGGCTAGGCCGATCCAGAGATTAATTTTGCCCATTGGGTTAATTTTATTTGTATAGGAGGGGCGAAAAGTTTATTCTCAAGAGGAAATAGATCAGATGCGCGCAGAGTTCGACGAGACCATGAAGGAAATTAAACGTGACATTGCTGCTCTTGGTGAAACTTGCAGGTTTGTTCCCATGCTTTGAGCACCTCCTCTTGACTCGAGACCTCTCTTCTCTCGAGTGAGATATACTCAAACATTGCCTTGTGTTTTTTGCAGGGCTGGTGATGCTGAAGGCACGGAAAGGTTTCGGAAGCAACATGAGAACATTAACAGGACGTGCAATGTTATTCTCCTTCTCTGCGTGCCAGCAACCATTCTTCTTAGTCGCATATAATCTAACTGTAATAATGTATAATGGACATGCCTCGTATCTATATGGATTAGCCCTGTGTTGTATGGTTTCAATCTCGGCATGCCTCGATCTATATGGATATGCTGACGAATACTGAATCCCTAT
Source organism: Avena sativa (assembly GCA_916181665.1). Taxonomy (NCBI): domain Eukaryota; kingdom Viridiplantae; phylum Streptophyta; class Magnoliopsida; order Poales; family Poaceae; genus Avena; species Avena sativa. The sequence goes on from OV702294.1 coordinate 183,014,853, forward strand.
GCGCGAGGGTGTGCAAAGTAGTACTACCCAAATTCACCAATCATGCTCAATGCTGTTTCTTAAGAAGCATTACGAAGGGCAAATTTTGGCAAAAGTTAAATTAACGAAACATAAATTGGTGCCGCGGCATCTGGAGGAGCTAATGGGGCAGAACATAAGTCACTTTTTCATTCCAGGCATTAGCTTGTTCACATATACGTACCTGTTTGTCAGATACAGAAACAGTATGGGTGTACAATTTGTTGGATTATATCGTTCAGCTCTAGCAAGCTTTCATGAGCAAAGCATGGAACAACATGAGATCATTAGTTCAGTACATCGTTTGACACTTCTAGGGATTAAGCGAGCCTATAGAACATTCATCTGAACGATTTGCGGAAACACCCAGGTAGGAAGATAAACTACATGTACGGTTACAGATCAACTATCATCATCAAAGAAAATCTCTCGAGGGTTACACACAGGGGCGGACCTGGGCCCCGGGCAGCCCGGGCTACAGCCCGGGTCGTGGCCCATGCAGTACAGATACTCCTCTTGTTAATTTCTCAAAAATTTTGGACCTCCAGCACCCAGTCCGTGTCGTTGGGCCAGCCTGACCAGGGCTAATCGTACAAGCCCACCAAAACAGCGAGCAAGACATCACTAGCGCATGTTCTTTCTCTCGGAAGAAAAAAGAACTAGCACTGGAACCAGCAGCTCGCTTATCCGTTCATATTCTGTTGCTAAAATAAAAAGAGTGTTCGTTCCCAATCGCCGCCTGGAGCCCTTGAACAACCGCGACCTGTCTACTTGATAACGCCGCCGCCACAGCGTTGTTCGAGATCCCAACCTGCAGAGCCGCCGCGAAGCGCTCTCGCCTGTCGCTGCCCACGCAACGCTGCACGAGCGCTGAATGATTGTGTTCATTCATCAGCGCATCGCCTCGGTCTATCCGGCTTCTTACTCGCTCTGTTAGGTAATTTTTTTGTTTCTCATAGAGAGCCTGATCTCTATAGAAGGGACAAGGGAGGAGCCGATTTCAGTCCTAAAACTGCTACAATTAGATCTAGCTGATTGTGGATTAATTTACTTATCTTACACAATGTGATTACATAGAAGACAAAGGGGACAAAGTGATAGAAGGCACATTCATCAATTTTGTTTTCCATCGGTCTTGATCCAAATAATTATTTTGCACTTTTGATAATAAATATTATCAGGACATATTTGAGAATAATGGTGATTGATGAATCACTACGCTATATTAAGCGAGACATATTCACAAGAATCCATAATAAAACTTAGGAGTGTTTTACTATGATTGGGAATTCTTATGCTAGGATCAGAGCAAATCTTCATCATTTAGATACTAAAAATAGTCTTACTTTTTCGAGATTTTCACATTGACCCTTTAATAATTGAGCATATATTTTACATCATTTATGCATTTGTAGTCTGCTTTTGGCTATATATTATGTTATTGGGAGAGGATGAGAACGTAAAACATTTACATGGTTTTTGCACAACCTAATTAGCCCTGGTCATACCTAAATTCTGGGTCCGCCACTGGTTACACATTGCAAATAAGATTCACAGTACATACATTATATGTTCGTGGTTTTGTGCACATAGTTCTCATTCTCTGGATCAATTAAGGTATAGTGAGGATATATTCTACAACCCCATAGAAGCAAAAATCCACCCCAAATTTGAATACTTGATTGCATAGTATGCGGAGTTTATTTGTATTCATTCACCGTCACAAAGACGAAATAGTATGCCTGAAATTTTCAAATGCATGTTCATAATCCATGATCTCATATAGGATAAAAATGTGAAAAATAATTCTATGGGACCTGGTCTACGGATTTATATGCGTGCACCAACTCGTGCAATTGACACGTGGCATTATAACAATTTAGATCTAAAAATAGACAACCAAAGTTTGTACTTTTTCTCTTTTCTGGACATATGTCAAATGCAACAGTCGGTCCACGCAGATAGATTTGTGGACCTGGTCCCATAGAATTATTTTCCTAAAAAATGATATATGTCTATGCATGACAATTTTTTTGGAAATATGAAAACACCTATTGGAAGTTCAGAGTACATCACGACAATGAATTTATGTAGCTAGATGGTTGCTTGCTTACTTTATTCTAATAGCACTGTGTCCTCAACCTATGAATACGTCCCATCTCTCTACTCTTGTTTTAATTTAGGATGCAGGTCCAAATACTTGAGTAGAGGGTTCCATGTACACTGGAATAAGGTTTAAATTCAGTTCTACCATAGCAAGAAAGGTAAAGAAATCCAAACATCCGGTCTAAACGAACTACCTTGGAACCTTTGGCATATAAGGCTAAAACCAGGCATCCAAAGTTCGAAACACCATCACCATATGTTAAAACTGTTATATAACAACCCACCTATCGTCAAACAGGGTACATGCCCCCACTCAAAACATGTGAGCTCCAGCCAAATATTAAAATTAAAATTTGTTGTTTTTTACCCACACGTAACTGGAAACTTATTGCTGAGATCCTACGAGCACAATCTAAGCAGCATGCAAGTTAAGATAGTATGGCACGTTTTGACAAAATTTAGGAACAGAGAGGCTCATTCAATTCCCATCTCTGCAATCGCCTTTGCAACTCTCTACGTGAACAATTTTAATAAATATTTAATTCACCGAATAAAATTAAAAGATAAGGACAATGTATATATATTTCTCAAAGAAAGAACATGCAGTTGGATTCGTGACGTGGAGGCCATCTCCAATTTCCTCGGTCGTTTTAGCATAGTGAATCCAGTCATCCTGATCAAATGGGTCCTGAATCGAGCCAATTGAGCAGCAGCAGCTTCCCATCAGCTAGCAAATAGGTATGATGAAACTAAATTCCATTTGCGTGAATGCTGCTAGCTAGCTCCATCTTTGAGAAATGATTCCGAGAGATTGGCTGCTCCGTTTTGTGCTCTATTTAAACCTAAGGGAAGATGGATGTGGCCTTTTTACATTCGTGTGATGGTTGCCGTTGGAGCATCACCGAGATGGGCATGAGCATGCGATGAACAGAGAGGCTTGCTAATGGCCAAAACCTGAAACAAAAGGGTTGTGCGGACAGAAAAATTGCCAGGATGATGTTAGCGGGGAGGCTTGTCGCCGGAGCGGCGTAGAGCTGATGGAGAAGCACGGGAAGGCAAGGGGCTGTGGGGCGGTGGACGGGGAGGCGTCGAAGGGTGGTTGGAGAGCCGTTGGGACCGACGCCAGCGCCGCGGGGCTGTAAGACGAGGTGATGGGGTGGGGGTTGTTGGGAATATTCCCAAGAGGCAATCATGTATGATGAGATTTCCCATTGTATTTATAAAGATATTAAGTAGTACTTGTATAAACATCTGATGTGTATCATTGAATATGTGATTCGGTTGTGGAACTATGCATTCATGTTGTTTGTACTAAATATCCTTGGTCATTGAGGTTGTGCTGGACACATAACTTAGACCAATGTGAAAGTTGGTTTGATGACTCGGTTCCACTTGTCATGGGCATGGAGATGCTATTCCAATTTACACAGACTCGGCTAAAGAGTTTAGCGAGTCCGATTGACCCATATTGAGGTACAACGAACAAGTTGTCATTTGTATATCTCAATCAATGTAATCTTTAGACCTGAGGTTATTGCATAGTCCGAGTTGAGGATCACCGACTTAGGTTGATCCGTAACTGGGCAGTTACAAAGGCAGAATTCGGGTCGACTGAGAATCAAGCTGTGTGATGTGAATAACCAAGATGGGATTTTGCCCCTCCACTTGGAGAGATATTCTCTGGGCCCTCTTGTGAGATATGATTTGGAAAGCATGGCCATGCACGACTCGGTTAGGTGTTAACCGAGGCGATCGACTAAGAGTTAGTCGGGTGAATCACTTATCTCGGATCAAGAAGAGAGTCAGACTATTTAAGGGATGACAATTATTCGCCTATAGTCTGACAAGGTATATCGTGAGGCAAAAGGGACTCGGACGTAAGTCGCATTGGAAAGGCAAGTCATCATGACTCTTTGGTACTTGGGATTCGGCACGTTCTGCTAGGAGCCGCTACCGACTGATCGATTGAGAGTCGGACTCCAATCGTGTCCAAGTAGCCATGAGCCTGCGGGGTCACACACTTAAGAGCGGGAGCAAGTTCGGATTGGATCTGAACCTGTAATCTGGTTGGGTTGGACCTAAACCGGATTAGGACCGAGTTAGTGAGTTGGACTCACGGTGACTAGTGTTATATGGGCTTTAGTGAATGGGTCGCGCGAGCAGAGCACACATTCACTCCCTATATATAGTGGAGCACCGTAACCCAGAAAGGTTAATCGTTGTTCGGTTAGGTCATTCCATGTGTTGGAAACCCTAGCTCCACAGCAGTCTAGCCGTCATTACGAACCTAGCAGTTCGCCGCCGGTGCTCCTCCTTGTACGTGTGGATACCAGCAGAGGTGTTGTGCGATCAGCACCATGACGATCAGATCGTGAGGACTGCACTGCATCAACTCACGTGCTTCATCAGTAATCCGCAACTACGCGTCTAGTGGTAAACCTCGTGGCCTTCTACCTCGGCTAGATCTTGGGATCACCACGTTAGAGGAAAAGTTTTGTTTGATCTTTGCGTGGCCCTACAGTGGTATCAGAGCGATAGCTTCTGGTTTTAGGCTCGAGATCTCGCATATGTGATATGCGGTAGGATGTAGATAAGATCTGTATGTTGTTTTGGTGGTCGATCTATGAGATAGATCAGTTTTGTACGAGGTTGATTGGATCAACTGTACTCGGGGAATGGTAGATCTGATTTCCGTGATCATACTGCTGAGGTCGTGGAACGACATACCCCTACCGGTCGGCTTCCGCCATCGGGGTAGACTGTGACACGTAAATCCAAAGGCGATGATCAAAGATCAAAAAGTTTGATCGAATCGGAACAATGGTTGGAAACCATGTCCGGATCGTAGATGAGATCTACATTTTCGGAGAAATCGTCGGGCGCTGCCCGCACCCACGAGGGTCGCTGCCCCTTCGATCCCCGCCCGCTATCCGGATAGCGGGACCGCCGGCTTCGCCCTGTCGTAGCGCCTTAGATGTCGTTGCGAGTTTTAGAACGCCGGTAGATATTGTATCTATGCATAACTTGTTTTTGCGGGAAGTTATGAATGGTATGGTTCATGTGCATGTGATGTATGTGTGTAATCCATACGTGATCTGCGAATCACGGTTTTTGTCAGCCGGCTGGAGCCTAGGTGCTATCATTTTATTGTATAACAACCTGCGTGTCGGATTCTCTATGTAATTTACTTTACTAAGGTAGTGTAGCTGTTTAGAGAACCCGGAAGGCATGCAAGGCGTTGTACATGTCGGCGACATGGAGTAAGACGACAAGGGGCAAGAGTTTGCACGAGCCGGATTACAGGCTTTGTGGAGATAGAGATCGACATGAAGAGAGCCATACCATTTCACATTATAATTGCTTTATTTTGTGTTATTGTTATGTCTCTGTTTTACCTCTATTAGATAGTCGGTAAAATTTTATCCCTCAAAGAAGGTCTAGTCGGTTTTCCCGCCAGTGTTTGCACCATCACAAGTCGGACATTTTTGGTAGTGAGCTCATAAAATTGAGGTGCTGCCAATTCTTTCCGACTAGGTGGGTTCGAGTCAGACTCTTACTGCGGAAACACTCGGTAAGCTAGACGGGTCTATCACAACGGTTGTGGGGCTCGGGGAAAAGTCGGATGGGAGCTGGGGCATGTGATGCCACCCGTCCAACGGGAGTCGTATGAGATACAATTGGCAAGGAGTTGTCTACCTAGATCACTTGGTGGCTAGCGGTGATGCTAAAGCTCACTAGCCGACTTGCTTATTTAGGATCCTGAATCACTAAGTAACCATCGGAGGGGTGTTGGTTCTAGTGGGAGCATAAAATATTAAAGTATTTAATATGCTTGCTCTTTTATGAATACATGTCTTAAGTGTTTTGCATATTTTCTGTTGTAGATCATGGCACCAAGTAGCAGTCACTCTCAGATATCCGGTTTTGCGTTGAGAACTATCCTTGAGAAAGATAAACTGAACGACACTAATTTTACCAACTGGTATCGAAATCTGAGAATTGTTCTCAAACAAGAAAAGAAGGACCATGTCCTAGACAACCCACTTCCAGATGAGCCAAATGAGAATGCAACTGTCGCTGCCACCAATGCCTACCGTCGGGCTAAGGATGAGTCCACAGATATTAGCTGTCTTATGCTTGCTCACATGGAACCGGACTTGCAAAAGCAGTTCGAGCATGTTGAGGCCTACGATATGATCGAAAGCCTCAAAAGTATGTTCCAGGCTCAGGCGAAGATTGAGAGGTATCAAGTCTCTCAGGCTTTGCTGAGTTGCAAGCTTAAGGATGGTGATCCACTGAGTCCGCATGTGATCAAAATAGTTGGTTACGTGCAGTCTCTAGAGAGGTTGGCTACCCCATAAGCGAAGAGTTCGCTACAGATATAATTTTGAACTCTCTTCCTAGTGCATATGGACAGTTCATTTCGAACTACCACATGCATGGTATGGATAAGAAGATCAATGAATTACATGGGATGCTCAAGCAGGCAGAGGCGGATCTCAAGAAGGGCGCCAGTCAAGTGTTGATGGTGCAGAATAAGGCTAAGTTCAAGAAGAGTTCTTGGACTAAGAAGAAGGCTAAGTCAGGAGGAAAGCAGGCTCAGGACCCGGTCCCAAGCACTTCCTCGGGGACTAAGCCATCTCCTTCAGCCTGATCCACTTGCTTCTATTGCAAGGCGGATGGCCACTAGAAGAGGAACTACAGCAAGTACTTGGCTGACAAAGCCAAGAGTGGAGGTATGACTTCCGACTCAGGTACACTTTTTTGCAATGTTATAGACATATATCTTGTTGATGCACCTAATAGTTCTTGGGTATATGATACCGGATCAGTTATTCACATCTGCAACTCGTTGCAGGGACTGATAAGAATTAGGAGCGTAGCAAGAGGCGAGGTTGATATTCGAGTCGGCAACAAAGCAAGAGTTGCTGCGTTGGAAGTCGGCACGATGCAACTTCATTTACCTTCCAGATTCATTATGGAACTGAATAATTGTTATTATGTTCCAGTGCTCAGTCGAAACATTATTTCTGCTTCATGTTTGATGAGGCAAGGCTATGAGTCGAATATCAAGAATAATGGTTGTTCTTTGTATTTGAATGATATGTTTCACGGCTTTGCACCCATCCAGGATGGGTTAGTTATTTTGAATCTTGATGGTGAGTCGGTTTATAACATAAATGTTAAAAGGTTGAAACCAAATGATCTGAATATGACTTACTTTTGGCACTATCGGCTTGGTCATATAAGTTGGAAGCGCATGAAGAAGCTCCATGATGATGGACTCCTAACTTCGTTCTACTTGGAGTCGTTCGAGACATGTGAATCTTGCCTACTCGGCAAAATGACCAAGACACCTTTTACAAAGAGTTGCGAAAGGGCGTCCGACTTGTTGGGACTAGTACATAGTGATGTATGTGGACCAATGAGCACGACAACCAGGGGTGGTTATGAGTACTTCATTACCTTCACTGATGATTTGAGTAGGTATGGATATATCTACTTGATATAACATAAGTCGGAAGCCTTTGAAAAGTTCAAAGAATTCCAGAATGAAGCATAGAATCAACTCGGCAAGAAAATAAAGTTTCTTCGGTCGGACCGAGGAGGCGAGTACATGAGCCATGAGTTTGATGACCATCTGAAAAGTTGTGGAATAGTTCCTCAACTTACTCCGCCAGGAACGCCGCAAAGGAACGGTGTTTCGGAAAGACGGAATCAGACCTTGTTGGACATGGTACGGTCAATGATGAGTCGGACAGATCTGCCTTTATCATTTTGGGGTTATTGTCTAGAAACAGCGGCATTCACACTAAACAAAGTACCATCAAAATCGGTAGAGAAGACACCGCATGAGATGTGGACAGGCAATAAGCCGAGTTTGTCTTTTCTTAAGATTTGGGGTTGTGAAGCATTTGTCAAGCGACTTTAGTCGGACAAGCTTATAGCCAAGTCGGATAAGTGTATTTTCGTGGGGTATCCGAGGGAAACCTTGGGTTACTACTTCTACAACCTAGAAGAGGGCAAAGTGTTTGTCGCTCGGAACGGTGTCTTCCTTGAGAAAGAGTTTCTCAGTCGGGGAGTAAGTGGGAGCACGGTGCAGCTTGAAGAAATTCGAGAGGAACCGGCTAGTAGCGAGTCGGCAAAAACCTTGGAGGTTGAGCCGGTCGTGGTAGCTGAGCCGGCGGGAACACCTGTACTACGAAAATCGGCAAGATTACGAAGTGTTCGTGATGTGTTACTGTTAGACAGTGATGAGCCGACAAATTATTCGGAAGCGATGGTGGGATCTGATTCTGAGTCATGGCTTGGATCCATGAGATCCGAGTTAAAGTCCATGGATGAAAATCAAGTTTGGAACTTAGTTGATCTGCCAGACGGTGCAAGACCCGTCGATTTCAAATGGGTCTTTGAGAAGAAAACTGATATGGATGGAAATGTTTCCGTCTATAAAGCACGCCTTGTCGCGAAAGGGTTCCGACAAATTCAAGGAGTTGATTACGACGAGACTTTCTCGCCCGTAGCGATGCTTAAATCAATTCGGATCATGTTAGCTATAGCAGCCTATTTCGACTATGAGATATGGCAGATGGATGTCAAAACGACTTTCCTTAACGGAAATTTAACCGAGGACGTGTATATGATATAGCCTGAGGGTTTTGTCGATCCGGCTAATGCTGACAAGGTATGCAAACTTCAGAAATCTATTTATGGGTTGAAGCAAGCATCTCGGAGTTGGAATATTCGCTTTGATGAGGTAGTCAAATCGTTTGGCTTCATCAAGAGTGATCATGATTCTTGTTTATACAAGAAGTTTAGTGGGAGCAAAGTAAACTTTCTAATATTATATGTGGATGACATATTAATGATTGGAAATGATGTCCAGATGTTGTAAGAAACCAAGGAATCATTGGAAAGGAGTTTCTCAATGAAAGACTTGGGTCAGGCAACATACATCCTCGGAATCCGGATCTATAGAGATAGATCAAGGAGGCTCATTGGATTGAGTCAGAGTACTTATTTGGACAAAGTGTTGAAGAAGTTCAACATGGAATCGTCTAAGAAGGGGTTCTTACCAATGTCCCATGGTGTAAAACTTAGCAAGACTTAGTGTCCTTCGACTACTGATTAGCAAAGTCGGATGAGTGCGATTCCATATGCTTCTGCAGTCGGATCCATCATGTATGATATGATTTGTACTAGGCCGGATGTTTCCTATGCTCTAAGTGTTGTGAGCAGATACCAGGCTGATCCTGGAGAGATCCACTGGACAGCGGCTAAAAATATCCTAAAGTACTTGAGAAGGACTAAGGATATGTTCTTGGTTTATGGTGGTGAAGATGAACTCAGTGTAAAGGGTTACACGGATGCGAGTTATCTTACCGACTCTGATGATTCTCGTTCGCAATCCGGATACGTGTTTATTTTAAACGGAGGTGCTGTGAGCTGGAAGAGTTCCAAGCAAGAGACTGTGTCTGCGTCTACAACAGAGGCTGAGTATATTGCCGTCTCGGAGGCAGCAAAGGAAGCTGTTTGGATGAGGAATTTCCTCATGGATCTTGGTGTGGTTCAGGGCTCGTCCAATCCGTTGGACGTGTACTGTGACAACAATGGTGCTATGCACAAGCCAAGGAACCTAGACAGCACCAGAAGAACAAGCACATACTCATGCGGTACCACCTGATTCGCCAGTTCGTGGATCAGGGTGATATCAAGTTATGCAAGGTACACATAGATGCAAATATTGTGGATCCGTTGACAAAGCCGTTACCACAGCCGAAGCATGAGGCGCACCTGAGAGCCATGGGCATTAGATGCTTAGACATGTGATGTTAGAAGATTGACTCTAGTGCAAGTGGGAAACTGTTGGGAATATGCCCTAGAGGCAATCATGTATGATGAGATTTCCCATTGTATTCATAAAGATATTAAGTAGTCCTTGTATAAACATCTGATGTGTATCATTGAATATGTGATTCGGTTGTGGAACTATGCATTCATGTTGTTTGTACTAAATATCCTTGGTGATTGAGGTTGTGCTGGACACACAACTTAGACCAATGTGAAAGTTGGCTTGATGACTTGGTTCCACTTGTCATGGGAATGGAGATGCTATTCCAACTTACACAGACTCGGCTAAAGAGTTTAGCGAGTCGGATTGACCCATATTGAGGTACAACGAACAAGTTGTCATTTGTATATCTCAATCAATGTAATCCTTAGACCTGAGGTTATTGCATAGTCCGAGTTGAGGATCACCGACTTAGGTTCTGTCAAACGCTGATCCATAACTGGGCAGTTATAAAGGTAGAGTTCGGGTCGACTGAGAATCAAGTTATGTGATGTGAATAACCAAGATGGGATTTTGCCCCTCCACTTGGAGAGATATTCTCTGGGCCCTCTTGTGAGATATGATTCGGAAAGCATGGCCATGCACGACTCGGTTAGGTGTTAACCGAGGCGATCGACTAAGAGTTAGTCGGGTGAATCACTTATCTCGGATCAAGAAGAGAGTCAGACTATTTAAGGGATGACAATTATTCGCCTATAGTCTGACAAGTTATATCGTGAGGCAAAAGGGACTCGGACGTAAGTCGCATTGGAAAGGCAAGTCGTCATGACTCTTTGGGACTTGGGAGTCGACACGTTTTGCTAGGAGCCGCTACCGACTGATCGATTGAGAGTCGGACTCCAATCATGTCCAAGTAGCCATGAGCCTGCGGGGTTACACACTTAAGAGCGGGAGCAAGTTCGGATTGGATCTGAACCTGTAATCTGGTTGGGTTGGACCTAAACCGGATTAGTACTGAGTTAGTGAGTTGGACTCACGGTGACTAGTGTTATATGGGCTTTAGTAAATGGGTCGCGCGAGCAGAGCTCACATTCACTCCCTATATATAGTGGAGCACCGTAACCTAGAAAGGTTAATCGTTGTTCGGTTAGGTCATTCCATGTGTTGGAAACCCTAGCTCCACAGCAGTCTAGCCGTCGTTACGAACCTAGCAGTTCACCGCCGGTGCTCCTCCTTGTACGTGTGGATACCAGCAGAGGTGCTGTGCGATCAGCACCAGGACAATCGGATCGTGAGGACTGCACTGCATCAACTGACGCGCTTCATCAGTAATCCGCAACTGCACGTCTAGTGGTAAACCTCGTGGCCTTCTACCTCGGCTAGATCTTGGGATCACCACGTTAGAGGAAAAGTTTTGTTTTATCTCTGCGTGGCCCTACAGGGGTCACCAGGGGAATGAAGACGGTGGCTGCGTGTTGCTCGCTTGTGGAGAGACCACCAGTCCGTCCTCCACGGGTCCCCGTCGCCCTTCACCGGCCGCCGGCGCTGGGAGCCTAAGGTCACGCGATTTGAAGTTCTGCTGCGCCGGTGGAGGGCAGGGCACGCCTCCGACCTCTACACAAGGTGCAGATCCGAGCCAAGGTCCGCGTCAGGAGGCTCATCCTTCTGGGCCTTCCCCACTGGCTGCTGCTCCTCTCTCGCGGGCAAAGCCGAGCAGTGCTTCTCTGTGGAATCGAGAGGGTCAGGGTAGGGCCACCTCTCCACTCCATCTACCCTCCCCTCCATCGAGCTCCACGCAGTGGAGGTGCGCGACCTGGTGGAGCTCCGAGCAGTAGGGGTCAGGGAACCGGCCATAGAGCCTGGCCGCGCTTGCCTGTGCCTACGTCGAGGCGAACCGTAGATCGGGATTTGAGGGGGCGATGCTGGAGGACATGGGAGCGAGATGGGAGGCGAGCGGGGAAGCGGTGAAGCTCCGCGCGGCAGGCGCTCGCGGCGGCCAGAGTCAGGGCAGGGAGGGGTCGGGGTAGAGCACAGTCACGGGAGCGATATGGGAGGCGGGGGAGGGGGGCCCAACAACTCACGACTGGAGCGAGCGGAGTTACAGGCGAAGGAGGCGTGCAGTTTTTGACTTTGCGGTGGCAGTGCATATAATATTTACTAATAGTCGGGGGCAAAACCGGTATTTTATGGCATACGGAAAATTGGTCCCAATCTTTTTAATAGTATAGATAGTCAAAGCTCACACGTGATATGGCATTCCAAATCACAAATCGCCAAGCATTTCTTACTTCGGGTTTGAAATTTTGTTTAAAGCAGCTTGAGCTTATATTATAAGAACACTAGCTAAGTGTCTATGCGTTGCCATGGGAACCAAGTAAATAGATTAAACAGTTGCACCATTCCTTAGAGGTGTTCATCAAGAGTGATTCAGTTTGGGCATAATGTTAGAGCATCTCCACTCGTTAGGCAAACCCAGGCCAAAATCCGGACTAAATTTTGGCCGGATGAAACTCGTTTTCCCAGGCGAGTTCCCGAGTGGGAAACTCGGTGTTCCCGGGCGATTTCCCGTGTTTGGATAAAATTTAACAAATTTCGGCGAACTTTGGACGAATATAAGCGGTTTTGGGCGAACTTTGCGCGAATATGGTCGATATGGACAAACTTTGGGCGAATATGAGCGAATATGGATGAAAATAAGCGGTCTTGGTCGAATATGCACGAACTTTGGGCGAAATGGACGAATTTTGGGCGATATGGACGAACTATGGGCGATACGGGCGAACTTTGGGCAAACTTTGGGCGAATATGGCAGAAATCTGTCAAAACAGACCAGTAGGTAAAAGCCAATTTTTTCGAAGACCTTCTGTTGCTCAAATAAAAAAGTGTTGAACTAACAAAAGTTGGATAACAACTTGGGGGATTTAATAAGAAAATTACAGCTCAATCCGACATACACAGATTTTTCAAGAATTTTTACAGTGAAGCACAAAAATCTATTTCGGAACAACAACTTCCCCAAATCTTACTTCTCTCTCATTAGAGGTTATTCTTGGCACAAAAATCAAACAAAAAAGATAAGGAGAGGTTATTACATAAGTAGTAACTTTCAAGACTCAAGAAAACTATTGGGTTATCTCCCAAGAAGTACTTTCTTTAACGCCTTTAAGTTAGGCTTGATAGTTTCGAGAAGATGCTCATGTAGAAAATATGAATTGAAGTAAAAGAGAGCATCAAGAAGAAAATTCAAAACACATTTAAGTCTAACCCACTTCCTATGCATAGAAATCTTTCAAAGAAATAAGTAATGAAAGCACAAAGCAACAAGCATAGGAAAGCAAAACAAGTGCAACTTCAAAACTTTCAACATAAAGATGGGAAACTTAATATTATTGAGATGCATAAAACCATGTTTCCCTCTCTCATAATAACTTTCAGTAGCATCATGAATAAACTTAACAATATAACTATCACATAAAACATTCTTATCATGAGCCACATGCATATAATAATTATTACTTTCCACATAAGCATAGTCATTCTTATTAATTGTAGTGGGAGCAAATTCAACAACATAGCTATCATTATTATTCTCATCACCATAATCATCAAATATAGGAGGCATATTGTAATCATAATTAACTTTCTCTTCAATAGTAGGTGCACTGAAAATATCATATTCATCATTGTAATCATCATAAATTGGAGGTTTGGTATCATCATAAGCAATAGAATAGCTATCTTCTAAAGCTGGGGAACTAAAAAGATCATTTTCATAGAAACTAGCTTCCCCAAGCTTAGATGTTTCCATAGCATTAGCAATAATGGTGTCCAAAGAATTCATACTAATAACATTGCTATTAGCATGCAAATAAAGTTCCATAGGTTTTTTAATTTCCTCTTCAAACACTTCATGTCCCAACTCAAGATAAACACTATAAAGCTCTCTAATTTTGTTGTTGTTTTCCATTAAGCCTAACTATTGAAAACAAGACACAAAAAGACAAAATTGCAGAATCTAAAGGAAATAACTTCGAGCAATCACACCGGAGGATGTGAGTACCTTTTACCTTAGCTCCCGGCAACGGCGCCAGAAAATAGCTTGATGTCTACGCACTTCTATTCTTGTAGCCAGTTGTTGGACCTCCAAGTGCAGAGGTTTGTAGAACAACAGCAAGTTTCCCTTAAGTGGATCACCCAAGGTATATCAAACTCAGGGAGGAAGTGGTCAAAGGTATCCCTCTCAAGCAACCCTGCAATCAAGATACAAGAAGTCTCTTGTGTCCTCAACACACCTAATACACTTGTCAGGTGTATAGGTGCACTAGTTCGGCGAAGATATAGTGAAATACATGTGGTAACGGTGCCAGAAAAGAGCTTTTGACTTATTGTTGACGTGGGAGAGACTAAAGGCAAACTGAAATAAAGATGGAAGCAAGCAAACATGCAACAGATCTAGTTGTGAACGGTGTTTCAATATTTAGAAACATGTCCTAGGGATCATACTTTCACTAGTGAACACTCTCAACAAATATATTCTCTTCATGATACTACCCTGAACTACTCTCCGGTTGGACACTCTAATCCATGGTAGGGCTATAACAACACACCTAAAATTCCGCATTTCCCAATCTAGATAACCCCACACTGCCACCTTGAGCGCTAGATGGTTCCAATAAACACCACAATTTTATAAAGACATCCAACTCCAAATATAACTCATAAAATATATATTTAATCTAGCCTAAGTGCCACAGACGGTGTGCACGCTGTCACTTTCACACACGTGGGGAAAAGCATAGATCTATTAAAGCACGATGGGTATTTATGTAGACTCTAGCCTAAGTGCCACCATGGCGTGCACGCTGTTACTTTCACACACATGAGGAAAAGCATAGATCTATTAAAGCAATTGAGTATTTATGTAGACTCTAGCCTAAGTTCCACCACGGTATGCAAGCTGTCACTTTCACACACGTGGGGAGAGCAGAGATCTATTGAAGCACTTGAGTAACAAGGTAGATCTACTTGATTACAAAACTCATGACCACAACAAGGTCATGCATAGAGAGAGAGAGATGAACACATAGCTACCGGTAGAGCCCTTAGCCTCGAGGAAGAACTACTCCCTCCTCATCATGGAAATCAGCAACGGTGATGGAGATGGTGGTGGAGATCGATGGAGATGGCTCCGGGGCACTTCCCCGTCCCGGCAGGGTGCTGAAACAGAGACTTTCTATCCCCCGAATCTCCCCTTCGGTGGAGGCGGTGTTGTGGAACTTTTCGTGGCTTTCTGGTCGAATATTTAGGGTTTCTAAGTCGGGGGCTTCTTATAGGCGAAGGAGGAAAGGTCGATGGAGGCCAGGGTCCCACACCCCCCCGTGGGTGCAGCCAAGGTGGGCCCACGCCCACCTAGGGTGTGGCCACCCTAGTGTACTCCTTCGTCTCGTCTTCGATTTTCCATATCATTCAGGGAAAATATGAACTTTGGCTTTTGTCCCGTCCAATTCCAAGCATTTTTTAGCTTTCTGAAACCAAAAACAGCAGAAAACAGGCAACTGGCACTGTGGCATCTTGTCAATAGGTTAGTTCCAGAAAGTGTATAAAAATACCTCAAAGTGTAGACAAAACATATTAAAGTAGATACTAAACAAGCATGGAACATAAAACATTATAGATATGTTTATGACGTATCAATTGCCAACTTATATTTTGTCAAGCATATACTCCATATTTGTTCACTTTAACGTTAATCACCTCAAGATGCTTATGATAGGGGCAATTAGAGCTCAAAGCTAGTAAGTACCATAATCTTTTGAAAGCTCTTTATGAAACTTGAAATCCCTGCTTCCCTCTGCGAAGGGCCTTTCTTTTACTTCTTAGTTGAGTCAGTAAACCTATTCCTTTCTATCTCCAGCAAGCATTTGAGTTGTTGTATTTCAATCATTCATATGATGATTTATTCAATCATACTTCTTATCTTCCTTGTTTTGCACAAAAATCTTATCTAAATGAATATTACTTTGAAAGCCATCATTGTGAAAATCCTTTTATGTTTGAGAAAAAGGACTCTTGTTATAAACTTCATTACAAAAGCTTTTCTTGAAAACTAAGTATGATTTGTCAACCGTTCTCTGACCAAGAACAAAGTTTGCCATAACCAATTATGATTTGTCTTTATGCATCTTTATTATGACTCCCACACTCGTTGCAAGTTAAGTTATATAATGGTGAGTTGCTTTATATTATGAGTTGTGTATTGGTGAATGTGATGCTTCTTGTCCGTATTCTTTTTATCAACACTTCACTCCATAAACCTGTGGGCATGTTTACTGAGCTTAGTTTTCGCTTGGGGACAAGCAAGGTCTAAGCTTGGGGGGAGTTGATACGTCCATTTTGCATCACTATTCTACATCATAATTTACTGCTATTCATTGATATATTTCATATTAAGAGGTGATACATATGTTTTTTCATCTATTTTTGCATGTTGGATGACTTTTAGAGGATGAACCGCCGGAGTCAGGATTCTGATGGAAAAAGCAGTGTTTAGATGCAATTTTCACGAAGATCAGAAAATTCCAGAAAATACATGGAAAAATCTATTTTTCCATAAGACAAAGGATGCTAGAAGGGGAGGAAGATATGGGCCACACGGGGCCCACACCCCCCTGCGCGGGCTACCTTGGGCCGCGCCACCAGGGGGTGTGGCTACCCTGGCCGATCTCCTGCTTCGCCCTTTCACCTATATCTTCTCCACAAATCCCTAATACATGAGGAGCGACCACCGAAAGATTCCGCCGCCCCTGCGGGGCGGAAACTATAGAGAGAGAAAGAGCTCTCCGGCAGATAGATTTCTGCCAGGGAAATTCCTTCCCGGAGAGTGGATATCGTCGCCATCAACACCATCATTAGCTAGACTTCATTGGGATCATCATCATCATCATCATCACCACCATATCCACTAGCACCATCATCACCACTCCATCCCGCTATACCAATTGTGTTGAATCTTGCATAGTTCTTAGGGGAAACTTTCCCGGTGTTAATTACTTTTGTAGTTAATACTTGTGAGTGGAACCATTGAATTATTGTCTATGTTCAGATTGTTATTCATCATAATATCATCTCTAATCTTGATCCATGTGATGTCTCGTGAGTAGTTCGTTTAGTTCTTGAGGACATGGGAGAAGTCATGTTGTGGAATTGTGTTGAGGTATTATTCAATGGTTTAATATTTAAGTTGTGGTGCTATTATTCTAGTGGTGTTATGTGAACATCGACTACATGATACTTCACCATTTATGGGCCTAGGGGAATGCATTGTGTATTTGTCTACTAATTATGGGGTTATCGGAGTGATAGAAACCTGAACCCCCATTAGGAAACCTTTGCACAAGGGAGTGTAGGATCTTAGAGTTTAATGTTGTTCTTAGGTTTTTAACTTAATTACTTTCTTGTAGTTGCGGATGCTTTCAAGGGGTTTAATCACAAGTATGTATTAGTCCAAGTAAGGTCGGTACATTAGCACAGGTTCACCCACACAACACTTATCCAACCAAAGAAGATTAATCAACTATATGAAGCGAAAGCACTTGATAGTATTCCCATGTGTCCTCGAGAACGTTTGGTCCTCATAAGTAATACAACCAGCTTGTCCTTTGCTAAGAAAGTATTGGGCCACTCGTTGCATTTATTTGTTGTCTTTCTTTACTTGCACTTTATTTCTTTGCATTGTCAAAAACCCATAAAAATCCGTTCTCTAAGTATTTACAGAGAATTCCTGCTCCGAACCACTAGTCAACACCTTCTGCTCCTCATTGGTTTTGACACTCCTATTTATCAAAAGTACTACGATACACCTCGTATACTTGTGGGTCATCTAGACTATTTTCTGGCGTCGTTGCCGGGGAGTGAAGTGCTATTGAAGAGTGGAACTGATAAAGGAAATTTCTACTATGATGTGAGATCCAAGCACATGACTTAATAGGATTGATAGGATACTCATACCAACAAGTTGCAACTTCTTTTCCGGAAGCTCATTCGAAAAGAACTCTAAGGTTAAGCGTGCTTGTCCTAGAGCAATTCTATGATGGGTGACCGACCGGGAAGTGGGTAACCGAGTGCGCATGAGTGAGGACAAAGTGCGCAGAAAAGACTAGTGTTGGTCTATGGGGACAGTCTAGATATCCTATTAAGCTATCAGGAGTGACACCCCCCCGGGCCTAGTGGATGGGGTGTTACAAAGTGGTATCAGATCCAATCCTCGCGGTTAAACGGGTGTGTGCGGGTCAGAGGCTAGACATGTGGAGCATGACGCGTGTGGCCTGGAGTGGACACGGCATGACACATGTGCTGGCACTGGACGCACATATGCGTGTCGGGTATGTGCGGGTCAGTGGCGGGACATGTGGAGCTTGGCGCGTGTGGCCCGGAGTGGACACGACATGGCACATGTGCCGGCACTGGACGCACATACGCGTGCCAAGAGGAAACGTTTCTGGGGTGTGCTTGATCGATGAGGGCATCGATCTTCTAAAGAGTGGGATGCAATGACTAGTAAGAAAGATCCTATAAGATTTGATTGGGCAATACAACAATATACATAGACCACCATCCAACTGCATCTATGACTAGAAGTCCACCTTCAGGTTATCATCCGAACCCCATCCAGTATTAAGTTGCAAGCAACAGACAACTGCTTTAAGCAAAGTGTGTAAGGTAAACAGTCCACATGTTCCATGAACAAGAGACCGTTGTTTTCTCCCTAGTGGCAACAACACATCTACAACCGAAGAGATTTCTGTCACTTCCCTTGGAAACTAGAGGCATGAACCCACTATCGAGCATAAATACCCCCTCTTGGAGTCACTAGCAACTACTTATCCAAGATAGCTACTAACAACAGAGAGCATGCAAGATCACAAACAACACAGACATGATAGAATCATAAAGACAAAACCATTAATCAAACCAACATAATAATCTCAATATCCATTGGATCCCCGCAAAGACAACATGCACGATTACAAATAGATTAGATCTTGATCATGAATGGAGCTCACAAGATCTATACATGAAGGCATAAAGGAGGAGATACAACCATCTAGCTAATACATGGACCCATAGTCCAAGGTGGAACTACTCACGCATCATACCGGAGAGAAGGCCTCCGGGATGATCTCCCCTCCGGCAGGGTGCCAGGAAGAACTTTAGATCCCCCCGATCTAGGGACGATGGTGGCGTCGGCTACAGACGGTTTCATGGATATTTGATCGGGTACTTAGGGTTTTTGCATCGGGGCTTCTTATAGGCGAAGGGGGAGGCCGAGGAGGCGGCTAGGGTCACCAAACCCTAGCCAGGCGCGGGGCTGGGCCCACCCGCGCCTGGGGTGGGTCTGGCCCCCTGGCTGGCCCCTCTGGCTCCCCTCTGGACTTCTTGTTCCCCACGAAAAGTAATTGACTTTCTCGTTTGTCCCGTCCAATTCCAAAAATATTTCTTTACTAACTTTTCTGAAACCAAAAACAGCAGAAAACATGCATCTAGCACTGTTGCAACTTGTTAATAGGTTAGTACCGGAAAACATGTAAAAAGCACCTCAAAGTGTGGACAAGTAAAGCAAAGTAGATACTAAACAAGCATGGATCATCAAAAATTATAGATACGTTTCCAACAAATCAGCATCCCCAAGCTTAACTCCTGCTCGTCCTCAAGTAGGTAAGTGATAAACAGAATAATGTTTGAGGTGACATGCACCCTCACAATAAAGATCCAACCATTTGCAAGCATTGAAAGCTGGGATCAAAGAACTCTAAACATGTGCATAAAAGATGGAGTTCTAAAAATAGGACATAGTAACTATGCATGCAACATGACAAGCTACAAACAAAGATCATGAATAATATGCATTAAAAAACGTTTGTTTGTTTCACATGCAGAAAACATGGCATAGTGGCAATCATCTTGTACCTCATAGAGTAGCAAATAGATGCATAGGACACCTGCAAAATTCACAAGGGTGACTAGAAACAAATAGCACAAGAACAAGTAATAACACAATATGCATCAATTAATAAGCTTTGGAACACTGCACACAGAATGAAAACTATGCTCTCTTAATGGTGCCTAAAGGTAGAAGGTGGAGACTCAATAATGGTGGAAGAAAGGCCTTTTTATAAAGGAAGCATGGATTACAAGTTTCAAAAAGAGCTTCCAAAAATTATGGTACTTGCTAGCTTTCAGCCCTCATTGCCCCTATCATAAGCATCTTGAAGTGGTTAAGGTTAAAGTGGCAAAGCTGGAGTATATGCTTGACGAAGTATAAGTTGTCAATCTCAAGTCCCTTGAATACGAGGGCCACACCTCATGCATACTCAACTTTGGGTCCAGGTAAGTTCTTGTCACAGTAGGTATTTGCATATCATTGAGAACCACCAACGGGGCACCCCTTGCACATGGTACATGAGCTTTCCCATAACCAAAATGATAAGGCAGGCATGCAATAAGCATCTCAACAATCTTCTTATGTACCATGGGAATATGGTTTTTTCTCTCTTTCCTCTTTTCTCAATGTGTCTTTTTTTTATAAAAATAATGCTTCATAGATGTCACTATGGTGTTGCTGCAAGTTTCCACCGTGATTAGGCATGGCTTAGGCTAGCGGCCCAAGCGTTTCTCTAACATAGGATACAAACTCCATGGACTTACAAGTTCCCTCTTTATTTCACACCGCTGACATTTATAGACAAAAGAACATGATATCAACTGAGTACAACAAGGTACAAGTGCAATGTTGAAAACGTTCCCCGTGACAGCACGATTCTGCTAATTCCAACTTATAAGTGCAAGCATATACAACAAAGTTGTCATAATTGTTCAAGTTTATTAGGGGCAAAGAATAAATTATGCCATCAAGTTCGTGAGGGCTTTAATCACTAAGTTTTCACATAAAAAAATAGTTTTTAATTGGAAGATAGATGAAAAAAGGAATATACTTGGAATGGTGTAACACACCATGCATACGAGTTTATAGTGGACACTTTGGAAAAACTTGGTTTCTTGGGAGTTGGAGGCATGAGTAGAACTTACTCATACAAGTGGAGGCTAGCAAAAGACTGGGAACAACCAACTAAGAGAGCAACAATGGCCAAAATCATGCAATGCAACAAAGCATACTAATCAAAGCAAAGAGTGGTACTACAAGTTAAGGAATAAATGATCATAGAGGCTAATGGTGACTTGTGAGAGTCATAACATGGTGTGAGCATGTGCCAAGTCAACCCAAGCAAAGCATCAAAGGAGAATACCACAATACTATGCTTTTGCATGCTAAAATAACACATAATTTTTCAAGGCACACTAAGCAATCCCAATTGTTTGGAACAAGACATGCTACAAGAATAATCACTAATCATAATGCTAAAACAACACCTAGCATGTCATGCTAAAGTCTAAGTCACAGTCAATGCAAGCTCCTCTTGCACTTCAAGCAAGAACTTACTACTCCTTTCCAAACACAAAGCAACCTTATTTGTAAAACAACACAGCGAGAACGGAGGTCCAAACTACTTAAGCAAAATAAACAAACTAAGCAAAGCAAACAAAAACTAAGACGCTCCAATAACAACACAACTATGCATGAAACAATAAAAACGAAGTGTCTAGACAGACCCGAGCTTTTTATTGATGAAGGGGATGCCTTGGGCATCCCCAAGCTTTGACGCTTGTACCTCTTGGATATTTCTTGGGGTGACACCATGGTGGCATCCCCAAGCTTGAGCTTTTGTCCATTCTTCATCTTATTTCATCATTCTCTCTTTACACCTGAAATTTTTCCTTCATACAAAACTTCACACAATCTTCATTAGTAACATTAGTGTATTCGAAAGATATTAGACCTCTGGCAAAGCTTTGGAACAACAATGCTTTTCACTAAAAACATAAGCTACTATAGTAACTCCTTCAAAAATCTCAATTCACCTAAAGATAACTCAAAAAGGAATCAATAAGAAGCAAATGCAAATAATGACAGAAATCTGTCAAAACAGACCAGCAGGTAGTAACCGATTTTTTCGAACATATTATGTTACTCAAATCAAAAAGTGTTGAACTAACTAACGTTAGCTAACATACTGGGGGATTTATTCGTAAATTTTGAGCTCAGTCCGATTTACAGAGCCTCCTCATGATTTTTTTTGGTGGAGGACAGAAATCTGTTTCGGGACAGTAACTCCCCAAATCTTACTTCCCTCTCATTAGAGGTCATTCTTGACACAAAAAGCAAACAAAAAGGATAAGAAGAGGTCATTTACTAAAGTAATAACTTCCAAGACTTAAGGAAACTCTTGGGTTATTTCTCAACAAGTACTTTTCTTTAACGTCTTTAAGTTAGGCACAAGAAGCAAGAAGAATCAAGTATTTTCAAATGAGGAAGCATTAGCATTAAATCTTGCTTTAAAAGGGGGAGCAAAGAGAAACTTCTCTCTTCTCATTGGGAAGTGTTCAATACCTTTCTTGAATGGAAAATGATATTTAATGGTGCCTTCTTTCATATCAATGATGGCACCAACTGTTCTAAGAAAAGGTCTTCCCAAAGTAATAGGACAAGAAGCATTGTATTCAACATTCAAAACATAGAAATCAATACGGACATAAGCGTTGTTAACCATGATGATAACATCATTAATACTCCCCATGAGTTTCTTCTTAGCATTATCATTGAGTGGGACATCCAAATAACAATCTTCCAAAGGTGGCAAATCAAGCATTTCATAAATCTTCCTAGGCATAATAGAGACACTAGAACCAAGATCACATGAAGATTTGAGATCAAAGTTATTCACTTGCATATTAATAATGGGTTCCCAACTATCTTCTACTTTCCTAGGAATAGAAGCTTTGTGTTTGTAACATCCCAGCATTAGAGCTTAGAAATAAGCTGAACACAGTTGTGTGTATTGCATTCATGCATAGAAAATCTGAATAATTTTCGCGCTTTTAAATAAAAACTTGTCAAAGTGATTGAAGCTTCTCTTAACTTGATGGAATTGAAGTAGATCATCAAGTTGACTGCGATAAGTTTCAATATGACCTTTGCTAAAACCTTATTTTGGGTAAGGGAGATTTTATCTAAGGGTAGATCAAATGTAATAAAAGTTAAACCCTAATTCATTACTTAATGGATTATATTTGATCCTTAGGTGATCATATCCTAGTATTCATTGCACACTCATGAATACCAAGTTATAAATATAACTTAAGTAATAGGAATGGAACCACTAAATCTTAATCTCATCTACTTATACCATGAGTATCATGGTAACACTTAACCTTAACTCTTTAGTGAGTTTGAGTAGGAAAGAAACCAAGTCAAGACCATTCACTATATATCTTTCTTTACATATCAAACTTTATCATATCTAATGAACCCTATCTTAATATATGTTGTTCATCAATGTTGAGTAATCAACTATTGATTCACCAATTCTTGACCTATCAACTCTTGTCCTTATCATAGCATTTACTTCAGTCCTTTAGATAAGAAGTAAGAAGAAGTAAATAGTAATGCTAGTTTTAGGTATCATCTATAGGATGGGAGTGTTGGAAGAGAATAAGATCAATGTGATAGTTGATGGAGTTAACTCACTCCTGAAATAATAGAAAAGTATATGAGGTAAAAGGATATTAATAAAGATCATAAACATAAAGATAATATGTTTAGCCATTAACCCTTATTCACATTAATAAAAGAAATATGAGAATATCAAATCTTCAAAGAACTTATGGTAAGTATTTTCAATTCAAACTTTAACTCTTATGTTAGTAATAATAAAATATATACATATGTATAAAAAAAAGAAGTGATAACTTTATGTAATAAAAGTTCACAAATAGTTCAAAATAACTTATTATTGTTACTTGTATTCAGCAAAGAACTTTTATAAAGAAAGATTCCTAAAACAAATGAAAAAAACAAAAGATGAAAAAAAAAACAGAAAAGGAAAACAAACCAAAAAAAATAGAGGAATACAGCTTCTGGCCGCAGCCCATTTTCCCTTCTCCCTATCTGCTACTCGCGAGCAGCTCGAATGCAGCCCATCTGGCCCAAGTGCGGCCCGACACTGGCCCGTACCCCTTCGTTGTCTCTTTCCCCATCGTCTTCCTCGCCGACGGATCGAGCAAGCAGCTCGCCGTCGAGCTCCGCTGCGCCGGCGTGCGCCAGGATTCGTGCCGCCGCCCGCCGTCGTCTACAAGACCCTCTGCCTCGCCAAGGATGAACCCTAGCACGTCATTTCCTCTCCTCTCTTCTCCAGCGTGCAAACCCTAACCCTAGAGCTCACAGACCCCGTCGAGCCCCGCCGTCTCCGGCCGCCCCGAGCCTCGCCGTGGCTCCTGGAAGCTTCGCCTCGCCGCGGTGAGTAGCCTCGCAGGAGCAATCGACGCAAGGAGCTCCCAATCGTCGACAAGGACACCGCCTTCCCGAGCTCCGGCCACCGCTTCCTCCCTCGATTCCGGCGTCTCCCGTGCTCGCCTCGCCTCGCCACCACCACCGTCATGCTCCTGGTGAGCCACCGGTGCTCAAGCACCTTTCCGCTTCCTCTCCCTCTGGATCTTCCTCCCCGTGAGAGCCCGAGGGTGCCGCCGCTCGCCGACGTTGCACCGCTGTCCCCGATGACCATTTTTGAGCGGCGCCACCATAGCTAGGTTCCTCGCATCATCCTCTTTCCGATACACACAACCCTAGCCGCGCGCGTGAACAGAATCCATCGATCGACAATCGATCTAGGAGGTTCATCCTTGGATGACGTCACTCTGACATCATCATCGCATCATCCCCAGCCACGTCAGTGTGTTGGACTTAGTCCACTGCTCGCGTGGAATATGACGTGGTCACTGGCCCACTGGTCAGTGATCGTGGATAGATTTAGCTTAGGTGCATAATGTCTTTTCTGTTTAGGAATTAAATAAAACCATATTAATTCCAATATAAAAAATAATTAAATATTGTTTAATTAATAACTTTTGTTTTATAATTTAGAAATATATGTTTAATATATGAAAAATTTCAGAAAAATAAAATCTACAACCTAAAACTATTATAAAATATTATTATGATGATTATTTAAAGAAATATAATTTAATAAAAGTTTTATAAGTAATAAAACTTTGATAAATCATATTTTAATATTAGTAAATATAAAAAATATAATTAAAATACCAAAAATCTTAGAAAATTAAGAATTATAATTTAAAACTACAATCATGCATTATTATTCCACTTAATTAAATATTTGTTATTTATTAAGTCCTTATAAAATAATAAGTATTATAAAAATCATATCTTATTATTTTTAAATCACAAAAATAAGTGTAATATACCAAAATGATCACAAAGATAATACCTATATGTTAAAAATATAATATACCACTTTTGAGTCGAATAAAAGTTTAAACACTTTAATAACTTGAATTTAAACCTATTTCTTTAGTTAATAATTCATATAAAAGTAA
Source organism: Avena sativa (assembly GCA_916181665.1). Lineage (NCBI taxonomy): Eukaryota > Viridiplantae > Streptophyta > Magnoliopsida > Poales > Poaceae > Avena > Avena sativa. The sequence continues at coordinate 183,040,276 of OV702294.1, forward strand.
ATAAAAATCTCTAATATTCTAAAATTAACCAATTGAATCTAATAAATAGTATTAGCCTTAAATACTAATTTTATGAAGTCAAAATGGTTTAACACATTTTTTAAATATAATTTTATTAAGTTATCCTTTAACCATAAATGCAGATTCTTTTATAACAGGATTCTTATTTAATATGAAATATCCAAGAATAATTGTAATGAAATAAAACCTATTCCTTTACTTTAAACACAAGTTTATAAACAAATCAAAACACTATAAGTGAGTTCATAAGTAGTACATAATATTATTTACTTATTCACAAAACCCTAACCACACCCTTATAGGGAGGTAAATCCCTTCATACATTCATAATGTAAAGAAAACACTACCAAACAAAAGTAATACCATTTTTAAGTAACTTTAAAGAAACATTATAAAGTGAACAAGGTATAAGTATAACAAGCATTTCACCTAAATTCCATCTATGTCTTTAAAGTTAACTTTAGTTTATAATACTTTAAATAATGCTAAAGACTTTATTATATGATTTATAGTTAACTTTGGTCTATTATAATTAAGTTATAAAGCATCTTAATACCAAACCAACCAAGTTAAAAACCAAGATAGATAAGTCTCAAATACTAATGCTGTGATTATTCAAATGGAGTAATTCTTTCTTACTTAAAGACTATAACTAGAAAGAACACCTCATAAGATTAACTTAAAAGCTTTCCACTTCAAACATCAAATGACAATTAATAATAATCACATTACATTAAGCTTTACTTATATACCTAGGATAGTTAACACTTTAGTTCCTTATAAATGTCATCACTTGCAAGGTAAAACTTGAAGATAAGATAATTCACATATAAGCAGTCCTTGAGTAGCACCTCTCATTAATAAATCTTATTGTTGTATGCCATTATGTTTACATGTTGTTTCACACACATTCACAAGCCTTAATAAGAAGCACATGTGTGAAACCTAATATAAAAGGGTAACACATTCCAAGGAAAACTTTCTAGTATCTAAACCCTAGAACAACGTTACCTCGGGATTCGAGTTTACGAAATTGCATTACATTACTTATGCATAATAGCATCTTGCTTCTTTAAACATTAGTCCTTACCAGACCAATGATGCTGATTTCAGCTATTGGATATTTTATATTGTCTTGAAGACCGTGAGTGCATAATCTTGTAATCACAAAAGGCAAGTTCACACTTGCTCATGTCCTTTGATTATTTTCTGTAAAGTATTTTACAAATCCAGTGTTGTCATCACCTGCATTTGAAAAAGGTCAGAAAACACTATTTTCGTAATAATGTGATTATAGGTTATTTACCATGAGGTAATAACCTACTATAAAAGTTTCGGTGGTAAAGGAACATATTATCTAGGACTTAACAACCAATGTCGCCAGTGATTCTTGCGCCGTATATTACGCGTTGACCATGAGATTTGGAATGGGACGAAGAAGTCAGCTGTATCTTTTCCCTCTCGCATGGAGCTGGATGTGCGGGTCATGGATGTTATCACTCGTAGCATGCATATTATATGGTAATTCGTAGAGGATATGCAGCATATGGGTGGGAGCCCTCAACGTCCCCCGATAGTTCCGGCATCTGAACGGTCTGTACAAACCATTGCCGTAATTCAAAAGGTGGGCATGGTGTACACCAAGGAGACATGCGGGGTCGCGGAGGAGGCAGTGATTGGCTTGGATCTTAGGTTGGGCCTGAAACCAAGGAAGTTTGAACGGGGACATACTCCCGACCATGCAACAAAACCTAAGGTCTCTCATGGGTAAAGCGACGCACCTCTGTAGAGTGTAAGAACTGTAACTTGTTACTCCCAGTTCCGGGAAGGAGCTGCGAACGCGGTGGGAAAGGAACTCCATCAAAGTTCTGGTAAACCCGTGAAGGCCGACGGACATAGCTTTTCAGAATAAAAGCAACCTTTGAAGAAATGTTTACGAAAACTTGCATTGCCTACGACCTATGGTCTGTGGCCGTAGATATAGTGCATCAAACACTCCTTTTCTAGTGAACTTGCTGAGTATGCTCGTACTCAAAGTATCTTGTTAACCCTTGCTAGACGCTGAAGCCAATACAGACGATGTCTACATCAAGTTATGCTCCAGGAATCATCATCAAAAGATAAAGCTCTTCAATGAAGTCAAGAAAGTCAACATATACATCAGCTCAAGTGAAGACGAAGTTGCTGATTAGATAAGAATAAAATCTTTAGCCATAGAACCTATTTTTGTAATGTATTGCAATAGCAGCAATGCCAGACCATTAGTTAAGATATTAGTCTTATAGCATTATAATTTTGGAGTTGTTTATTCCTGATTCTTCTTTGTAAGAAGTTTCTTTCTCTCTCTTTAACCTAGAGTGTTATCTGGATCTTGTGTAAAGAGTTGAGTTGTAACCTATAGTCATGTCTTGGACCTGCTGTGTTTCTGTTGTACCACTCTAAGGGATGTAATACTAGTGAACAGTGTTTCATTGGTGTTATATCAACGACTATAGTGTACTACATCATGCAGTGGTATGCTGGGTCACCGCAGTGTTTTAGCTTCTCTTCCTTAATCTTAACAAGAGCATCTGTAATGTGTTTGGTAAAGGCAACATGCATATCACTAGCATCAGGACTTCTAGCAAGATTTTGCAAGAACATAATCACTTCAGAAATATTGCAACCATCAATATCAAAGTCAAACTTGGCATCACTAGTAGTAGGCTCAATAGGCTTAGGCATAGTAGGAGTAGGAATAGGGACTACTTGTGGTTTAGTGGTGATGGTGCACACACTATTGTTTTTATCAATTTCAGCTTCCCTTTCCCACCTAGCATGAAGTTGAGCTAACAACCTAACATTTTCATCAATAGTAACTTGTATGGCATGAGCAGAAGCAAAGGTGTTTTCCATGGTTTCAGGTTTAGCAGCCATTTTATTAATCAAGGAAGACTGAGCTTCAGACAAAGAGGATATATTTTTATCAACACTCAAATTGTTTGACTATAAACTAGGAATTTCCCTATTCAGATTCTCAAGCTGATGGCTAATGTTTTTTAAGATGATAGACTGATCCTCCATAGTTATAGTGAAAATCTTATTTTGCTCATATTGCATCTACATAAAATTCTTAGTGGATCTCTCTACTTCTAGAATCCATTCTTCACTAGGCATTCCAGATCTACCATGATAAGCATTCCCACTAGGAGGATAAGGCCTATAATTACCATAAGCATTGTTGTTGAAATTGTTGTTTCTAATGAAGTTCACATCAACTTGCTCTTCTTGAGCAACCAAAGAGGCTAGGGGAACACTATTAGGATCTAGAGGAGCTTTCCCATTAAGAAGCATAGCCATAATAACATCAATCTTTTCACTCAAAGAGGAAGTTTCCTCAACAGAATTTACCTTCTTACCATGTGGAGCTCTCTCAACATGCCATGCAGAATAATTAACCATCATATTATCAAGGAGCCTTGTTGCAGCACCCAAAGTGAGGCCCATAAAGGTACCTCCAGCAGCTGAATCCAACAGATTTCTTGAGGAAAAGTTCAAACATGCATAAAAAGTGTAGATAATCATCCAAGCAGTGACTCCATGAGTAGGGAAATTTTTAACCAAAGACTTCATTCTTTCCCAAGATGGAGCAACATGTTCACTATCAAGTTGTTTAAATTTCATAATATCACTTCTCATAGATATAATCTTAGAAGGAGGATAGTACTTTCCAATAAAAGCATCTTTGCACTTAGTCCAAGAATCAATACTATTTTTAGGCAAAGAAAGCAACCATTCTTTAGCTTTTCCCCTCAAGGAGAAAGGAAAAAGCTTGAGCTTAATAATATCTCCATCTACATCCTTATAATTTTGCATCTCACAAAGTTCAACAATGCTATTGAGATGGGCAGCAGGATCATCAGAACCAGCACCCGAAAATTGCTCTCTCATCACAAGATTCAACAAAGCAGGCTTAATTTCATAAAAGGTAGCATCATGAGCAGGTGGAGCAATAGGTGTGCTAAGGAAATCATTGTTGTTGGTGCTAGTGAAGTCACACAACTTGGTGTTCTTAGCAGAGTTCATTTTGGCAAAGGTGGGCAAGCCAAAAACAGCAGCAACAGCTAGAGCAGGAACTATTTTTTTTTGTGTTTTTGAATAAAGCAAGCAAACCAAACTAGACTAATTCTTTGGGGTTTATTGAAAAGAGGCAAACAAAACCAAGAAAAAGAAACAAAGCAAACTAAAAACAAAGTAAAGAGAAAGGAAGTGAAGTACTTCCCTAGTGAAGAAGTCCTTGGCCTCCCCGGCAACGGCGCCAGAAAAGAGCTTGATGGCGCCCTGCACTTGTCGTGGGACGCTTCGTTGAAAACCCCAAGAGCAAGGTATGAAGCAGCACAACAGCAAGTTTCCCTCAGTAAGAAACCGAGGTTATCGAACCAGTAGGAGGAAGGAATCGTCACACAGGTGTTGCAAGCAACGCGGAGACCTGCACAACACAAATTCAAGACTTTGCCCCAACGAATCAGTGAGGTTGTCAAGCTCACCGGTTTGCTGTAACAAAGTATTAAACTTATGGTGTGGAAGGCAATGGTTTCCAACAAGTAAACAAGTAACAGTGGAAGATGTATCAATGGTAAAGATTGGGCCGGGGTCCATAGTTCACTAGAGGTGCTCTCCTTAGATAAACAACATGGCATGAATGGTAAACAAATTACAGCAGAGCAATTGACAGGAACTGAGCAAGGCATAATAATGCAATTACTAGTCAGAAAGATCCCATGAGATTCGATTGGGCAATATAACAATATACATAGACCTCCATCCAACTGCATCTATGACTAGAAGTCCACCTTCAGGTTATCATCCGAACCCCCTCCAGTATTAAGTTGCAGGCAACAGACAACTGCTTTAAGCAAAGTGTGTAAGGTAAACAGTCCACATGTTCCATTAACAAGAGACCGTTGTTTTCTCCCTAATGGAAACAGCACATCTACAACCTAAGAGATTCATGTCACTTCCCTTGGAAACTAGAGGCATGAACCCACTATCGAGCATAAATACCTCCTCTTGGAGTCACTAGCAACTACTTGGCCAAGATAGCTAATAACAACGGAGAGCATGCAAGATCACAAACAACACAGACATGATAGAATCATAAAGACAAAACCATTAATCAAACCAACATAATAATCTCAATATCCATCGGATCCCCGCAAACACAACATGCATGATTACAAATAGATTAGATCTTGATCATGAACGGAGCTCACAAGATCTATACATGAAAGCACAAAGGAGGAGATACAACCATCTAGCTACTACATGGACCCATAGTCCAAGGTGGAACTACTCACGCATCATACCGCAGAGAAGGCCTCCGGGATGATCTCCCCTTCGACAGGGTGCCTGGAAGAAGTTTAGATCCCCCCGATCTAGCGACGATGGTGGAGGTGGCTATAGACAGTTTCGTGGATATTTGATCGGGTACTTAGGGTTTCTGCATCGGGGGATTCTTATAGGCGAAGGGGGAGGCCGAGGAGGCGGCCAGGGTCACCAAACCCTAGCCAGGCACGGGGCTGGGCCCACCCGCCCCTGGGGTGGGTCTGGCCCCTCCGGCTCCCCTCTGGACTTCTTGTTCCCCGCGGGAAGTAATTGACTTTGTTGTTTGTCCCGTCCAATTCCGAGAATATTTCTTTACTAACTTCTCTGAAACCAAAAACAACAGAAAACATGCATCTGACACTGTTGCAACTTGTTAATAGGTTAGTACCAGAAAACATGTAAAAAGCACCTCAAAGTGTGGACAAGTAAAGCAAAGTAGATACTAAACAAGCATGGAGCATAAAAATTATAGATACGTTTCCAACGTATCAGTGACTTGCAGCAGCGACTGTTTGCTGGGGCGAAAAACACGAAGGGTTCACAGTCCTACCTTGCTAGGTGAAAACCCAAGGTCTGACCTTAATTGGTTGTCCCTGGTAATGGCCTTATTGAAGGCATTATTTTGTAAGCAAGGACTTTCTCTAGGGATGAAAACCTATGATCTTTTATCGGGTGACAACGACGCTTGTGTACTGTTTCCTTCTTGTAGGTGTCACTACTGGAGTGATTAGACTTCTGACGTTGTTCTGGTGGTGCTAGTGTTGTTGCTGCAAGGAATAGTTTCACTGTAGCAGCACTTTTTATTTTTTGTAGTTCTTTCTTTCTGGGCTATGTGAAGGCCCCTAGGGAATTCATTGTTGCATAGGATGTGTGTACTTGGTATCTCCATGATATTAACATACGATATTTTCCAAAAAAGGAGATAACATTAATAAATCTATCACATGATCTATAGATGCTTATATTTGAAAAAAAAAGTTTCATCTGATCGGTCTTAGCAACATATTGATGACTGCAAGTGCATAGATCAATTATAACTAGTTTTTCAATAAGAGCATCAAACCCACAGAGAGCTATTTGATTAAAATCTTTATGTCTCTAGTCACTATCTACCAAAGGATACTTGTTAGTTGCATTCATTAGATCTTTGTTATCAATGCCAGCTAGAGTGTTTAAAGGGTGTTGTGTTTGCGCGCAAAAAAGTAATGAAAGAAAATAAACAAAGTAACTAGTATGTTGGGTTTAGTGTTAGAACTTAATAATTCTTAAATATTCCTGGGGATATTGGATACGCCACTATCATGTGAGAACTACTTATGATTAGGATAACCTATATCTTTCGTCATGATATATGTGGAGAGAGTTTTATAATAAGATGTTCACCAACAAGTCTTGTGAGCAAGCCACTTCTACGAGTCATGTGATGAGGTCATCTTTAAACAACCAATGTGATTTCCTATGAGAAATCACTTCTTTAGACCACCATAATTAAGGGTTTCTCCATGAATATTGTTATGAGTTTAGCGAATCTTCTTTTATCCCTCTTTGACCGTGTAGGTTATAAGTCAATGCTTGCAGTCACAAAGTAGCACAGGCATAGTCCCATACACGTCTAGAGGATAAATCCCTTTCTCTAGTTGCTAAGAAAAATGCTATGTGGTCGACTTCACGTACCATCTAGAGAGAGATCTAACACCGTATCATAAATCAATAGATCAAGACCAAAGTTATAGATCATTTTTATTTATTTTATAATAATGTTAAGGTTTCTCTATTTTCTCCAAAACAAAAGAAACTACTCACACATGGAAGCAATCAATCACATGAAGGCAATACAGAATATGAAAAGCTAATAAATTGTAAATGCGCACTATTCGACTTCACCTGTGCATGGAGTGATACTTATAAAACCTATTTTTACGTGAATCCATCGAATGTCTTCTTACCTAGCATCAATAGAATGGAAAAGGCCTCTCTTTTTTCCGCACGTTTGCACATCCGTCTGCAGCGATAGGCGCAGCTCGACCTGTCTTTCTTTCACAAAATTTGAAGGGACACCACTATCTGGATCGATAGTGAGCAAGTGACTGCAGATTCCTTCCATGGGCCGGCTTCAGACTTTACCCGTAAGACACCAACGAAAGAACGCTGCATCTTTGTTCTTCGGGGAGGAGAGGATTCTGAATGGACGCTCCCTGAATAAGTGCCGCCTGTGTAGCACTCTGAAATGGATAATGAGATGTTGTCCACTTGCAAATGGCTCCAAATTTATTTGAGAAGTTGAATGCTCCTACTACAATAACCCACATGCTGTTTCACTTAGAAATGCAGTATTTTTTCATAGCAACTTTGGGAGAGAGCCCCATTTCACTCTGCATCAACATGAAGCTTGTGTTGTGCATTCGGGCGTAGAAGTGAGGCTTTGCCGTAGAAAAACGCAAGGGAGAAAACATCGTCCTCTAATAAATAAAAAAGGACTAGTCCGAGGCCCAAATAGCTAAAGTAGGTTATCTCCTGAGCTGCTACAGAGGGCCGGGATTCCATGGAAGATCAGCATAGCGTACTGGGCCGGTCCACGTAGTACACGCTAATAACGATGAGCACTGATTAGTCTCACATCGGCTGTTTACATGCAGCATGACCGGTTTAAAAAGGGAGTTCCACGCTTTCTCAGCACGACCTTACTTGAACAGGGACGACACGAGCCGATATAACAGTGTACCAACTAACAGAATGCCAGTTTGGAGGATGGAGCCGCTCACCCCACGCTCGTCGGCGCGCCGCGCCGCCGGCTGGTAGGGAGACCCGCTCGCTGGCCAGCGCCTACCCGTGGACCCCCTAGGGCCCTGCTGCTCGCCGCCGCCGCCAGGTTTCCCCTTCCCTCCCGGCGAAAGCCGCTGCCTTGTAGGGTCCTCGACCTCGACAGGGGGGGGGGGGGCCATGGCTCCATCGCCGTCGAACGCCGTGACGAAGCCCGCGGAGGACCTCCGTGGACGGTGCTGGGCGGACATGGCCGACGAGGAAGAGGAGGCGGAGGCGGTGGCGGCGGAGGCGGCCCGCAGGTGCTCTCCCCCCAGCGTCCCCCACGCTGGCGGACTACCTGGCGACGGCGCGCCATGTTCGCTCTCCCCGGCCGAAGGCGCGACTGCGCCGGACCCCTCCTCCGCCACCGGTGCCTCGCTCGGCTCCTCCCCGCGGTCGCCGGTCCTCGCCACCACAGGGGTCTCCTCGGAGACAGGGGGTTGCTGACGCTCGCGTGGCGACGGAGGGAACACTGGGGTCCCCCTGGAGATCCCTCCCTCGCCGGCGCCGGCGACAGCGACCTCCTCCCCGGCGGCGCCCTGTCCCAGGGATGGGGCGACCCTGGTCGGACCCCCCGCGACTGGGCCGTGGGTGGGGATTGGGCCCGTGGCCGGCCCAGTCCCGGTCCAGGCCTGGCGCGGGCAGGACGCGAGGTTGCGGGCCATGTGGCCCGCCAGAGGGGGTCGGTCGGGCCGGGGTGGGGCCGACGAGGGGATCCGACCCTTTAGGGTTGCTACCTGGTCCCACCGCGCCGTCAAGGCATCCCGCTTCGTCTCTCCCACCCCGACGCCGCCTTTCTGCTTCCCCCCGACTCCCTTCGCCCCGCAGCCGGCCGCCGCTTCGCCTTCCCCCGCCGCCGTCCACATGACTTACGCCGACGCCCTGTCGCGCAAGCGACCGCGCAGCCCGCCGCCCCAGCGCCGGAGTCCGCCGCCCTCACGCCGGAGTCCGCCGCCGCGCCGCAGGTCGCCTGCTCGCCGCACCTCGCCGGCTCGGCACGCCTCGCCGCCGCGTCCGCCCCGGGCACAGCCCTATAGGGCGCCGGCTCGCCGCTTCCCGCCCCCACAGCGCTCCCCGAGGCGTACCTTCTCCCCCGTCCGCTCCCAGGGACAGGGCCGGTCGCCTCCCCATGGGGGGCAACGTGGGCAGGGCGCGCAGGGACGCTCGGGATGGACCGATTCGCGCAGGGGTTCATCTCCGGAGGGGCGCCGCGCGGAGCAAAGGCTCCGGCAGGAATTGCTCTAGAGGGAGGAGGCTCCTGTGGAGGCGGGCAGGGCTGTACCGGAGTGGCGCCGGGACCGGGAGGCTCCCCGTCCTCGTTCCCCCCGTCGTGGCTCACCTCCGGGCCCCCCGGAACCGGCGAAGAAGAAAAAGAAGAAGAACAACAAGAAGAAGAAGTCGGCGTCGGCTCCCGGACCTAGCGTTGCGCATCTCGGTGTCGCCCCCCCACGCCGGGCCTCCCAGCAGTTGGAGTATCTCGCACACTCCATTGACGGGGGGTTCTACTACATCGACATCGGGGGGTCGCGATGTCGGTGCCCAAGAACCTGGCGCTGGTCACCGTGGTGGAGGGACAGGAGCTCCCAGCCTCGGTGGTGATCTCCGTGGAGTTCATCCAGGAGGAGCTTCATCAGATGATGCCGGGCCACACCTGGAGTGCCCGGGAGATCTCCCCGACCCAGTTCGCGGTGTGCTTCACGTCGGCCGAGCTCCTCTCCTTCAGTGCCTGCAGTACCGCCCTCACCCTCCCGTCCAGCAAGGTGCAGATTTCCATCGAGCCCTCGACCGCCCACCCCACGACGACCTCGACGCTATCGGCGGTGTGGGTTCGGATCCTAGGCTTTCCGGAGGAGGCGCGTGTGTGGACGTTGCCCATCCTGGAGCTTGTCTCTCAGGCCGTGGGTAAGCTGGTCATGGTGGACGAGTCCTCGCGCATGGGGGCGGGACCGATCCGCATGCAGGTACTCTGCCCGGACCCAGCTCTGCTCCCAAGGCCTCTCCCACCCTTCTACTTCGGCACGGAGGGGAGGATCCTAACAGTGGAGCTCGACGAGGACCAGGCCGCTGATGGTCTCCCCCTCCCTCGGCCCCCCCTCTGGCGACCACTCTACAGGAGGGGGGAGCTCATCGAGAGAGGACTCTGACGACGACGACCTGAGAGGGGAGTCTCAGACCCCGGCTCCCTCTCCCCCGGCAGCGGGCTCGACCGTTGCGACTATGTCTGCCTCCCACCAGCTGCCCTTGCTGCCCCCCCCCCACAGGGCCCTCTCGACCTCCAGATCGCTCAGTACGGCTCCAACTTCAGGCAATCTGAGGGGTTCACTGGCCACATGGCCCTCGACCCGCTCTCCGTGGAGACCCCCGATGAGGCACCGGAGGAGCCACAGTTGGAGTCCGACAGGGAGTCCGGGAGCGTGGGGATGGTGGTCACCGCCCTCTCGTCCCCCCGCTCTCCGGGAGTCCTCTGCTACTCGCTGTCCCCAGGCTCTACTCCATCCTCGCCTCGGGGATCCCCGTCCCTGGTTCCCGCGACCCCGGCACCGCACCCGGAGGAGCCAGCGGCGGTCTTCCCCATCACTCCCCTGGCTGGCCCCAAGACCCGTCTGCCTCGCCCTCCCCGCCCGGTGCCTCCACCCTTGCGCCAGAGTGCACGTCTCGCACGGGTCAGGGCGGAGAGCCCGGGGGTGGTGCCCACGGTGTCCCAGCTGGCGTCTCAGAGGACTGCGGATCGCAACCTCGACTCAGGTACCCCCAAGAAAGCACCTCCCTCCTGCCCCTCTACCTCCCTATCCTCCCCATCCGGTTCCAGGTTCTCGGTCTTAGATGACTTCCCTCTCGAGCACCTTGCACAAGTGGCCGCTGACAGTGGCGTGGTCTTCCGCGGGGAGCGTGGCCCGAGGCTCGAGCAGATTGAGGCGATTAGAGCTAGGGAGATTTACGAGGGGTCCCTCGCCGCTGCGCGTGCTCGGGCGACACGCCAGCAGGGGGAAACCTTGACACCATCAGGAACTGGGACATCTGATCCCGGATCCGAGATGGTGGGTTCTCCTCAGCAGCGCCCTTCTGCCGCCGCCCAGGAGACCCCCCTAGCTGGGAGGTCTCTAGGGAGGCCGCCTAGACAGAGTTCTTTGCCCTCGTCGTCACAGAAGACTCGATCTGTCCCCCAGAAGGGGACCAAACCCGAGTAGGTGGTCCAATGAGTTGGCCTGCCATCACCTCACTCATCTGGAACATCCGGGGGTTTGGGAATGACGGTCGAAGACGCCAGATTAAAGACTACATGCGCCAGGAGAATGTTGACATCGTAGGATTCCAGGAGACAATCAAGCATGATTTCCAGATCTCGGAGCTCCAGGGCTTGTCACGGCACAAGTTTGCTTGGACCTGGCTTCCGGCTGTGGGTCACTCTGGAGGCATCCTCCTTGGCGCCAAGGAGGATACCTTCGAGGTGGAGGATATGGATCGCGGGGAATTCTTTGTGAGCATGTCTCTCACCCATAGACGCTCCAACCTCCGGTGGGAGGTCATCATCGTCTATGGCCCCGCGGACCATAGCCGCTCCCCAGCCTTCCTCGAGGAACTTAAGGCAAAAGTTGAACGTTGCTCCACACCGATGGTTGTGGCGGGAGACTTCAACCTGATCCGTTCCCACGAGGATAAGAGCTCCCACATTGTGGATGTTCCGCGCATGCGGATGTTCAACGACTGCATTGCTGATCTCGCTCTTAGAGAGATCTCGAGGGTGGGAGCCTGCTTCACGTGGACGAACAACAGGGTTGACCCTGTCAGGAGCGTCCTGGACCGCGTTTTGGTCTCCGTGGACTGGGAGGTCGCCTTCCCTCTCTGCTCTCTCCGCACCATTACCGGGGTTGGCTCAGACCATGTTCCACTACTGCTCTCGACTGGAGGGAGTTCGCCACCACGACTGAACCGCTTCCACTTCGAGAACTTCTGGCTTCAACAGCCAGGTTTTGTGGACGCGGTAAAGGCCAAGTGGTTAGCAGCGGCGGCTACCCCACCCAGACGCTTTAATGCGGTGGACGTCTGGCATCACTGCGCTAAGATGGCCCGCCAATTCATGAAGGGCTGGGAGGCCAACTTGGGTGCAGCGACGCGCCTCCAGAAGGCTTCGTTACTGGAGGAGATCCGTTCGCTGGACCTGGCGGCAGACTCGGTGGGCCTCTCTACGGATGAGTGGTCCCACCGTTATGCCTTAGAGACTTCGCTCGTCGAGATTTACAAGGGGGAGGAGTTATTCTGGCGACAACGCAGCCGCCAGAACTGGCTTCTCCAAGGAGATGCGAACACCGCGTACTTCCATGCGGTGGCTAATGGTCGTCGTAGGAAATGTTCGATCCCCTGCCTCTGGGACGGGGAGCTACTCCTGGAGGAGCCGGGGGCGCTATCCGCCCATATTTACTCCTTTTATAAGGAGCTCTTCTTGGCAGGACCCCCTATGAGGATCACGTTGGCTAACGACTTTTGGCCTAGTGGGGCCAGAGTCACAGCTGACGAGAATGCGGAGCTCACCCTCCCATTCCTACCAGAGGAAGTTGAGCGGGCGGTGAAGGCCATGAGACCCAACTCCGCCCCGGGCCCCAATGGCCTCCCGGTTTCCTTCTTCCAGACCTTCTGGAAGGAACTCCAACCGGTCATCATGCCCATGTTCCAGGAATTCTACACCGGCACCCTCGTGATGGGGCGACTGAATTTGGGTGTGATCACTCTGATCCCCAAAGTGGTGGGGGCCTCGGACGTTCGCCAATTCAGACCCATCACGGTCCTCAATGTCATCCATCGGATCCTCGCGAAAGTTTGCGCCTCTCGTCTCGCCCCGGTCATGGAGCGCCTCACCCACCAGTATCAATTTTCCTTTCTAAAGGGAAGATTTATACATGATGGGATACTGGCCCTCCATGAGGTTATCCACGAGATCAAGTCCCGACGATCGAAGGGCATCTTCTTGAAGCTGGACTTCCAGAAGGCCTATGATCGTCTGGACTGGCGGTTCCTTCGTCAGGTCCTCATTAGGCGCGGACTTGACGACCGCCTGATCACCTGGATAATGCAGTTCGTCATGACCGGAAGCAACGCGATTAACATCAATGGCGAGATCGGGCCATACTTCCGCCCCTCCTGTGGTGTCCGCCAGGGGGACCCCCTGTCCCCCCTCCTCTTCAACGCAGCTGTCGATGCCCTCGCGGAAATGCTTGAGAAAGCGAAGGCGGCCGACCACATCTCCGGTGTGGTAGGCCACCTTATCCCCGGGGGCGGCATCACCCAGCTTCAATACACAGACGACACGATGATCATGATTGAAGGCTCGACCCTGGACATTGCAAACCTCAAATTCCTCCTCCTATGCTTTCAGGAGATGTCTGGCCTCCGTATCAACTTCGATAAAAGCGAGATCATTGCACTTGGGTTCTCCCAGGACGAGCAACAGAGGATAGCTGAAAATTTCAATTGTCGGCTTGCCTCCTTCCCCATCACCTACCTGGGGATGCCGATCCGCGACACCAGGATCCTTATCAGGGACCTGGACCCGCTCGCGGAGAGGGTGCGCTCGAGGTCCGAACCTTGGCGTGGTAGATTTACCTCTAAAGGTAGCAAGACTGTCCTGATCGACTCGTGTCTGTCTAGCTTGCCCATGTACATGATGGGCATGTACCTCCTCCCCGAGGGGGTGCATGGGACATTCGACAAGGAGCTGTCGAGGTTCTTCTGGCAAGACTCCTTGGGTCGCCAAAAATACCACATGGTCAAGTGGGCAGACATTTGCGCCCCCAAGGATGTTGGGGGCATAGGTATCCTGGCCTCCCGTCAGTTCAACAAGGCCCTAATGCTCAGATGGGTTTGGCATATCCTGCGGGATGATGGTGGCCTTTGGCTCAAACTCATCAAGGCCAAGTACCTGCGGGGTCGGCCTCTTCTGGCCTGTGATCGACACGAGGGGTCCCAATTCTGGCACTCCATTCAGGAGGTCAAGGGTGAGATCAGGCATGGTCTCGCCGTTTCCATTGGGAACAGGGAGGGGACCATGTTCTGGCTGGACCCTTGGCTCAGGTAGCGGCCGCTGTAGGAGGTTTTTCCGTGCCTATTCGCCATCTGTTCCGACCCAGCGCTCCGTGTTTCCACCGCGGCACTAGGAGGTACATGGAACATCTCGTTCCGTCGTACCTTCGTCCCGGTGGAAACGGAAGCATGGAGGGAACTCAGGGCGGAGCTCCCGGCCTCTTTGGCCAACGAACCCGATAGTGTTCTTTGGACCCTCTCCCCGTCCGGTTCCTTCTCGGTTGGCTCGGCCTATCGGGCCCTCTTTGGCCAGGCGTCTATCCCCTGGACCAAGCACCTCTGGAAAGCCCCTCTCCCGCTGAAGACAAAAAAAATTGTGTGGCAACTTTTACGCGATAGGCTCCCGTCGGGAGTTGAGGTGGCCAAGCGACATGGGCCGGGGGATGGGTTATGTCCACTATGTGGGGTCCCGGGAACGGGCACCCACATATTGTTCACCTGCCCCGTGGCCCGGTTTCTGTGGAATTTCACCAGAGAGGCGTTGGGCCCGGACTGGCTGGCCCATGATCTCGGTGAATTCCTAGAAACCCAAGCTAACCAAGCTGGAAAGGGGCGTCGCCTCTTCTGGCTTGTGTTCGCGGCCATGTCGTGGTCCCTCTGGAATATTCGGAATAAGATGGTTATTGAGAAGATTCTTCCTCGACGTGCGTCTGACTCGGTTTTCCACTTTTTGGCTTCCCTGCAGCTTTGGTACCCGTTGTGTAGACAGCGGGACAAGATGAGGTTGGACGCGACTCTCCGCCGGCTCTTGGAGGCGGCTCAGCGGCTCCCCCATAGCTCGTCATAGTGCTTTCGGCGTTCCCTCTCCCGGCGAGGCGTTGGTCCCCTTTTTTCGTTGGCTTCTGCCCTAGTTGGGCCGTCTTGTGCTGTGGCCCCAGCATGTGTTGTGTGTGTGGACTTGTTATGTGATGTTTGTTGTGGACGGTTGCTTTATTTATAAAGCAGGGCGAAAGCCTATTTCAAGACCTTACTTGAACAGGATCTTTCCTATAGGATCGTACCGCCTCATCCTTCACTAATAAGGTGGCAAGCACTAAAGCTTGGTTGATGGCACTTGACCTGTGCGCCAGAGCATGATTAACGGCTGGGTGCTGCAGTTGGGCTGATCCCATAGCTGTAGGGGATTGTTCCTGCGAAGCTCTTGCTGCTGACCAGGGTGGCTCATAGGTTATCTGACAGGGCCCCTCCATCTCTTTTGTTTTTCCTCTTTTCAACAAGCTTTTATCTGCGTTTTGCAATAATTTGCACACACAAGTGCAAAGCTAATGTAGATTGCCATGTATGCGGCTCCATCAGCTGCACGAGACCTCTTGATATGGTACTGTACTAGTTCTGCAAACCCTTGTCACCAATTTTTGCTCATCTGATCCAAGTTGCTATCCTCTCATAGTCACCAAAGATTTGCGAAGCCCTTCTTGCAGCTAACTAAAATGAGCATGCGGCGTTGTTGCTGTTGCTGCCTGCAGCGGGGTCAGAAGCTAATCGGGGGATTTGGAGCTGATCGAGCCAGATGTCTCGGTGCAAAGCTTCTCCTCCTCCGCGGCTGCCCCTGAGACACATCTTGTTGCAGGAAAGGCATCACCACGAGGCTCGCAATTCAGCAGAGATGGTTTGGACGCATCAGTCTTCATCCTTAAGACATCAGCAAATGAACGCCGCGTCTTTGTTCTTCATCATCGGGCCAGTAGAGGATTGATTGGCACGCTCCATGAATAAGTGCCGCAGGTTCCGAACCGAGACGGATAACACATGGCTTTCAACTTGCAAACGCGAAATAAGTAACGCAGGCAGATTTATTTGAGGACATGATATGCTGCTGGAATAATCCACTGATCTATTTCGCTTTGAAATGCAGTATTTTCTTATAGCAACAGATTTAGTAAGACTCTGATCTTTATTGACGGAAACCTGGATATTGCAAACTCAAATCGTTCAAGAATACAAAAACAGGCTTACATTAATCGAGTCTGCCTCGACGTATACATGGTCGCCGCGTAAAAAGGTTGCCATAAATGACCATCTGCTGTCCAAAAAAAATTAAAGTGGAAGGCGACCGTGCCTTCGGTGATCATGTGATAAACCAAGGGGTCGACAAGGGGAGAACCACGTCGGCAGCATTCCGCGTGGCTCCGAATTAATCCACCGCGCAGGACCGAGTCACCATAGACGTCGGGCTAGTTCCACGAAGGCACGCCGCCGCTCTCGAGAACAAGGTTCTTCACCAGCTCGAATAGAGCGACCATGGCAGCTTAGAACCGAACGCCCTCGATCTCTTTTACTCGAGCATCACCGGTCAACCTTAATGATACCTACACTGGTTCGTCGGCGGCTCAACAGGCATGAAGACACATCGCTCTTAGAGATTTTGCCAGCTGTAGCCCTTTCGGCGATCTTGGCACGGACCTTGACTAGGTGTTTGATGGAACACATGTGTGTGTTCTGCGTCTTTGTGTTGTGTGTGCTCCCACGATCGACCAGCGCCTTTTTGTTATGTGTGTTCAGTAGACGCGCCTTGTGTTTATGTGCATAGGACGATAATAGCACTGCCATGAACGGCATGACCAATGACAATGCCGACCGCACCCAACATGCATTAGACAAAGAGAAAGATCAATATGAGGATGAGGAAGAGGATAATGACAACAGTGAAGAGGAGGAACTAGGCAAGCCGAGGACCGGAAACCGAAGATCCTTTTGGAAAACCCTCGTGCAAAAGTGTTTATGTGATGCATGGGCTACCGTCTCTTCTGATCCCATCATCAGTAGAAATCAAACTAGCAGCGCTTACCGGAGGAAAATCAAGGACAAGTTTGATGGACACAAAGTTCTCAATGTCAATACACCATCATAGACATGAAGAATAACCAAAAAGCGATATCGGACAGGTGGGTATTATTCAACACGATGTCAACAAATATTGTGGATTCCTTGAAAACGTGCAATCAATACCTGGCGGTGGCTGTAACATGGTCGATCAATTGGTGAAGGCGCTCGGACTTCTCAAAGAGCGCAACAACGAGAAGGATTTCAAGTACATGCATTGGTACACAAAGCTCCCTAACAATGATAAGTGCAAGCTTGTGTGATGATAATTCAAGAAGGGCATCAATACAAACGTTGTTGATGTCGACACACCAGCGATGAACTCTCTCGATACGTCACCGACAACCAGAAGGCCTAGGCCATTGTTGTAGCGGCTGCATGATCAGACATGGTGCAATTGTCGATCGACAAGCCTTGTTGAGGTCTGGTTGAGCTTGTTCCTTTGGCGGCAAGAAGCAGGATCAAGGTGGTCCGATAACATGCAGAAGTAGGACGAGATGATCGAGCTCGAGCTGTCGAGAATGGCGGGGATGGAGAGGAAGTAGTAATTCTCTCTCTCTCGATGGCCGACACGTCGATGTATGACGACGAGGTGAGGGTGGCGCATTCCAAGATCTACAACAAAATTCTGTTGAAAATGGGCATCAAGATGAGTCGCCGCCAACACCACTGTTGAGGGCCGCAACGCCAGCACCAAAATACTTTGACGCGGAAGAGCCGTCGTCCACCCTTCTAGTGGACAGAGTTTTGAAGAGGAGGAACTAGGCAAGCCAAGGACCGGAAACCGAAGATCCTTTTAGAAAACCCTCTAGCAGAAGTGTTTATGTGATGCATGGGCTACCGTCTCTTCTGATCCCATCATCGGTAGCAATCAAACTAGCAGCGCCTACTAGAGGAAAATTAAGGATGAGTTTGATGGATGCAAAGTTCTCAACACCGACTAAACCGTCATGCGCATGAAGAGGAACCAAAAAGAGATATCGGACCGGTGGGGTATTATTCAGCACGACGTCAATGAATAGTATGGATTCCTTGAAAACGTGCAATCAAGACCAGACAGTGGCTCTAACATGCCCGATCAATTGGTGAAGGCGCTCAGACTTCTCAAAGAGCGCAACAACGAGAAGGATTTCAAGTACTCCCTCCGACCCGAATTAACGGCCGCACTCGTTATTTTTTGCAAAAACGTCCGTATTGCTTTTCGACAAACAAACTCGTCCTCTGCCTCGTCTCCACTCTTCTTCCTCCGCCTCGTCTCCACCTCTCCAGCTCGCCGCGCCTTCGCCCTCGCCAGCTCGTCACGCCTTCGCCCGCGCCCCGACCTCTACCACGTCGTGGCCTCCTCCCGTGTTGCGACCCCTCTCACGCCGTGCCCGCAGCGGGTGGCCCCCTCCTGATTTGGGGGAAAATCGATTCTTGCTATCAGGCTGGCGTGTTCGAAGATTTGGGGGTCCCCGACGAAGAAACTCGATGCGGTCGGCGATTTGGGGGTATCCGGTGAGGCAGATGTGGCCGGTGAGGCAAATCGATGCGGCGCTGGCGGCCCCGACTTCAACAAGCTATGGGGACGGTGGAGGCTGGTCTATTGCCGCGTGTCCTCGTCAGCTGCAGGGGTGGTGGATGCTAGTCCCAGTCCACACCGCTGCCGTCGCCCATCTACTTCTTGTGTATTATGGCGTCGTCGACCTTGTCCTCCAGCTATAGGTACAGATCTTGCTCTCAGGTCAGTGAGCTCCCTATCCCCTCTCCTCTGCCATATATTCCTCACAAATCCGTGGATTTAGGTAGGGCAGGTTACCTGGTAGAAAATATGGTTCCTTGGTTCCCGAGCTAATTACCTTGCTAATGCTACTGGTACATAGTAATTAGCTTGGCGACAAATCACAAGGAAACCCAAAAATCAGCTCATGGTAGTTTGCAATTATTGGGCTAATTACTCTGTACGAGTGCTTGGCCTCTACTACAAGGAAATACTTTTGATCAGCTCAGGAGGATTGGTACCTGGGACCAAATATTGATAGTACTCCCTCCGTTCCAAAATAGATGTTGTAAGTTTGTCAAAATTTGGATGAATCTATATACTAAATAGTGTCTAGATTTATTTAAATTTTGACAAATCTAAGACATCTATTTTGGGACGGAGGGAGTACTAAGCTACTCCTTGCTAATGTTGTTTTGTAGTTTCACGACATTCACTAAAAGTAGCACTAGAGGATAATTAGTTGTTGCATACTCATGTCCTTTCTGTGATGAGGATTGGTACTAGAGGAAAATTAGTTGTAGACTGAACTCAACTGAAAATTTGACTGACCGCTCTGTCCTTTCTGTAATGAGAATTGAATATGCAAATGATCTTGTTATTCTTGGAACTGTGTATGCTATCATTTTATAAAGGCCAAGAATTCCTTCATGTCCCGAGTGTGCATCTTCAGTTTTACCATTACATACTATCTCCCTCTGCCCTTCAACCCAGACGCAACCAGCTGTTTTTATACCGTATCTTGTGCAAATTTATTGTCTGAAGTATCCCTTTTTAATCTTTCATTGTTAGTTCTCAATCATCCAACTCTCTGACTGAACTTTCATTCAGATTAACACTGGACAAGTACTCTGCCGCCGTGAAGCACATAGCAGATTCCCTTCTGGCTACCATGGCGATGAACTACTGTCCCCCGTGCGCTCAAGCGAACAAAGTTATCGGCTTCTCTCCACACTCTGACTCTGTTTCTCGTCAGAAAAATCTGAAGCAGATAGAGCACCAGATTATACCTATGTATGTAGACCCTCTATATGCTCTTTGAATTCACGTTGTTCGCTGATTTTGTGCCTTTTACTGGTAAATAAGGAATGACATGATGCTAGTGTCAGGATGCACTCCCATTATAAATAAATTGTGTAATCATAACAGTAGCTAGCTTCCGTAAATAAACTGTTTCTGAAACTATGTTGTTGCTCAGTTTAAAATCATAACAGTAGCTAGCAGGTATCCATCCTTGTAGTCTTTAAAATGTTCAGTAACTGTGGTTGATTTTGATTAACTTTGTGGAAATCAATTGAATGTGCATGGTCACGACATTAAAATGTTGTTCTTAACTTAATGTGTAACATAGATAATTCTTCATTTCAGATGTATAATGTATATCTGAATATAAATGGCTGAACTGAGACAGGTGAGACTTCTCTTATGCTACTGATTGCTTCAGGGTTACTGTTTTTATGCTACTGATTGCTAGGCAGATCATGTAGTAACTCCACGTTAAGCAGATCATGTAGCAACTCCATATGAATTTGTTCATGCTGCAAAGGATGGTCACAAATGATTATCGGGTGTTTACATTTGAATCTACAACTGCTCTTCTCTGTTGATCTTGATGTGGTGGACAGTGGACAGAGGGGTTCTTCTTTGCTGTTGTGCTTCTCTGTTGATCTTGATGTGGTGGACAGTGGACAGAGGAGCAACCTGCGGGGATCCAGCTGTCGACGAGATATTCGGGGGCGAGAGGGAGATGCCGCCAAAGGGCCGAGCTCGACAACGAGGGCGCGTCAGGCGCCGCCAACGCTTTCTGCGGCAGCGTGGCACAGGTGGCGGCGGCGGCCAAAGCTTTGCCCTGCTTCCCCGAGGACGACGACGGGGAGGGACCTCCGTCTCCCCTGAGGACGGCGCCAGGGATCGAGCACGGCTGCCGTCGGCAGGAAAATGTCCTCCACCTCCGCCAGCGAGGACGCGCACTATCCAGCCTGGTCCTCCTCTGCCTCGCGCGGGAGTCTGGCAGGAGATTGGCCTCCGCCTCCGCCGGCGAGGACGACAACAAGGACGGTGAGGATTGGCCTCCGCCTCTGCCTCGCGCGGGGATCGCGGGGGAGAACGGGAATCGCGGGGACGGGGATCACAGACGGACGGGAATCACGGCAAAATTAGAATTTTGAATCTAGGGAAATTTGTAATGTGTTGAATGAATTTGGGTTTATTTGCAAATATGTGTTTGAACTAACCCCGCGGCCAATAATTCGGGCCGGAGGGAGTACATGCATTGGTACACAAAGCTCCCCTACCATGATAAGTGGAAACTTGTATGACGATAATTCAAGAAGGACATCAATACAAACGTCATTGATTTCGATACACCAGCGATGACCTCTCTCGATACGTCACCGGCAACCAGAAGGCCTACGTCGTTGTTGTAGCGGCTGCATCATTAGACGGGGTGCAATTGTCGATCGACAAGCCTTGTTGAGGTCTGGTTGAGCTTGTTCCTGTGGCAGCAAGAAGCAACCAGTAGGACGCGATGATCGACAAGGAAGTAGGAATTCTCTCTCTCGATGGCCGACACGCCGATGTATGATGACAAGGTGAGGGTGGCGCATTCCAAGATCTGCAACGACATTCTCCTGAAAATGGGCATCGCGATGAGTCCGCCGCCAACACCATCGTTGAGGGTGGAACGCCACCATCAAAATACTTTGACGTGGAAGAGCCATCGTCCACCCTTCTAGTGGACAAAGTTTTGAGAGGCCGATAGTTTGTTTGGTGTTTTATATAGATTTTGCCGAAAAAAAGATTTAAAAATCGCATAGGGAGCCTGAGTTGGGGCGCACCGCTGGTGAGAGGCGTGCTCCAAAAGCGGGCACACGTGTCGACCCTCTCCAAATCATCGAATCGACACAGTTGTCGGATGTCACCCGATGTCTTTTATGGCTCGCGTCTAGAGACTATCTAAGTAATTTTAAGTCAGGATTTTCCCTAAAAAAAATTTAAGTGAGGATTATAGCTGGTTGTGGGCAGCCCGGCCCAAAAATCCCGACGGGCCAGGCTTGGGCCTCTAATTGCATCCCAACGACTGCACGGACCAGTCTAGGGCCGAGGAAAAGATGAAAATAAGAAGAGACCTGGCTCATGACCCGACAGCCCGAAGAAAACCGCACTGTATGGACCGGGCTCAGGCCTGTGAAATGTGTGGACAGGATTTTCGTGGCCTGGTCCAAGCCCGGACCGGCCTGAGAAATGCCCAGGTTCACTAAGGTTTAAGAAACCGCTTGTAGAAGAAAGATCTTGCTGGTTTTGGCTTAGCGTCTATATTCCCGACCGAGGCCCAAACAGCTGGCCTACCTAATTTTTTGATCTGTCAACATGGGCCCGGATTAGAACAAAGACCATCATACCATATTGGGCCGGACCATCTCTTTTCCTTTTTCCCCATTTCAACAAAGCTTTTAGCTTCATTTTTGCAATTTTTTTTTTTAGAAAAGAGCATATATTAATATCACAAGGACATCAATTACACCCAGCCTCTACAACAACGCATGTCCTAGCGGCTCTACGGATGCACACAACTCAGAAAAAAGAAAGAGAAATTACAAAAAAGAAAAGTAGCGCTACAGAGAACTAATCCTCAGAGAAACGACAGTGACACCATCAGAACAACACCAGTAGTCCTCAACTCCAATAACAACGTCTTCAAGAAGTAAACAGTGCCCAAGAGCCGTCATTGCCCGACCAAAGACCATAGGTTTTCACCCTGAAGAAAGTTCTTACGCACAAAACAATGTCTTCAACAAGATCATTGCCAGTCACAACCAGCTAAGGCCAGACCTTGGATTTTCACCCTGCAAGATAAAACTGGAAACTTCCCTGTGTTGTCTTCCCGCACCAACAGTCGCTGCAACGAGTCTCAGATCACGCAGCCAGATCTCCGTCACCACAAGAATAAAAATCACCATCGCTACCCTCAAATTTTTGCTTTCCTGACATTCTCCGCATCTGACATCACCATGGCTCAAAGCATGACACTTGGTGGGAACAAACAACAGAGCTTCGCACCGCTCCCGCTGAAACCAATCGGCCAAAAAAAGATGCGCGCGCCTGAATACCTTCCGATCCAGCAATCTCCAGGCATGATACGCCCATGGGAGTTCACCGGCGGAGCCTTCCGGAACCCGCCTCTCTAGACCAGATCAAGGAGGGCAGACATCAAGCAGATCTTCTTCTTCATGCGAAAGAAATTAAAGGACCACCACCTTTATTAGATCCGCCACAGTGATCCCCACACCGCCGGTCGGTTCCCGGAGGATGGATCGAGCAGGCAAAAGGAAGAGAGCCAAACCGGGAACCACCGCAGCAGTGCCGGAGCCGCCGCCCAGCAAGATCCCAGCGCCACGCCTTGACCGCTGCCTACCATGGCGCCCCCGCCGAGGGCCGACCTGGCTTAGATGGCCCTAGATCTAGCCCACGCGGTGCACCCGAAGACGGTCGACGTCGCAGCAAGGCCCCTCCCTACACCACCCGTACCGCCTCCGCCGAGCCACCATGCGCCGCCCGCGCCGTCGCCTCGACCCGCCATCACGCCTCCACGGCAGCCCCCCCCCTCTCCAACCTTCGGCGGCGAGGGCGCCCGCTGCCACCGCGAGAGGGACCTGCGGCAGCGTCGGCGGAGGGAGTCGCGCGGGGGGAGCCCGCTGGCGGCGGCTAGGGTTGCCCCGAGTTGCCCCGGGAGCGACGCGGGGTCAGGGGGTTTGATTTTTTGTGTATCTAGCCAGAGTCTTGCAATAATTATTACTAGCAAATTAATGTAGCTTTGCCATGTATGCGGCGCCATCACCTGCACGATAGAGAGCTCTTGATCATGGTACGGTAGTCCCCAAGATCCAAGTTGCTACACCTTTTCTCGAGGATTCTAACTTGCTATCAACCGCAAGCTTCACCCGACGCCCTCACGCTGTCCCATGCATGACCCGGCGAGAGATTCCCGAAAGACTGAAGCCTTTTCTGCAGCGAGACACGGCCGGTGTGCTCCCGGCTTTCTTGCTGCATCATGCGGCGGGGGCCAGAGGCTAGCTAATGGCGGATACGGAGCTGATTGAGCCATATGTCTCGCTGCAAAGCGTCTCCCCGGCCGGCCGGCGGTGGCCCAGCTACACTACACGCATCTTTCCGCCGATCGAATCCTCTTCGATCTACTACGACGACTAATCTCTGAAAAGGTCTCGTGCACATGCACTCCACAGTACGGCCAGAGAGGCAGAGGCCCAACCTCGCCGTGTCTCACTCGATCGGTCTCACCGATTTCCTCTGGCGCCGGCCATGCTGCCCATGCCCTCGATGAGATTCCTAACGGCACGGTCACTTCTCGAACAAGACTCCTCACGCACGCCTATGACCTTTTCGTTGTATGTCCTCTCTTATATTTTCTTGAAAGACTTCAGGGATGAACTGATGAGGCCTTTGACTATCGGCCTGAGCCCGTGATGATAATTCACATACTAGTACTGTGCGGCCACTCCATGGTTTTCATCGATCCCATGAGTCAACAAGTGGTCGCCTGGTCGGTCCATCATCCATGGCCATGAGTGGCCCCGTGCTCCTCTGACTTCCGTGCTCGCATCACCGAAAAATGAATTCAGGGCAGCCCCACACGGTTATTGAGGTTAGGGAGCAATTGCCGGCTTGGCGCGTAGTTGATCACACAATCAGACCTAGTACACTTGGTCTGACCAACGTCGCTACTACTCATTTAGTTGCCTGTAGAAGCAGTACGGCATGGGTGCCAACTCCTTTGACACGATCGCATTAATTAGTTACGAGTCAACCTGCACCTGTTAGCTTAGCTAGATTCCACGTACTACTGCCGAGCACGGACCCCGGATAATGCGTAGATCAAACCCAGGGCCATGTAAACGCAGATTGCGTGGTGATTTTCGTGCACACATGCAATGCAATGCAGGTGCCGTTGCTATGGAATCCGCAGAAATTCAACCACACCTAGCTAGCCAAGCAAGATCCTCTGCCCCTTGTGTGTAGCAGCTCGCAAAACGCAATGGCCACTGAGAGAGTAAGCGAGTTGTCCCTAGCTAGGCATGTTCATGCTGTTGGTAGTGCCTAATAAGCTACGAACCACCATGCACATGGTAGCGCACTCCAGGCCTTATGGACGTACGTGCGGTACGTATGTAGGTAGGGACATGCATGTACATACGGCCGTTTGCATGCATGGTGCAGCGGCCCGCACTGCCGCCGCGATCGTCGGACGGCTCACCGGCGGCAACCGCGCAGGCCCAGTTCAGTCGTTAATTAGCTCAATAGTTCCAAGCTCCACGAGAATTTTTAAGGTACATAAAGACCGAGAAACTGAAATGTTCTGATCGAAATGCTACTGTAGCATTTCCTTTCTCTCTTTCTCGTCGTGATGCACGTAATGTTTCCATCAGCAAGGAATGAACAGCCACTTACACAGGAACCTGATGTAAACCTCGACAGTGACTCGACGGGAATTTCGAGAGCAATGTTCGACCGATGTAAACCCGAAAAGGGCAAAAAGCGGAGAGGGTTTGACCCGTGCACCCAGGCTGTGAATGCGATAGACACTGCCTCGACAGGCCCATCTGGCCCAGCGTACCTAACACGATCACGAACAGTGTGTGGGCCCGGGCACCCGGAGGATGGTGGGCCTCCCTGGGCTGCCGTCACAGCCCACCTGGCGGAGCTGTCCGCATGTGCCGTTTTGGGGGTCCAGCAGGACAAGAAAGCGTCGTCCAGGTGGAGTGAGTTCACACCGGGGTGCATAATTAAAGCGGGAGAATTTCACGAGACCTGAAAAGGCACTGCATTATTATTCACTTTTGCCGCGTCTGCTAGTAAGTAGTACTACTAGTTTTCGACTACCTCTTTCAACGGTATGGACTATGGTTATCTGTTCTACGAGTGTGCATGACGTGCACACGGCACAACGGTGTTTTAGAATGGTGAAAAGACATACCAAAACGTATAGTACCATCTATCCATAAAGGTAAAGTGTACTCCATCTCAAAATAGATGTAAAAAATTGGTAAATTTGGATGAATCTTGATACTAAATAGTGTCTAGATACATTTAAATTTTAAAAAGTTTTCGACATCTATTTTTTAGACGGAGGGAGTAGTATATTTGCGTAGAAATGGCAAGTGTCCCTGGTGCTTGCTAGCTAGCTAGTCTACGGTGTTCAATAATTAGTACATGAGCAGAATTTCTATGTTAATCTAGAAAAATCAATTGAATATGTAGTATTCAACAAACTAGAGATGCAACTTGTCAGGCAAGGTAAACACAACATATGTATCTCACATTTTAGTACTAAAGTCCCAAATACTATCCATAATGATAGGGAAAAGAGGACGAAACAACCTTCACAACAGCTTCAGAGGCTATCATGCTAGCGTTGGGGTCGGTCGGAGTAGTCATGAAGTCGGGCACGTGAGCTATCAAACTCCCTAAAACCCTACTGTCTCTCTCCGGTATGGGATCTCAAGAGACACAGTTTTGGAGGCACACTCTCTCAACTCACGGTGCATGCCAAGAAGCTGGATGGGAATACCTAAAGATAGTACAAAAGGTTTGATGTGTTGGAGGAGTAGCAAACACATAGAGATCTATAATGAACACACGACATCAGACGTGGTAATTGCCTTGTAATTACGACACATACCACTCAAACCTCCACCCTAACAAAAAGTTTCAACTATTATCACACACATAGAAATGGAGAAAATATGACGTGACCGCTGGTGCGACAGGTTATGAGCGCGGCATGTATTGGCCCTCTTCTCAAACTCTTAGAGAGTATGAGCGCGCATGTATTGGCCCTCTTCTCAAACTCTTAGAGAGTATGAGGGCGCATGTATTGGCCCTCTTCTCAAACTCTTAGAGAGTATGAGCGCGCATGTATTGGCCCTCTTCTCAAACTCTTAGAGAGTATGAGCGAACTATCAAGCGAGTGTTCTTACTAAAAACTTTATTGCCTCTCTCACATACAGTTTCTCAAGCGACGCGGCCCTGGATGCACATTCTCTCGGTTGGTGTCGCACACTGAGGAGCGAGATGGAGAATATCCAGGTGCTTTGTAAAGCTTTTATGTGTTCCATTTGTGTCTGTGGGAGCAGAAACCTCTTGCAGATTCGGCTTGTAGGAGGGCTTCTCCCATGCATGAAGTTACCCTCTCTGGTCTTGTCCTAGGAGCCTGTTTCTCAAATTTATTTAAACTTCTAAATTAAAATTAGGAATACCGGTTTACTGTAAACGCCCTCCACTCCAGTACTTACACTCATCCGTATTATTGTGCACGTGTGTGCCATGACATCTTTATAGTTGAACAGGAAATACGTCCTATTTATTCATTTATAGGAATTCAAATTCAAATAAATCCGGGATTTTTGGTCGGTTTTCTGGTTTACCGAGGGTGCTCGAGATTCTCGGTTACAGGCCGGTAACCGATTTACCGACCGGTAACCAAAATTGTTGGCACGAGCACACAACAAAACTCTATGAGCACATCCCAATGACCGAGTTGACATATCTTGATGTTGGCCAAGTCGCCACATGCGTCTCACTCACTTCTCATGGGATTGCCACCTAGCTAGTATACTTAAAGAGATATCACCGATTAAATTCTGAAACGCGTCTAGATAGACCTGTACCAATAGTCCGTGACTTGAACTTAAGATTACTGTTTCCACCACAAGTAACCTAGCCAACCGTGCCCTATCGGACATGCGGGAATTACACACGAATTACTGTAGCCCAACAATTCAAGCATTGCGAATCACAACACGGGAAAGGGCCGGGTTTACCGATTCTACTGCTTGGGATCATTGGATGGTTGACCTTTTTGCTTGGAGTGATCAGTCACGGATGTCACTCACAAGTCGTAAGATCATGTGTGTTAGGCGGATACACTGGCTTGTGCTAGTTAATTATATATTGCAGGAAGTCACGCTGAAAACAATAGAATTGACGCCAACCAACCAACCAACCCACGTACGGTAGCTAGGGTCCAAGCAAGTTCGATCTGCCCCTTGGATCTTGGCGGCTGTCGGGGCGGGGAGGAGAAACCCATGCAGTAGACCCGGCCGGCGCGCGAGTGACGATGATCGAAAGTCAGACCACGCTTAGTTTGACCCACTAAACTAAACACGACAGCTTTGAAATGTCTACTACCAGATCCAATAGAACATACTCCCTCTATCCCAAGGCTTAAGGCGTAAAAATCTCAGCACAATTATTTAGGCAGCCGTCGATGGAGAGAAAAAATCTGCACCTTTCCGGTCTTGCCCCTGCATGCACGCCTCTGCTCCCTTAATTTCTCTCCCGCTCCATTAATTACCTCCTCGTTTCTCTCCAAGGCATGCATGCCTTTTATCTCTCTCACATGCACAACCAATGGCGATAACTGCTCGCATTAATTTCTCTCCTGGTTTTCTGCTCATTGCCTCGCATGCGCCATGTATAGCCAATACCAGCGTTGCTACTCTTCCGATTTTTGGTCAATGTAAACGGCAATGAGGGGTAGTTCTGGAAGAAACAAGGCAAAGCACACCGTACGCCTTAAGCCCTGGTAAAAATTTAAAAAAACTTTTACGCCTTAATCCTTGGGATGGAGGGAGTACGAGTAAAAAATATCTGATGGATCGATTGGAGCAGGTCGTAGCTAGCTAGCTAGGCCGTGTCAACGCGGCCGGGGCCGGGGCCTAACAGCGCGAAAGTCGCACCCCCATCGCGCTGTCCCACCACGTCAACACCTCTCGATCGCCTTTTTCCACCCTGACATGTCATGATCGATGCCGGCGCGGGCGCGCGTGCCTGGTTTGCAGGCACGTGTTGCAGGGAGGGCGTGTACTTGTACGCGCTGCTGCTGCTGCTGCGGCTGCGGCTGGTGTGATGTGCCGTGCGCGCACTAGCTGGCTGGTTGTCGCCATGCCCACGCCGGGAGCTTGCCGTGTGTCGCACACCGGATCGAGAACGGCGGGATTCTCATTCTCCGTCGCGCGGGGCGGGCTC
Organism: Avena sativa; assembly: GCA_916181665.1. NCBI lineage: Eukaryota > Viridiplantae > Streptophyta > Magnoliopsida > Poales > Poaceae > Avena > Avena sativa. The sequence goes on from OV702294.1 coordinate 183,069,164, forward strand.
TTGAGTTCCCTGGGTCGCACGGCACACGGGTGAGCGGCTTGCCGTCTACGGCTTGATCGACCCACCAACAAAGGAAAGAGACCCGAGTATGAGCATCCGTGTCTATGTGCACGATGCAATGCACCATCGAGTCGAGTCGAGCAGCCGCGCGCTTCTACTTGCTTACTTGTGGTTGATACGGAGCCAGCCGGAAGTTAGTATACTACTACTCTACTAAGATGAAGTTATATATCGTGCTTGGATCACTACAACACTAGAGATCGATTGCACGCCACAAACGCTCTTCTTTTGCTAGCTAGCTAGCTAGATGGGCTAATTAATCGTCCGTGCTAATGACCAATCCCTTAACGAAAACACACACACGCACACGGTAGGCAAAGTCATGATCGCGCGATCCCTAGGTTTTTTTTTTTTTTTCCGTAGTGTATGGAGTTGGTGAAGAATCACGAACGGGATCAGAACAGATTCGAGTTTCTGTTTGTCCCAACACTCTCAACATAGTATAGTATAATACTAGTGCTAGTATCAGGCTGCAGCTCTTCTACCTGAGGCTGCGCTAGCTGCAGTGGCAGCTAGCATGCTAGGGCTGGAAATGAATAACAAGTTGACCTCCGCAAACGAATGATTTTCTTCTTCATAGTTATAAGCTCACACTTAACGAAATCACACGGGGCGAGGCCATGATCACGACGCCTGATTCTTGCGATCGGAAAATTACTCCGGCGGCAGCAGGCACAGTGCCTCGACATATATTCTAACACCATCAGCTCACCTCTGCAACTGCCAGCTGCTGCACTGGCCGTCACGCGCGCTAGGGAATGGAATGAACGACGAGTTGACCTCCCCAAACGCCCAATGATTCATTCCTCGCCTTGCTCGTACTACTACTATACAACCATTATTAATTCATCTCTGAATGAATCTGCTACACGTACTGATGAAAAACGAAATGAATAAGAAGTTGACCCCTCTTGGATCTAGCTACCGAACCCAAAAATGCATGACGATCCTTGGATGGATCGGATCGGGTGGGTCAAAGCTTTGTCGATACGTGGCGGCGAGGACGTGGATGGATGGTGTCGCGGCCCGAAGCGATGGCGATGAGCCGAGCGAGCCAAGGATCGGATGGATGGTGTCCCTGTCCGACCTTTTGACTCGGCCTCCGACTACTGGAGTGGAGTGCATGCATGCTCTGTGTGGCTTGGATCCATCGGGGTACGGTGTCTCTGTAATCTGTATGTGTGTGGATGGGGTGAGTGGGCGGCTGGCTTTTTCCGGGCACGCGTGCGAGCCCCCCGGCCCCGCGCTTTTGACGCCTTCCCCTCCCTACATCGTAGTAGCTGGCCCTTCTTCTCCTAGTACTAGCTAGCTAGCTACATCGGCGGTCATAAGCATGACGTCAACGGGGTCGTCGACCGTCGTCTCGCTACCTAGCCTTAGGCCGGCCGCCGCCTTCCAGACGAAATTTCTGCTACGTGCGTACGCCGAAAGAATGTTGGACCAAACTAGTTAAGATCGTCACGTCGAGTCCTTTTTTTTTTCAATAATAGCTCATATTAATAGTATAGAAAAAGGCTAAGGGCTCCTTTGATTTGGAGGAAATATGAAGGAAATGCATAGGAATAAGAAAATTTTCATAGATACCACTCGTTCACTCCTTTGATTCGTAGGAATGAAACAAGGGGAAAACTAGAGGAAATTTCCCTCACGAGCAAACTTTCAAGGCAAAACTCAAGGGAAATGAAAAATTCACTCACATCTCATTCTATGAATCCTATGCACAAGGAACAAGGAAAGTTTCGCAACTGCCATCCTTTCCTATTCCTTCGATTTTCCTTTCCTACGAATCAAAGATGGCCGGTACATCGTTAGGAAGGATATAATTCCATACACCTAACACCGTAACATGATACGATTTGCCAAGTGGTAAATAGCACACCCTCTACAAGCATGATGATATACGACTTGTCTTGCCCAAACATCCAACCACAAGTGACGAGAAGGACCAAATTGTTTTTGGACCTCGTCACGGACCAAGCAATACACCACCATAGCTCGACCTCGACTCCAAGGTAACCCGAACCAACGTACCTCCGCTCTTGTGCCTAGAGGAGTCGGCAAGAAGAATGCATGCTCTTGATGGGGTCGGGTAAGTCATCAACCAAGATGCATACGCCATGTCGTACGATACGCCCTGGACATGGACCAGCACCAGCAGCGCGTCATATTGCCAACAGTGTTGAATTGTCGCATCAGCCTCTCCCAAGTGGCCTAGAGGACGTCTTCATGAAGATAACGACAACATGACACCACCGCCTGGTCGACGAAACAAACCAAGGGTTTTCCCCGGCATCCGAGGGGAGGGGAGGCACAGTGAAGGCCATGAACACGCCTCTAGGAGACTAGGAAGGAAATGACGCCGCAAGCGTCATCATGGTCAACATCGGCCAATGCCGAGCAGGTCTTTCACCCTGGCCATACACCAAGGGTCTGATGCTATCGGAGCTGGACTAGAGATGGGGGATGAGCATGAAAGCCAACGTAGGAGAAGAGCGAGATGTTAAGTCAGGTATAGAACTCAGTATACTTCTACGTATTTGTGTTGCCTGCATTAAAATTTTATTCCTATTTGTTCCAAGATATAAGTCCTTTTAGCTATTCAATTTGAATTGTTTAACCGAATGCTGATGGTTGCTGATATCTTGTACCAGACTACGGGTTGGCCTATAAATAGGATCCAAGATGTTAAGATTACTGAGCATTTTGCTTATTTTTCGTTGGTTGATCCTTTAAAAATACAGAAGTCGGGTTATTCCCATTTTGAAAGAAAAAAAAGATAGTACTTCTAAACTTTCTAGCCTCTTAATTGCTGGATTTTGTCTATATGCTACCCGTGAACAGAGTTTATAGCATAAAACCACCACATTTGTGCAAAAATTTCGAAAAACCATCAGTTTACGTTTGAATCGCATAAAACCACCACCCTACTGCCGATTTTTTGCAATGTGCGCTAACTGGACGATTTAGGGCGATTGACGCTAGGGGTAAGTTCCCCAATTCTAGGGTTAGGGTTTCCGAATTGGCTTCGATTTTTTTGGATTTGAACTCATTTCTTTGCAATTTCTATTCGTTTAACACTTCGTAGCTCTGGACTATGCACCAGACACCTGTTACGACCCCCAGTTTCATGGGATTGCAGTGGACTGCTCGGTGAAATGTCGTGAGCATGGATTGGTGCCACAGTAGTGTGTCGCCTTTGAAGGGGTCAACACTGGAAGAAGGTTTTACATGTGTCAGATAGGGAATGTGAGTTGTACTGAATTGAACTGATGGTTCTTCTCTCATTTTTTTCATATCTGAAAATTAGATAGGGTTAGCAGACCAGAAAAGTACATATAGATGCTTGATTTGTTAGCTGGATATGGATATGCTAGTATATAAAATCTGGATATATATTGCAGTAGCTTGGATATATATTAGCTTGCTTGGATATATATTTGGATATGCTAGTATATAAAATCTGGATATGCTAGTATATAAATTTAGCTTGCTTTTGTATTGTTTCTGTATATATTATCTTCTGGATATATATTATCTTCCTAGGATATATAGTTAGCTTGCTTCTATATTGTTGGATATAGCAGTCCAATGTTATTCACTGATTGCAGTTACATTTTTTATAGAAAGTTATGAACTGTGGTTTTGTGTCATGGGTTGATGAAGAAGAGTGGCCAGACACAATGAAGAATTCTTTAGATAGGTTGTGGCACATGTACTTTGAAGCCAACAGGCTTAGGATTGAAGACAGGATTGACAATGCAAAACTGGTGCAGCAGCTATCTGATGAGAAAACAAAGATACAGAAGAAGCACAACCCCCTGTTAGATGATGTGTGCAAGTTCATGGAACAAACAGAGAAGAAGGTGGTGAAGGAGAATTATAAAATAATTCAGTCTGGTGAGGAGGATGTTGTGCTTGTGGTGAAGGAAAGAGATGAGCTAAAGGTTGAACTAGAAGCTTTGAAGAAAGAAGTGATTATGCTAAAGCATGTGCAGAAATCTCAAGCAGACATTATGAAGGTGAAGCAAGGAAAATGGGATGAGGAAAAGGTGGCATTGAAGGCAGAGAAGAACAAGGTGGAGCATGTCCTGTATGATCTGTTCAATTTCACTGATGGTCTGAAGAAGAAGGTGAAGAAGATAAAGGAACCGTGTGATGAGTGATATCTATTGTACCTGTGTTTAGCTGGAGCATGTAGTTTATCTATTTAGCTTCCTGGTTTGTGTAATGTTTGTTGACTTCTAAGTACATGTGTTTGAGTTCTGAGCAGTGTGTGAACTATGTGTGTTGAATTCTAAGTACCTGTGTTGAATGCTATGTTGAACAAATATGGATCCACCAGATGTTATCTATAGATGCTATGGATACACCCTGCTATATGGATCCACCAGATAGTTTTAAACAAACATAGTCATAGAACAACATAGTCTTACACAAATATGGATCCAGTAGATAGTTTTAAACAAGCATAGTCTTACACCAACCAGAACAACATAGTCTTACACACATTGCTGAAACATGCATAGTTTCAAAGGCACAAACAGCATAGGCCATCACTTCTTTGAGATTCTAGAGCCTTTCTAGCTGTTGTGCTTCCCTGCATTGAGGTATCCTTGCATCCTATGGGTTAGTTTGGGCTCTCTTCCACTAGTCCTTGGTGCAAAGAAAGGCCTTCCAGCTGGGTTTTCCCTTGGTGCTGTAGAAGATGATGGTCCTGGAGCCCTTGGTGCTGTAGAAGATGATGGTCCTGGAGCCCTTGGTCCTGGAGTGATGGTTTCCCTGTTTGACTGCAGAAAACATTTTAGTGTACAAGAAATATAGGAAGTATACAAGATGTACAAACATAGGACCATATGAAGCATACTTACTTGGTGTTTATTTTTTCTAAGTTGCAATTCTGGCTTTAACTGCATAGGACATGAAGGAAACCTATGGCCAACTAATTTGCAGTTGCTACATGTGATACTCCCCATCCTTGAGCTATCCCTAGGTGCAGGCACCTCATGGACACCTTTCCTTCTAACTGTTTGCTTCCTTCCTGGCTTCTCCCTAAACACAGGTGGATCAATGTCCCTAGTATCTGTCTTAGGCCACTCATCAGGTCCAGGGACAGGGTATATTACATGCTTGAATGCTTCTCTGTACATGTCCTTTTTGAAGAAGTCATGTACATAATCTTCTGGGTGTTGCTTGATTTTGGAGATAACAGAGATTGCATGGTTGCATGGGATGCCAGTGAGATCCCATGCTTTGCATCCACAAGTCCTGGCTCTCAAATCAACTACATGTACATCTGTCCCCTTTGTGCTAACTTGCCACAGACCTATGTCAGCATTTTTTGCTTTGCATTCCCTGGAATGTTTCTTTGCCTCCTCTAACTTCTCAGCATAGAAAGGAGTAATTTCCCACCTGGTTGTTTCTGTTTTCTGCCTAATCTTACTATACTTAACCATGAGCTTGTCTTTGATTCCATCAAGCATTGTCCTTATAGGCTTACCCCTCACATCCAGTATCATTTTGTTAAACACTTCACTAAGATTGTTTACAACCAGATCAGTCTTGCAATTTGTGTCAAATGCATGTCTGCACCATGCTTCCACAGGGATTTGCATCATCCAGTTGTGAGCTTCCTCACAATCTCTTCTTAGCATCTCCATTGCTTTCTGAAACCCTGATTTGGTATATGAGTAACTAGCATCAAATATATGTTTTTTCAACTCTTCCCCTTTAAACCCAGCTAATTGAAAGTTGGCATAGATATGCCTCAAACAGAACCTTTGTGGGGAATATGGGAATGTTTTACCAATTGCTTTAAGCAGACCCTAACAAACAGAGATATGTGTAAGGAACATGTACTGAAGAAAATACAGAAAATGCAGACATATACTGAAGAAAAATATAGAAAATGCCCTTACCTTCTGCCTATCAGAGATGAAAGTGAAACTGCCAAACTTCCCTGCCTCTCCTATGCAATATTTCAGCTGGGTGAGAAACCACATCCAGCTAGCAGTGTCCTCTTTGTCAACAACACCATATGCAATTGGGAAAATGTTATTATTGCCATCTCTCCCAGTGGCAGCAAGGATTTGTTGGCCAGTGGTTAATTTCACAAAACAACCATCCAAACCTAATTCAAATGACAAGCAAATAATTATTCACAATTTGTAGCTGCATTGTAAACATAATTAAAAAAGATGCAATAGTAGTCAATAGTAATTCTACCTATAAAAGGCCTGCATCCATTTAAGAACCCTTCCTTTGAAGCATTCAAACATATGAAAAGACCATGAAATCTTGGATTGGGACTAGGGTGCTCCACCAGTTCCTTGGTGGTGACAACACATCTACTGCCTGGATTAGTGTCTAAGATTGCTTGTAGATAGTCCCTCAACCTTGTGTACTGCTTTTTTTGATCACCCATGACAGATCTGAATGCTTTAATCCTTGCCCTATAGGCCTTGCTCCTTGGCACCTCAACTCCAAACTTTTGCTTTGCATTGTCAATCAGTGTGTCAACACAAGTGTAAGGATTAGTTCTCACTGCTTGCTCAGAGTGCAAAGCCAACCAATCAATTGTTACCCTAGTATTCTCTCCATGTGGAATACATGTGCGCACACTATTTAACTTTCTAATACAAAAAGTTTTCTCATGGCCAATTGTAGAAGCTGAAATGAAGAAGGGACAACCCTTGTATTCAGTAGCACAGTCAATAAAACATTTCCCCTTGTATTCAGCTGCTCTCTCACTGCACCATGCAATGATTCTATCTGGATTGTTTCTGTGATATGCAAAGTTTCTTAGTTGAGCTACATGGAAATTCCTAAGAGCAATTCTAAACTGATAGACATCCCTGAAGCAAACTTTCAAAGCAAACTGCTCATGTGCATCTGCCCTCATCTCATCATACCAAATCCTCTTCTTAAGCTTCTTCAGCCTCCTCTTGTTCCCACTTGGCAAAGAAAATTTCTCTACAAATCCATCATCATCACTGTCAGCTAATTCATCAGGACTGAACTCCTCATCACCTGATGGCACAAAGAAATCTGCCTCTACTGGGTCTGGTTCATAATGTGATCTGCCAGTAGGGCCTGCTCTCTTTGGCACTACCTTTTCTGGCAAAAAATCAACTTCATGGGCTTCATCTTCTTCTGATTCTTCATCTTCTTATTCTTCTTCATAAATCTCTTCTACATCTGTTTCCCCTTCAATGTGATCTGGGTCTTCTCTCTTCCTCTTCTGCTGTCTAAGTAGGTCCTTAATCAGCACATTTTCAGGATCTTCTTCTGTCCTTTGCCTCCTCAATTTCTTCATCAGATCAAGCTCCTCTGCAACTGCTATGTTATCATCAAGCACATCTACCTGAATAGAATCATATGGCATTGGATTCTTTCCCTTGTCCATATTACAGCTCTGTTGAGTGCCAACAAAGAGTGCATCTGAAATGTCAACAGCAACAGGGTAGAATAGATCTTCATCATCATATAGCACTGGATTCTTTCCCTTGTCCATATTAAAACTCTGTTGAGGGCCAACAAAGAGTGCATCTGAAGTGTCAACAGCAATAGGGTAAAACACTTTTTCTTCATCATCACTAATGTGTGTCACTCCATCCTTGTCAACAGAGAGAAAGGCTTCCTCATTTACTGCCAGATCAGCTTCCAAATGATTCTGGTTCAGTCCAGCAGGAATATCAGAGTTGTGCTTGATGACTGTCAAGTTCAACACTTTGCAACTGTCATACATTTCTATCATCTGATCAATCTTTGACATGATGTCCAATGCTTCCATTCCCTCTATTCCTTTTCCTTTCTCTCTAACATAGTAGATTGTATCTTTGTAATCATACCCATGTCCTTCAATCAGTGCTCTCAGATTCATTACAGTGATATCAGATAAGCTCAAGGTCCTCTCTAAATTATCTTCACCAGGGATATTAAACTTGATGTCCCAGATGTCATCGTCCAAACTAAATAAAGACAATTACAGAAATACATTCAGTTACCAAAGACAATATGGGATATGAGAAATTAAAGAAACAGGGGATAATGTAATCACTACAGTAGTGATTTCCAATGATTAAGATGTGCTAACAATACTAATTTCATAGCCCTACAATCTAGTCAACCCTAATTTTCTATGCATAGCAGTGATTTAGAAATAACAGGGGAGAGGAAGAAGAAGAGAGAGGAAAGGAAGAAGAAGAGAGAGGAAAGGAAACTCACTCAACGCCTCCAAAGGAAGATCCCCACCGGTGGCTGCTCTTCGCCGGTGATGCTAGGACCGCACGCGCTAGAGCCGCCGCCGCACCATGTGTCGGCGACCACGTGCCGTCTCCTGATTCGTACCCGCCGCTCCTCCAATCCATGTCCTCGACGAACGAATCGAATTCTCCGCCGACGAGAGGGTCGCCGCCCACGGGAGGGACGCCGCCGAGAGGGTCGTCGCCGCCGAGAGGGTCGCTGCCGCCGGGAGTACTCGCCGCCATCGGGGGTGGGGGGTCAGGACGAGGGGAAGCACGAGGCCGTAACTGAAACCTACCCCTACACAGACAAGCCGTTAACGGTCGTTAACGGACGTGCCTGACTAGTGGGTCCCGCCTGTCAGATCCAGCGTCAATCGCCCTGAATCGGCCAGTTAGCGCACATTGCAAAAAATCAGCAGTAGGGTGGTGGTTTTATGCGATTCAAACGTAAACTGATGGTTTTTCGAAATTTTTGCACAAATATGGTGGTTTTATGCTATAAACTCCCCGTGAACACGATGGTTTCCAGACCACATGCATACTAGTAGTAAATCGTGTTGACCGTGCTATATTCGGGAAAAAGTTGACCGTGCATGGTAAGCTATAGCTGCGCATTTGGCTCGTAATGCACCGTGCGACCGCTAGCGTCTTAAGCTCTTGACAAAGATCCCGTTAAATTATTTGCACAGTGAGGGACGAACAATTTTTTTTTTCATTGTACGCATACGTAGAGTGGCTGGTCTGAACTCAAAAACGAATATAGGTACCCGGAGAAAAATCCAAAAAGGAGCGGGGGAATCATAACGATCCAAGACAAACATGGGGTGCCTAACGCGTGCGGTATGGGGGTTCTTCTATCACGTCACCGATCACAAATGAAACCGACGTGTATCTCAATTTCCATCTTCATTCCAATACATCGGGTATTCCGTTGTAAAAAGAATAAGCCTTTCGCCGGCAAGTCCTTTGTTCGTACATAAACTTTTCAAATTTGGGTGTTTATTTTTCAGTTTACTTATAGATATTCTGATTTGATATTGATAGTCATATGATCATGATATTTTCATGTTTTTATACTTTCTCAGGTCCATATTAATGGCATCAACTTTATCTAGATTCGTATATATCTAGTTAACTATTTAGACTAGATGCATTCGTATCTAGACAAAGTTGAGACAATTAATATGGAACGGAGGGAGTACTTGCGCGGCTTCGGAATAGAATAAAACCCTAATGCCTCACAACTTACTATTTTTTGTCCAAACACCATCCCACAAAAAAGCTAAAAAAGCATATGCTGCAATACTATATCAGAAGTTGGACGGGCTCTCCTCAAAAGGAACATCGAAATTGATTTTTTTTTCACCAAATTGGACATAGGGTGCTACTCCCTCTGTCTCAAAATAGATGTCGGAAATTTATCAAAATTTGGATATATCTATATAGTAAATAGTTTCTAGATTTATCCAAATTTTAACAAATCCGTGACATCTATTTTAAGACGGAGAGAGTATATTTTTTTAAACACAATGTACTCTATTTTTGGACTATATATTTTTGATAAGTGTAATGTATTTTCATTTTCATGCAAATTTTTTTTTCACTCCATTAACATCCTTACAATTTAGCGAGCTATCGCTAAACATTCCACCAAAAGAAAAGCTAGTACCAGTAAACATGACCATACACCATAATGATCGACACGCATGCCAGTGATACTACACATAAATTACAATTTGTAGAGATCAGGGTATGCATGTAATTTCAATCAGAGTGTGACTTCGAATTTATCTTCTAGTGGTCGGAAATGAACAATAAAGTGATGCTGATGAAACATTGTGATAATTACCAGCGAGAAAGTAATTCACTAGGATTAGAATAAACCGATTGGAGGCGACAATAGCATGCAGAAACAAGACTTCCTGGTACAAAGATTAGGTGCAACAGTGCAATAAACTACTAGCAGAGTTCATTACGTTCCCCTTTATGGCAGTTAGGCAATTTCATCAAACATTCCTTCCAGTTAATGTAATTTATTAGCTCATGTTGCTATCAATAGCAAGACTTCTTTTTGGAGGTCAATGCGTGCCTTTGATTGATTACTTGGGATTTATTCCCTAGTCTTATTCCTTTGTTTTATTTGTAAGAGATAACATATAATATATATACTGATTCGATATATTTATCCTGATTCTAGTGTGTGAAACATGGCGCCCGGCATAAATCAATTCGTGAATCCCTGCTTTGTTATCTCAATATTCCTAAATCCTATACTAGTAACCTAGCTAGTACTCTGGCCGAAGAATCATGAAATAGAAGATTGGAGGATCAGAACAGAATTTCTTGAGAGTATAGCTAGACGTGACTTGTCTGGAACAAAGAGAGAACAGGTAAATTCTATTTTGTCTGACCTTGTTTTATATGCAGAATTTCGTTTCATACATGGTGGTGCACCTGCATGCATGTAGTCTTTTATCATGGAAATGCAGGAACGTACTGACGGCGCAGAGGACATGACGCCCTCAACCACGACGGACCGGCTCGTCTAGGGTGAGATCCCTTGGTCAGGGCGCATTGTGCGTGTGGGGCCAGGTGATCAGGCGCGTCGTCGTACAATATTCATTTAGAGACGAGCGGCGTTTTTGGAGATCTTGATTGAGAGTGCAGCAAGCGGTTTTGTAGGAAACTGATATGTGTTTTTGGGTTATGAAGAGATGCGGGAAAGGAAGAGGCTGCGGGTGACAAAGCGAACGACGTAGTGGGTTCTGGCAGAAAACGGAACACTCTCCTTTTTTTAGATAGTAGAGATTTGACAAGGTTTTGTGCACTTTGTCAATTTTGTACGCACGTTGGTGGTGAAACTTATGGCTGTGTGTATCAGTGGATGCGGAATGTTTCCACCCCCTCCATTCTCTAAAAACAAAAAAAGTCATGCAATTAAGCATGCACGTCCGGTCAAAACCCTAAGACTCTTAAGAGGTACAACTACAAGACAAGAGAATTAAAAAGATGCAGACCTGCGGAGGGCTGAGTGTAGTGCTCTACTCGCTAGTGATCCGGGGTTGTTGAACGACTGCTGGATCATGATCAGTTGCACCGGATCGATCGATTTACCCGCCCGGCCAGCTGACGCAATGCCGGGAGACCGCCAACGACCCAACCCCGCGCGCGGGCCGGTCAGGTAGGCCAAATTTTCCTCTCCGTTCTTTTCCAAACGGTTTATATATAGCCAAGCCTCACAGCCCCATCTTTTCCACTACCACTACCCCCAGCTTAGCTGCTTGCTTGCTTCACCCCTTTCCCCTTCATCCCTGCCCACCCAACAAGCACTCACCACTCCCTTCTTGCTCCTCTCGATCGGTCGACCGAGAGACGGCGCGCACATAATACAGATCAGCTCGTAGATCGGGTATGGGAGATCACCAGCTGATGCACGCTGCTCCGGCCATGTACAACGGGGGTGGCGGCGTAGCTGTCTCGCATGGTATGTGGTGGAACACCAACACGGCGGCGGCGGCGGCGGTGCCTCCAGCGGCGTGCTCCACGGAGCTCGCCGGGTTCAACGCCTGGCCATCGTCCGCCCTGGCTGCTGGTGGGTACGACGTGGCGGCGGACGGCTGCGGCAAGGCCAAGAGCTGCACCACCACGGCCTCCTCCGAGTCCCCCGTCGGGAACAACAGCTCCATAACCTTCCAAGAAACAGCCAGCATCAACGACGGCACCGGCGCCGTCGCCGGGTTCACCGACTGGAACAACCCTTACATGTAAGTCCTTGTTCTATATATTCTACAGTACGTCTCTAGCTACCCACCCTTGCCTCCATTAATCTTCCGTGATCTCGTACTATCATATGATATGACGATGATACATACATACTCCCGTGACACTGAGATTAATGGAATCTATACATGTCTATGTGCCGTTTGTTTTAACTTTTAACAGGAGCAGCGGCGCTGGTAACATGCCTGGGTTTCTGCAAGTTGGCCACCACGACATGAGCTCAAGAACCGATCAGAGCATGACGATGGACCCCTCGCCGAACAACCTAGACCTAGCGCTGCAAGGCCACCACCATCAGCAGCAACAGCAGCAGCTGCTGTCCAGCCTCGGCGCCCCCGAGCTGCTTCTGTCGCCCAACTCGCCGTACGGGTTCCAGTCGTCGCTGCTGAGGAGCCTCATGGAGCCCACGTCCAAGCAGGCACCGGCGGCGGGGATTCAGCAGTACCAGTACCAGCAGATGGGCGGCCAGGCAGCTGGGGGCAGGGAGCCACTCCAGTTCACCAACGACGCGGCGTTCTGGAACGCGTCTAGCGCCGCCGGGTTCGGCATGGCGATGGCTGCGCAGCCAGCGGCCGATCAGGGTAGAGCACGTGCTGCCGTCAAACAATCGCCGGCGCCGCGTGCACTAAAGGTTTGTGCTGATTATACCCAAGTGTTTCATATTATGCAACAGCAGTATTTTGTTTTGATGCTGTGTATTAGTATATGCTATGTACTACTACGTGTACGTTGTTTGATTGTAGTTAACCTTAGTTATCTACTACATATGTGTATAGAATGTGCTAGAAGGAGTAGGAGACTCCAGCTCAATCACCACCAAGAAAGCTTCTGGAGAGCCGGCGTTCAAGAAGCCGAGGATGGAGACGCCATCGCCATTGCCCACCTTCAAGGTAAACAAACATGCCTCTCTATCAATCATCTATCATGCATGCATGCATGGTTAACTTAGCTCAATCTAGTTCTCATGATTAAACTTCATGCATACATTATTTTTATACTAGTTGTATCACATAGACCAAGATCGATGCATGCATCTTTACTGATGATAAAGTTGTGCAACACATTCCAGGTTAGGAAGGAGAAGCTAGGGGACAGGATCACAGCACTCCAACAGCTCGTCTCTCCTTTCGGAAAGGTGAGCAAACCTAGCTAGCTAGCTATGCTTTTCATGTCCAATGTGCATTAAACATATTCTTACACAAACAAGTATTCCCTCTGTTCGGGATTATAGGTCCTACGCGTATACCTAGGTTGTTAATTTGACTAACAAAATATAACTTATATATTACAAAAATTATACCATTAGAAAATATAACCTCTAAAGTTTCTAATATTATAATTTTTATGCTATACTATTTATATTTTGTTGTTCAAATTGACAACCTAGTTATCTGCGCGGGACTTATAATCCCAAATAGAGGGAGTACACGTACGTGCTGCTTGGAAGTTGGAGCCACAACATAGAAGTATCATCTTCTCTGAAAAAGAGTTGTTCCTTTCCTCTCCTCCTTTCGAGGATCTAACCCAAGACATGCACATGTAGCAACAAAATCTTGATGTATATTTCTCGTTGCGCGTGCAGACTGATACGGCGTCGGTGCTGCACGAGACCATCGAGTACATCAAGTTCCTCCACGACCAAGTTGGTGTAAGTCTAACTCCCATATCATCAAGCGCTTTAATCATGGCACCCGGAGCACGCACGCACGCACGCACGGGCTCTATCGATTTCCTCCCATGGAATCATCGACCAGGAGACTGGTTTGGATCCATCGGAGACCGAGCTAGCTGAAGCTGAACCAAACATATTTTTGTTTCTGTCCGATGCAGGTGCTCAGCGCTCCTTACCTGAAGAACGGCCATCATCAGCATCAAGTGCCACAGTACCTCAAGGTGTGCTGCACACTTGCCAGTGCTGCTAGATGCTGCTGCTGCACGCTTGCTCTCACTTTCTTTCCTTCATGTCTTCTGATAGCTTTTTCACACATGTGTTCTGTGTGTCTGGTTTCAGAGCTCGAGTGCTAGCTCCGACAAATCGTCCAAGGACGGCGGCGAGGTGTCGCTCAAGGGCCGGGGGCTGTGCCTGGTGCCGATCTCGAGCACCTACGCGGTGGCCAGCGAGGTGCCCGTCGACTTCTGGACTCCCTTCGGCGCCCAGTTTAGGTAGACGGACCACCGCGGCTTCTTCAGCGTCGGTCAATCGATCAGAAGCTAACACGCACGGATCGATCCGACGGCGTCCCTTGATCCTAATGAGTTAATTATGTACTAGTAGACTATGATCATGCATGATGTGTAACTGCCGAGGAAGAAAACTAAGGTAGCCGCTAGCTAGCTAGATGAACCTTTGGAATGAGTGCTTCAAGACTTGGATTCATTCTTCAGGTTCATCAGGGTGGAATAATCAGGCAGCTAATTAATTATTAAGGGATCTGCTCTAGCTATCCGAGATGATGGATCGTGTTGTACTACTGATAGTCGACCGGGCTCGTATGATTGGTTGTTAGGTTTTGAATCATTGAGCAGTTGTGTCTCTAAGGATTGATTAATGGTTTACTACTTTAAATTCAATCACTGCGATGGATCAAAGTATGTCTGTAGCAGGTTTAGCTCTCTATGGATTGTACCAAATAAAAGTGGCTTCGATCTCTCCTTGAGTGATCTCAGCTAGCTGTTACCTTTTTGCTGGCTTTCTCTTTTGAATGCAACCACATGTTTTGGTGCTACTATGTATTAAGCAGGGCTTCCAGACTTTGTGCATGCCTGCCTTTTTCTTCTTAAATATCGCCAGAATCTTTCGGGCTAAATTATTCCAGTTATGTACTAGTGGATATCGGCATGCGTAGTATGTTCTGCACAGGCATATTCTTCTGTAGGATCCTTATTATATGGTCTACGTTGCATTTCTCATCTCTACCAACCAAGCCAGTTCCCAAATATCCAAGTTGGAGTTTTGGGCATGATGAACCCAGCAGAACTCTCCTTGCAGCAGGTAAAGAATATATAACTGTTGCATTACAAGCAGTAGTAGCAGTGCACACTTGACTCTTCAGGGATATGAGCTTTAAAATTCAAACCAAAAGCAAATCGTGGTAGAAAATTCAGCTAAGATCGGCATACCGAGAGCGTAGCAAACGACTGAATCTCAACTGCAGTCTTTGCACTGAAACTTGACTGCTGAAGTGCTGAGCACAACAGTCTTGCCCTAGCAACAAGCTTTACACTTTGGTGGCAGCGCACCATTATCCAATACACTTTTAGGTCTTGTGGAGTCTACCTGTGTGGACGACAGTTGAAATAAAAAGAGTAAAGCACCAGTTTTTCATAGAAAAAACTGAACATCATAGTGGGATGGTTGGTATAAAATCAGTTGTTCTTAAAAAAATGCAATAAAGCACTTGGAGGAGTTATATCATATTTGAACTGTATACTTGATTTCTCCCTAACCCACCAATTTTCCTATGGCATGGATATAAGTTGAACCACTGAAATTTCCTGTTCTTGGGACAAAAGAAACTTTTGTACTTTTCATTGAATTTGACTCGGTTTTCTTGCCACGGAAAGAATTCTTTGAATTTGACTCTGTTTTAGCCTTCGATGAAAGCTACCACCATGCAGCTCAACATCCTACGCTAGTGTAATGGTCGAAATCACAAAGCCAGCACCAAGAGAAAGTTCAACACCACATCGTGCAGAGAATTACACTAAAATTCAACACGTTTATCTTGATTCTTCAGCAGCACCACGGATATACTGAAGACTTGTCTTTTGCGAAGATTTTCTAAAAGTTACCAGACCATCACAGCTGACCGTATGGGAACATTCTTCAAGGTTATTGTTTTGAAGCGCAAATAACCACCATCTGAACAACGAAAGAGGTGGTGCAAATGACTTGAATGTGATTTCAGAAGTATCAGATAAGTTAGATTGCAATCTTGAAATGAATTTCTGAAATATCATCTGAGTGTCCAAAATCACTCTGGATGAGTTAGGCTGGGATTTATTCTGGTCTTACAGGTTCACTTGAAATGGCCTTTCTACCTTCCTGGTAGATACTGACATTCTGACTTTTCCCTTTAGGCTGGACCTGAACTTCCAACAGTTTTTATATCTGAAGTTTCGGCAATGAAAGGTCAGTGGCAGACTTCATGCGTGGAAATTTAGCTTACTTGCCACTAGCAGCAGAAGATAAGAAGTGGATTTCATAGGGAGATGCATTGCATCCCAGCTCAAAAAAAAAAACATGAAATTTCTAACTGACAAAGCAATTCAGAGTATCAGAGCCATTGACTAACTGAGGAAGCTGGGATGCAGAAAATTCATAACAACTGTATAAATAGTGTTCCAGATATTATTATGTATCCTATTCCACTTGACAAGGTGAAAACAAATGCACAAACTAGTGAAATCCACAAAATATGAAAACCTTGTATGAGAATAGAACACATCGGGGATTACAACTCGATGTATTATTTGTTTGTCCTTAGGAATATTGCTCCACTGTTCAAGTGTTAAAACTAGAAGTTCACAAAAAAGATAACAATGCAATTAAACACTTAACGTCCCTCTGGCATTGTGATAGTCATGTTATTCAGAGATATTCCCATGTCTCTTTGGTCTTCAGTTTCATGATTTCGTTGCCTAAAATATACAGGTTCCCTTGGAGTAGGAAGCGGGGCTGTTTCATTTTCTAACATGAACACAGTGGATGACATGAGTGGCCTAGCATTTGGATCATCTTGAACACACAGAAGACCTATATGAGTGCATCGTAGAACTCCATGAAGTGGACAATTCTCCACAATGGTTGAGTCCACCAGTTCTCTTGCATTTCCATCTTTCCATAAGCTCCATGCCTAAACCAACGAAATCCTCAAGTCATTATGAGTGCTTTGGTTGTTGAAAACTAAATCATTTTAGTGCACTTACATAAGCTCTAAGGCTTGAAAAATCCATTATGAGATGTGATGAACTGATTTTTTGCCCGCTTACAACCTCCAACAGTAGAACACCAAAGCTATAGGTGTCAGACTTGACAGAAAAGGAGCCTTCCGTTGCATATTCAGGAGACATGTAACCACTGTTTGAATCATTCCAAGACAGTTTATTAGTTAAGCAGTAAACAATTACCATGTTAAGCCTTAGCTGGTGCATATATCACTTACTATGTCCCAACAACACGGATAGTATTCGCTTTTTGCTCATTTCCTCCAAAGATCCTTGCCATACCAAAATCTGATATTTTAGGGTTCATTTCTCCGTCTAACAAGACATTGCTTGCTTTGAGATCTCTATGTATTATTGTTAGCCTTGAATCTTGGTGGAGATAAAGAAGGCCTCTCGCTATACCTTTAATTACCCTGAACCGGGTAGGCCAATCAAGCACATAATTTCTCGTAGCATCTTCCAAGACCAGTGCAAAATGAATTTCATCATCAGTTTTCATGAATTCAGTTTATCTAAGAGTATTTTGCGAGAAGTGACCATAAGTTAGAACATACCAAAAAGAAAGGCATCCAAGCTTTTGTTAGGTAAATATCCGTAGATTAGTAACTTTTCATCTTCATGAGCGCAGTAACCAAGAAGCCTAACTAAGTTCCGATGCTGCAATTTGGCAATCAGAACCACTTCATTTCTGAACTCGTCGGCCCCTTGCCCGGAACCCTTACTAAGCCTTTTGATAGCAACTTCCTTGCCACCTCCGAACAGTCCCTACATCAACGCATGATTCTTCAATAGAACCAGAGAATAGAAGAAAAAAACTCCTACAAAGATTATTAGGATAAACCTTCTTGTTACCTTGTAAACATTTCCGAAACCACCTTTCCCAAGCACGTTGTAGTCCGAGAAATTGTCTGTTGCAGTAAGAATGTCTTCGAAGCAAATAGATGGAAGTTCTATATTTTCATTGTCAAGTTGGTCGGATTTGGAATCTTTCGACTGTTGTCGTGTATGTCTGTTCTGAAGTTTCTTCATTCGTCGTTTGCCTGACAGAAAAAAACTTCATATCAATATTGTTTTCATGGATACCTCATGAACATTGCATCCTGAAAAGTAAGGTAAGTCCTTTCTACCTGTTGACTTGCATATCCATACAAGGTAGATGCATGTGAATATCAGCAGAATAGCCACTACTGGGAGAACAATCTTCAATATGTTACTCTCCTTGTCAACTGTAGAAAGCCAAAAATATAGTCAAGAAAGAGATGACACTTCCAACATTAAAAATCCATTTCTGGCAAGTGTTACTTTTTATCATTATTGTCCTTCTAATCACATCTTGCATTCAACATAAAAGGCATATAATTACAACGTACATTCAATAAGCACATGGGGAAAGATAAATACCTGCTGAACTGGCAAGGCGGAGGTACAGGTTCTCTCCACTACCATCACCGTACTTCCCCGTGTCGACAAGCTCTCCCAACCAAATCAAGCACCTTGACTGGTCGAATGTCACACTACCATTTTTCAGGTTCGCATAAGCATACGCGGAGCAAGAGCAATTGTTGCTGCACTCTGCTGCGCATTGGTCAAAGCTTGCATTCCTGACGTATACAAACTTATCGGGTGTCTTCATTCCACTCAAGATCGAGAAACTATATCCATGACCACATTTGAGCTCCTCCTTTCTCCGGCAACCTTGGGAGAAGTTAACACCATCAGGCTCGAATCCAGCGAGGCAGTTGCATTTCGGAACCGCTTCAGTGCTATCGCAGTAACCAAACGGGCCACAAGAGGCATAAATGTCACAAGTAGGACCTGGCCTCTCTATGAAAACATCCCAAGAAGATGAGCTGCTGTTCCATGCCAGGAATTGAAACATGCCTGTATAGTGCAGCATAATGCGCATGCTTGGAGAGCCATCGGAGACCGTGAACGTCAAGTAGAATGAACCCCCTCTGTTGACAATTGTTTGGGACATGATGTAGCCAGTGCTGCTTTGGTACAGGGCAGATACCAATGCACCGTCCCATGCAGATCTGCGCCAATACGGCCTCGTCCCATTCCAGATGACAACCTGAAGGTCCGAGCTAGAGTCACCTCCCATGGAGTAATCGCTGGTGGTTGGGTCATCAGGGCCCCTCCAAGCAAAGAGGCGTCCGTAGAGAGGATCATTTGTGCTCATCGGCAAAGTCATGTCAGGGAGGATGGTGTCGGTTGGGTAACTGAAGCTCTGCCATATGTCCGTGCCGTTCGGCAAACGGACGACCAAGTTTCCAGAGTCGAGCAATATAGCAGCAGCTCCGGTGGTTCCGGAATTGACTGTTATATGTTGATCCAAATTCTACAAAGTATAGGCCAACATCTGACGAGTGGAGCGAGGCCCGTCGTCGGGAGGCTTGGGCCGAGTGTAACGAGTCTGAAGTTGGCCCACACCGTGCCCAACGGGGACGCCTGTGGGGGTGCGGGGGGCGACAGCCCCCCGCGGTACGGTACGGATCGTCGAAGACCTAGGTTTCCACCGATATATAAACCCCTTGTAAGCCGCCGGTTGGGATGAGTTGTATCTGTGAAATCCCCGACGTTTGTAAACACTCTTCGATATAGTGAAGTTTCGCTGGCTGGCGCCCGTGGTTTTTTCCTCTCTTTGTTGGAGAGGTTTTCCACGTTAAATCTGTGCCCCCTTGCTGTGTTTTTCGTTTTCGTTCTTCGTTATCTCTTGTCGCAATTCTAACATTGACGTTGTTCATGGTTGTCCAAAGAGTGCTGCCTTTGGAGTCAGTTAAAACAAGTTCAGAGTTGTTGGTCAGAACCAACTTTCCGAGAGAATCACCTGTGATCGGGCTGTCGCGGTTAGCAACCCACACATATGTACGCTCAGGAATGTTGTTGTACCATATGCCGATGTATGAGTTTACAGTTGAGTTTGTCGGGGAGAAGAAGCCCAGAGCAAAGACACCACTGCTCGAAACGAGCTTCTCGCCGGTGGAGAGTGGCTTGGTAGGAGTAAGGCGGTCATCGGATTTGCAGAAACAAATCAATGCAAGGAGGATAAAAACAGGGAGGGGGGTCATGCCTGGTTGTGAAGAGCAAAGGAAGAAGAATTCTCAAGACGGAGCCAACGGGGGAGAAGGAGAATTGTATGAAGATGCTTAGTATTGTGTTGGGGAAAAGATGCTTAGTAGTATTGTTTGTATGGATGATCTAATGCCACGAGGTAGTAAGTCGACAGGCTGCTCTTCCTTTTGAGTGGTTCCGGTTGAAAATTAGCCGGTCAGTCATCATATCTGCAGGAGTTGAATGTTCAGTTTCCCCGGGACGTTGATGAATCCAGGACCACACAAGGTGCAAGAGTAAGTATTATTCAGAATTTTCTGCTGGTTTCCGTGTTGAATTGCGCATCAACAAATATCTAACAGTCTACAGTTTCGGCTCTATTGTCAGTATCAAGCACCGAGAAACTGGACAACTCGAGAAAATGACCTGTGGCAACTAGACGGACCCCTTGGCCACCCGGCGGCCCCAACTGAGCGGCGGGGCATTGGTAAGGAGAATTCGAGCTTGCAAGGCGATCTGACAGATTGATACAGGAAGCTTTGTGTTCAGAAAGAAGCACAAGAACACCGCAGATACAGGAGCAGGAAAAGATGCTAAGAAATGGGTTACCTTCAGGTGGATGTCCGAGTGAATAGCTCGCGGTGGCGTAGGGGCGGAACGCCGTCGGTAAGCGCGACGGGCCCATCGCTGCTGGAGATGGTGGGCGGCGGAGCAAGGGGAAATCAGCGGAGGATGTCCACGACGGGGCGATGAGATCCTCCCCTAATGCTATGGCCCGCTGGGAGGGAAACGGGAAGCAATGAAGATAAGGCGGCTGTGGCATGATTAGCAAGCCGAGCCACCACCGCGGCCGGCGGCGGCGGCAGCATCTGGCGATGACTAACTGAAACGAAGTCTTTGTTTTTTTTAAGGGAAAATGATACTATTCCCCTAGGGATCCCGTGGGGATCGAAGAGTCACGCGCGACGTGATACTGTCTCCCTGCAAACAACATGCGTGAACTCATTTCTTTTTTTCCTTGGCTTATCTCTTTCTTCCATGCCTCACGTTCTTGTTCCCAGCAGCAGCCGTGTGCGCCGCCGCAGTCGTGCGTTTGCTGCTTGCCTGCATCACCACGTGTCGCCGGAGCTAGCTGCGCACCGCCACGCTGCCTGCTCGTCGTCCCGCCTCCGGTCTGCTACCTCGCCGCCGTGCACAGCTGACAGGCTGTTGTCGCACTGCGCCACCGTGCTTGGCTCGCCGGAGCTCCGCCTGCTCGCGTCGCCGAGCCTTCGGGCTGCTGCCTTTCTGTCGTCGTCTCCCTTCTCCCTACTCTCCTTCCGCCGACGCACTGCCCAAGCCTTGGTCCTCTGCCGGCGCGCGTTGCCCAAGCACTCCTGCCGGACATGGCGATCTCGCTGGAGATGGAGGCCCCGCCCCGCTCTGCCGCCTCTTCCCACGTCGTATTTGTGTTCGTGTTCTTCCCCGGCGTGTGAGAGCTCTTGCCAGAGCAAGCACTTGCCATTGCAGCCGAATCAAGCAGATTTTTGCTACTTGCAGGGTGCTACACAGACAGGACGACAATGCTACTGGAAGTGGTCGTCGTTGCTATAAATAAAGGGTCACGATGCTACCTGACCAACGAATGCGTTTTGAGATTTTGCTACAGGGCGATGCTACAATAATTGTATTTTTTTGCTATTTCTGTTCTATATTTTTGCGACAAGAGCACAAAGTATTTGCTATGATAATTTTGACTAAAGTCCTCAGCAAAGTCAGTTTTGCTACGGCAACCACCGGCGATATCTCTGGCGAGGTCGTTCTTTTTGCTACATTAGCACATGTTTCTTGCGACCACCGTTTTGCGTTTTTGCTGCAATAGCATAACATTTTTGCTACACGGTCTCCGGTGAGGTCTACCAGCGAAAGCCTCCGGCGAGTCACCGGCGAGGTCGGATATGCTACATTAGCACAACGTTTTTGCTACACGGTCTCCGGCGAGGATTCCGGCAAAATCTTCGACGAGGTCCAATATGTTTTTCTATTTCTGGGTCGAACCGTTTTCTGCTACAGTGTAGCAAAAGCGGGTCTGAGTGTAGCAAAAGCGGGTTTAGGTGGACACGTGTCAACACGAGGACCCGGGGGATCGGAGGCAAATATCCTCCGGGGGACGCGTAGTGCTCCCTTTTTTTTAGAGGAAACTGAAACGAAGTCGAGCCGTGTGCGGGAGAGGGGAATGTGCAAGTGTGGGCCTCGTGTGTAGATGGGCTGAGCAACTCCGTGTGATGCCGCGAGATAGATTCTGGTATTGGCCCGGGCCATTACATTTCTAGGTAAGAGAATGTCCACTCGGGGTTCCTAAAGGTCCTCTAACGGGCAAAGGGTGTCGGCGTTTAAAATTATGTTCAGTCGGTTCCTTCAAACTATTTTTCGCGCCAGCGCAACCAGTTTTCTTATTTGGCGTCCTCAGGCCGAACCCAATCCTAGGGGAGGAGGAGAGGGCAAGCAGGGGCGCCGGATCGACATAGTTGAGAGAGTTCGACGACTACTTCAAACTGTCTTGGAATTGCAATTGAGAGAGTTTGACGACTACTTCAAATTGAAGAGAGACGCAGTCGACATGCTTGGTTTCTCCACAATCAAAAAATGCACAGTTCTCTTCGGATGTTTGTATATGGAATTCCTGGAGACACAGATAACGATTACCTCCGCATGGCCGAGTCCACATCCTTCGACTGCATGTACATGTTTTGCAAGGCAAGTGTAGCAGTGTTTGGGAAAAATTACCTGAGAACACCCAATGCAGAAGACATAACTCGAATTTTGGCCCAGAATGCAACAAGGGGTTTTCCTGAAATGCTTGGAAGCATTGACTGTATGCACTGGATATGAAAGAACTGTCCATTCGCACACCAGGACATGTACAAAGGTCACAAAGGATCATGCAGTGTGGTTCTTGAGGCCGTGGC
This sequence comes from Avena sativa, assembly GCA_916181665.1. Classification (NCBI taxonomy): domain Eukaryota; kingdom Viridiplantae; phylum Streptophyta; class Magnoliopsida; order Poales; family Poaceae; genus Avena; species Avena sativa. Next base: position 183,092,196 of record OV702294.1, read on the forward strand.
AGACCAGGATCTATGGATTTGGCATGCTTTCTTCTGTATGACAGGATCATACAATGACATCAACATGCCACACTGTTCAAATATGTTTGCCAAGCTTGTTGAAAGCATAGCTCCTCCAGTGCAATTCGAGATCAATGGGCACCAGTATGCCAAGGGATACTATTTGGCAGATGGCATCTACCCAAAATGGTCAATATTTGTGAAGACATTCTCAAATCCTATGTCTGGAAGAAAGAAGCTTGGTTTGCCACACAGTAGGAGGCTTGCAGGAAGGATGTGGAGAGGGCATTCGATGTGCTCCAATCTCGATTTTCCATTGTCAGATACCCTGCCCTTACCTGGTCGAAAGATCAGATGTGGGTGGTCATGACTGTATGTGTGATTTTACACAATATGATTATTGAGAGCAAGCGTGAGACTCTAGTGTTTAACACTGAACCATATTATCGCCAAGGTCCACTTGCAGATATTGATCACCAAGTGCCACCTGCGTTTGCTTTTTTTCTCGCTAGACGGCAAGAAGTTTAAGACACGAACACTCATAATCAACTGCAAGATGATCTGATGGAGCATTTGTAGAGGCTCAAAGGAGCCAGCTAGATTTTTTATTTGTTTATCATTGTTTGCTATATTGATTTTTTGAATCCATTTGATTAATTTCCTGAACTTGTAATAAATTTGTATGTTGAATTATTTATTTGCTATATTGAACTTGTAATAAATTTGTATGTTGAATTATTTATTTGCTATATTGAACTTGTAATAAATTTATATGTTGGATTATTTATTTGCCATATTGAACTTGTAATAAATTTGTATGTTGAATTATCTATTTGCCATATTGAACTTGTTGATTTGGTGTTGCTAAAAAACCGTTTCAACTTTTTTGTATGGGGGGCACGACTGGAAGCTAGCCACCCAATCTATGATCTATCCCCCTCCCCCCCCCCCCCCCCCCCCGCGCGCGCGCATACGACCCAAAATCGAGCCGCGTCGGGCACCGTACGGGGGGACGAGTGGAGATGCTCTAACTCTGGGCTAATCTAAATAGTTATGGTTTCTCTGGAGAATTTTTTTATGGTTTTCACTCCTTAAATTTACACCATGAGGTGAAATTTGATTTGGTTTACACCATCAAATATACAATAATACACACCCGCTTAGACATTTTTCGGGCTGATGTGGGATAGTAGATGGTCTTAACATTTTATTGACCCTCTTTAACCGGACAAATTAGGGAGTTAGAAAAGATCAATGTGGATTCCGTGTAGTGCGTGCTCGGGGACAAGATGATTTATTAGCTTGGTGTGATGCGATGCAAACATAATTTTCTTTGAGCGTTGGTCCAAGCGATTGACCAGCTTGTGTCACCGACCTGTTCAGAGACAGCTTCTTATGGACAATGTCTAGTACTAGGAAAAGACCTCAATTTGAAAAAGGATGAATGTGGTTCTGACAACATCGAGGTTTTCAAAAACATTCTTCAGACGGAGAAAGTGTTCTCAATGCAAGACCAGTAAAGGTAAAGTTTGCCAAGATGTGTTGCCTTGTCACCGGTGAGAGAATAAATTCCAACGCAGACACCCATAGTCTACCTCATGCGGCTCGGCATGTCAGATAGCCACCATGTGTGATTTATTCAACTAACGTTTCCTTACATCCCATTTTAACATTTCTAATGAATAAAGCAACTTACATTATAAATTATAATTTCTTCTCAACATCTGAAGACAAATCTCTTTAAGAAATTCATATTAGAAACATTGTCTTTGGAGGTCATGAAAGTGAAGGGTTTCGCAGCATAGTAAATCAAAAAAATTCTACGGATGCGAACGGGGAAGCCAAGATCTAATCTAGGAGATGCAAACAATGAGGGGGGATAGATGAGATCTTCATACCCTTGAAGAAATTGCACAGCGGAACGTTCAACGGAACATGGTTGATGTAGTCGTACTAGCATTCTCCTCCTCGCGATCCGATCTGATCCAACGCCGCAAGTGGCGACGCCTCCGAGAGATGCACACATACGGCACCTCGATGTCTCCTCCTTCCTCGGTCTAGCAAGTGGGGTGGGGAGATAGATTGAATCTACAACACGACGGCGTGGTGCAAAGGTGGAGAGTTTCTGCGGCAGGGCTTCGCCTACATGTAGTCGGGAGAGAGAGAGAGAGAGAGGAGGGCAGCAGGTAGGCGGCTAGGGTTTGAGGAGGTGTGGGGGAGGGTGCGCCCCTGCCCTCTTTATATAGAGGGCTGGCCGACTGCCCTTGACCCTCCTCCAAGCCCTAGGGCCGGCGGCCACATGGGTGGAGTGGGGGGCAAGTTCCCCCCTTCTAGAAGCTCTCCCTAGGGTTTCCCCTAGGGCTTGCCCGGCTGGGCCTATGGGGCCTTGTGACCCTGGCCCAATGCGTCCAGGACACTCCCTCGTAGGCCCACGCCCCCCTCCGACAAGTGGGGCCACGTTGGTCCCACTCCGGAAGCTTCTAGAACCTTCCGGTACAATACCAAACATTCTGAAACAATTCCGAAATCCAAAAACTGCTTTCCCTTATATGAATCTTATTCTCCGGACCATTCCGGAACCTCTCGTGATGTCCTCGATCTCATCCGAGACTCCGAACAAAAACTCATAAACTAATTATCCATTCTATCCTAGCGTCAAGACACGTTAAGTGTGTGACCCTACGGGTTCGAGAATATGCAGACATGATCTTCTATCAATAATCAACAGTGGGGTCTGGAAACCCATATTGACTCCCACATATTCATCGATGATCATATCGGATGAACCACGATGCCAGGATTCAATTAATCCCATATATATTCCCTTCGTCACGCGATATTTTACTTGCCCGAGATTCGATCGTTGGCATCGGCATACCTAGTTCAATCTCGTTCACAACAAGTACTTTACTCGTTCTGTAATCCGATATCACTTTGTGATTAACTCTTTAACCACGTGCTTGCAAGCGGTGTTGATATCGATTACCGAGTGGGCCTGAAGTATATCTCTCCGACTTGGGAGGGACAAATCTCATCTCGATACATACAGCCCAACAAGTACTTTTCGATCACCTGAGAGACACCTTTATGATCACCCTCTCATAGGATGACGTTTGATGACCTCAAAGCTTTCTTCCGATACCAGGGAGTTGCATTATCTCATGGTCTAAGGAATACAGTATTTGACATAGAAAAAGCTTCGCAAAGATGAACACGATGACACGATCTAATTGCTCTGCTTAATTTGGGTATGTCCATCATATCATTCTCCCAATGATATGATCTCATTATTAATCGACAACTCATGTCTATGGTTAGGAAACCTTAACCATTATTAATCAATGAGCTAGTCCATAGAGGCGTACTAGGGACACGATGTTGTTCATAAACCACACAAGTATCAAAGTTTCCGCTTAATACAATTCTAGCATGGAATATAAACTTTATCATGAACAAGAATTATAATAATAACATCTTTATTATTGCCTCTAGGGCATAATTCCAACAGAAAGTGGGACAATATGCATTTGTTTCATTAAGAAAGTTTTCATGACACAATATAATAATATAATTTCCATTCATTAAGCTAATAAGCCAACATTGTTGTATAGCACAACTCAAGTTTGCTGGAATTGTGCTATATATTTTGATATTTTACGTGAGTCAAAGATGGCGACACGAGGCAAAACACCGAAATAGAGAGACATAAGGCCACTGCGAGAGGAGATTGGAGGGGATTGTCAGGTTATACTTTCCGGGTATAACCACAACATGCAATTATACTCAGAGACTAGTGTGGCTCACTAGGGTTAGAGCCTATGGCTCTATGGACAGCTCAACGAGACTGACTGAGCCTCCTCCGGCTATGAGAAGACCTAGAAGGATTGCCGACTTGGACCCAACATCAGAAGACTTGGATTATAAGATATAGTATTAATCGACTATGTTGTAAACTGTACTGTAGCCGGATAGGATTTCTTCCTGTAAGCCCTATGTCGGATGACTATATAAGACGGCATACGGAATCCCTTAGGACACGATTCATAACACCTCACATAGGCGAACACTAGTCAAACCCTCAGTAACCTCCTAGTTTGCCGATTGTAGTGGATTGATTGCAGGAGTAGGTGTAGGGATTCGTAGCATGGAAAACAAAAAATTTCTATCACATACAAACAACCAAGCCAAGATCTATCTACTAGATTGTAGCAACGAGTCGATGGAATAACTCACCCTCGAAGATTCCAAAGTGTTTAACGAGAGCAGATTCTCGTGGGTGATGTAGTCGTACTCTTCCCGATCTCAAGATCGCGTAGACGATCCTTTCGGCGCTGCGTTCCGGCAGCGCTCCCGCAGTCGGTCACACGTTCGGTACTCGACGAAGACCTTCCTCTCCCTTGTTCCAGCAGGCAGCGGAGGTTGTAGCACTCTCCTCGCGATTCCGGCAGCACAACGGCGTGGTACCGGAAGTAGAGGGGAGATCTCGCAGGGCTTCACCTTAAGCCGGAGCGAGTATGGTGGACTATGAGAGAGCCCTCTATGATCTAGGGTTTAGACACGCCGAGGAAGAGGTGCTAGGGCCGGCGGCTAGGGCTTGGAAGTGCCCAAGTCGGCGGCTAGGGGAGAAACCCTAGGGGGCGGCGGCGGCTATGGTGGGCGGCGGCTGCTAGGGTTTAGAGGTGGGAACTTGTGTGTCTAGGAGGGGAGCCCTGCCCCTCCTTATATAGGTGGAGGGAGGCGCGCCAGGGGAGGGGAGTCCCTCCCCAACTCGGCCAAGGAGGGACGGCGGTGGGGGGAGGAACTCCTCCCCCAACTCGGTTTCAACCTCCCCTCCACTTCCCAAAATAGCCGTTTGACTTTCAAATTGGCGTTTGACTTTTCCAAACTAGGATTTGATTAAACCCTTTATTTTGTTCAGCGATGACACTAAGTACATGATGCAATCATACCAACTTGATATAACACATTCATGTACCCTTTCCCTTCCGGAGTGCCGGACATTCCGGAACCTTCTAGAACATTCCCGATGGAATCACCGGAACCATTCTCCAACCCCGAAATAGGACTTTCCTTATATGAATCTTATTCTTCGGACCATTCCGGATCTCCTCGTGATATCCCGGATCCCATCCAAGACTCCGAACAACATTCAGTCTCTTACTCATCATTCCATAACTACTTAAACAACGTCGAATCCTTAAGTGTGTCTCCCTACGGTTCGTGAATTATGCGGACATGATTGAGACACTTCTCCGATCAATAACCAATAGAGGAATCTGGAAATTCATATGGCTCCCACATATTTCTACAATTACTTTGCGATCGAATGAACCACTTACATACGATACCAATTTCCCTTTGTCTCACGATAGTTTACTTATCCGAGGTTATGATCGTCGGTATCTCTTCATACCTAGTTCAACCTCGTTACCGATAAGTACTCTTTTCTCGTTCCCATGATATGTGATCCCTTGTGAGCCAGTCACATGCTTGCAAGCTAATTGGATGACATTTCACCGAGAGGGCCCAGAGTATATCTATCCGTCATATGGATGGACAAATCCCACTCTTGATCCATGTGTCTCAACCAATACTTTCCGAACACTCAATGCCACCTTTATAGCCACCCAGTTACGGTGTGGTGTTTGATGTCATCAAAGCATCCTTCCGGTGAAGGTGATATGCATGATCTCATGGTCGAAGGAATTAGGTTACTATGTATCAGAAAGCATATAGCAATTGAACTATTAAAATGACTTGATCTTTATGCTACGCTTATCTATAGGAGTATGTCCACCATATCATTCTCCTAATGATATGATCTTGTTGTTAATAACATCTCAATGTTCATGATAGGGAAACCACAATCATTTATTAACCAACAAGCTAGTATCATAAAGAGGCTTTACTAGGGACTCTATTTTAGTTTACAATTCACACAAGTATCAACGTTTCCTTGTTAATACTATTATAGCATGAATGTAAACATTTATCATAAACACAAAGATATAATAATAACTACATTTATTATTGCCTCTAGGGCATATCTCCAACAGTAGGATCCGAACACCGCAGTCGGATCTAAACCTGGGTAAACTTATGTCCTTCCGGTCCCGGACATCCTCACGTCTCACACACCTCTCTTTCCATGCCTCGAGGACCCCCTCATGGCGTTCCAGTCATCAATACGACGAGAAGGATCCAAAATTTTTAAACTGCAACCTAGTTCACAATCATTTGGTAGGCCTCGAATCTCATTATTAGCTGATACGATCATGGCAAACGGGCGCTCGCCACTTGGATCAAAACTACAGTCACAATGAAGAAATTATAAAGTATCATTCACGATCTCCCTACAAGATGCAATATGGAGGTGCGCAGGCTATCGTCACTCGACAAGCATGCTTGTAGAGAAGTTCATTTAGCCACTCGGGAGTCACATTCCAGGACATCAAGCTTCAGTAGGAATGATAAGGACTCGATGGCTACTGTCAAGGTCATGGGACTCGGGTAATCTCTATAAGGATAAAGGAGGCTCACCGGGCGTAAAGCGGGCCTAGCCCGAGGACTCAATGTCCAATCAAAGATCAAGTGGCCTCGTCATCTTGTAGAACAAGACAGGTCAATATAGCTATGACGGAATCCTTGTTGAATATATAATAAAATTTTCATATAATTTAAGCTGAATAAATAACTGATAAAACATGATCATACACATAGTAATTAAACGAATCATGCATACTAACAAAGTATATAAACAGTTTGTCCATAAACATGATAATCCTATCACATCTACTCCAAATGATAGAACTAGAAACTCTAACATGGTTGCCCAGTGTCCCCTACATGGTTGCATAATTCTAATTAATAAAAGGAATACGCCTTTCACTACCATAATTGTCAAAGTGAAATTTATGTTACGTTGTATACTATGCCAAAGCCTCCTTTTCCAAACACATTTGAGCCAGAGAAACGACTCGTTGCATGGATGATATCTTTGAAGCTAATATGCATAAATTCTGAATTCTGATTGTATACTTCATCAGAGTTGGCCGGGTTTTCTAGTATCCTAAAATTCATGGGCTCATTGGTTTGGTGCTTGCCCGTTAGGGATTAATATAGTTACATTAAATAATAATGCATTTACATGGCATGAAGTTAGATGCATAATAAAATCTTGTTTAACCTCTCGACTTGGATAACCAGAAAGGATATGTGCACACAACTATCAATAGACTTGTCATGACAGGGAGTGCAATCTCAAGTGCAGCAGTATTCTCTACAAAAGACAATGGAGAGAAAATACTATTCAAAAATCATATTGAAGAAGTGTGTATATCTAGGTTCGATGTCAGGGTGTTGGTCCTATTCATGAACACCCTCTTCATTGGTGTGTGTGAGAGTAGCGAGATGTTGCTAGTTTTGGTGGCTTTAGTTTAGTGCTATCTTTATAATATCTCTTGTAAGGTATTGTGAATAATCTAATAAAAATGCTATTTGCATCTCTTAAATACATAGGTCAGGGTGATCTTTTCTCCGTTTAAAAAAAGGTCAACTATTGGTTTAGGTGGATTGGAGAGGGGAACAAAAGAGAAAGTGCAAAAACATATACTTCATCCTTCCAGAAATAACTGACTTAGTGTATACTCCATCCGGTCCAGAAATAACTGACTTAGTGTATAGATACATTCAAATAAGTCAGTTATTTCTGGACAGAGAGAGTATATAGATATATATTGCATGTGTCTTCTCATAAAACATGGACTTGGTACAAAAAGAAGGTACCCGGAAGCAAAATGTATGTAGTGTAAAATTCGACACGGTACCAAACAAGCTCGCATATGGGGTCACGAGCATGTAAATGTTTACCGGGTGAAATGGTAAAATTGAGAAAAACATAGATAAGGAATTGAAGACGATGCCAAATGACAGGACTGTAGAGAAGTAGAATCTGAAAGCATGACTAATTTTGATGCAAGATAGGGAGAATACGGTTGGTAATACGGTAATACGTGCTGCGTGAAGGTCTGACTTGGTTTTAGATCTCTGGTGGGTCGAACGCCGGCGACGTTGAACGCGGCGCGGCTGTCGCGGCTGGAGGCGGCAGGGGGAGGGAGGAGGGCATATGGCGGTGACGATTGGCCAAGAACGCCAGCGCTGGGTCAGCAGCGAGGCGGGGGCGGTGAACGAGATGCCAGCTTTTGGCGACGACGGGAGGTGGATCTTCTGCTGCGGCTGAAGCAACCTTTTTTAGGGAAGCGGCTGAAGCAACTTTGCTGGGCCGCGGCCTCGTGTTTTTTCTTTTGACCTGACGGCCTCGTGTTTTTTCTTTCTCTTTCTAGCTCGCACTATAACTTTCACCATTTCTTACTATGGGTGTGGGGGCCTTTGAACCGAACTGTTTCTTTGTCACAGAGTCCATATGTTCACTATCACTAAGTAAAGCCCATATGTTTGCCCATCACCTTTGCATGAGCATTCAGGTCAAATATTGGGCTTTTCATGTTCCCGAAGGCCCCTAAAGAAATGACATTTGCTGTGGCTCCTCTAAGTAGGGTTATAAACGGATATGATAATTTTCGCACCGAATCCTGCTCTGAATTATATTTAAGGTATTCATTCATATCCGATTTTAAACCATCCGGTGGATAAGAATATCCGATTTCAAAGTGGCATTCCAGATACGGTGTAGGATACGGTATGACAAATAGCACATGGATACATATTATCCGTTGATTAGGATAATTCGAGTGCTTCAAACCGGATAATTCATTTTTTAGTTAAAAGTCAAGTTTAATCTAAAAAATATAGTAATTACTTAGTTACCGAAGATGCGAGTAACTGCCTAAGATGTGAGCAAAAAATAACTTCCATGAAAAGACAAACGCCCATGGTAGATTGTTCCTCTAGGGTTAGCAATTTGGATACCATGGTGGTGCGCTCGTGGATACATGGATCAATGAATGGTGTGACTAGATGCAATCATATTTTCCATTGGAGCGCCAATGCGGGCGATTGATGGTCATGTATTGCTAGTATGTTTAGAGTCGAGTATGTGTATCGAGTGCTGGGCGAAGATATTAACTTGGGCAAAGATATTAACTTGAGCGGCACTGATTTGGGTTATGACTACCTGGAGGTTACAAACAACATTTTGTCACATAAGTTCTTTTGGTGTGCCAATCAATGTCATTATAGTTAGCCATAGTGTGTTTTCCTTGACAAACCTCGCCATGGAAGAAGATAATTATCCCAAACTTGGTAAGGACAACCTCCCTTGCCACAGCTTAGACATCGTCTTAATCCTACCCTGCTCTGAATCCTTGGTAAGGATCCTCGTATCATGGATCGGCATCCCAGGTACGTAATCCACAGGGAACTCAGATGACCTATAGTTCAGGTTATCCACTGAGTTACTCTTGATCCGTAGGCGAATACCCTATAACCATGACTTCACTCTCTAATCGAAGTTGATTTTGAGGCTCGACATGGTCTCAAAGCAGAGGAGAGAGAACCTGAAGTTAATAATGCCAAGCTTTGACCCTTCTACCATGATCATGGTATCGTTCGCATATTAGAGATGCGTAATCCCTCCACCAGGAATGAGGTGGCCTACCACACCAGAGATATTGACCGGAATTCTTAGCTTTTTCTAAGATTTCTGCCAGGACATCAACATCCGAGTTGAATAGCAAGGGCAAAACAGGATCGCTCTGCCTAACTCCACACGAGAATCTAAAATAGGCGGCCCACTTCTCCGTGAATGTTAATGGCTGTGTATTTCACTTGTTACGATTTGCATGATCCAACCAAATTGTTTTTTGAAGTTGTGCGCATAATGTATTACGCCAAAACGTGTTCACCTGCATGCGACGTTTATTTTCTCTGAACTTCTTTTCTGTGATACCGTATGGTATATATGACCCACTGCCTGCCGTTATTCTCACGCCAAGGACTGGGCACGGAAGATTCCTATGGGTCACGATCGAACACCGTTCGTCGGCAAATCACGATCTCATCTAGCGCGGGAGCTATGGCTGCTGCATGCCCTGCTGTATACACGTCACGTTCCAATCAGGGGATCACGCATCGATAGATATTGTTGCGGCGCGCGGCAACATGTGTGGCTGATCATCTTCACCGGACCGACTCAATCGTCCGAACGCATCCGCACGGAGTGTGGGAAGTGTGTTACGGCACAGCGGGACGATCCATCTGGACAGACTCATGCCGGACCGATTCATTTAAACATCATATTTGAATCACGGATGGGTCTGTCTGGATAGACACGGACGCTGATCCGAGTCACACAATAGGCCTTCTTTTCTCTTTTGGTTTGGCCTGTCCGATTTCATCCGTTTTGATCGCGCTACTAGGCATGGCTAGCCGGACCACGATCCAAAAACATCGGTAACTCAATCCAAATGATAAAATCGAACTGTTTGGTCGCCCTCACTAGTAGAAAACAGGCCATCCGTTCGCGCCCCCTCAGAGCATTAGTCCCGGTTGCGCCACCAACCGGGACTAATGCTGGCACGTGTCCCGGTTCGAGCGGGCACGGGGCCCGGAGGCATGCGTCCTGGTTGGTAAGGGGGCATACGTCCCGGTTGGTGGCTTCAACCGGGACTAAAGGTTTGGCGACAGCCACGTGGCGTGGCACACACCTTTAGTCCCGGTTGGTGGCTCCAACCGGGACGTATGCTCCCGTCCTCTATAAATGCAACGCCTCAGCCCCCTCTGCCTCCACTCTGTTTTTTTTCTTGGTGAAAGGGTGAGGGGTGTGCTAGTTTTTTCTCCCCAATGCATACATTCAAGGTGTTTGATGAAATGTTTGAGTGAATAATCCCGTTCAATTTCTCATAGAACAAAAATATAGAAGGTGTCCGAGAGCACTTGAGCTTTCTCCTCTTTATTTCCCTCGATTGAGGTTAGCAATCTTATCTTTTCTCTGTCATTGATACAATGCCTGTGTCGATGTGAATTGGTCATTTCACTATTTATGATGTCCTGTTTTTTTGATAAACTTACTTATATGATGCAGATGAACGGTCGGAAATGGATGTACGGTGACCGGCGCGTAGCCGGGTATATGAAAGGTGTGGATAAATTTATCGATGTGGCTACGACAAACAAAGAGAATGGTTTTATACGTTGTCCATGTGTTCAATGTCGGAACAACAAGGAGTACTCTTCCTCGAAAATCATTCGCGGCCACCTGATTATGAAAGGTTTCATGCCCAACTATAATTGCTGGACCAAGCACGGAGAAAGAGGGGTTGTGATGAAAGATGGTGAAGAAGAAGATGATGATAACAACTATCATCATATGTTTCCTGAATACAGTGATACTGCAATGGAAGACAATGGAGAGGAAGGAGGTGAAGAACGGGCATCAGATGAGCCGGCTGATGAACTTGGTAGGGTCATTTCTGATGCAAAGCGAGACTGTGAAACAGAAAATGAGAAGTTGAAGTTAGAGGGCATGTTAGAAGATCACAAGAAATTGTTATACCCAAATTGTGAAGATGGCAGCACAAAGCTCGGTACCACACTGGAATTATTGCGATGGAAGGCAGAGTATGGTCTAACTGACTCCTCATTTGAAAAGATGCTAAAAATAATGAAGCCGAAGTTTCCAAAACATAACGAACTTCCCGAGAGTACCTACGAAGCAAATAAGGCTCTCTGTCCTCTACGATTAGATGTGCAAAAGATACATGCATGCATTAATGACTGCATCCTCTACCGCGGTAAGGAGTATGAGAATTTAGATAAATGCCCGGTATGCAATGTGTTGCGGTATAAAATCAGACGAGATGACCCTGGTGATGTTGAGGGAGAGCCCCTCTGGAAGAGGGTTCCTGCTAAGGTTATGTGGTATGCTCCTATAATACCAAGGTTGAAACGCATGTTCAGAAACAAAGAGCATGCCAGGTTGTTGCGATGGCACAAAGAAGACCGTAAGAAAGACGGAAAGTTGAGACACCCTGCTGATGGGTCACAGTGGAGAAAAATCGAGAGAGACTTCCTAGACTTTGCAGGTGACGCAAGGAACTTATGGTTTGGTCTAAGTACGGATGGCATGAATCCTTTTGGGGAGCAGAGCTGCAGTCATAGCACCTGGCCCGTGACTCTATGTATCTACAACCTGCCTCCTTGGTTGTGCATGAAGCGTAAGTTCATTATGATGCCAGTGCTCATCCAAGGCCCGAAGCAACCGGGCAACAACATTGATGTGTACCTTAGGCCATTAGTTGAAGAACTCTTACAGTTGTGGGAAAAACCAGGTGTACGTGCGTGGGATGAGAACAAACAGGAGCCATTTGATCTACGAGGGTTGTTATTCGTAACCATCAATGATTGGCCTGCTCTTAGTAACCTTTCAGGATAGACAAACAAGGGATATAAGGCATGCACACACTGTTTAGATAAGACTGAAGGTACATATTTGCATAAATGCAAGAAGGTTGTGTACCTGCCGAATCGACGATTTCTTCCGACCAATCATCCTGTAAGAAAGAAAGGCAAGCATTTCAAAGGTGAGGCAGATCACCGGAAGAAGCCTGAACTCCCTGCTGGTGATGATGTGTTTGGTATGGTCAAGGACATAGAAGTAATCTTTGGAAAGGGTCCCGGCGGTCAATCAGTTCCAAACGACGTCGCTATAGGACACGCACCCATGTGGAAGAAGAAATCTATATTTTGGGAGCTGCCATATTGGAAAGTCCTGCGTGTCCGCTCTTCAATCGACGTGATGCACGTGACGAGGAATCTTTGCGTGAACCTGCTAGGATTCCTAGGCGTGTATGGGAAGACAAAAGATACACCAGAAGTACGGAAGAACCAACAAATTATGAAAGACCCAAAGAACATGCATACACATAACAAGATGGATAAAGGGCGTCACTTAAGTCGTACCAGCTATGCTCTTACCAAAGCAGAGAAGGAAATCTTTTTTGAAGTCCTTTACAGTATCAAGGTGCCGTTGGGCTTCTCATCTAATATAAACGGGATAATAAATATGGCAGAGAAAAAATTCCAAAACCTGAAGTCTCATGACTGTCACGGGATTATGACGCAGTTGCTTCCGATTGCATTGATGGGGCTTCTACCGGAAAATGTTTGAGTACCCATTGTGAAGCTGTGTGCATTCCTCAATGCAATATCTCAGAAGGTAATCAATCCAGATATTTTGCCAAGGTTACAGAAGGATGTGGTACAATGTCTTGTTAGTTTTGAATTGGTGTTCCCACCATCCTTCTTCAATATGATGACGCATCTCCTGGTTCACCTAGTGGAAGAGATTGCCATTCTCGGTCCGGTATTTCTGCACATTATGTTCCCCTTTGAGAGGTTCATGGGAGTCTTAAAGAAATATGTTTATAACCGTGCTAGACCAGAAGGAAGCATCTCCAAGGGATATGGAACAGAGGAGGTCATTGAGTTTTGTGTTGACTTTATTCCTGACCTTAAGCCGATTGGTGTTTCCGACTCGCGGCATGAGGGAAGACTAAGTGGAAAAGGCACGCTGGGAAAGAAAGCAATGATATGTAGGGACGGGGATTCTTTCACTAAAGCACACTACACAGTTCTACATAATTCCACCTTGGCAGCTCCGTATATCGAGGAACACAAGAATATTGTACCCTCCAAAAACCCGGGGAAGCCTGAATCATGGATTATAGATGAACACATGAAGTCTTTCGGTGGTTGGATGCGGACACATCTCTTGAATGACACCACTGTTGGAGATCAGCTATACTTGTTGGCCGCGTCACCATCTTCTACTGTATTGAATTTCCAAGGGTACGAAATAAATGGGAATACATTCTACACGATCGCCCAAGATAAAAAGAGCACCAACCAAAATAGTGGTGTCCGCTTTGATGCAATAGACGAGAATGGACAAAAGGACACATATTATGATTACATAGAGGAGATATGGGAACTAGACTATGGAGTCTCTTTTAAGGTCCCTTTGTCTCGCTGCAAATGGGTCAACCTGAATGGGGAAGGGGTAAAGATAGACCAGTTGTACGAAATAATAACAGTGGATCTCAACAATCTTGGTTACAGAGATGAACCATTCGTCCTAGCCAATGATGTGTCTCAGGTTTTCTATGTGAAGGACATGTCCTCCAGACCAAAAAAAAGAAAAAATATGCAAACGAATACATCATATGATGAGCCAAAGCGTCACATAGTTCTTTTAGGGAAAAGAAACATCATGGGAATCGAGGACAAGACAGACATGTCAGAAGATTATAATAAGTTTGATGAAATTCCGCCCTTCACAGTTAAAACTGACCCAAGCATTCTGTTAAGTAAAGAAGATGCTCCATGGTTACGTCTGAAGCGATCATAAGGAAGGACATATGCCAAGAAGTTCATGCTCATATTATATAACTCTAGTTCATGTCTTTCGCGGTTTGTGGCTTCACCGAAGGATATATTTCGCGGTTTGTGGCTTGACCGAGACTATATATAGGGGGGCCTTTAGTCCCGGTTTTGTAGTCTCAGTTTTTAATATTAATAAATGTCTTGAGTGTTAGTCCTGTTTTGTGGCTAGACCGGGACTATGAAGAAGTTGTCCCGATTCGTACTTACCATTAAGATCTGATCTCCAAATGCGCGCGGTCACATATTAGGGAGTGCCTCTATGACCAGTTTCTTAGAGATGCCGGAGGACTGGGATCCGGCGGCATCTCCCTGAAACTGGTCGTAGTGGTGTCCCTGCTCTCGAAAACCATCTTGCAGCTTGTAACTTCTCTAACTAGATCAATACACCTGGGAGCTAACTAATTTCACATATTAGGGAGTGCCTCTATGACCAGTTTCTCGGAGATGCTGGAGAACTGGGCTCCGTCTGCATCTCCCTGAAACTGGCCGTAGTGGTGTCCCTGCTCTCGAAAACCATCTTGCAGCTTGTAACTTCTCTAACTAGATCAATACGCCTGGGAGCTAACTAATTTCACATATTAGGGAGTGACTCTATGACCAGTTTCTCGGAGATGCCGGAAGACTGGGCTCCATCGGCATCTCCCTGAAACTGGCCGTAATGGTGTCCCTGCTCTCGAAAACCATCTTGGAGATGCCTCAAACTGGCTGGAGGAATAGACTCGCAAGGATGCCTATTTATAGTACAAGCAGCTCGGCATAGTGTCGATACTTACAAAATAATGTCGACACTCACCCCTATTATTAGTGCTGACTCGTGTTTTGTCCCGGTTGGTGTCTCTAACCGGGACTACAGGTTCATCTTTAGTCCCGGTTGGTGACATCATCTGGGACAAGGTACACGCCGCACGACATAATATCGACATTCACCCCTATCATTAGTGCTGCCTGGCCTAGCCTGCCGAAATCCCTCCAATCGGGACTAAAGATGAACCTTTAGTATATTGAAAATCCGAACAATGAAAATCCTGTTTCAGAATGCTACCGTCCCATTTTTAGAACAATCCGAACAATGAAAATCCTTCACGCGGTGTCATATTATGTTACATAGTTGAAAGGAAAAATACCAGACTTGGTATATTGATGATGTTTCGAAAAAACCTTCACAAAATGACCTATCATGTTCGAGGTTTCATGGCTTTCGGTCCAAATGACCGATGTTATGTGCTGAATCACGGCATAGTTTGTGATGTTGTGCCCATATTATGCATGCGTGTGGACATTGGTATGGAGAACAATGTTGCAGGAGTAAGTTTTCCTTTTTGTCGCACGGAAAAGCCCTTTTCCATTTTCCGAGCGCAAAAAACGGGTCGCTTTGTGAAGTAACCACCAAAATGCCGTTTCAGAATGCTACCGTCCCATTTTCTTAAAATACTAGACCACCTTACATGGACTATCTCCTAACCGGGATATCTCAAACCTTTTCGTCCATCCCGAGTAAAAAAGACAAATGTCTGCCGAATCGGCAGGAAGTATGTCCGGTTTGTACTACAGGTATATGATCTATCGCCCGTGATTTTTTGAAAAAATCATTTTTAGACTCGCAATATGTGGTTTTTTCAGAGATCCAATGCAAGTTCTAACGATGCTCGTCCCCTATATTCATGCACACCGGTTCGACCATAGTTAGAAATTCAGATAATTCAAAACGGGAATAATAAATTCAAAAAAAATCCGAACAATGAAAATCCTTCGCGTGGTGTCATATTATATTACATAGTTGAAAGGAAAAATACCAGACTTGGTATATTGATCATGTTTCGAAAAAACCTTCACAAAATGACCTATCATGTTCGAGCTTTCATGGCTTTCGGTCCAAATGACCGATGTTATGTGTTGAATCGAGGCATAGTTTGTAATGTTGTGCCCATATTATGCATGTGTGTGGACATTGGTATGGAGAACAATGTTGCAGGAGGAAGTTTTCTTTTTTGTCGCACGGAAAAGCCCTTTTCCATTTTCCGAGCGCAAAACACGGGTCGTTTTGTGAAGTAACCACCAAAATGCCATTTCAGAATGCTACCGTCCCATTTTCCTAAAATACTAGACCACCTTACATGGAATATCTCCCAACCGGGACATCTCAAACCTTTTCATCTATCCCGGGTAAAAAGGACAAATGTCTGCCGAATCGGTAGGAAGTGGGTCCGGTTTGTACTACATGTACATGATCTATCGCCCGTGATTTTTTGAAAAAATCATTTTTAGACTCGCAATATGTGGTTCTTCAGAGATCCAATGCAAGTTCTAGCGATGCTCGTCCCCTATCTTCATGCACACCGGTTCGACCATAGTTAGAAATTCAGATAATTCAAAACGGGCATAATAAATTCAAAAAAAATCCGAACAATGAAAATGCTTCGCGTGGTGTCATATTATGTTACATAGTTGAAAGGAAAAATACCAAACTTGGTATATTGATCATGTTTCGAAAAAAACCTTCACAAAATGACCTATCATGTTCGAGGTTTCATGGCTTTCGGTCCAAATGACCGATGTTATGTGCTGAATCACGGCATAGTTTATGATGATGTACCCATATTATGCATGTGTGTGGACATTGGTACGGAGAACAATGTTGCAGGAGGAAGTTTTCCTTTTTGTCGCACGGAAAAGCCCTTTTCCATTTTCCGAGCGCAAAAAACGGGTCGTTTTATGAAGTAACCACCAAAATGCCGTTTCAGAATGCTACCGTCCCATTTTCCTAAAATACTAGACCACCTTACATGGACTATCTCTCAACCGGGACATCTCAAACCTTTTCGTTCATTTCGGGTAAAATGGACAAATGTCTGCCAAATCGGTAGGAAGTGGGTCCGGTTTGTACTACAGGTACATGATCTATCGCCCGTGATTTTTTGAAAAAATCAATTTTAGACTCGCAATATGTGGTTTTTTCAGAGATCCAATGCAAGTTCTAACGATGCTCGTCCCCTATCTTCATGCACACCGGTTCGACCATAGTTAGAAATTCAGATAATTCAAAACGGGCATAATAAATTCAAAAAAATCCGAACAATGAAAATCCTTCGCGTGGTGTCATATTATGTTACATAGTTAAAAGGAAAAATACCAGACTTGGTATATTGATCATGTTTCGAAAAAACCTTCATAAAATGACCTATCATGTTCGAGGTTTCATGGCTTTCGGTCCAAATGACCGATGTTATGTGCTGAATCACGGCATAGTTTGTGATGTTGTGCCCATATTATGCATTTTTCTTCACGCCATTTTTCTTCCCGCCATTTTTCTTCCCGCCATTTCTTCCCGCCATTTTTTCCCGCCAGTTCTTCCCGCCATTTCTTCCCGCCAGTTTTTCCCGCCGGTTCTTCCCGCCAGTTCTTTCCTCCAGTTATCTTCCTACCATTTCTCACTATATATATATGTAGGGTTGGCCTCCATTGTCATTGCACATCTCTATAATCATATCTATAACCTCATCACTCTTTCCCATGACTTCCACCGTAGTCCTAACTCCCAGGGAGGCGGAGGCGCTTTGCGCCTCGAACTACCCCTGCCCGTCGGGCTACTGTGTCCCCGTCGACTGGATGCTGAGCGCCGAAGGTATGCCGGTTCCTCCTGTCCCTCTAGGTGTGGCGCGTCGGATGTCCATCACGAACCACTACTACTTCGAGCTCACGCTGGAGCAGCGGAGAAATCCCAGATGGCATCCCGACTATTTCCCGACTTGGAAAGCCTTCTTCGTGGATCGGCGTGAGAGGGCGCTTGCCAGGCATGAGGAGGACGGCCCACCTCCTCCGAACTTCAACGAGGCCGGCCGTCGGCTGCGGTGGCGCGGCCGGACTCTCTAGAGCGTCATGGCCTACGACACGGCCGCCGACTCTAGCCCCCGCCTGCGCTACCCTCAAGTCCAGCCCACTCGTACTCAGCCTTCAAGGTTCAACTACGGCGACCCCGATGACGGCCGCGGCGAGTACGACGACTATAGTGGCGAGTATTACAGGTGTAGGCAGGAGCATGACTGAATCATTCCAACATTGCAAAACAAGTTTGGCCGATTGTGGCTTAATCTGGCCATGTATCTTAATTTTCAGTTCTTCTATGTAACTTTGTGTTAGTTGCGTTATGTACTTTAATTCCAGTTCTATCCTAATAAAATTTTCTTTCCGCCCATTATTTTCCGTCCTTTTTTTTCCGCCCATTAATATATAAAAAATATAAGGTAATTCAAACCCAAATTAAAAACAGAAAATGGTTTTGAATTACCTATTCAAATCCAAACACTTTTTATGTTTAAAGTTTTTCTAAATTCCAAATGAATATTAAAAAAATATAAGTTAATTCATTTTTAATTGTAAATGGTTCATATTTTAAATGGTTACATTAATTATTTTTTAAAACAAAAAATGGTTTTGAATTATTTATTCAAATTCAAACACGTTTTATGTTTAAAGTTTTTATAAATTCCAAATTAATATTCAAAAAATATAAGTTAATTCATTTTTAATTTTAAATGGTTACATTAATTATTTTTTAAAAATAGAAAATGGTTTTGGATTATTTATTCAAATCTAGATACTTTTTATGTTTAAAGTTTTTCTAAATTCCAAATTAATATTCAAAAAATATAAGTTATTTCATTATTAATTTGAAATGGTTCATAGTTTCAATGGTTACATTAATTATTTTTAAAAACAGAAAATGGTTTTGAATTGTTATTCAAATTCAAACACTTTTTATGTTTAAAGTTTTTCTAAATTCCAAATTAATATTCAAAAAATATAAGTTAATTCATTTTTAATTTTAAATGGTTCATATTTTAAATGGTTATATTAATTATTTTTTAAAAATAGAAAATGGTTTTGAATTAGTTATTCAAATTCAAACACTTTTTATGTTTTAAGTTTTTCTAAATTCCAAATTAATATTCAAAAAATAAGTTAATTCATTTTTAATTTTAAATGGTTCATAGTTTAAATGGTTACATTAATTATTTTTCAAAACAGAAAATGGTTTCGAATTAGTTATTCAAATTCAAACACTTTTTACGTTTAAAGTTTTTCTAAATTCCAAAGTAATTATCATTTAAAATTTTTACAAATTTAACCCCAAAATAAAAAATAAGGCGGGAACAGAGAGAAAATACCTGAATTTTTTTGAAAACAGAGGCATATGTCCCGGTTGGAGCCACCAACCGGGACTAAAGACACCCTGCGCGCGCGCCCCTTATCTGCTGAAAAAATTGGAGTATACGTCCCGGTTGGTAGCTCCAACCGGGACGTATGACCCTTTAGTCCCGGTTGGAGCCACCAACCGGGACAAAAGGTCCTTTGGTTATAGTTGGCTCGCCTCCTCTTCTTCTTCCCCATCTCACTTCTCTGCTTCTCACCGACGCGTGCACAGGAACCTCCCCCGATGCCGGCAGGCTGCCCGAGCTTGCTGCCGCCCCGGTCGCTTCCGTCCTGTCCTGTGGTGAGCTCTCCTTCCTCCTGGACCCTCTCCCGTCCGCCCTCTCGCTCTGTTTCGAGCCCGCGTTGAGCGTCGCACTTCGCGGCCACAGTTCATGCTCGCCGGCGTAGATTCGGCTGACCTCGGACCACGCCGACCCTTCCCGACCCGCTGCAGGTGCTCATGCACCCCTCCTTTCTCCTCCTTGCTCTCTGTATCGAGCCCGCGTCGTACGCCTCACCCCGCCGCCGCAGTTGTGCTTGCAGCCGGCGAGTCCCTCGACCAAATGGTCCATCGCCGCCAATTTGTGGTCCCCCTCAATGAGCCGTGTCGAACGAGCCCACTCTCGCTCGCTCGCGTGCCCGCAATCGGCACCGGCGTCGCCCACCCGAGGATCCCCCATTGCTGATGTCATGCTGATATCAGCATGAGGCAATATAACATGGGTCCCAGTCACCAGTGGCTAGGGGTAGCTTCTGCCCCGGTGACAAATGACCTCACCCATGTGCTGATGTCACTGTGATGCAATAATTCCATTTAAATTGATTAAACAATTCTAGAAAATGTAATAATCTTGTAAATTCAATAAGTAATTCATTATAACTCAGAAAAATATATTCAATATATCAAAATGTTCAGAAAAGTGAGAACTATCTATTTAAGCTATAATCATGCATTCTTCAACAACTTTCATAACAAGTTTAATTAAAAGAATATAGTAACCCCTCACAGGTGATTCCGGAGTTTCTCCGAGTTAGGGTTTTCACCCCTCGGAACCCCGATTAATTGTCGAGCATGCTTTAGGGTTACATTTCAATGCAATTCAACTTGTCATATCATCATACTTGCTTGAGCATTGCATCGATGCCATGTGTTGATTGTTTCCCTTTCTTTCCGGTGTTTGGTTCTTCCCGGTAGAATACGATATCGAGATCGAAGCCAGAGATCAACACCGTTGAAGCTCGAAGACAAATACTTGACCAACTGTAATCAAGTCAAGTACAAGGATCCTGAAGCTCTGCTTTCGGCTATCAACAGGCAAAGGAAAGCATATCCCTACCATGATATAATCCTATGATTTCGAAAGCATTTCAATTCTTGCCATGATGCATACAATTCTACTGTGGTCTTTTATCGATAGATAGAGTGTCCTATCTGTTGCATTACGCACTTTAAGCTTATATTACCTGATCCACTGGTCATAGCATATTAGGTTTATTAGTTTGGATTATCAGGTTTATTATTAGTTAGGTATTATTAGGTTTATTAATTAGTTTGGTATTATTAGTCTTCGGCCCCACTGGTCAGTCACTGTGGGTAGCCCCAGACCCGATTCACATTGTCAAGCAACTTAAAAACCCTATCTTAGATAAGGAATCATTAATACCCCTTAGGTGCATGTGGGTTCGACGATGTGCCTTCGCCAGGGCATTCCGAACCCTCTTAAATCGATTCCAATATGGTATTTTGTTAGTGTCTAGTGTTACCTATCTGCTGGATAGTTTCCCTTTTGTAGCCTTATACTCATGTTCCCCTCTCATATGCATCCGAGGTTTCTCCGAACTAGGTTTTACACCCCTCGGAACTCCGAAATATTGATTTTAGTTGATTTTAGCTAGAGTTACCTATCTACTACATAGTTTCCTTTTTGTAGCTAGGTTTAGGGTTTAGGGTTTATCTTCATTTTTATTATTGCGTATGTATATATTAGGGTTTCTCTGAATTAGGGTTTATATCTCTCAACACCGTACCTAACTTTCTCCCTTAGCCGCTTTGACTTATTCGTTTTTCCACCTATGCAGAAAATATGGACCCACACGTCAGAGATGAAGAAAAGGAAGAGTTTATCCAAGGTGTGATCCGCGGGGAAGAAAATTTAGATGTATCAACGTTTCTGAACAACTCCGGTGAGGGTGATCCTCTTTTTGCCGGAATAGACGACTTGTTTGAGGTTGAAGGTGTTTCCTTCCGCGAGGGAGAAGGCGATGCCTTGTGTAATCGAGAAGACGACCGCTCCGGCGAGGTGCATGTAATATAATTAATTCATTAATTAATCATATGCTATCTATATAGAAATAGTAAGGACGATCTTTCTTCTTTTAGCCCTCCAGATCGAACAAATCTACTGAAAAGAGCAGATGAGGCCCAACCAAAAAGTTACAAGACCATGAGAGGTTCAGGATCTAAGATGTCGCTGAAGACGGCAAACCGACGGCTCCCGAAGTTGTCGCAAACAAATTTGTGGCACAATGCGGAGTAATCGTTAGGGACTTAATCCCGATCACCATTCGAAATTGGAATAGGCCTGCTGATGCGGAAGAATAGGGAACATGTTTATTTGTCCCTAACCATGCCAAAGATTTACTGTGGAAGAGGCTCATGGTTAATTTTAAACTACCGAAGATAGAGCTGGATCCAAATGCGGAGGATCCAGTTGAGGACGCCTTAGAACATGGGAGAGCCATGGAGGCTAAGGTCAGGGAGTGGGATTTGAAGAAGATGGCCCAGTGTTTCACCAACTGGAAGAAAAGATTGCACCTTGACTATGTCGTGAAAGAGAAGACTCTCGATTTCAAGAATATTCAGTTTGAGAAGATAAAACCATTCTGGGCTGAGTTTGTGGAATACAAGACATCAGAAAAAGCTAAGAAAATGTCTGCAACGAATAAGCTGAATGCTGCTAACAAGAAGTATCACCATACTATGGGGCAAGGTTGCTGCAGGGCTGGCATTCCTAAGTGGGAGAAACTTGAGAATGAACTGCGTGCTAAAAAGATCACCCCAGAGACAGACGATTGGGTAGAACGTGCAAGGAATTGGTTTTACGGGCATGGGGGCACGTTAGACTCGGAAGGGAAGTGTATATATAACATACGACATAAAGAAGACCCCTTGCCAATCGAGAAGATGAGAAAAGTAGTAAAGACTGTTAAAGATGGGGACTTCATTCTCGATAGAGAGAATGATGAGCTCACACTCGCCCTTGGAAATAAGGAACATGATGGACGAACACGAGGCACAAGCGGCTCCAAACCATGGAGGACTGGGTTTCCCGAAGAGAGGAAGAAATATCCTGATAGAAGCCGTCAGAGGAGAAAGGACAGGGCGGAAGTTGAAGCAGATATTCAGAAAGAGCGAATGCGTATAACTGAAGAACGAATAAAGGAACAACAAGATGAAATTAACGCACTTAAAGAGAAAAGTACTACTGACCCATCTTAGCAGCACACTGCATTCGATGCTACCGGCCTATCGAATAATCGAAAAAGCAGTGTGGCTTCCACCGAGGTCCCGGGTGATGACAATGGCGATGCCGATGGTGCACCGACGATGGCTCTTGTTGGCTACCCAGTGGATGATATCACAGAGATGACACACTGCGAGCTACATGTCAAAGTTGTGAACATATCAATGAAGGTGGCGGTCGACTATGCCTTACCAATTGGACCCACCAACTTACCACTGTCGTCCGGTTCCAGAGGGCTACGATGTTGTCGGGGTGGATGAAATCATGCCCACCTTTGAAGTTTTGAAGCTTGACTACCCTGCAGGTGAAGGGGATGTGACTGAACTGGGAGACGCAAAAAAACGTCACCATTCTATGTCCAAAGGAATGTATCGTGCTTCGAAATCACACGCCAAGGCCATCTTCGCCGCCGCCTCACCCGTCTCCAGCGAGGTCGTCGCCGCTGCGGCAGCCGTCTTCGTCGCCTCACCCGGCTCCGTCGCCTCACCCGGCTCCGTCGCCTCACCAATCTCCGGCGCAGCCATCGCCGCGGGAGCCATCGCTGGCGCCTCAGGATAAAAAGCGTAAGCGTACCGCTACTCTGCGTCTTGGTAAGCAATCGTTGAACCGTAAACAAGAGCCTCTTCCAAAAGTACCAAAGGTTCCTCCCAAGAGAGCTTATGACTATACTGAAGAGGAGACTGCGGCGATCATTGATGCGGAAACGACAATGTTTTTTGCTAAGCTGAGGCGGCCGAAAGAGACAGAGTTCCCCAGCACCAAAGAAGAAAAAGCCAAAGTGTTGAAAATGCTAAAGTCTCTTCATCAACCCGAGCCAAAGCTGTCATCAGACTATGAGCGTTCTATTCTCAAGTCACATGCGGCACAAAAAGCCTCGAAGAGCAGTACTGATGCAAGCGAGAAATCTGTTGCCCAGCTCGGAGAACAAGCAAAACAGTCTTGCGCCCCTCTCAAGGTGATTTCCCAAACCAATGTGGGGTCGAGCAAATATGGGGCCGAAGAGCAGTATGATCCAGAGGTAGTTGCACAGTACGGAGAAGCTGCCGCTGCTCAAGGTATGAGTATTACCCAGTACTTATCCCAGTTAGAGTACTTCCCCGTGAGTGAAGTAGCATACAAATACCAGTACGACAAACCTCTCCTCAAACCCGAGGAGGTAAATAATCTTCCAACAAAAATGCGAAGATTGCATAACTGGTACTTGCATGCCACAAAGGCCGGGGCTAACTGGATAGTGCTGAAGGTTACAAAAAAGCATTATGGGAAAGATATAGATGACATGATATCCATTGAATTTGATGAACTATTTCAATTATTCAATCAAGACGCCTTGGACAAATCGATCATCAGTATCTATTGTCTGTAAGTACTAATTCTGTAATTAATTTAGTCTCCAGCTATCTCACCTTGTTTATTGCATGTATATAATCATACTGTAATATGAAGAATGAAGATTCTCGAATGCAGCAGAGGACAAATCTATGACATTGGCTTCATTGACCCATATTGGGTTCATCAAGCTAATCTCAAAACAAACCCCCAGGATACGGAGGATAATATAGTACACGCGTTAAGGTTTCAAGAAACCAGAAGAGAAATACTTTTTCCTTACAACTTCGAGTGAGTGTTATTGTCTTGTATACACTTTCTATTTCGCTTACTCGATGTTAAGTATATAATTGATTAGTTATGCATTCACAGCTACCACTATATTCTGTTAATCATTCAACTTGACAAAGGGCGTGTACTAGTCATGGACTCGAAACATAAACCTCTTGAGAAGTGGAAGGACATGCAGATACTTCTCCAGCAGTAATTCTAATCATTACGACACTATATCGGCAACGTTCGTGAATTTTATGATATCAAGTAATTAATAACTTATTTTATTCGTTTTCTTCGTCGGACAGCGCTTGGAAAAGGTTCACCAACAAGGCTAGGGGTGTTTGAAAAGCGGAGCTTACATTTGAAGCACTAGATGTAAGCACCACTAGCTATATCCGCGCATCTCTTTGATTCTAGTTTTAATACAGTTATTATCATGCTTGATTATTATTTTGATTGAACTATGTTCTCGTAAAGTGCCTGACGCAGGGACCAGGTAACAATCTATGTGGATACTATGTTTGCGAGTTCATCCGGCAGACGTGCGATGAGAAGGGCAGAAATTTAGAGCAACTCCACGTACGTAAACAATTTCCATAGTTTTTAATTACAATCAAATTGTGTTTAGTTTCATTCATATAGGGTGACTCCTTTTTTAAATCAGATCGAACGTCTACGGGACGGTCTTCTGCCAAAGGATCGCGTACGAGAAATTCAGAAGGAATTGGCGGGATTCTTGGATGCAGAAGTCCTAGACCCAAAAGGGAAATACTATTCGGCTGTGTATAGACAATATGGATTATACAAAGAGCAACTTTTGTATGTAGTGCATGAACTCGATCCGTGTATCGAATGTAATATTGTCATGATGATCTTGTGTAATATAATGGTTTCTTCATTGATGAGTGCAAAACACTAAATAAACAATAAATCAACCTAAATGAATTCTCTGCCGCGGCACAAAAAGTGGCCAAAATGCTGCCGCGGCAATAAAAGTTGCCAAAATGAATTCCCTGTCGCGGCAGAGAAATGTGCCAAATCTTTTCCGCGGCAGAAGGTTATTTGTCCCAGTTCGTGTTATGAACCGGGACGGTTGCTCCACCCCCTCGCCCTCTGCCGCTGCCACGTGTACACCCATTTGTTCCGGTTGGTAGGGCAACCGGGACTAAAGGTTAGGGCTTTAGTTCCGTTTGCCCAGTGGGGGTTGGGCAACCGGGACTAATGCCACTTACCAACCGGGACGCATGTCACGTTTTCTACTAGTGCCTTTTGGGTCTCCCGGTGGAGATGCCCTTACAGGTGCAGCCACACATTGATTTCGGTCGCGCTGGTCCGATCAAAACCTTTGTCTGTTGACGATCGATCGTCTAATCATTCTCCCGGCTCGTCGCCATCTACCTCTAGCTAGCTTATTCGTCCTTGGTTTGATGGATTTGCAGCTAGCTCACGTGTGGGCCTCTGTCGGCAACGAACCTGCTCACGTGCCTACATGCAAAATCGCAGCGGATTCGGTCCTTGGTTTCGCTCACCGATTCGATATATTCAAGAATGTGCGGCGATGGGGAGAGAGTCTGTCCTTTGCCATAGCGTCAAAATTGCGTGTGTGTCTTGGGTATATATGGTCAAGTGGTCAAGAAAAGCTCTTTCTGGGGAAAATAATTCTGGCAGCACGTGATAGATATACCAAGTCAACCTTGGAGTATATACTAGGTAAGCTTAGAAGGCATCAATCAATAATCTCATACCAGTTTGTTATGTTCATCTTTTTCCATAAACACAGAGCAATTTGGCTAATTAATGCGGAGTAGTTACTCCAGCTGTTTTTCTACTCTAGATATGAAGTCTTGTTTCATAAATCCAATTCGCTCACGGATGCAAATGAACCTACTGTTTGAAATCATATTTTGAAAATAAAAATATCCGCATGTACAACCGGACATTCTATGCCCACGGACATTTGGGGGGGGGGGGGGGGGGGGGGGGGTCCCATGTAAAAATGACTATTCACGAAGATTTTTTATCTTTTCTACACAAGCCACGCAAAATGTTCTTTTCTCTTGAAAACTTGTGTGCGAACACAGTGTCTGGATGTCCATGCAAAAACTATTTTTTAGATCTTTTTGACATTTAAAAAAATATTGATGGATATTTATAATAGGTTCATATCCACATGGTACATAAAGGAAATTAAGTCTCTTTTGCTTGTATCACATTGATGCACCTTTTAAGTTAATAAAACTTCTCTTTATATAAAAAGGCATGGTACATATCTCTAGTGTTTACCTCCATGACGGTTCTGGAGTTCTCTAAAACATATAATTTGGCCATGCTACGAAATTTGGGCTGGAAGCATGCACCTTGAGCTCCAATGCAAATTTATGGTTTTCCTAGAGAGATCCAAATACGCAAGGATGTTGAAATTCAGAACATTTCAAGGATCCTATATCTAGAAAAGAACCTTGATCCAATAATTGATTCCAATACGTCTTAGACAAATGGTGTTATTCTTATCTCTATTGTATAGGCCGCTTCGATCCATCACACACAGAACATATCATTATAACCAATAATGTTGGTAAGAAACTTATACATGCCTAGAATTTGTCCTCTTCCTGCCCCAATGTTTGCTTGCTACCAATTTGTACCAAATATGTCTATAACCGTTATTAAACTACCAGGATTTAACCCCTCTCCCACAAACTTACCCATCAAATCTTCCTCTATCTCGCCCTAATCCGCTCCTCCCCACCAACCTCACCCTCCGCCCCCCAACCCCATTCCTAAACACATTCATAAACAAAAGAAAAAATGCAAGAACTTTATACATCAAGAAGTAGTTGATATGCAATCATAACAAAAGTTAAGTGCTCAAATGGTGAAAAATTATCACAAAATGGTCCAGATGCAATGCATATATATAGAAGAAAGTCAAAATCTAGAAAAACATGTATTTGTTTGGCTCAACTTAAGTAGATCGGAGGATCAATGATGGGTGGGTATCGATCCTCCAGATATCTAGGTGAGCACCATCATGGGCGCCAATGAAGGGAGCTAGAGAGATTGTTAACCTACTCCCTCCAACCCAAATTAGTTCACTTAAATTTGTCTAGATTTGATTGTATCTATATATGATTTAGTATTAGATTCATCCGCATCTTGACAAATTTGAGTCAACTAATTTGGATCGAAGGAGTATTAAAATAGTTTCTTATAGCCGTACCGGCAAAACTGCAAAAGGTATTTTCAAACTTTGACTTCGCTTCGGATAGTGACAAGATTTTTTATAATTAGTCCCAAGAACACGATGGATTATACTGGTGAAATAACTACAGTGTGTAGCAGGGTGATAATTTCCATACATATTTTGTTGAGAGGAAAGTACAGAACATATCTCCAAACGGCCTGTCCAGTAGCTAACTTTTTTTCTTCTTGAAATGGAGTCCAGTACCTATCTAGGGCTGGAGGATTGAGATGGAGCTTTCCAGAAAGTTAGATTACAAGAAGAAGCCCACAAAAGCACAAGGAATCATATCAAGTATTTTTAGGTTCCCACTTGGTGCCAGGTGGCAATAATTCAGTCGTCCGATCGCAACCCAGACTCTCTGGCGGCAAGACTTGAGCCGTCCGATCAGAAATCAGGGGAGCGGCAACAGGTTCTACGACGTCACATCCCAGCACTTTCAAGTTCGGATTTAGTCTAGGACGGCGCAAAGGCAGACGTCGTATCTTTCGAACAGTAGTCAACACTGAAAATGCACGGGGGGACTTGAGTAGAAGCTAGGTCTGGGCCTATAAATAGCGGTACATCCGCTGCATATACCGTATACCAACAAGCTTTCACGTAATCTGAACCCTAAGTTGCTAAGCTTAAGCAATTAAGGCCGTCGTTGAGCATGTCGAGGGATCCGCTGATCGTCGGGGGGATCGTCGGCGACGTCGTCGACTACTTCGACGCCTCGGCACGGCTGAGGGTGCTGTACGGCAACCGCGAGATCACCAATGGGTCGGAGCTGAGGCCGTCGCAGGTGGCGAACCAGCCCACCGTGCAGATCACTGGACGGTCCGGATCGTTCTACACGCTCGTGAGTGGTCACTCGTACAAATTACTAACTACTCCTATCCAGAGTTAATATTTGCATGCATGTTTGTCTAGGCGCATCAGGGCATCATTAACAATGTGTGACATGTTTTCTTTGTTATTACTACTAGGTGATGGTGGACCCTGATGTACCTACCCCAAGCAACCCCACCCAAAGGGAGTATCTCCATTGGTACGTTGCATGCATGCAAATATTATGGTATAGTCATTCCAACAAAATGAAAATATGATATGTTCTATGTGGAAAGTGTCTTTGACTCCTGAACACAAGTGCTATCTTCATTAAAAAAAACTAAGAAGCATATTTTACAGGTTCTAAAAATATCTGGAAAAAATTCCGAAGATAATCAATGTTGTACCACAAGCAAGCAAAACCGCGACGTGAAATTCTTTGTATTTTGGCATGCACACAAATAACAAATCTATTAGAATTTAGGGATTTGATAACATACTTGTACAGATCTACACCCTTGTCATTTTTGTTCAACTCAGAATACAAAGTATTTGAAATTGATATTTTGCACGTTTGTGGGATAAATAATGGGCTACCTCCAAATTTTTTATATTTTTGGGTACTTACAAATATGATTTTTTTAAATAGCAAGAGCACTCGAGGGAGCCAAAATCTCCACTCTTATTCTATGTTCCGAATAAGATGTCACACATTTTTTAGATCCGTACATGTTTTAGTATATAGATACTTATGATCTAGACAACTCTGCGACATCTAATTTGGGACATAGCGAGTTTATATAGTAGTACTAGCTAGCAAATTAAGCTAATTGCTTCACTTTTCTTTGCATAACTATACTATAGGTTGGTCACAGACATACCAGAAGGACGTGACGTGAGCCATGGTAAGAAATTAACTCACGGATTAGATTTTTTTATATCATATCAAACATCCTCCCCAGTTGTTCCTAATTGATCATCGATTGAATCTTTTGTGCGTCCAGGAACTGAGGTGGTGGAGTACGAGAGGCCACAGCCGACGGCGGGGATTCATCGTGTAGCATTCGTGGTGTTCCGACAGGCGGCGCCGCAGGTGATCTATGCGCCAGGGTGGCGCTCCAACTTCATCACTCGGGACTTGGCCGAGTGTTACACCCTCGGCGCTCCGGTCGCAGCCGCCTACTTCAACTGCCAGAGGGAGGGTAGCTGCGGTGGCCGTAGGTACAGGTGAAGCTAAGGTGTACCTACTTACATGCCCCGACGACACGCGATCTCCATTCCCGGCCCAGATGTGTTACACAAAATAAATACATAAATAAACAACTAAATAATCGTGTGTAGGCTAGCTATACCTAGCTGCTTCCAAAGTTCCAATACGTCATGTGTGGTTATCTCTGTCGATCGGCGGTACGTAGTGTTCCCTAATGTATTGCACCGTGTGTTGGTGCATGCCCCTAAACATTTAAAAGTCCTATATATAGACGTATTGTTGCTGTCTTACACCCCTAAGTGGTTTAATACTATATATGATGATATTTGAAAACATAAACTCCATTGGGCAGCATGTTGCCTGAGGTCTCTTGTTACTTTGTTAGGAGCATATGTTGTTGATTTTGATCTTATTCGGTCAGAACTAGGTGACTGTCTTATCAAGATGCTACTGATGGATGTTTCAAAAAAAAAAGATGCTACTGATGGGACAAAATATCCAAGCTACATTTGGCACTTGGTAGTGGTGTATGGGCCTTAGATGAAAGGAAAGAACAACACTTCATTGCTGAATTCGGAGGTGTCTATTCGGCTCATGGGTGCATTTGCACCTATTATGAGAAAACATATTTTAAAAATGTCAAAAAAATAAAAAAATGTTTATATATACATTCAAACATTTTATATTTGTTTACAAGTTTTGGGGATGAAATAACATTCTACGTGTCTCATGCAAAAAAAGACAAAAAAAGGTCTTATGAATAGTCGTACTCACGTGACATTTCTTGTCTTTTTATACATGATACGTAAAATGTTCTTTCATCCCGAATACTTGTGAATGAACATAAAATGTTTGAATAGACATGTAGACATTTTTTTTTTTGAATTTGTTAATATTTGAAAATATTTTTTTCTCACAATGGGTGCAAATGCACCCGTGAGCCAAAAGGGATTTTCGGCTGAATTCGCACAAGTGCGCAATAAAAGTAAAGGAACAACATAATAATGGGTGGTGATTTTAGTGGCATCAATAAAACGAGTGAACACAAATCATGTATCTTATCTAAGTGGTGTCCTATTTCTAATTCCATTACTGAGACTAATTGACTAATGTTGTGTTTGGGTGCATATAATTGGCCTCTGAATTGGTATTGCTGAATTGACACCAAATTCTAGTGTTTGGTTTGTTCTAGGATTGGGGCCTAGAAACAATACCCAATTCCACGCCCCCTCCCCCCACGCATGCTCTTGTTCGCCCGCACAACCGAATACGGAGCCGCACCTCCGTATCAGCCTGGAACTCCTCCCCCGCGTGTACTCATCGCCCCAAACAGTAGAGCAGGTAACCGGCCCTTCTGCCGTCCTCTTCCGAACCCCGTGGCCGGTGCCCCCTCTGAGTGCGGCAAACAATTTAAAGGTTTCTACTTTTGAAAAGCTAGGTACTGTTCTAGCTTCCTCTAAGTGGCGTTTAGCCTTTCCTTTAGCAACAATAGTTGGAGACCAGAGGTTTATCTGATTGTGTTCCTTTTGTACTTGCTAATGGTTTATGACCACATCATTGTAACTTATTTAGATATGAGAATTAATTATAGAGATATATGGTTTTCATGAAATATTATAAAACTCTGGAGTGTTGCAATTATCTATAAATTTGACATTGAAAAGTGTCATGGGATAGCTAAAAGGGTGAATAGAGCACTCAAAGACCGTCGGACTAATTTGGATGCTGTGTGTATAAGGGCAAACAAAAAATCCTAGCTAATTTTGGTATCCTTGATAAATAAAAGGTGAATTAGTAAGACAATTTATGTTAGTTTTAGATACTAACCTGAAGAAGTTATTTGAGAGATGAGGAATTGAAATGGATATAAAGATAGAAAAAAATGAAGGCTCCTAAAGAGGGAGATGGAAATATCAAGTATTTTCACCTCAGCGCTAGTTGTTGGTAGGATAAATAAGAATCACATCACAGTGATGCAAAATGATTGTGAGGGTTTTATAGGGGCACTACAACATGATCCCCCTATAACAACACATGAATTTGTATCTAAATGGTCTTATAGATGTTGCTAGAAACTTTACCTAGGATTTACTATGCGTTGTGTTTTCGGGGCAATGCAAGGATGTAATACAACACATACGTAGGCATCAGTAACCAATGGATAAAGCGTTGCAAAGTGGCGACAAGTATAAAGTAACAATACTAACACTAAACATAACCGAACCAAAGCATCAACGTTGTCACGTAACCCACGTGGGAGCAATACTAGAGGCACTCACACGGTTAAAATTTGTATGGTTTTTTAACAAAGCGAGGGTGTGAAGCACCCAAAAATCCATTCAGTTTAGAATCAGAAGCATTGCACATCAAAGATTACAAGTCTATGCATTTGCAGATGACTCTTCACTACAAGAACTGGACACTCTAAGCCGCAACGGGAAGTGTTCCTACAAAAACTAGTAGGCTCAAATCCTGAAGATCTTTTTGCATGATGTGCACAACAGTGAGCTACCCCATTGATGGACCTACCAACATGATAAATCCTAGCCTGAATAGGAGCCATTAGTTCCTAGCAGTAGATTGATTATCTTCTTATTTCCCAAAGCATGGTTGGATTAATTCCTCCCGCCATAGCTACCGACTTTGTCATATTGATGGACTATGTGAAGAAAACCGTTTCCTATAAATTCAAATGGCTTGCAAGCATTGCTGCCAACAACAAAGCTAAAGATTCATCTTCGAGAGCTGATTTGGTGTTCACTATTTTTGCCATTAGGAAGACACCAGAATCATGGTTTTGATCTTTGAAGTGCAGGTATACCCCTAAACCTGCCGTTGACGGTTGTCCTTCAGGTCCTTGCTTCCAAGCCACATCTGTGTAAAGTTTGGGCATGTAAACACAACATTAGAGGATACTGATTCCCCTTAGGGTATATTAATCAAACCTAATTTTGGTTCCAGCGAGTAGTTTGGAAAGAGGCATCTTCCAAAATCTCCAGATCCTTTAGAAGGGCATGCATTATGATGGCCACTTGGTGGGGCCATGTCTTCTTATTGTTGAATAGTTTTTCATTCCTGCACTTCTGTAGGCACAAGAGAAAATGGATAAATTGACAATATTTGCAAAAGGATTGTTAAGTCTTGTAAGTTTTAGAGTTGTGTCAGCCAAGTAGTTATCATTTTGAGTGAAAACATCAGGGAGAATGCACCAGGGAGTATTAAACCAAGCAGCTCTAGCAAAAGTATAGGTGAAAAACAAATGTATTTATCCTCTGGGAGTCCATGCATACAGAAGTGACTGCTTATATGAGTGGTATAAGATGATCCTCGAACAGCCATGCCTGCTCCTCGAGCATCCCGTCCTCCTCCTCCCCGGCCTTCCGCTCAGCCTTCGCCCACCATTCGAGCTACGGAGAATAATCTTTAGGAGTCGAAGTCTCCGCGTCCTCTTCCTCCTCCAAATTAACTTCACAATCATCTTCCGAGGACGTCCAGCCGGAATACGAGGGGGAGGAGCCTCCATCATGGTCCGACGGTGGGACAGGGTGCTCCTCCTCACCAACCTATAGAGCTTGCATCTCCTTCACCTCAGGAGAGTCCCGCTCAGCACGGCTGCGCTTCACCGGCGGTACTGGCCATATGCAAAAAAGGTGAGCTGTCTTCTTGTTGCGAGGCATATCAGACTATGTCTACCGTAGATCTTAGATATGGTGTGTGCCAAGAGGGTGTGGGGCACGGCTCTTTATGCAACGCGTCCGTGAAGCTGCATCGTCCCCAACACATAGCATGCGGCGGAAGGAGAAGAGGCTACGCACACGATTACGAAATTCGAGAAAATCACACAATGATTTATGACTCACCGTGTGAAAAAGGCACTGAAAAAGAAACAGTGGAAAGTTTATGCAACGTTGCAAATACAAGGCACACGCTTATCGGTGGAGGAAATATGGCTGATGCTTTGCTACTAAGCAAACGGTTTTCTCAGAATGAGTCATGTGTGTCATATATGTCACGATTCAGGAAAGAGTTTGGTGTGCGACAAACAGGCAAAGGGGCCTGCATGGGCCGCCGACAAATGGTCAAATTTTTGTAGCATCAACACTCTTTCGCGCCACACACGGGAAGGGTTTTTCGTGTGCGGCGGGGGTCCTTAATAGGCCTGATCTTGTAGACACATAGTGGTCTTATATTACCATCTCTTAAAATAAACATCGATAAACTTTTCTGACTTCATTGCATTGGCCAAGTGTCCTATGCTTAACTCGGCAAATTGCCTATAATAAGGTTTTTAGATTGTTGGATTATTAGGCATATTTTTCATAATTAATTACATAATATAAAACATGACTACATCAGCTACATACATGTAAAACTCTAACATACTAGATCTATTAATCAACACGAATAGTAGCAGTGCACATACAAAAACAGTCATAGTATAGCAACAAATAGGACCACAGTATACATACTGATCGGTTGCCGATGAACTCGTCGTTTGTGCACCAGCGACAACAGCTTCTCGAAGAAGACGACGTTGAAGACGAGTCGCCCGTGAACCTGGAGATCTCCTAGGAAGACGTGCCGTGATGAAGAACTTGACCTGTACTGCAGAGCGCTTTCCAAAAACCTAATTCGCCCTCTTCCGTATAGGATC
Source organism: Avena sativa (assembly GCA_916181665.1). Classification (NCBI taxonomy): domain Eukaryota; kingdom Viridiplantae; phylum Streptophyta; class Magnoliopsida; order Poales; family Poaceae; genus Avena; species Avena sativa. Next base: position 183,126,830 of record OV702294.1, read on the forward strand.
GCAAATGTGAGTGGTTTCAGAGACCTGCTCTCCCCCTTTGCCAGTACACGTCAGCCCGCGGGATGGAGTAGACTACAGTGGAGGCGCAAATAGAGAGGCTGGCAAAACCCTAGATTGGTTCTCGGTATTGTGGTGGACACGTCTGTCGAACCGCATACATTTTCCTGAGCAACAAAATAAAGCAACTTGTGGCGCCCGAGCGTCGAGACAAGACGAGACAAGCGAGCGGCATCGTCGGGGGAGCATACGTCTAGCTCTCTTATTGTCACCCACTTACAAAGTGGTGAAACACTCCATGTTATAAGGTAATGCAACTTTTCTTTAATTTTCCATGTGGGGCTAAACTTTAGCTCTCACTCCTCTTGCCACACACATGTGAGCTGCCACCAACTTGGCCAAATCACAAAAGGACTTCCACACACATGGCATTTAAGATTTAGGAAAGATCTTAAATATCACATGGGTCAAAGTATTTAGCCCATATTTCTAACAATGTTTTAGTCCTATGGATCAACGGCTCCCAATGTGAAGAGTTGATTTTCCTACTATGAGTTTTGATATTTTCTATGATTTCCAAAATCTCATATATAGTGGAGAATTAACAATTAGTGGCATGGGCATATAGTAGGTAGAAAATTATAACATTCCCATAATGCATGAAACTAACACTTTTGTTGCTTGGAAGTAGACATCATCCCTAAAGCATGCATGCAACTAGGATTGACTAAACTAGATACTGATACAAACAGAATATTTAGGTTGGTCAACTAGAGATGGTGTTGCTTTATTATTAGTCACGGTTTCTCCTAGTAAAATATATTTATTGTGCTATACATGCCTGCCTTTTAAAATAAGCAGAGTATTTATAATAACCATATCAAAGGAGTCTAGCCAGCCGTGCAAATATGTGGGTTACACACTCACACCAAATCTCGTTAGACAAGAAAAGTATCATTTGTTGATTATCCTGTTATGCAAATATGTGGAACATTTATTTTTAGGGTACGTCTAGCGAGCGCCCGGGCGTCAGATTGTCGTTTTAGGCGCGCCACAATACTCGCATACGCGTACGGACAGAAAAAAGGACAAGTTCTTTCTGATCAAATTTTTAATCATTTCCGATCAAAATCTTGGCAACTCTGACAAGTATATGTCCCTCCACCTACCGCCACGGCAGATAGCAGCCCTAAGCACACCAACAAAAAATTTCCTTTTTCTAGACATTGAATATACTATAACGTTTGAACCACATGTTGGAATTAAGATCCGTTTTCACTTTTGGAACCCTCGCAACGAACTCTTTAAAACTAGATCTTATTTGTATATGTTTCGGCAACAAAACTTAACATGCAACTTTTGTGTGCGACCGACCAACTTTGATTCATGACAAAACAACTTTTGTGCGCTGAGGGAAAACTATATCAGAGCCTGATAAGACAATTTTAGTGCTAGTCTGAGCAACTTTGGTGCCCCTCTGAGCAATATTTATATCTTGACAAATTTGAGTCACCTAATGAGCCTGGCGAGACTACTTTTATGCCCCAGTAAGTAACTTTTATGCCCCAGTAAGCAAAGTTGCCTCGCCGTGCACTGAAGTTGCCTCGCCGGGCTCCAAAGTTGCCTCACCAGGCACCCAAAGTTTCCTCGCCAGGCCAAAGTTGCCTCTACGGGCTTCAAAGTTGCCTCGTCGGGAAAAATTTGCCTCGCTGGGCTCCAAAATTGCCTCGCCGGGCACCGAAGTTGTCTCGCAAGGCAAAAGTTGCCTCGCCGGGCCCAAAAGTTGTCTCGCCGAGAAAAAGTTGCCTCGTCGGGATCCAACGTTGCCGCGCCGGACACCGAAGTTGTCTCGTCGGGCTTTAAAGTTGCCTCTTTAGGCACCGAACTTGCCTCAACGGGCTTCAAAGTTACCTTACCGGGCACCAAAGTTGCCTTACCGGGCATCAAAGTTGCCTCGCCGGGCAAAAGTTGCCTCATTGGGCTTCAAAGTTGCCTCGTCGGGCATCAAAGTTGTCTCGCCGGAAAAAAGTTGCCTCGTCGGGCTCCAACGTTGCCTCGCCGGGCACCGAAGTTACCTCGACAGGCAAAAGTTGCCTCGACGGACAAAAGTTGCCTCGCCGTGCTTCAAAGTTGCCTCGTCGGGCTCCGAAGTTGCCTCGCTGGGTTCCAAAGTTACCTCGCCGGGCAAAAGTTGCCTTGCCGGGCATTAAAGTTGCCTCGCCAGGCACTGAAGTTGCCTCGTCAGGCTCCAAAGTTGCCACATCGGGCACCAAAGTTGCCTCGCCAGGAAAAAGTTGCCTCGTCGGGCTCTAACGTTGCCTCGCCGGGCACCGAAATTGCCTCGCCGGGCAAAAGTTGCCTCGCCGGGCTTCAAAGTTTCCTTGCCGGGCTCCGAAGTTGCCTCGTCGGGCAAAAGTTGCCTCGCTAGACTCCGAAATTGCCTCGTCGGGCACCGAAGTTGCCTCGCCGGGCAAAAGTTGCCTTGCCGGACTTTAAAGTTGCCTCGTCGGATTTTAAAGTTGCCTCGTCGGACTTTAAAATTGTCTCGTCAGGCTCCAAAGTTGTCACGTCGGACACTAAAGTTGTCTTGCCGGGAAAAAGCAACCTAATTTACAACGGAGGAAGTAGTACAAATTAGCTAGTAGCAGCGAATCTACAAAGCAACCTAATTTTCAGTAGAAGAAAAAAATAATTTCGGAAGCTAATGTGTGTGCCGTGTTAGTAATCACCTAGCAGCTACGTATGTCTGAGTGAATTCGGTAAACACCTGGACACCTGAAAAAATCACCGTGTACGGAGTGTCGGTTAAGTCCGCGCGGGTGCGCTGTACTCGTCCAACGAGCGCCCGCGCGCGGTGAAGGATTTGGGTTATTTTTATTCACACATTTGAGAACATTTATTTGATATATGACCCAACTAGAACAAACAAAATCATCATTTCCTTGTGTTTGCATCCACTTCTTACACTACGCTAAAATGTGTGATAAAAAAACCAAATAAGTAACAAACTGTATGACTAGTATGTCACTATATAAAGGCTCATAGACTTCTTTGAGAAGAAAGATAAGGTATGACAGAATGCATCATTGTTTTCTAAATGTAATATTTTAGGACTTGAGACATTGGAGGTAGCCAAAGATGCAACCACGGGAAGTGATGTGCTATGCCACTAGCCCACTATCCATTCTTCCGAAAGGGTAGCGTACTTGATACTCGTCATGGCGTAGTTGCCCGACGGGAAACTAAGTATGGGCGTCCGCGTGCCACGACGGCATTCTAGGCACATGCCGCGTAGCCAACAGGGAGGAGGCGTTGGCAGTGTCATCGCCGCCACCGATCGAACGGGTATTGTATCTGTATGGCGTTGCCGCACCGGTATGCCAGGTAGGATGTAATGCTAGAGGTCGTCCCCGACGCGGCCAGGACGCTTGGGAGGAGAGGGAGGCCGCCGGATGACTGGCGGCTCGTTTAGCATCCAACGTTGTACGTGCCCTATATGGAAGCGTAGCTCCAACCATAGCATCGCCCTTTTGAGCTATCAATAAATCATCAAGAGTTTAAGTACACCAAAACGTGATCTTATAGGGACAACTAGCATAAAAACAACATGCGAAAATGGTTGTGACAAAATATATACTAGTATTGTTTTATTCACTACTGGAAAATGTTTTTTCCATGTATTCCAAACTTCTTTGCCAAAAAAATGTATTCCAAACTTTGCTGAGTTCTTTTTTGTCATTACACACGGTAAGAGGCGATCTTTTTCTTCATTTGTTTCTTGCAGTCCAAGTGTCTTCTCGTTAGTGGGTTTGTTAGTCGGTTATTAGGTGGTCGCCCGGGTGGGTTCAGCTGGGCCGCTGCTGGAACACTTGGCCAGGCCGGTTTAGAAATGGAGAGGTTTTCCCTTTTATTTTTAGATCATAGTTTTTAGCCAAGGAAAATAAGCAAAAAAAAGGATTTAATTTGAATAAAAAATAGGGTTTAACCAAAAAAAATTAGAGACAAACTTATTCTAGAAAACACATGCATTATGGCATGATGATGATGAAAAAACAAAAACAACACAAATCAGTATAGGGGATTGTAGTCATGGCTAGGTGGTTTAATGTTCTGGACGGTTCTTAATCGATTTGTGGATTTTTCAAAAAAAAAAACTAAAAGTGTCATCTCCACCAATAAAAACCGTAGGAAGAAGATCCATCAGTTGCTGCTGAGTCGTGGCCGCGCGACAGCCGCCCGCGGTACGGTACGGATCGTCGAAGACGTAGCTTTCCACCGATATATAAACCCCTTGTAAGCCGCCGGTTGGCATGAGTTGCATCTGTGAAATCTCCGGCGTTTGTAAACACTCCTCGATATAGTGAAGTTTCGCTGGCTGGCGCCCGTGGTTTTTTCTTCTCTTTGTTGGAGAGGTTTTTCCACGTTAAATCTGTGTCCCCTTGCTGTGTTTTTCGTTTTCGTTCTTCGTTATCTTCTTGTCGCGATTGTAACAAGTGGTAACAGAGCCCAGGTTCTAATCTAGGGTTTGCGATATGTCGTCATTGAAGTTCGATCTACCACAGCTGGACTACACCACAAGATTCTCCTTGTGGCAGGTGAAGATGCGGGCGATTCTTGCCCAAACTTCTGATCTGGATGAAGCGCTGGATGGATTCGGTGAAAAGGATGCTAAGACTTGGTCCGCCGAAGAGAAGCGGAAGGACCGTAAGGCTTTGTCTTTGATTCAACTTTATCTGTCCAATAATATTTTGCAGGAAGTACCGGAGATGAAATCTGCTGCTGCCCTATGGGAAAAACTGGAAACGATCTGTGTGTCAAAGGATCTAACCAGTAAGATGAACGTGAAGATGAAGTTGTTCTCGCATAGGCTGCAAGAAGGTGGATCGGTAATAAATCACATATCTGTTTTTAAAGAGATTGTTTCAGACTTGCAGTCTATGGAGGTAAAATATGATGATGAGGATTTAGCTCTTCTACTCTTATGCTCGTTGCCTAGTTCCTATACACATTTTCGTGATACAGTATTGTTGAGCCGTGATGAACTAACACTTGCCGAAGTACATGACGCCCTCAAACAGAGGGAAAAGATGAAAACTATGGTAGGGTCAGATGGGACGTCATCCAAGGCTGAGGCTCTGCAGGTTCGTGGCAGGACCGAGCAGAGATACAACAACTATGGCAACAGAGATAAGAGCAAGGACGGTAGAAGTCGTTCAAAGTCCAAGGGGAAGGATAAATTCTACAGGTATTGTAAGAAATCTAATCATGTTATTGATGATTGTTGAAAGTTGCAGAATAAGGAGAAAAGAAACGGAACTTATCAACCGAAAGTTAGGTCTGAAGGTTCTGGTAAGGCTGCTGTTGTTTCTGATAGTTTTGATGGTGAATGCTTAGCTGTTTTTGCTGCTTGTGCTTCTCGTGATGATGAATGGATACTTGATACTGCATGTTCATTTCATATTTGCTGTAATAAAGATTGGTTCAGTTCATATGAGTCTGTGCAGACTGGAGATTTTGTGTGTGTGGGGAATGACAACCCATACCATATTGTTGGTGTTGGATCTGTTAAGATCAGGACATATGATGGCGTGACACGCACATTGAGTGAGGTGAAGCACATACCAAGCATGGCTAGAAATTTGATCTCCCTGAGTACCATGGACGTTGATGGATACAAGTATGCCGGTGGGCATCGAGTTCTGAGTTGTGCTGAACAGGTGGAGAACGATTCTGAACCTGCTACATATAATGAAGCCATTGCATCTGTTGACCGCGAGAAGTGGGTTTCTGCTATGCAAGAAGAGATGCAATCGCTTGAGAAAAATGGCACATGGGATGTTGTGCGCTTGCCTAAACAAAAGAAGGCGGTCCGCTGCAAATGGATCTTCAAGAAAAAGGAAGGTCTGTCTCCCAAAGAGCCTTCAAGGTACAAGGCAAGGTTAGTAGCAAAAGGGTTCAGCCAGATTCCAGGTATTGATTATAATGATGTGTTCTCTCTAGTTGTGAAGCATAGTTCCATTCGTACTTTCTTTAGTATTGTGGCTATGCGTGATCTTGAGCTTGAACAGTTAGATGTCAAGACTGCTTTTCTGCATGGAGAGCTTGATAAGGAAATATGCATGGACCAACCAGAAGGGTTCATAGTGCCTGGTAAAGAGGATTTTGTGTGCAAATTAAAGAAGTCTCTTTATGGCTTAAAACAATCTCCAAGACAGTGGTATAAAAGGTTTGATTCATTTATGATCTCACATGGTTTTGAGAGGTCTAAATATGATAGTTGTGTTTATATCAAGTTTGTTGATGGGTCACCTATATACTTGCTGCTATATGTTGATGATATGTTAATTGCTGCCAAGGGCATGAAAGAAATCACTACTTTGAAGGCACACCTAAGTAGTGAGTTTGAGATGAAGGATCTGTAGGGGTTCGTAGCATGGAAAACAAAAAAAATTCTACCAGATGCACACAAACAAGCCAAGATCTATCTACTAGATTGTAGCAACGAGTCGATAGAGGAACTCACCCTCAAAGATTCCAAAGCGGTTAACGAGAGCAGATTCTCGTGGGTGATGTAGTCGTTCTCTTGCCGATCTCAAGATCGTGTAGACGATCCTTCCGGCGTTGCGTTCCGGCAGCGCTTCCGCAGTCGATCACACGTTCGGTACTCGATGAATACCTTCCTCTCCCTTGTTCCAGCAGGCAGCGGAGGTTGTAGCACTCTCCTCGTGATTCCTGCAGCACGACGGCGTGGTACCGGAAGTAGAGGGAATATCTCGCAGGGCTTCGCCTTAAGCCGGAGCGAGTATGGTGGACTATGAGAGAGGACTTGGCGATCTAGGGTTTAGAAGGCACCAAGGGAGGAGGCTAGGCCAGCGGCTAGGGCTTGGGGATAGCCCCAACTCGGCGGCTAGGAGCAAACCCTAGGGCGGCGGCGACTTGTGGTGGCCGGCGGCTAGGGCTAGGGTTTTGGTGGAGAGAGGTGTAGGGAAGAGGGGCACCCCTGCCCCTCCTTTTATTGGTGGGAGGGCACCGGCCAAAGGGAGGGAGTCCTCCCCCAAGTCGGCCTCCTTGGCCGGTGGGTTGAGGTAGAGGAACTCCTCCCCAAGTAGGTTTCCTACTCTCCCTCCACCAAGCAAAACTGCCGTTTGACTTTTCAAATTGGCGTTTGACTTTTCAAACTAGGATTTGATTTATCCCTTTATTTTGCTCAGCCATGATACCTAGTACATGATGCAACCATTCCACATTGTTATGACACATTCATGTACCCTTCCCCTCCAGAGTGCCGGACCTTTCGGACCCTTCTAGAACATTCCTGGTGAAAACACTGGAATCATTCCCCAACTCCGAAACAGGACTTTCCTTATACGAATCTTATTCTCCGGACCATTCCGGATCTCCTTGTGATATCCCGGATCCCATCCGAGACTCCAAATAACATTTGGTCTCTTACTCATCATTCCATAACTACTCAACAACATCGAATCCTTAAGTGTGTCTCCCTACGGTTCGTGAATTATGCGGACATGATCGAGACACTTCTCCGAACAATAACCAATAGAGGAATCTAGAAATTCATATGGCTCCCACATATTTCTACGATTACTTTGCGATCAAATGAACCACTTACATACGATACCAATTTCCCTTTGTCTCACGATAGTTAACTTATCCGAGGTTTTGATCGTCGGTATCTCTGCATACCTAGTTCAACCTCGTTACTGATAAGTACTCTTTTCTCGTTCCCGTGGTGTGTGATCCCTTGTGAGCCAGTCACATGCTTGCAAGCTAATTGGATGACATTCCACCGAGAGGGACCACAGTATATCTATCCGTCATATGGATGGACAAATCCCACTCTTGATTCATGTGTCTCAACCCATACTTTCCGAACACTCAAAGTATCCTTCTGGTGATGGTGATAAGCATGATCTCATGGTCGAAGGAATTAGGTTACTATGTATCAGAAAGCATATAGAAATTGAACTATTAAAATGACTTGATCTTTATGCTACGCTTATCTATAGGAGTATGTCCATCATACCATTCTCCTAATGATATGATCTTGTTGTTAATAACATCTCAATGTTCATGATAGGGAAACCACAATCATCTATTAACCAACAAGCTAGTATTATGAAGAGGCTTTACTAGGGACTCTAATTTAGTTTACAAATCACACAAGTATTAATGTTTCCTGGTTAATACTGTTATAGTATGAATGTAAACATTTATCATAAACACAAAGATATAATAATAACTACATTTATTATTGCCTCTAGGGCATATCTCCAACAGTCTCCCACTTGCACTAGAGTCAACTAATCTAGATTACATGGTAATATACCGAACACCCATGGCAGTTTGGTGTTGGTCATGTTTTGCCCTCGGGAGAGGTTTAGTCAACGGATCCGCCACATTCAGATCTGTGTGTACTTTGCAAATCTTTATGTCACCATCTTGGACATGTTCTCGAATAGCGTGAAAACGTAGCTTGATGTGCTTCAGCTTCTTGTGTGACCTTGGTTCTTGCGCATTGGCTATGGCGCCCATGTTATCACAGTAGATAGACATTGGGTCCAGTGCACTTGGAACCACACCGAGCTCTGTAATGAACTCCTTCATCCATATCGCTTCTTGTGAAGCCTCCGAAGCAGCTATGCATTCTGATTCAGTTGAAGATCTCGCTACAACGCTTTGCTTTGCACTCCTCCAGCTAACTGCTGCACCATTCAAAGTAAATACGTATCCAGATTGAGATTTAGAATCGTCTGGATCGGTGTTCCAACTAGCATCGGTGTAACCATTAACAACAAGTTGTTCATCACCTCCATAAGAAAGAACCATATCCTTAGTTCTTCTCAAGTACTTAAGGATGTTTTTGACCGTTGTCCAATGATCCACTCCTGGATCACTTTGATATCTGCTAGTTAAACTAACAGCATATGCAATGTCGGGTCTAGTACATAGCATGGCATACATTAGAGATCCTATGGCTGAGGCATAGGGAGTCTTACTCATCCTTTCTCTATCTTCTGCCGTTGCTGGACTTTGAGTTTTACTCAAGGTCGTATTGGGCAACATGGGCAAGAACCCTTTCTTGCTATCTTCCATTCCAAACCTCTTTAGAACTTTGTCCAAATATGTACTTTGTGATAATGATATTAGGCGTCTCGATCTATCTCTATAAATCTTTATGCCTAATATGTAAGCTGCTTCGCCAAGATATTTCATTGAAAAACTATTATTCAAATAATCCTTGACACTATTATGAAGGTCTACATCATTCCCAATCAACAATATGTCATCTACATATAGTATTAAGAATGCTACAGAGCTCCCACTCACTTTCTTGTAAATACAAGCTTCTCCATAAGTTTGTATAAAACCAAAACTTTTGATTACTTTATCAAAACATCGATTCCAACTTCGGGATGCTTGCTTCAATCCATATATGGACCGTTGAAGTTTGCATACCTTGTTAGCATCTTTAGGATCAACAAAACCTTTGGGTTGCATCATATACAACTCTTCTTCAATGTCTCCATTGAGGAACGCTGTTTTGACATCCATCTGCCATATTTCATAATCGTAATATGCAGCGATTGCTAACATAATCCTCACAGACTCTAGCTTTGCTACTGGTGAGAAAGTCTCATTGTAGTCAACTCTTTGAATTTGTCGAAACCCTTTTGCGACAAGTCAAGCTTTATAGACAGTAACATTACCATCATCATCTGTTTTCTTATTGAAAATCCATTTGTTCTCGACAGCCTTTCGGCCATCCGGTAAGTCTACCAAAGTCCATACTTGGTTTTCGTACATGGATCCAATCTCGGATTTTATGGCTTCTTGCCATTTATTGGAATCTGGGCTCATCATCGCTTCCTCATATGTCACAGGGTCATCGGTGTTGTCCACAAACATGACACTCATAACGGGATCATACCAATCAGGAGTGGTGCGATTTCTCGTTGACCTGCGAGGCTATGTAGCAACTTCAACCGAAGTTTCATGATCATCATCATTAGCTTCCTCTCTTATTGGTGTAGGCGCCACAGGAACTACTTCCGGTGTTGCGCTACTCGCAAGTTCGAGAGAAGGTTAACAACCTTGTCGAGTTCTACTTTCCTTCCAGTCACTTCTTTCAAGAGAAATTCCTTCTCTACAAAGGATCCATTCTTAGCAACGAATATTTTGCCCTCGGAACTGTGATAGAAGGTATACCCAATAGTTTCCTTCGGGTATCCTATGAAGACGCATTTTTTCGCTTTGGGTTCAAGCTTGTCCGGCTGTAACTTCTTTACATAGGCTTCGCAACCCCAAACTTTAGGGAACGACAATTTAGGTTTCTTCCCAAACCACAATTCATACGGTGTCGTTTCAACGGATTTAGATGGTGCCCTATTTAAAGTTTATGCGGCTGTTTCTAATGCATAACCCCAAAACGATAGCGGTAAATCTGTAAGTGACATCATAGAATGAACCATATCTAAGAGAGTTCGATTACGACGTTCGGACACACCATTACGCTGTGGTGTTCCCGACGGTGTCAATTGTGAAAGTATTCCGCATTTCTTCAAATGCTCGCCAAACTCGTAAACTAGATATTCACCTCCACGATCAGAACGTAGAAATTTAATCTTCTTGTTACATTGATTCTCTACCTCACTTTGAAATTGCTTAAACTTCTCGGAAGTTTCAGACTTATGTTTCATGAAATAGATATACCCATATCTACTCAAGTCATCCGTGAAGGTAAGAACATAACGATAACCACCGTGCGATGCTACACTCATTGGTCCACACACATCGGTATGTATGATTTCCAATAAGTCTGTAGCTCGCTCCATCATACCAGAAAATGGAGTCTTAGTCATTTTACCCATCAGACATGCTTCGCATCTTTCAAGTGATTCGAAATCAAGTGATTCAAGAAGTCCATCGGAATGGAGTTTCTTCATACACTTCACTCCGATATGACCAAGACGACAGTGCCACATATAGGTCGAGTTATCACTCAATTTCAAACGTTTAGCCTCAATGTTATTTATGTGTGTATTGCTACAATCGAGATTCAATAAGAATAGACCATCTATCAAAGGTGCATGTGAATAAAACATATTACTCATATCAATCGAACAACCATTATTCTTGAACTTAAACAAGTAACCGTCTCGCAATAAACAAGATCCAGATATAATGTTCATGCTTAACGCAGGCACCAAATAACAATTATTTAAGTATAAAACTAATCCCGATGGTAGATGAAGAGGTAGCGTGCCGACCGCGATCACATCAACCTTTGATCCATTTCCAACGCACATCGTCACCTCGTTCTTCGCTAGCTTCCGTTTATTCTGCAGCACCTGTTTCGAGTTACAAATATGAGCAACCGAACCAGTATCAAATACCCAGGCACTACTACGAGTACTAGTGAGATACACATCAATAACATGTATATCGGATATACCTTTCTTCTTGATGTTGTCGTTCTTCAAATCCGCCAAGTACTTTGGGCAATTCCGCTTCCAGTGACCTTCTCCCTTGCAGTAAAAGCACTCAGTATCAGGCTTAGGTCTAGCCCTGGTCTTCTTTGCCAGTGCGGTAACTTTCTTACCGCCCTTCTTGAAGTTTCCCTTTTGCTTAGACTTGCCTTTCTTGAATTTGGTGGTCTTATTGACCAACAACACTTGGTACTCTTTCTTGATCTCCACTTCTGCAGATTTCAACATGGAAAAGAGTTCTGGCAATGTCTTGTCCATGTTTTTCATATTGTAGTTCATCACAAATTTCTTGTAACTTGGTGGTAGTGATTGGAGGACACGGTGAATCCCCAAAGAATTAGGAATCACTATACCCAAACTTTGGAGTTTGTTTGCGTGCCTAGACATCTTAAGCACATGCTCACTGACGGAGCTGCCCTCTTCCATCTTGCAGTTAAAGAACTTTTCAGAAGCCTCATAACTCTCAACTGCCGTGTGAGCCTCAAATATCATTTTGAGTTCACGGACAATATCATGTGGGTCATGGTTCTCAAACCTTTTCTGAAGCTCCGATTCTAAACCATACAAGATAGCACACTGAACTATGGAGTACTGATTCTTCCGAGTGAGGTAAACATTCTTTACTTCATCGGTAGCAGTAGTTGCAGGCGGGTCACCCGGCGGTGCATCCAGCACATAGGTCAAATTACCAGCATTGAGGACTATCCTCAAATTGCGGAACCAATCCACGAAGTTGCTTCCATTGTTTTTCCACTTTTCTTTCTCTAGGAACGCATTAAAATTGATGGTAGGTGCCGCCATTGATCTACAACATATTTGCAATAGTTTAGACTAAGTTTATGACAAATTGAGTTCTAATTAATACACTGGTGGAAAAAGGGCCTCCAGTCCCGGGCCGCAACTGGCTCTAGTCTCGGTTTTGGGCCCGGGACTGTGAAAACGGGACTAGAGGCCCCCCCCTCTAGTCCCGGCTCGCTACAGCCCGCGACTGATAACAGCCACGTGGCTGTTTCAGCGCCGCGGGGGGCGGAAACCCTCTAGTCCCGGTCCGTAACACCACCCGGGACTAGAAGATTTCCCACGGCAGAGAATTATGTGTTTCTCTTCCGCGACAGACTTTGTGTATTTCCTTTTTTTTGCAACTTCGTTCCTTTTTCGTTTATTATTTCACTATAATTCAAACATATATTTCAGTATACATATTATACACTACTACATACACACTACACGTCGATGCATTTATATAATTAATCGATCCCTTGCAAGCATACATATAATCAATCATATCAAAAGGAAGAAATGTTTTGAAATTACATGGTCATTGATGAATATATATATCATATGAGCTACATGGAGATGACTAAGGCAAATCGAGTTCCACGTCATCCGCATAATGCTCTCCATGTACATCAAGGACTTCCTTCATCATAAATCCCGCCAGCTCCTCTTGAATTGCTCTTATGCACTGGTCTAGCTCTAGTTTCTCCCGCAAATCATAAATATAATGTGAGTCAACTTTCTGCTTACTGGTCAACTCTCGGATGTACTCGCAGACGTAGTATCCACATAAATGAGTTCCCGGTGGCTGCTGTAAACTCTTCTCCATTTTATAAGTTAGCTCCTCTTTGAATGGACCTGGTATTTTCTGTCTGAACCGTGTCCAACACCTGTTCGGCAAACAAAATGAACTAAGAAGTTATTAGTTACTTGATATCAGAAATGAATGAAAGAGGACGATATAATGCGATCATGATTGAAATTACTTATGGAGCATTGCTTTCATGTCGCTCCACTGCTCTTGGTCCCAACTTAATGAGTCGTGGACTTCAACTAGGGAGTTGTCAACTTGAATGTTTAGCAAGATCCAGTGGAATCTGTGGACGTTTACATAAGCATACATGCATATATAGATCATCAAGTAAGCAAAAAAAATGTGTACAGGATATAAACACTCACTTGAAGTTGTAAGAAAATAATATTTCCTTAACAAAATTATTCTCGGTTAAGAACCTGCACAGGTCTTCCTCCACGTCCTTGGGATGATTCTTTAACGTATATTCATTAATGATATATGGGTCAATGAACCCAACGTCGTATCTTCTAGCTCTTTTGCATTCAAGCATCTTCATTCTGCAGAATATAATATCATCATACAAAAGGATATATAGTTAGGATAATATATTAAATGCAATGAACGAGCTAAAGCTACAAACTTAATTATAGAAATAAATAACTTACAGATAGTAGCAACCAATGATAGATTTGTCGAGGGCGCGCTGGTTGTATAACTGAAACAGTTCGGTCATTTGAACCTGTATCGAGTATTGTTTGAAGTGATGCTCAATTCTAACGTCCACCGGAAACCAATCTTTCTGATGCTTTTTTGTGCTTGCAACATGTACCATTCGTGCAGATTTCGCATATGTGTCGATAGATGCGTGAGCTCCTCATTACTGACTAGAGGCTCCCCTTGAACATACTGCCGTACTATCTGACCCACTGGTGTATCTTCATAGCCTAAATATTGACCAAGAGACATATTTGCTTCGTTAGCAAGTGCTTTGGCCTGCGATAGAGTGATTCCCATAAGTGCAACATTATTACGGGCTCTAGGGTCCATTATTTGCATATCCATATCCATTTCAGCTCTGAAGGCCTTGTCGAGGTCTGAAATGACTTTGAGCGGGGCGATCGATTGATTCTTCTGTGCTCCGAGCTAGGAAACTTGCTTCCCACTTTTTGCACTTGTGATTTTTTCTTCTATGCTTGCTTAATAATCTCCCGGTCATAGTCTGATTCCAGATTCATCGATATCTGGGATGGTTGCTCAAGAAAGGACTTAGCCCACTTTTTGGTTTTTTCGTTATATACCGGCTTTGGCTCAGGATTTTTGGGTGCAAAATGCGCCTTAACTTGGGCAGCCACATCCGCGTTAGTTTCCTCATCGGTCTTGTCATAAGGTCTCTTTGGAAGAGCCGGCGGGATATCGACTATCTTCGGCGTTTGACCTTTCTTCGATGTGGGGCGCGAGGGACCGTCGAACTTCCGTTTCTTCGACGAGGTAGTAGTATTGCACGGAGGCGGAGATCGAGTTGATGTACTCCTGCTGCGGCGATCGTCAGCGGGGCGGGGTGGACTTGGAGGTTGGCGATAATCGGGTTGGGGTGGACTTGGAGGTTGGCGATAATCGGGTTGGGGTGGACTTGGAGGTTGATGATATTCGATGCGGGGTGGATTTGGATTCCTTGGAGTCGGTGGCCTTGGCGTCGAGCCTAGAAACTTGATGTACTTCTTATTCCATAGAATGATGTTGCGCTAGACGTCTCCTAGTTTCGTAAGGCCTTCAGGCATAGCGATTTCGATCTCTAGGTCCGCAAAATCATCCACTATGTCATCCACCGTGACACGAGCATAACCTGGTGGAATCGGAAGTGAATGGTGGAGTGCTCCAGGTAGACAAGGTAAAGCAGTGCCGATCGCCACCTTGAAGGACAGGTTGTTCATTGGCTGATGTAGCTCACATTGTGCCATCTCTCTGACATCATCCACGGGGTAGTGAGGAGCCGGTGCATCATCCAGCAGTGCTTGATCATCAGCACGGACCTCCGTGGAAGCCATGCTGCTTCTCTGTTGGCTAAGATCCAATGCAGGATCATCAGACCGCGGGTGTGTTGACGACGACGGCCTTTGGCTAATTTTATGCATGAGGTTCTTCAGATCAGCTAGGTCCTTCTCTACCTTGGAGATCCGGTCTGCCTCTCGGTCCTTCTTTCTCTGACGGCTTCTGTAACTGGCATCGTATTGAGGAAACACTTTCTTCCATGAGACACCGGCGCCTTTGCCTCGTGTTCGTCCTCCCTTTTCAGGATTCCCTAGGGCGCGTGTCAGCTCGTCGTTCTCTCTCTCGGGACAGAACAATCCCAATTGAGCATCGTTCATTGCTTTAATAAGGTCTTCGGAGGGTTTTAGAATTTTCTCATGAAATAATGTCTTCCCTGTTTCTGGGTCCAAGGATCCCCCGTGCCTGTACCACCAGTGCTTTGACCTCTCGGGCCATCCATCTGTACCAGGAGTGACGCCTCTAGCCCTCATTTCCTTCTCCATAGTTTCCCACTTATGGACGACACTCTTGTAGCCACCTGTCCCCATTTTATGATGGTATTTCTTGTTGGCAGCATTTAACGCATTCTTTGCCGACTTTGCCTTTGCTTTATCAGATTGCTTGTACTTTACAAAATCGGGCCACTGTTCTCTCAACTTCTCGTTTACTCCTTTGAAGTCTGGAGTTTTCTTTTTCGCGTATAAACTTTTCTTGTGGTTCTGGTACAGTTCAGCCATCTTGCTCAGTGCCCACTCCTTGACTTTCGCTCTATTTTCAAGCCCATCCGGCCTTGGGGTAATACCATCTACCTCAAATTCCTCATACTCTGGAGCTAGTATGAAATGCGCTATGAGCTTCTGCCAAAGGTCATCTTTGGCATCATCGGTGACATAGCTGTTGGATTCTTCACCGGGTTTCTTTGACTTATTCCATTCTTGGATGGTGATCGGAAGGTTGTCCCTAACACGCACCCCGCATTGATTTATAAACATCCTCTGGTGCTTCTCTGGAGCAATCGGTTCACCATCATCATCTATTTTTTCGATGGTGAACCTCTGATTACCATCCAACTTTTTGTTTGGCCCTCGTTTCGTCCGAGCTGTCGATTGCTTCGATCCGGTGGGCTAAAAGAAGAAGAGAGAGTGATTAATATATATCTAGATTAGTTATAGAATAGAGGTAACACGAGACTTTATATATACATATATATGTACCTCGCCGGATCCTGTCGAGGGGCCATCATTATTGTTGTTATTTGTTTGCCCTTCGTCCATCTGGTCTTCCCCTTGGTACATTAGGTTTTCCTCTAGTCCATCACCGGATGGATTCAGATACGAGGATATCTCTTCCTCGAGCAAAATATCTTCGACGCCGGTAGTAATATTAAGAGGAATTTCACCTCTTATCATGCCCTAAAGAAAACCTTCACCGATGCGACCAGTATCTTCAGATGGATCCATGACTTAATTATCTATAACAAAAAGAGAGTTAAACAGGTTAGAAAAAACAATAATGCTAATAACTAAAACAATATAGTCCTAATTATAATAATACTAATATTATTTGTGCTAAAACAATAATCATAATAACATAAACAAAAAAATAACCCTAATAAACAATAAATAAAATAATATAATCCTAATAAATAAAACAAAAAATAACTAAAACAATAATCTAATCCTAATTCTAATATTTTAATTAAAACAATAATCCTAATACTAAAACAAAAAACCCTAATATAAAAAAAACTATAGAAACAAACTATAACAAAAAACCCTAATAAACCTAATTATAATAATCCTAATTATAATAATCCTAATTATAATAATCCTAATACTAATCCTAATAACTAAATCTTAATTATAATAATCCTAATTATAATAATCCTAACTATAAAAAACTATAGAAAAAAACTATAACAAAAACCACCTTAATAATCCTAATTATAATAATCCTAATTATAACAATCCTAATAATCTTAATTATAATCCTAATTATAATAAACCTAACTATAAAAAAACTATAACAAACTATACAAAAAACTATAACAAAACACTATGACAAAAAACTAACAAAAAAACTTTAAAAAAGCCACCCGCGCGTGCGCGGCCTCTCGATCGAGCTCACCGACGAGGGGCGGCGAGGCGGCACGGCGGCACGCACGCGGAGAGGCGGTCGGCGTCGCATGACGGCGAGGATGCGTCGGCGCGGAGCGGCGGCACGTCACGGCACGGCGGAGCGGCGGTGGAGCGGCGGTGGCGGAGCGTCACGGCGGCGGCAGACGGCACCTCCCTTGCGTCGTCTTCGATGCGCGTGTCTGTGCTTCGTCTTCACTGCGTCGAGAATGCCAAGTGCTGGGCAGCACCTGTCCTGACGCGCAGAATATATAGGAACCCCCCTTTAGTCGCGGGTTAAGCCACGGCCCGGGACTAGTGTATATTTTTCGGCCGCTTCGTTTTCGCGCGCGCAGGCACCCTTTAGTCCCGGGTCCAGCCACGACCCGCGACTAATTCTTTTTTTGTAAATTTTCTTTTTTAATTCAAATCAAATATAAAAACTTTGGAAAATCATATCTTTTATTGTAATAATCCAAATAAAACAAATAATATGTTTATTATTATCAGAAAAATATAAAGAATCTTAATATAATATCCATTTATCTGTTTGCATCATTTATCAATTATTTCATTTGTAAATTTTATTTTTTAATTCAAATCAAATATAAAAACTTTGAAAAATCATATCTTTTACTGTAATAATCCAAATAAAACAAATAATATGTCTATTATTATCATAAAAATATAAAGAATCTTAATATAATATGCATTTATCTATTTGCATCATTTATAAATTATTTCATTTGTAAATTTTCTTTTTAATTCAAATCAAATATAAAAACTTTGGAAAATTAATATCTTTTATTGTAATAATCCAAATAAAACAAATAATATGTCTATTATTATCAGAAAAATATAAAGAATCTTAATATAATATCCATTTATCTGTTTGCATCATTTATAAATTATTTCATTTGTAAATTTTATTTTTTAATTCAAATCAAATATAAAAACTTTGGAAAATCATATCTTTTATTGTAATAATCCAAATAAAACAAATAATATGTCTATTATTATTAGAAAAATATAAAGAATCTTAATATAATATCCATTTATATGTTTGCATCATTTATAAATTATTTCATTTGTAAATTTCTTTTTTAATTCAAATCAAATATAAAAACTTTGGAAAATTAATATCTTTTATTGTAATAATCCAAATAAAACAAATAATATGTCTATTATTATCATAAAATATAAAGAATCTTAATATAATATCCATTTATCTGTTTGCATCATTTATAAATTATTTCATTTGTAAATTTTCTTTTTTAATTCAAATCAAATATAAAAACTTTGGAAAATTAATCTCGCCCTTTCCTTTCTACGAGACCTTTTAGTCCCGGATGTAGTCACTAACCTGGACTAAAGATATTTCCCGCCACAGAGCCACAAAAAGGCCACCCTCGCATGCGGTGCCCACGAGTCCACCCGCCATAGAGCCACAAAAAGGCCCCACACCGGCCCGGCGGTAGCGGCATCGTCTTCCAGGAGACCCCTCCCCCGCCCGCCGTGAATCCGAGGCTGGAATGGCCCCTGGTATATGCCATGGATGGGCTGAGGATCCCTGGAGTGGCAGGTGACGATGATGATGATGACGATGATGAAGAAGACCCTGAAGCTGCGTACCCTTGGAAAGTCGATATAGTCGAAGATGGTGACCTAGACAACAAGTATAGCTGATCTCCAAGAGTGTTGTTTTTGATGAGATGTTGCAACCAACCGCTGAAACTCTTCATGTGTTCATCTCTAATCCAAGAGTCGTGCTTTCCAGGGTTGTTGGAGCGTAAGATTTTCTTGTGTTCCTCGATATATGGGGCTGCCAAGATAGAATTCTGTAGAACGGTGTAATGTGCTTCGGTGTAAGAATATCCGTCCCTACATATTATTGATTTCCTTCCTAGAGTACCCTTTCCACTCAGTCTCCCCTCATACCACGATTGAGGAAGACCAATCGGCTTAAGGTCAGGAATGAAGTCAACACAAAATTCAATGACCTCTGTTCCATAGCCCTTGGAGATGCTTCCTTCTGGCCTAGCACGGTTACGAACATATTTCTTTAAGATTCCCATGAACCTCTCAAAGGGAAACATATTGTGTAGAAATATAGGACCGAGAATGGAAATCTCTTCGACTAGGTGAACCAGCAGGTGCGTCATAATATTGAAGAAGGATGGTGGGAACACCAACTCAAAACTGACAAGAAATTGGACCATATCGTTCTGTAACCATGGTAGATCTTCAGCATTGATTATCTTCTCAGAGATTGCATTGAGAAATGCACATAGCTTCACAATGGGTACTCGGACATTATCTGGTAGAAGCCCCTCAATGCAATCGGAAGCATTTGCGTCATAATCACGTGGCAGTCATGAGACTTTAGGTTTTGGAACTTTTTTCTGCCATATTTATTATTCCCTTTATATTCGAAGAGAAGCTAGACGGGACCTTAATACTGCTTAGGCATTCAAAAAATATTTCCTTCTCTTGTTTGGTAAGAGAGTAGCTGGCA
The DNA here is from genome assembly GCA_916181665.1 of Avena sativa. NCBI lineage: Eukaryota > Viridiplantae > Streptophyta > Magnoliopsida > Poales > Poaceae > Avena > Avena sativa. The sequence goes on from OV702294.1 coordinate 183,146,564, forward strand.
TGACCTTGAAACCATTCTGGATGCAGGCAATCTGGGTCTTTCATACGTTGATGGTCCTTTCGTGCTTTCGGTGTTTCTTTTGTCTTCCCATACATGCCCAAGAAGCCTAGCAGGTTCACGCAAAGATTCTTTGTCACATGCATCACATCGATTGCAGAGCGGACCTCTAAGAATTTCTAATATGGTAGCTCCCAAAATATAGATTTCTTCTTCCACATGGGTGCATGTCCTTCAGCGTCTTTTGGAACAGATTTTCCTCCAGGACCCTTTCCAAAGGTTACCAGTTGATCCAAATCTTTGACCATATCAAATATATCAGCACCAGTATGCTCCTTAGGCTTCGTCTGGTGACATGCCAGACCATTGAAATGCTTGCCTTTCTTTCTTAAGGGATGCTTGGCCAAAAGAAATCGACGATGCTCATTGTATATATTCTTCTTACAATGTTCCAAATATATACTTTCAGTCTCATCTAAACAGTGTGTGCATGCATTGTATCCCTTGTTTGACTATCCTGAAAGGTTACTAAGAGCAGGCCAATCATTGATTGTTACGAAAAGCAATGCTTGGAGGTTAAATTCTTCCTTCTTGTGCTCATCCCACACGCGTATCCCGGGTTCGTGCCACAACTGTAAAAGTTCTTCCACTAATGTACTTAGGTACACATCAATGTCGTTGTCGGGTTGCTTCGGACCTTGGATCAACACTGGCATCATAATGAACTTCCGCTTCATGCACAACCAAGGAGGAAGGTTATAGATGCATAGAGTCACGTACCAGGTGTTGTGACTGGAGCTCTGCTCCCCAAAGGGATTCATGCCATCTGTACTTAGACCAAACCTTAAACTCCTTGCGTCATTTGCAAAGTCTGGGTACTTTCTATCGATTTTTCTCCATTAAGACCCATCAGCGGGGTGTCTCAACATCCCGTCTGACTTATGTTCCTCTTTATGCCATCGCAACAACTTGGCGTGCTCTTTGTTTCTGAATAAGCATTTCAACCATGGTATTATAGGAGCATACCACATCACCTTCGCAGGAACCCTCTGTTGGAGATATGCCCTAGAGGCAATAATAAAAGTAGTTATTATTATATCTTTGTGTTTATGATAAATGTTTACATTCATGCTATAATAGTATTAACAAGGAAACATTAATACTTGTGTGATTTGTGAACTTAATTTGAAGTCCCTAGTAAAGCCTCTATATAATACTAGCTTGTTGGTTAATGGATGATTGAGGTTTCCCTATCATGAACATTGAGATGTTATTAACAACAAGATCATATCGTTTTGAGAATGATATGATGGACATACTCCTATAGATAAGCGTAGCATAAATATCAAGTCATTTTAATAGTTCAATTGCTATATGCTTTCTGATACATAGTAATCTAATTCCTTCGACCATGAGATCATGCATATCACCTTTACCGGATGGATGCTTTGATGACATCAAGCACCACACCATAACTGGGTGGCTATAAAGGTGGCATTGAGTGTTCGGAAAGTATTGGTTGAAACACATGGATCAAGAGTGGGATTTGTCCATCCATATGACGGATAGATATACTCTGGGCCCTCTCGGTGAAATGTCATCCAATTAGCTTGCAAGCATGTGACTGGCTCACAAGGGATCACATATCACGGGAACGAGAAAAGAGTACTTATCGGTAACGAGGTTGAACGAGATACCGACGATCATAACCTCGGATAAGTAAACTATCGTGAGACAAAGGGAAATTGATATCGTATGTAAGTGGTTCATTCGATCGCAAAGTAATCGTAGAAATATGTGGGAGCCATATGAATTTCCAGATTCCTCTATTGGTTATTGTTCGGAGAAGTGTCTCGATCATGTCTGCATAATTCACGAACCGTAGGGAGACACACTTAAGGATTCGACGTTGTTTTGAGTAGTTATGGAATGATGAGAAAGAGACTGAATGTTGTTTGGAGTCCCGAATGGGATCCGGGATATCACGAGGAGATCCGGAATGGTCCGGAGAATAAGATTCATATAAGGAAAGTCCCGTTTCGGAGTTGGGGAATGGTTCCGGTGTTTTCATCGGGAATGTTCTAGAATGTTCCGGAATGTCTGGCACTCCGGAGGGGAAGGGTACATGAATGTGTTGTATCAAGTTGGTATGATTGCATCATGTACTAAGTGTCGTCGCTGAACCAAATAAAGGATTAATTCAAATCCTAGTTTGAAAAGTCAAACAACAAGTTTGAAAAGTCAAACGACTAAATTTGGAAAGAGGAAAAGAGGAGGAGTGGGAAACCGAGTTGGGGAGGAGTTCCCTCCTCCAACCGGCGGCGCCCACCCAAGCCGAGTTGGGGAGGGACTCCTCCCTCCCCTTGGCCGGCCGGACCCCTCCACCTATATAAGGAGGGGCAGGGCTCCCCTCCTTGACACACAAGATCCTCTCCTCCAAACCCTAGCCCCAAGTCGCCGCCGCCTCCATAGCCGCCACCGGCCCTAGGGCAAACCCTAGCCACCGTCTAGCTAATCCCTAGCCGCCGGCTTGCCCCCTCCTCGGCGTGTCTAAACCCTAGAACACCGAGGGACTCTCTCATACTCCACCATACTCGCTCTGGCTTAAGGCGAAGCCCTGCGAGATCTCCCCTCTACTTCCGGTACCACGCCGTTGTGCTGCCGGAATCACGAGGAGAGTGCTACAACCTCCGCTGCCTGCTGGAACAAGGGAAAGGAAGGTCTTCGTCGAGTACCGAACGTGTGACCGACTGCAGGAGCGCTGCCGGAACGCAGCGCCGGAAGGATCGTCTATGCGATCTTGAGATCGGGAAGAGTACGACTACATCACCCACGAGAACCCGCTCTCGTTAAACACTTTGGAATCTTCGAGGGTGAGTTATTCTATTGACTCGTTGCTACAATCTAGTAGATAGATCTTGGCTTGTTTGTTTGTATGCGGTAGAAATTTTTTTGTTTTCCATGCTACGAAACCCTACAGTGGTATCAGAGCGTGGAGCAAGTCTGATTTGCTCATGCGGAAACTAAGGTTTGATCTTGACGAGCCTAGCATGTACAGACATGGTCTCGGAAAACGGATCACCGAAAGGTAAAGCATGAATCATATAGTAGATATGATGAACATGTCGATTGTTCGCCATTGAAACTATATCAACTCTCGTGATGATCGGTGTTGATGTGGTGGATCTGGTTCGTGTGATCACTAAAACAATGTGAGGGATATTGTTTTGAGTGGGAGTTCACCTAGATTAAATTTATTAATTTGAACTCAATTTGTCATAAACTTAGTCTAAACTATTGCAAATATGTTGTAGATCAATGGCAGCCCCTACCATCAATTTTAATGCGTTCCTAGAGAAAGAAAAGTTGAAAAACAATGGAAGAAACTTCGCGGATTGGTTCCGCAATTTGAGGATTGTCCTCACAGCTGGTAATTTGACCTATGTGCTGGATGCACCGCTGGGTGACCCACCTGCAGCTGATGCCGCCGATGAAGTAAAGAATGTTTACCTCACTCGGAAGACTCAGTACTCCACAGTTCAGTGTGCTATCTTGTATGGTTTAGAACCGGAGCTTCAGAAAAGGTTTGAGAATTCAGACCCATATGATATTGTCGAGGATCTCAAATTGATTTTTGAGACTCATGCGGCAATTGAAAGCTATGAGGCTTCTGAAAAGTTCTTGAACTGCAAGATGGAAGAGGGCAGCTCCGTCAGCGAGCATGTGCTTAAGATGTCTGGGCACGCAAACAAACTTCAAAGCTTAGGTATAGTGATTCCCAATGCTTTGGGGATTTACCGTGTCCTCCAATCACTGCCACCAAGTTATAAGAACTTTGTGATGAACTACAACATGCAAAACATGAACAAGACGTTGCCAGAACTCTTTGCCATGTTGAAATCTGCAGAAGTGGAGATCAAGAAAGAGCACCAAGTGTTGTTGGTCAATAAGACCACCAAATTCAAGAAAGGCAAGTCTAAGCAGAAGGGACACTTCAAGAAGGGTGGTAAGAAAGTTACCACACCGACGAAGAAGACCAAGGCTGGACCTAAGCCTGATACTGAGTGCTTTTACTGCAAGGGAGAAGGTCACTGGAAGCGGAATTGCCCAAAGTACTTGGCGGATTTGAAGAACGGCAACATCAAGAAGAAAGGTATATCTGATATACATGTTATTGATGTGTATCTCACTAGTACTCGTAGTAGTGCCTGGGTATTTGATACTGGTTCGGTTGCTCATATTTGTAACTCGAAACAGGTGCTACAGAATAAACGGAAGCTAGCGAAGAACGAGGTGACGATGCGTGTTGGAAACGGATCAAAGGTTGATGTGATCGCGGTCGGCACGCTACCCCTTCATCTACCATCGGGATTAGTTTTATACTTAAATAATTGTTATTTGGTGCCTGCGTTAAGCATGAACATTATATCGGGATCTTGTTTATTGCGAGACGGTTACTTATTTAAGTCTGAGAATAATGGTTGTTCGATTTATATGAGTAATATGTTTTATGCACATGCATCTTTGATAGATGGCCTATTCTTGTTGAATCTCGATACTGGAAATACACATATTAATAACATTGAGGCTAAACGTTTGAAATCGAGCGATAACTCGACCTATATGTGGCACTGTCGTCTTGGTCACATTGGAGTGAAGCGTATGAAGAAACTCCATTCCGATGGACTTCTTGAATCACTTGATTTTGAATCACTTGATAGATGCGAAGCATGTCTGATGGGTAAAATGACTAAGACTCCATTTTCTGGTATGATGGAGCGAGCTACGGACTTATTGGAAATCATACATACCGATGTGTGTGGTCCAATGAGTGTAGCATCGCGCGGTGGTTATCGTTATGTTCTTACCTTCACGGATGACTTGAGTAGATATGGGTATATCTATTTCATGAAACATAAGTCCGAAACTTTCGAGAAGTTTAAGGAATTTCAAAGTGAGGTAGAGAATCAACGTAACAAGAAGATTAAATTTCTACGTTCTGATCGTGGAGGTGAATATCTAAGTTACGAGTTTGGCGAGCATTTGAAGAAATGCGGAATACTTTCACAATTGACACCGCCGGGAACACCACAACGTAATGGTGTGTCCGAACGTCGTAATCGAACTCTCTTAGATATGGTTCGTTCTATGATGTCACTTACAGATTTACCGCTATCATTTTGGGGTTATGCATTAGAAACAGCCGCATTCACTTTAAATAGGGCACCGTCTAAATCCGTTGAAACAACACCGTATGAATTATGGTTTGGGAAGAAACCTAGATTGTCGTTCCTTAAAGTTTGGGGGTGCGAAGCCTATGTAAAGAAGTTACAGCCGGACAAGCTTGAACCCAAAGCGGAAAAATGCGTCTTCATAGGATACCCGAAGGAAACTATTGGGTATACCTTCTATCATAGATCCGAAGGCAAAATCTTCGTTGCCAAGAATGGATCCTTTCTAGAGAAGGAATTTCTCTCGAAAGAAGTGACTGGAAGGAAAGTAGAACTTGACGAGGTTGTTGAACCTTCTCTCGAAATTGCGAGTAGCGCAGCACCGGAAGAAGTTCCTGTGGTGCCTGCACCAATAAGAGAGGAAGCTAATGATGATGATCATGAAACTTCGGTTGAAGTTGCTACAGAGCCTCACAGGTCAACGAGAACTCGTACCACTCCAGATTGGTATGATCCCGTTATGAGTGTCATGTTGGTGGACAACACCGATGACCCTGAGACATATGAGGAAGCGATGATGAGCCCAGATTCCAATAAATGGCAAGAAGCCATGAAATCCGAGATTGGATCCATGTACGAAAACCAAGTATGGACTTTGGTGGACTTACCGGATGGCCGGAAGGCTGTCGAGAACAAATGGATCTTCAAGAAGAAAACAGATGCTGATGGTAATGTTACTGTCTATAAAGCTCGACTTGTCACAAAAGGGTTTCGACAAATTCAAGGAGTTGACTACGATGAGACTTTCTCACCAGTAGCGAAGCTAAAGTCTGTGAGGATTATGTTAGCAATCGCTGCATATTATGATTATGAGATATGGCAGATGGATGTCAAAACAGCATTCCTCAATGGATACATTGATGAAGAGTTGTATATGATGCAACCCAAAGGTTTTGTTGATCCTAAAGATGCTAACAAGGTATGAAAACTTCAACGGTCCATCTATGGATTGAAGCAAGCATCCCGAAGTTGGAATCAACGTTTTGATAAGGTGATCAAAAGTTTTGGTTTTATACAAACTTATGGAGAAGCTTGTATTTACAAGAAAGTGAGTGGGAGCTCTGTAGCATTCTTAATACTATATGTGGATGACATATTATTGATTGGGAATGATGTAGACCTTCTTAATAGTGTCAAGGAATATTTGAATAATAGTTTTTCAATGAAGGATCTTGGCGAAGAAGCTTACATATTAGGCATAAAGATTTATAGAGATAGATCGAAACGCCAAATATCATTGTCACAAAGTACATATTTGGACAAAGTTCTAAAGAGGTTTGGAATGGAAGATAGCAAGAAAGGGTTCTTACCCATGTTGCCCAATACGACCTTGAGTAAAACTCAAAGTCCAACATCGGCAGAAGATAGAGAAAGGATGAGTAAGACTCCCTATGCCTCAGCCATAGGATCTCTAATGTATGCCATGCTATGTACTAGACCCGACATTGCATATGCTGTTAGTTTAACTAGCAGATATCAAAGTGATCCAGGAGTGGATCATTGGACAGCGGTCAAAAACATCCTTAAGTACTTGAGAAGAACTAAGGATATGGTTCTTTCTTATGGAGGTGATGAACAACTCGTTGTTAATGGTTACACCGATGCTAGTTGGAACACCGATCCGGATGATTCTAAATCACAATCTGGATACGTATTTATTTTGAATGGTGCAGCAGTTAGCTGGAGGAGTGCAAAGCAAAGCGTTGTGGCGAGATCTTCAACTGAATCGGAATACATGGCTGCTTCGGAGGCTTCACAAGAAGCGATATGGATGAAAGAGTTCATTACAGAGCTGGGTGTGGTTCCTAGTGCGCTGGACCCAATGTCTATCTACTGTGGTAACATGGGCGCCATAGCCAATGCGCAAGAACCAAGGTCACACAAGAAGCTGAAGCACATCAAGCTACGTTTTCACGCTATTCGAGAACATATCCAAGATGGGGATATAAAGATTTGCAAAGTACACACAGATCTGAATGTGGCGAATCCGTTGACTAAACCTCTCCCGAGGGCAAAACATGACCAGCACCAAACTGTCATGGGTGTTCGGTATATTACCATGTAATCTAGATTAGATGACTCTAGTGCAAGTGGCAGACTGTTGGAGATATGCCCTAGAGGCAATAATAAAAGTAGTTATTATTATATCTTTGTGTTTATGATAAATGTTTACATTCATGCTATAATAGTATTAACAAGGAAACATTAATACTTGTGTGATTTGTGAACTTAATTTGAAGTCCCTAGTAAAGCCTCTATATAATACTAGCTTGTTGGTTAATGGATGATTGAGGTTTCCCTATCATGAACATTGAGATGTTATTAACAACAAGATGATATCGTTAGGAGAATGATATGATGGACATACTCCTATAGATAAGCGTAGCATAAAGATCAAGTCATTTTAATAGTTCAATTGCTATATGCTTTCTGATACATAGTAATCTAATTCCTTCGACCATGAGATCATGCATATCACCTTTACCGGATGGATGCTTTGATGACATCAAACACCACACCGTAACTGGGTGGCTATAAAGGTGGCATTGAGTGTTCGGAAAGTATTGGTTGAAACACATGGATCAAGAGTGGGATTTGTCCATCCATATGACGGATAGATATACTCTGGGCCCTCTCGGTGAAATGTCATCCAATTAGCTTGCAAGCATGTGACTGGCTCACAAGGGATCACATATCACGGGAACGAGAAAAGAGTACTTATCGGTAACGAGGTTGAACGAGATACCGACGATCATAACCTCGGATAAGTAAACTATCGTGAGACAAAGGGAAATTGATATCGTATGTAAGTGGTTCATTCGATCGCAAAGTAATCGTAGAAATATGTGGGAGCCATATGAATTTCCAGATTCCTCTATTGGTTATTGTTCGGAGAAGTGTCTCGATCATGTCTGCATAATTCACGAACCGTAGGGAGACACACTTAAGGATTCGACGTTGTTTTGAGTAGTTATGGAATGATGAGAAAGAGACCGAATGTTCTTCGGAGTCCCGAATGGGATCCGGGATATCACGAGGAGATCCGGAATGGTCCGGAGAATAAGATTCATATAAGGAAAGTCCCGTTTCGGAGTTGGGGAATGGTTTCGGTGTTTTCATCGAGAATGTTCTAGAATGTTCCAGAATGTCCGGCACTCCTGAGGGGAAGGGTACATGAATGTGTTGTATCAAGTTGGTATGATTGCATCATGTACTAAGTGTCGTCGCTGAACCAAATAAAGGATTAATTCAAATCCTAGTTTGAAAAGTCAAACAGCTAGTTTGAAAAGTCAAACGACTAAATTTGGAAAGAGGAAAAGAGGAGGAGTGGGAAACCGAGTTGGGGAGGAGTTCCCTCCTCCAACCGGCGGCGCCCACCCAAGCCGAGTTGGGGAGGGACTCCTCTCCCTCCCCTTGGTCGGCCGTCCCCCTCCACCTATATAAGGAGGGGCAGGGCTCCCCTCCTTGACACACAAGATCCTCTCCTCCAAACCCTAGCCCCAAGCCGCCGCCGCCTCCATAGCCGCCTCCGGCCCTAGGGCAAACCCTAGCCGCCGTCTAGCTAATACCTAGCCGCTGGCTTGCCCCCTCCTCGGCGTGTCTAAACCCTAGAACACCGAGGGACTCTCTCATACTCCACCATACTCGCTCCGGCTTAAGGCGAAGCCCTGCGAGATATCCCCTCTACTTCCGGTACCACGCCGTTGTGCTGCCGGAATCACGAGGAGAGTGCTACAACCTCCGCTGCCTGCTGGAACAAGGGAAAGGAAGGTCTTCGTCGAGTACCGAACGTGTGACCGACTGCGGGAGCGCTGCCGGAACGCAGCACCGGAAGGATCGTCTACGCGATCTTGAGATCGGGAAGAGTACGACTACATCACCCACGAGAACCCGCTCTCGTTAAACACTTTGGAATCTTCGAGGGTGAGTTATTCTATTGACTCGTTGCTACAATCTAGTAGATAGATCTTGGCTTGTTTGTTTGTATGCGGTAGAAAATTTTTGTTTTCCATGCTACGAAACCCTACACCCTCTTCCGGGGCGGCTCGCTCTCAACATCACCAGGGTCATCTCGTCTAATCTTATACCGAAGTGAAGTGCATACCGGGCATGCATCTAAATTCTCATACTCCTCACCGCGGTAGAGGATACAGTCATTAGGGCATGCATGTATCTTCTGGACCTCTAAACCTAGAGGGCAGACAACCTTCTTTGCTTCGTATGTACTGGCGGGAAATACGTTATCTTTTGGAAGCATATTATTCATCATTTTCAGCAACTTTTCAAATGAGGAGTCAGGTATAGCACACTCAGCCTTCCATCGCAGCAATTCCAGTGTGCTGCCCAGCTTTTTCAGACCATTTTCGCAATTTGGGTACAACAACTTTTTGTGATCCTCTAGCATGTGATTGAACTTCTCCCTATCCTTTTCAGTTTCACAATCTCTTCGTGCATCGGCAATGGTACAACCAAGATCATCAGCGGGTTCATCATGTGTCTCTTCTTCATCCTCCCCTTCAGCATCCCCCATGGAAGTATCTCCGTACTCAGGGAAACCATGATAGTTGTCATCCTCCTCCTCTTCTTCATTGTCTTCCATTATAACCCCTCTCTATCCGTGCTTGGTCCAACAATTATAACTGGGCATGAAGCCGGACTTCAACAGGTGGCTGTGAAGGGTTTTTGAGTCAGAGTAATCCTTCTGATTCCTACATCCATTACATGGACAGAATACAAAACCATTGTGCTTGTTTGCATCAGCAACACAGATGAATTCATGCACGCCATTAAGGAACTCGCCAGAGCGTCGGTCAGTACCGTACATCCATTCCCGGACCATATGCATTATAGTAAAAGTATATCAAAAACCATTACACAACATGATAAAATTATTACAAGTTATATTGAGAGCTTCTAGAGCATTAATTTTGAATTTTGAAAAATTTACATGCACCAATTTGTGAATTGGAGAAAACAATCAACATGATAAATGTAGAGTTTTTTATTATTGTTCTATCAGTGAAAACCTCATTCCATTCTAAGCTCTGAAACTCTAAAATTACACATTTTAATTTTCAGTAACTATGTGCCTAATCAAAATTTGTTACACATATCAAAATCCTTTACTTCTAGAGCATGCATGCATTGATCCATATATATACTTCTAGAGAATTATAGAGCTAAAGTAGCAATAAGAGATGAACGAATGAAGTTTTAACCTTTTAAAACTTTGGATTTAGGAGTTGCAAACTAAATCTTGAGAAAAAAATGGCATGAACTCGACTTGCTTCTTTGAGTAAAATGGCCACCATATGGTTTAGGGCAGGTGGACACGAAGCTGTATATATAGTGATGGACAATTAGTCCCGGGCCGTGATACAACCCGGGACTAATAGTCCCCGAAAAGAGCAGCTGGCCCGCTCGCAGTCATTAGACCCGGGCCGTATTACGGACCGGGACTAGAGCTCTGGTCCGGCCCGGGACTAGTGTATATGGCCATTTCTAGCCGTTGGAGGCCTCACGGCCCGGGACTAGTGCTAGCACTAGTCGCGGTTCGTGACGGGCCGAGACTGGTGACGTTGTTCAGATCGAACCGAAGGACTGTTTTCTAGTAGTGATAGTTAAATTAATCTAGGTGAACTCCCACTCAAAACAATATCCCTCACATTGTTTTAGTGATCACACGAACAAAATCCACCACATCAAAACCGATCATCACGAGAATTGATGTAGCTTCAATGGCGAACAATCAACATGTTCATCATATCTACTATATGACTCATGCTTTACCTTTCGGTGATCCGTGTTCCGAGACCATGTATGTACATGCTAGGCTCGTCAATATCAAACCTTAGCTTCTGCATGAGCAAAATTGGCTTGCTCACATTGTATACACTTGCAAAATCTAACACACTCGATCATCACGTGGTGCTTCGAAACAACAAGCTTTAGCAACGGTGCTAGCTAAGGATGAACACTTTAAAACTTGAAATTTGTGTGCTTGAGGGATCATCTTATAATGCTATCGTCGTTAACTAAGCAATACAAGATGCATAAAGGATTAACATCACATGCAATTCATAATATGTGATATGATATGGCCTTTCTTCTTTGTGCTTCCGATCTGTATCTTCAAGCACGAACATGATCTCCATCATCACCGGCATTGCATCAAGGTCAACGACGCCGTTCCATGGTTGTCGTCCACCAGCTTCAACTATTACAACTACTTTGAATAGACACGCGGGTCTTAACAGAATTTAAAGACAACCATATGGCTCCTGCCGGTTGCCAACTTACAATAAGGAACATTGCATACATCAAATATAATCACAATCATGGCCATATCACATCACAGCACACCCCTGCAAAACAAAGTTAGACGCCTCTAATTTTCTTTGCATATTTTACGTGGTTTGGGGCTTTTAATAAGTGTCGCTCTAACTTACGAACAAGAACCACAACGTTGATGCTTGAACTATCAAGTGCCCATTGTAAATTGGATCTATACTATAATGGGAGAGACAGACACCCGCAAAGCCACTTATGCAATACAAGTTGCATGTTGAGCGTGGAGCAAGTCTAATGAACGATGTCATGTAAGGTTAGCCCGGGCCGCTTCATCCCATCATACCGCAAGATGCAAAGTACACAAGAAGCAATTGATAATAAAAGCACCACCGCCCACAATGACCATTGTGTTCTACTCGTGCAACAGATCTACATATAGACACGGCTCTGATACCACTGTAGGGTTCGTAGCATGGAAAACAAAAAAATTCTACCGCATGCACACAAACAAGCCAAGATCTATCTACTAGATTGTAGCAACGAGTCGATAGAGGAACTCACCCTCGAAGATTCCAAAGCGGTTAACGAGAGTAGATTCTCGTGGGTGATGTAGTAGTACTCTTGCCGATCTCAAAATCGTGTAGACGATCCTTCCGGCGCCGCGTTCCGGCAGCGCTTCCGCAGTCGGTCACACGTTCGGTACTCGATGAATACTTCCTCTCCCTTGTTCCAGCAGGCAGCGGAGGTTGTAGCACTCTCCTCATGATTCCGGCAGCACGACGGCGTGGTACCGGAAGTAGAGGGAAGATCTCGCAGGGCTTCGCCTTAAGCCGGAGCGAGTATGGTGGACTATGAGAGAGGCCTTGGCGATCTAGGGTTTAGAAGGCACCAAGGGAGGAGGCTAGGCTGGCGTCTAGGTCTTGGGGAGAGCCCCAACTCGGCGGCTAGGATCAAACCCTAGGGCGGCGGCGACTTGTGGTGGCCGGCGGCTAGGGCTAGGGTTTTGGTGGAGAGAGGTGTAGGGAAGAGGGGCACCCCTGCCCCTCCTTTTATAGGTGGGAGGGCGCCGGCCAAGGGGAGGGAGTCCTCCCCCAAGTCGGCCTCCTTGGCCGGCAGGTGGAGGGAGAGGAACTCCTCCCAAAGTAGGTTTCCTACTCTCCCTCCACCAAGCAAAACTGCCGTTTGACTTTTCAAATTGGCGTTTGACTTTTCAAACTAGGATTTGATTTATCCCTTTATTTTGCTCAGCCATGATACCTAGTACATGATGCAACCATTCCACATTGTTATGACACATTCATGTACCCTCCCCCTCCGGAGTGCCGGACCTTCCGGACCCTTCTAGAACATTCCTGGTGAAAACACCGGAATCATTCCCCAACTCCGAAACAGGACTTTCCTTATATGAATCTTATTCTCCGGACCATTCCGGATCTCCTTGTGATATCCCGGATCCCATCCGAGACTCCGAACAACATTCGGTCTCTTACTCATAATTCCATAACTACTCAACAACATCGAATCCTTAAGTGTGTCTCCCTACGGTTCGTGAATTATGCGGACATGATCGAGACACTTCTCCGAACAATAACCAATAGAGGAATTTGGAAATTCATATGGCTCCCACATATTTCTACGATTACTTTGCGATCGAATGAACCACTTACATACGATACCAATTTCCCTTTGTCTCACGATAGTTTACTTATCCGAGGTTTTGATCGTCGGTATCTCTGCATACCTAGTTCAACCTCGTTACTGATAAGTACTCTTTTCTCGTTCCCGTGGTGTGATCCCTTGTGAGCCAGTCACATGCTTGCAAGCTAATTGGATGACATTCCACCGAGAGGGCCCAGAGTTATCTATCCGTCATATGGATGGACAAATCCCACTCTTGATTCATGTGTCTCAACCCATACTTTCCGAACACTCAATGCCACCTTTATAACCACCCAGTTACGGTGTGGTGTTTGATGTCATCAAAGTATCCTTCCGGTGATGGTGATAAGCATGATCTCATGGTCGAAGGAATTAGGTTACTATGTATTAGAAAGCATATAGCAATTGAACTATTAAAATGACTTGATCTTTATGCTACGCTTATCTATAGGAGTATGTCCATCATACCATTCTCCTAATGATATGATCTTGTTGTTAATAACATCTCAATGTTCATGATAGGGAAACCACAATCATCTATTAACCAACAAGCTAGTATTATAAAGAGGCTTTACTAGGGACTCTAATTTAGTTTACAAATCACACAAGTATTAATGTTTCATGGTTAATACTGTTATAGCATGAATGTAAACATTTATCATAAACACAAAGATATAATAATAACTACATTTATTATTGCCTCTAGGGCATATCTCCAACAGGATCTTGGTGCTGCTAAGAAGATCTTAGGTATGGAGATTACCCGAGATAGAAAATCTGGTTTGTTATTTCTTAGTCAGCAAAGTTACATTAAGAAAGTTCTTCATCGTTTTAATATGGATGGTGCCAACTCAGTTAGTACTCCTATTGCTCCTCATTTTAAATTGTCAGTTTCTCAATGTCCTACTACTGATGAAGAGTTTGGGTACATGTCAAAGGTGCCATATTCTAGTGTTGTTGGTTCTTTGATGTATGCCATGGTTTGTTCTCGTCCTGATTTATCATATGCTATGAGTTTGATAAGTAGATACATGGCTAATCCTGGTAAAGAACATTGGAAGGTTGTTCAGTGGGTTTTCAGGTACCTTCTTGGCACTTCCAATGCTTGTTTGAAGTTTGGCAGGACTGGTGAGGGACTCGTTGGCTATGTGGATTCATATTTTGCTGCCAATTTGGATAAGAGAAGATCCCTCACAGGTTATATGTTTAATGTTGGTGGTTGTGCTGTTAGCCGGAAGGCTACATTGCGGGATGTTGTTGCACAATCTACTACTGAAGCTGAATACATGGCTATTGCTGAAGCTTGCAAAGAATCTGTTTGGTTGAAAGGTTTGTTTGCTGAGCTTTGTGGAGATGATTCTTGCATCACTTTGTTTTGTGATAGTCAAAGTGCCATATACCTTACAAAAGATCAGATGTTCCATGAGAGAACTAAGCACATTGATGTCAAGTACCATTTTGTTAGAGACATTGTTGCTCAAGGTAAATTAAAGGTATGCAAGATCAGCACTCATGATAATCCTGCTGATATGATGACTAAACCTGTTCCTGTTGCTAAGTTTGAGCTTTGCTCGAACTTAGTTGGTTTACTGATTAGCCCAAGTGGCTATTGGCGCCGAAAGTATTTGCTTTGTTTGTTCAGGGAGATGGTTGATGCTGATGCTACAATGAGGAATTTGTCTTAAGGTGGAGTTTGTTATATGTTGATCCAAATTCTACAAAGTATAGGCCAACTTCTGACGAGTGGAGCGAGGCCTGTCGTCAGGAGGCTGGACCGAAGACCTAGGTTTCCACCGATATATAAACCCCTTGTAAGCCGCCGGTTGGCATGAGTTGCATCTATAAAATCCTCGGCGTTTGTAAACACTCCTCGATATAGTGAAGTTTCGCTGGCTGGCGCCCGTGGTTTTTTCCTCTCTTTGTTGGAGATGTTTTTCCACGTTAAATATGTGTCCTCTTGCTGTGTTTTTCGTTTTCGTTTTTCGTTATCTTCTTGTCATGATTGTAACACGATATTCTCTCTTGTGTCGTAGCCGCACGAGCGAGCCACTGAGTTGCAGCCGCACCACTTCTTTGTTTCAAGCACGCTACCCCTAGCAACGACCTGCCGGCGGCAGCAATGAGCAACACCCTTGTAGCGAAACTACTCAACATCGCATCAACCTACTACTCAACATCGCATCTTACAAAATCACTGCCTCTTCTCACATTTTCCCTGTATAAATCTCCAAAATGAGCAATACCCTTGTAGCCTATATATGTTCCAGCATGTGCGGTAGCTGCACCGAAGCATCCCCTTCTTCATTGTACAAGGCCATTCCTGATGGATTTGCACATCGTATTGTTCTGTTCTTCCTCCGACAATACGAGTCGATCAAGAAGGAAATTGCATACAAAAATGATCGAATCAACCTATAAAGCACCATATGCAAAACCCCCTAAATTCGAGCCAAGGAAGAGCACAAGCCTTGTATGTATCGCATTGGTTACAGCCTTTTGAATATGGGTAATCTCGCTTAATCGGTAAGAAATTTATGTCATTACTTGAAAATCCAACTGAGTACCTAGGCCAGCCTGCTAGCGCCCTTCTATCGCCATAAGACTCACGCCATTGTTAGAGTCTTCCAAGTCCTCTCTCGCCTCCTTCGTTTCGCGATTTATCTGTGCAAAATACATAGGTTGCTTCGGAATGGCGCGAGCCATAGCTTCGCTGTCCAGCATGGACACGACTGACGACATGAGTGGCCTAGCACTGGAGCTGTCCTGCACACACAGGAGCCCAACGTGGATGCACTTTGAGACTTCATCAAACGAATAGCTCCCCGTAACCGAGGTGTCCACTGTTGAAGCGTAGAGGGAGAGAGAGATTGCGGAATATGTTGGATGTATTATTGAGCCTTTCGGGCGAGTATATATAGACGTACAGGGACCAACTTGGAGTACAAGACAAGTAACCTACTTGGAGTACAAGACAAGTAACCTAGTCTATCTCTACAGATACGTATACTATAACATCCCCCCGCAGTCGTAGCGGTAGCATCGTGAACAACTGGAACGTTGCGAACGGTCAGACTGGAGAGCCGAAGTAGACCAGTGCGCTGACATCCCCCCGCAGTGGTAGCGGGAACGTCGTGGATGGTGTCACGTCGCAGAAGCTTGGACCGTAGAGGATGCTGGTGAGGAGCTCAGGCGAGGTGGTAGCCCTTGTGCCGGTGTCGAGTGAGCCGAGAGCGGTGGGTGCTGCAACCTTGGTCGAGGTAGCCGCGCGAGGGGTCGCCGTGGTCGATGTCGTGGTCGGGGTTGCCGGTGTCGAGGTAGCCGCATATTAAGCCGCGTGCGCATAGTGCAGCCAGGAGAAGGACGGAGACGCGTCAGGGCAGTCGTCGGAGAGAGCGGTGCCGAAGCCGATGCAGTCCGAGCCGTCGAGGACGAGGTGCGGCCATGGCTTTGCCAAAACCAGGCGCACGTCAGGGACGAAGGCATACTCTGATTGTGCCAAAACCGAGTATGCAAAGACGAAGTCGGTATGACGCAGTCGAGGCAGACGTAGAGGAGGTAGTCGATGCCGATGAAGACCTTGTCGAAGCCGATGAAGACGAGGCGCTACAACCGAGCTTGCTAGACTCGGGAACGCGTCGGGGATGAAGGCACGCACCGGTGTTGCCAGTACCGGGCATGCGAAGAACGGGACCAGTAGAAACAACTTCACGCCATGTCAGAGAGGAGACTAGCAGAGGAGGACTCTACGACGGTTGCGTTGCGCAGATCGGCGAGGTGCCGATGCAGGCCGCGGTTGTCGGAGTAGACGAGTAGGTGTGGTCAAGGACGAGACGAGGACGATGGCGACGAAGTCGTGCTGGACGAAGACGTAGAAGGCGGCGAACCAGCGACGACCAGGAGTGGTCATACTGGATGCCTAGACGGAAGGGTAGTCGGCGGGACCTACGACAGCCAGAGTGGCCATGCAGGCTACCTGTGGAGATGTAGTGGCGGTGCTCGAAGTAGGCGAGGAAGAACCCGGCGATGTGACGAAGACCATGCGCGGACGGCGGCGACCCGCGCCGAGGGAGGTGGCGCGGTGGAGGCCTGCGACGTCCTTGCGGGGTGACGGCGATGACCGCGTGCAGCGACGCTACTGCCCGATGGGGCGGCGTAGTTGCAGGGCGCGAGTCGGTGCAGCGGCGTGAGAACCAGCAGCGACGGACACGCCTGAGAAGGCGCGTTGGTAGCCGGCGGCGGGGACCAAAGGCGGCGACGCTACGGCCCAAAGGAGCGACGCAGCAGCAGCCCGATGCTCGATCGGTGGTAGGCGCGTGCTCGGGGACGTACTCGGCGGAGACGAGCGCCAGATCGGTTGATCAGACCGACGGCGGCGCTGTACGCGCCAAGTCCGTGACGACGGCAGATCAGAATCTGCGGCGTCGTTGTCGGTGCAATCCCGGGCGATGACGGCGAAGACAATCCGAAGGAGGGTCGGCCGCGGCAGCCTCCCGAGGAAGCCGCAGCAGCCGGCCGCGGTGCGCGGCAGTCTGTCATGAAGCCGCGACAGCCTACCGAGGAAGGCATAGCGGCACAAGTGACAGGCGCACGGGCGCGGTGTAGATCGTCGATGCCGATGGTCGGAGTAGAGGCGCGGCGATGACGACGGCGATGGGCGACGCAATCCGATCTAAGATCGGGTAAACCAAAAAAGAAAACCGATCAAGAGATCGGAAAAAAGACTTGCAGGGCAGCCGATCACGGATCGGCGGACGAACCCTGCGTACGGGTTGCGCGGCCCCCGGCGGAGATCATGGAGATCGACCTCCCCGGGGGCGGCGCGGCGGAAGCGGAGGCGGCGGCTAGGTCAAGGACCGTGCCGCTCTGATACCATGTTGAAGGGTAGAGGGAGAGAGAGATTGCGGAATATGTTGGATGTATTATTGAGCCTCTCGGGCGAGTATATATAGACGTACAGGGACCAACTTGGAGTACAAGACAAGTAACCTACAAGACAAGTAACCTAGTCTATCCCTAACAGATACGTATACTCTAACATCCACAAAATCCCTTGCTTTTCCATCAGCCCACAAGTTCCATGCCAGAAATATCACAGCGAAGTTTGTAATTTATATTTGGTAATACAGTACTATATATATATTTCTGGTTGAGTTTTTCAGAATCTAAAGCATTTCATAATGCGGTAAGTAACACTCACACAGGCTATGAGGTTTGAGAAGTCCATTACAAGATGATGAGGTGAGCTGATCTTTAATCCACTTACAATCTCCAGTAGCACAATACCAAAGCTGTAGTTGTCGGACTTGACCGAAAAAATACCCTCCATGGCATACTCAGGCGACATGCAACCGCTATTTGAATCATTTCACAAGCAAGAATGTGTAGTTTGAGTTATTTCAGGCGCACAGATAAAATTTTGAGACCAAGAGCTAGTGCAAGAGTTACTTACTACGTCCCTACAACCCGTTTAGTACTTTCTTGTTGCTCATTGCCTCCAAAGATCCTTGCCATTCCAAAATCTGATATTTTCGGGTTCATCTCTGCGTCTAGCAGGATGTTGCTTGGTTTGAGGTCTCTATGGATTATCGTCGTTCTTGAATCTTGGTGAAGATATAGAAGTCCTCTAGCTACCCCTTTGATAATGTTGAACCTCCTTGGCCAATCAAGCATAGACTTCCTTGCAATATCTGCCAAAAACAGGATGTGCACGTACATGTGTGCAAAGGCATGTAGTAGCTGTTCAGGCAAGTAAGTTTGTTTCGTCAATTGAAGATAACTTTTTACAGTATGTGATTAGAACATACCAAAAAGAAACTTGTCCAGGCTTTTGTTGGGCAAGTATTCATAAATAAGCAACTTCTCATCCTCATGAATATAGCAGCCGAGAAGTCTAACTAGATTCTTGTGCTGCAATTTAGCAATAAGAACCACTTCATTTCTAAAATGCGCTATCCCTTGCTCAGAACCCTTGCTAAGCCTTTTAACAGCAACTTCCTTCCCATCTTCCAGTGTTCCCTTTGTGATTTCATTATTATTAAAATAAATTAGCCAGGAAGAAATTATACAGATTTTTCATTGTCGTAATTAACTGATAAGGTCAAAGTTTATACAACCTTGTAGACTTTTCCAAAACCTCCTTTTCCAAGTATGTTTGTGTCATGGAAACTGTTTGTTGCAGCGGCAATGTCTTTGAACCTAATAGACCGGAATTCCAAATTTTGATCCCAAACTTCTTGTGAAGTGGTCAAGTGTCCCAGGGCCGGTCTTTTCTTATTTAATTTTATCCCTGCAAACATATCAGTAATATCAGCACTCCGAACTAATACATGAACATCATATTAGAGGAAAGTGCTGTCCCTTGCTCTACCTCTTGGCTTGCATATGAGGACAAGATATATGCATGTGAGTACCAGCAAGAATGATATAACTGGAAGTACAATCTTTAGTACCATTACGACACCGCTCTTGTTGTTTTTTCTTTTTGATGTGACACCGGTCTTCTTGTTGTTTACTGCAGAACTGTTTCCTGTGAGGAAATTGATGAAAAGATTACAGCATCAAGATTCAAGCATAGTTCGTAAAAGTATGCATTCACCCTTTTCTTGATGAGTAAAATATACTGATGTACATAAATATCATAGCAGATAATAAAAATTCATCTCAAATACATTAACAAAAAATAAATATTTGCAGACACCAAAAGTAACTGTAGCTAGTGCAATGTGTGAGCTGGACCAATTAGCACACGGACGCCATTCTGGAAGAAATGCTAACTGATGAGTTTATTCAACGATACAATTATATGTTTCCAATAGAAAAAGTTGGTGTTCATAGTTTCATATGCAGGCTGTTACTCTAGAGATCCATCGAGATAGGTGACAGTAACACGACACACATTTTAAGGCACCAATGTTACCGCAGGTCAAAAGAATAAATCAGCCATGGAGCCAGCAAGCCTAAGATAAAGGTTGCCACCAAGTGTGCCGGACATTTCAGAGTCAACAAGCTCATCTGTCCAGACCAAGCATCTTGATGGGCCACCCGTCGCAAGGATACTGCTCAAGTTGTCATAGGCGTACGCGGTGCAGGCGCAATTGCGCTCACACTCAGCGGTGCACTCCTTGAAGCTTCTGTTCCTCACGTACACAAACTTGTCAGGCACCTTCATCCCTGTCAAGGTCACGAAGTGGTCGCCACGGCATCTCAGTGCCTCCTTCCTCACACATCCTCTGGAGAAGTTGGCACTGAACCCGCCCGCTGGCTCAAACCCATCAAGGCACCTGCATGCTCCGGTGAACACCATGTTGTTACAGTAACCAAATGGACCACAGGAGCCCTAGTGGCGGCAGCCATCATCTGGGCGCTTGAATAAAGGTTCCCAGGACTGATTATTCCAACTCCTGAGTATCAAGTCGCCTGTGTAATCCAGCTTCCAGTGTGTTCTCCGTTATTGAATAAATTCAGTAGCCGTTAGACTACAGCTTCAGTAGTTTCAGAGTTTCAGTTTGTTTAGGTGTCAAGTTTGCTATTCAGTTGCTATTTTGTAGCTGGGCGCTGACGCGGTCTGTGCGCAGGCCCTGGTTGTTAGGATCGCCGTGGGCTCGATCCGAGGTGTGGGATGGCGCATCTCTGTAGGGATCGTGGCTAGAGTCACGGCACGTTTTTGCTTTTCCAGAGAATAAAAGGAGAAGGAAGAAAAGAAGTAAAGCTTAACGCTGCACAAAACCTGAGTGTTCATCGTCTACCTCTCGCTCGTTCTCTCGATCAATCGTGTGTGTTTGTAGGTTGAAAGCTGACAAGTGGTATCAGAGCCACATCGAGGATGCCGAAGGGCGTAGGAGATTCGTCCAAGAAACCTGGCGATCAGCAGGGTGAGGGCGTGGTCAAGGCCGGGTCGCCATCAGCATCATCATGCGCGCTCACCGCCCCACGGGCTGGGCGCGATGCGGCAGGGATCGCGGGCACGACATGGCCTACCCTGACACGCACCAACTACAACACCTGGTCGCTCCTGATGAAGGTGATCCTGCAGGCCCGGCGCCTGTGGGATGTGATCGAGACGGGACAAGGGGAGTACGAGGATGATCGTGCGGCCCTGGAGGGAATCCTTCGCTCTGTACCAGCGGAGATGATCCCCACGCTCATCGTCAAGACGACGGCGAAGGAGGCCTGAGACGCCATCAAGACGATCCGCGTCGGCGCCGAACGTGTGCGCGAGTCCAAGGCGCAGATCCTGCGTGGGCAGTACGAGGAGATTCGCTTCAAAGCGGGTGAGTCTGTCGATGATTTTGGGTTGCGGCTGCAGGAACTTGTCCAACAGTTGGAGGTTCTCGGCGATCCAGTCGACGACAAGAAGATGATCCTCAAGTTTCTCCGCGTCGTCCCCAAGAAATACAAGCAAATGGCACAGTCCATTGTGAGTCTCCTTGATCTCAATACCATGTCCATTGAAGAACTCACTGGCCGTCTCAAGGTCTGTGAGGAGGACAACGTCGAGGACGAGCCCACAGGAGCACGTGGCGGCGGGCAGCTGCTGCTCACTGAAGAGCAGTGGCGTGCACGCATGAAGGGCCAGGAGAGCGGCGGATCCTCCGGCAGCAGCGGTAGCAAGAACCGTCGCAACAAGGGTCGCGACACGCGTGACAAAGGGCAAACTGGCAGTGGCGCCGCCCGCGACGACGAGTTCCGCTACTGTGGCAAGCTCGGACATTGGGCGCGCGATTGCCGCAAGAAGAAGAGGGAGGAGGCTCACTTGGTGAAGGAGGGCGAAGAGGAAGGGAAGCAAGCGCTTCTGATGGCGCAGCTGTGCCCCGCCGTCGACGAACCTGAACACATCGGCGGGCGCATCTTCCTCAACGAGGAGCGGGCCAAGGTTCGGCTTGGTGACGAGCGCGAACCGGTGGACGTTCCCTGGTACCTCGACAGCGGCGCGTCAAACCACATGACGGGAAGCCGCTCTGTCTTCACCGACCTGGACACGCTGATCACGGGCTCGGTACGTTTCGGCGACAACTCCGTCGTCGACATCTGCGGCAGAGGAACCGTGGTGATCATGGTGCGTGGTGGTGAGCACCGTGCACTGACGGATGTGTACTACATCCCCAAACTGAAGACCAGCATCGTGAGTTTGGGCCAACTCGACGAGAACGGGTGCCCATCGGCCATCCGCGGCGGCTTCATGACGGTGTGGGACCGAAGCAACCAGCTCCTCGCTAAGGTACCTCGTTCGCCAAATCGTTTGTACAAGGTTGCCCTCCATATCGCACAACCCGCGTGTCTCTCTGCTCGCAGCACCGACGCGGCGTGGGTGTGGCACGAGCGGCTTGCACATCAGAACTTCGGCGCACTCCGCACCATGTCACGTCAGGAGCTCGTCCGTGGCATGCCTCACATTGATCACGCCGATCAGATCTGTGATGCGTGCCTAGCGGGAAAGCAACGCCGAGCATCGTTCCCGCAGGTCGCCAAGTTCAAGGCCACGGAGCGCCTGGAACTGGTTCATGCGGACCTGTGCGGCCCCATATCGCCGCCAACGCCCGGCGGCAAGCGATATTTCTTGCTGATGGTGGACGACTTCAGCCGCTTCATGTGGTTGGTGCTACTCACCACCAAGGACGAAGCCGAGGTGGCCATCCGCCGCGTCAAGGCCGGCGCCGAGGTGCAGAGCGGGTGCATGCTCCGAACGCTTCGTACCGATCGCGGCGAGGAGTTCCCGTCGCGCTCCTTCAAGGATTTCTGCACCGACAATGGTGTGCAGCGGCATTTGACTGTGCCATACTCGCCGCAGCAAAACGGCGTGGTAGAACGGCGAAATCAAACTGTGGTAGCAGCTGCACGAAGCATGCTCAAGGGGCGTGGCGTCCCAAGCACTTTCTGGGGGGAGGCGGTGACAACGGCAGTATACTTGCTGAACCGCTCCTCCACACATGCCGTCGAGAACGCCACTCCGTACGAGCGGTGGCACGGCACGGTGCCAGATCTTCGTCATTTGCGCTTCTTCGGATGCGTAGTCCACATCAAGACGGCAAGGCCACACCTCAAGAAGCTTGAGGACCGCAGCACCAAGATGGTGATGCTCGGCCTGGCACCAAAGGCTACAAGGTGTTCGACCCACTCACACAGCGTGTCCATGTGACACGCGACGCCGTGTTC
Organism: Avena sativa; assembly: GCA_916181665.1. Classification (NCBI taxonomy): domain Eukaryota; kingdom Viridiplantae; phylum Streptophyta; class Magnoliopsida; order Poales; family Poaceae; genus Avena; species Avena sativa. The sequence goes on from OV702294.1 coordinate 183,169,894, forward strand.
GATGAAGCCGCAAGCTAGACCTGGGAGGTGGACGGAGTAGCCACGCTGCGAGGAGATTTCGAGATCGAGTACACCTCGCCCGTGCAGAGCCACGTGGGAGGCGCGCGCCTTCGCGACGCCACTCCTGTTACGCCAGAGCGCGGCGAGAGCGCGCACGGCACACCACCGCCCTCGCCCGAGCGCACCCAGGACACGCACGACATGGATGATCCTGGCACGCCAGCACCACAGCGCCTTCGTGACGCCTCCTTCGTCGCCCACGCCCTCGGCAGAGGAGCGTGATCCTGATGTGCGCCGGTATAGGACGGTGCAGAACATCGACGAGGTGCTCGATCAAGAGCTGCATCTCGCAGAGGGGGAGGAACCAGCCACTCTCTCTGAGGCGTAGGCCGACGCTGCCTGGCGCGCCGCCATGGAAGAAGAAATGGGCGCCATCATGGAGAACGACACTTGGGAGCTCTGTAACTTGCCAAGTGGTCATCGTCCAATCGGTCTGAAGTGGGTTTACAAGTTGAAGAAGAACCCAGCCGGAGATGTGGTGCGGCACAAGGCGAGGCTTGTTGCAAAGGGCTATGCCCAGCGCGCCGGCATTGACTTCGATGAGGTTTTTGCGCCGGTGGCTCGCCTGGATTCAGTGCGCTTGCTGCTCGCCGTAGCAGCAAACCAGAAGTGGGAAGTCCATCACCTCGACGTCAAGTCCGCCTTTCTGAACGGTGAGCTGACAGAGGAGGTGTTCGTGTCTCAACCACCTGGTTTCATTGTCAAAGGCCAAGAGGGGAAGGTGCTTCGTCTGAAGAAAGCGCTCTATGGACTCCGTCAGGCTCCGCGCGCGTGGAATGCAAAGTTGGACAGATCACTTCTGTCACTTGGTTTCAGCAGGAGCAGCTCGGAGCACGCAGTGTACACTCGCGGAAAGGGGAAGTCTAGATTGCTGTTGGGAGTATACGTGGACGATCTCGTCGTCACAGGAGAGGACCAAGAGGAGATTGCAAAATTCAAAGAACAGATGAAGAGCCTGTTCAAAATGAGCGATCTCGGGATGCTCACGTACTACCTGGGTATCGAGGTTGCCTAGAGCGTCGGGAAGATCACGCTGTGTCAATCAGCTTATGCAGGCAAGCTTCTTGAGAAGGCAGGGCTGATAAACTGCACTCCCGCTCACGTTCCAATGGAGGCAAGACTGAAGCTGAGCAAGAACAGCAGCGGTGAGCCAGTGGACGCCACAATGTACAGATCACTGGTTGGAGGGCTGCGCTATCTTGTGCACTCCAGACCGGATATCGCCTTTGCTGTGGGGTTTGTCAGTAGATTCATGGAGAAACCAACCACTGAGCACCTTGTTGCTGTCAAGCAGCTGCTCAGATACATCGCTGGCACTCGCTCGTTTGGCTGTGTATTCACCAGCAGCGGCAAGCTAGAACTGATTGGATACAGTGATGCAGACTTGGCAGGCGATCCGGATGACAGAAAGAGCACAACAGGGAGTCTCTTCATGATCGGAGGCAGTCCAGTGACATGGCAATCACAGAAACAGAAAGTTGTGGCTCTGTCATCGTGCGAGGCTGAATATATGGCGGCAACTGCAGCTGCTTGTCAGGCAGTATGGCTGCAGCGTCTTCTCAGAGATCTGCTCGAGCAGGAGGCTCAGGCAGTTACGATTTTCATGGATAATCAGAGTGCGATCCAGCTGACAAGGAACCCAGTATTCCACGATCGTACGAAGCACATTGATACTCGTTTCCATTACATCAGAGAATGTGTGGATAATGGGAAGGTCATCGTCGACCACATTGGCACCACTGATCAACTCGCCGATATCTTGACGAAGTCACTAGGGCGTTCTCGCTTCCAGGAGCTTCGTGCACGGATCGGTGTCGTTAATCTTACCGGCTTCTGAACTTAGGGGGAGAATTGTTGAATAAATTCAGTAGCCGTTAGACTACAGCTTCAGTAGTTTCAGAGTTTCAGTTTGTTTAGGTGTCAAGTTTGCTATTCAGTTGCTATTTTGTAGCTGGGCGCTGACGCGGTCTGTGCGCAGGCCCTGGTTGTTAGGATCGTCGTGGGCTCGATCCGAGGTGTGGGATGGCGCATCTCTGTAGGGATCGTGGCTAGAGTCACGACACGTTTTTGCTTTTCCAGAGAATAAAAGGAGAAGGAAGAAAAGCAGTAAAGCTTAACGCTGCACAAAACCTGAGTGTTCATCGTCTACCTCTCGCTCGTTCTCTCGATCAATCATGTGTGTTTGTAGGTTGAAAGCTGACATCCGTGAGCTGTTGCCTGTGTTGTACGTTGAGTAGATCTCCTCCCCATCGTCGACGATCTGGGACCAAATGTATCCATTGTTGTCCGATGCTGTCGCACTGCTCCACAGTCCGCTGCGCCAGTACAGGCTTGCCTCACGCCATATGAGGATCTGGAAACCCGTTCTGGGGTCACGACTGAGGATGAATTTCCCAGTGGACGGATCTTGAAAATCCTTCCAAGCAACGAGGCGCACTGCTGTGTGGGTCTTGTAGTTCGCCCATAACTTGAAGCCAGGGAGGATGGTGTCGGTCGGTTGATCAAAGCTCTGCCATATCTGCGTGAAATTCTGTGACTGGAGGATAAAGTTACCTGTGTCGAGCAGCAGTGCCACAGCTCCATCACCCCCGGTGGTGACGTTGTTCCCTGTCGTCCAAAGGATACGCCCTTTGGAATCTGACAGGACAAGGTCAGAGCTATTGGTCAGAACCAACTTACCAGACAAACTGCTGGTGATTGGGTTGTCGCGGTTGGCCACCCACACATATTCCCGCTCCGGGATGTTGTGATACCATATGCCTAAATATGAGTTGGTGGTGGAGTTCTCCAGGGAGAAAAAACCAAGAGCAAAGACGCCACCATTCGAGAGGAGCTTGTCTCCAGGTAAGAGTGGCTTTGAAGGTGTTAGGAGGTCATCGGACTTGCAGGAAAAAATCAACAAGAGGAGGATAAAAAGGGGGAGGAGAGTCATCCTAATTTAGCTTTGCTTCGCATAGGCTTGTGAAGAGTGGTCTATGAAAATGCTCTGAATATTCTGCTTGGAGCTGAAACACCACTCCCACTTTTGTGCTAGTCACGGCAGCATGACCAGTACGCCAGACATAATTTCAGGCAACGATTGGAGACTGCGGCTGGTCCATGTCTTGGCTGTGTTGACTGCATCAAATAATAGAGGAACAGAGCTCTCGAGACTTACTGACTCGCAACCATCTGATATTTGGGTGACCCTCATCCCCATCACAGTCGTTGTCGGCATAAACGCGAGGCAAGCTTACACAGAAAGGTGCAGAAAGGCTATCCAGATCATAGCATCGTTGCCTCTCCGTAATTATAGGTTGACAAGCACACAAAAAGATGAAAGCAGTACAGTATATGCTATAAGGAACGGGTACGGGTTACCGTTAAGTGGAGCGCCGACCGGGTAGTCGCGGCGAGGTGCGGGGGCAGGAGAGGTGGCAGTTGGTACACCATCCCCTTACAGCTAGTTTCCGACCTTTCATATCGGGTGGCTGGTGGGACGAACGCCGGCGGAGAGCGCGGCGGGGATGTCCGAGCTGGAGGCGGCGGGTGGAGGGAATTAGCGGGGATGGCCGCGACGGCGCGATGAGGTGCCGGCGGCGTGCTACGGAAGCCTGGGGCGGAAGGGGATTGCAAGGAAGACGAGGCGCCAGAGACGCGTACAGCGACGGTGGCACGATTAAAGACCGGCGGGCGGCGGCGGCACCTCTGCAGTGGGGACGGCGGCAGTGGTGAGTGGGTACGGCCAGGGGAAACAGCTCTTGTCGGATGGAGGCCTTGCTAGTCGCTACCCATGCCAAACGGGCTGCAGTTTTAGGTAGGCTGTTGGCCTTGGAAGTGCGTTGAGCTTTGCTCTGCGCAATGGCGTTATTGGGTCAGGGTGAACCAGCCCAGGCCCGAAATTTCACTTCAAGTTTAGAAAGCTTCCAAAATTTTGAAGAGACAAAATAGCAAGCTTCCCCGTTCCCCAATCGTGTGTTCCATCTATGAAAAAAACACAATCACTAGAATAAGTTCCGTACAAAAACACAAGGGTGACTTTCCTTGAAAGGATAAAAATATTAGAAATATAGTTTCTTGTGGATATTAGTTGGAAATGAGTAGATATTTGGTGCACATGGGCACACGTGATCCTTTAAAAAAAATATCATGTATTTTGGGTATCAGGAAATGTCTAAGAAAAAATATGCGGATGTAACCAAACGATGTAACCCACGAAAAAGAAAAATATCAATTCCAAATAATTTTGATTATGACCTACACACAAAAAAAAGTCAATCTGAATATGCATATTTTAAAATCTCTAAATTCTATTTGACTTTGTCATTTTTGTGTAGACCATAATACAAAATATTTGAGTTGCAATTTTTGCCCGTTTGTAGGATACAACATTTACTATGCCAATAATTTATTTTCATATTTCTTAAAACTTGTAGATATGATTTTTGAGGTTTTTTAAATGTAGGCTTGGGGGCAAGTGCCCCCTTGACCGTCGGCCATAGGATTGGGGGCAAGTCTCCCTCCTGGCCGACCCCCATGCCTATATAAAGCAGGGGGCCAGGAAGCACACCAAAAACCCTGGTCGACGCCTCCCCTGCTACTCCTATTTGTTCCCATGTGTTGGCGAAGCTCTGCCTGCGAGAATCTTCACCATTACCACCATCCCGTCATACTGATGCCCCAAATCTCATCTGGTTTTCCCTCTATCCTTATTGGATCAAAAAGAAGGAGATGTCACCGAGCCTTACATGTGCTAATCTCAGAGGTGTCATAAGTTGTAGTGATGGATCACGAGGAGGACTTCGTCAACCAACATTGTAAATGTTTACCGCTTGTGTTCGGTCTTACTTATATCGTTCATTGCATCTACTTTAGAATGGATCTTGTTTTTGCTCGCATTCTTGAGAATTTTTGTTTTTTTTGTACTATTGTGTTCTCCATCAGAAGCCATGGGATACCTTCCCACGGGCGATTAGGCTGTCGCACAATGGGAACTGGTGGGGACTAGTGGGAGTCTAGAAATTTTGCATGCGGTGATGAGGATTTTTGAAAAGAAGTGGGGAAGAAGATCCTGATAGAAGGGTCCACTCACTAGCGGCGGCTACTAGTCGGGCTAGGCTAGCCGTTGTCGAATGGACCAAATCGATCTTTATTGGGCTGTCAACGAGTATCAAACAAGGGGGATTTAGGGGGCACCACCATATCCTCATAGCCCAGCCATCCCAAGGTTGAAAGACGAAGTAAGTATGGGGCGTGTTTGGTTGGCCTGATATTCGTTTCTCGCACGGGCCCGAAAGAAATAAACCTGTTTGGTGTGTCGCGGTGTACCAGGGATTTGGCCCGCACGGGTTTTAAAGAAGCCCTCATCCTGGCTCTAAAGGAATGCCAAAATTGAGCGTTTCCACCGGGACAGGCCCCGGCGAGTGCAAGGGTAGAAACGGCGTGCGCGAGGAGGCATCAGGGAGATGGCAGGAGCCAAAAGAATTGCAACGCCGTATGGCGTGAAAAGTAGGCTCACCTCCCTCTGGGAGACAAATCCCTCCCTGTTTTACTCTAGTGCGGCGGCGGCGATTTAGATCTCCGGCAACAGCTGCTACGTCCACTTTGGCACTGGCTAGCGTGTCTTGTCCAACTCCAGCATCTGCTGCCTCGCAGATCTGTGGCGCTGAGTTCTCCCTCATTTTCTTATCCCCCAGCGGCAGGTCCTCGACGTCCGCCACCATGAAGGTAAGAACATCAGTCTTGCCTTATCTCCAACATTTTTACCAAGGTAGTTAGCTCGATATTAGGGTAGTACATACAGTGCTTAAGGAATGCCACTCCGTTTAGGGCCAACAATTGAAGGTTATCATCCAGGAAGCTTCCTTAGTCGTTGTGATTAATGCATAGATGTTCCCGATCTACAGAAGAACGAATGATAGGACTAACATGCCGACAATAAAATATGGTCCTCTGATGCAGCGCGACAGAGAGAGGATGGCAAATCTGAACTACATCTACAACAATAACGATGTGGAGGCTATCGCCATGCTCAGGATGAGAAGACACCCATTTAACTATCTTGTGGACACATTCAGGTCTAGGGGTTTGCTTAAGGACATCATCAACACCTATATCGAAGAATAGGTGGCTCGATTTCTTCATGTTCTAGGCCATAACCAGAGATTCCGAGTGATTCACAACACATGGAGGAGATCAACCGAGACAATTTCCTAGTATTTCTATCAGGTGTTGCATGCTATTGGAGAACTCAGAGAAGAGATGATCAAGCCACCATCTGTTCAAACCCTCACGAAGAACAAGGCAATGGTCTATGGTTCCCCTTTCTCAAGGTGAGCAACTCGAGCATGTTTTTTGTTGGATGATTCTATTAGACAACCGACTAACATTCTTGTAATGCCAGAATTGTATTGGAGCAATTGATGGTACTCATGTGATGACTAGAGTGTCGAAAGCTAAGTAGGCTGCATATATGGGAGGAAGCACTACCCCAGTCAAAATGTGCTTGCCACTGTTGATTTAGTCATGAAGTTCGCATATGTGCTTGCTAGGTGGGAAGGATCTGCCCATGATGCGACGATTCTGACTGATAGCCTTAGCAGACCTGATGGCCTCAAGCTTCTTGACGACAAATTCTACCTAGCAGAAGCCGGGTATACTTGCCGGCCTGGAATTATTCCACCCTTCAGGTCAACAAGGTACCATCTCAATGAGTTCTCTGTTAGAAACTACCCAAAGACTCAAAAGGAACTTTTTCAATCTTAGGCACTCTAGCCTTAGAGTCATGGTTGAGAGGATTTTCGCTGCTCTGAAGAACAGGTTTATGATCCTTGATTAGAAGCCTTTGAAGGTTTCGCGGCATAGTAAATCAAAAATTTCTACGGATGCGAATAGAGGGAAGCCAAGATCTAATCTAGGAGATGCAAACAACGAGAGAGATTGGATTAGATCTTCATACCCTTGAAGATTCGCACAGCGGAACGTTCGTCGGAACATGGGTGATGTAGTCGTACTCGCTTCTCCTCCTCGCGATCCGATCCGATCTAGCACCACAAGTGGCGGTGCCTCCGTGAGATGCACACGTGCAGCACCTCGACGTATCCTCCTTCCTTGGTCCAGCAAGTATGGTGGAGAGATGGGTTGGATCTACAACGCGACGGCGCGGTGCAATTGGTGGAGAATTTCTGCAGCAGGGCTTCGCCTATAAGCAGTCGGGAGGGAGAGAGGAGGGCAGCAGGGCGGCTAGGGTTGGAGGGGAAGGTGTGGGGGGTGCGCCCCCAGCCCTCTATATATAGAGGGGTGGGCGCAGCCCTAACCCCTCCCCCAAGCCCTAGGCCGGCGGCCAAAGGAGGAGGAGTAGGGGGCAAGGAACCCCCCCTTCTAGAAGGTCTATCTAGGGTTTTACCCTAGCTGGCCGGTTGGGCCCTATGGGGCCTTGTGCCCCTGGACCAATGCGGCCAGGGCACTCCCTCATAGGCCCATGCCCCCTCCCGGAAGGTGGGGCCACGTTGGTCCCCCTCCGGAAGGTTCTAGAAGCTTCCGGTACAATACCGATTAACCCGGAACAATTCCGAACTCCAAAAACTGCACTGCCTTATATGAATCTTATTCTCCGGACCATTCCGGAACCTCTCGTGATGTCCCGGATCCCATCCGAGACTCCGAACAAAAACTCATAAACCAATTATCCAATCTATCCTAGCGTCGAGACACGTTAAGTGTGTGACCCTGCGGGTTCGCGAATATGCGGACATGATCTTCTATCAATAATCAACAGCGGGGTCTGGAAACCCATATTGACTCCCACACATTCATAGGTGATCATATCGGATGAACCACGATGCCAGGATTCAATCAATCCCATATATATTCCCTTCGTCTCGCGATATTTTACTTGCCCGAGATTCGATCGTCGGTACCGTCATACCTAGTTCAATCTCGTTCACAGCAAGTATTTACTCGTTCCGTAATCCGATATCACTTTGTGATTAACTCCTTAAGCACATGCTTGCAAGCGGTGTTGATATCGATTACCGAGTGGGCCCGAAGTATATCTCTCCGACTTGGGAGGGACAAATCCCATCTCGATACATACAACCCAACAGGTACTTTCCGATCACCTGAGAGACACCTTTATGATCACCCTCTCATAGGATGACGTTTGATGACCTCAAAGCTTTCTTCCGATACCAGGGAGTTGTATTATCTCATGGTCTAAGGAATACAATATTTGACATAGGAAAAGCTTCGCAAAGATGAACACGATGACACGATCTAATTGCTTTGCTTAGTTTGGGTCTGTCCATCATATCATTCTCCCAATGATATGATCTCATTATCAATTGACAACTCATGTCTATGGTTAGGAAACCTTAACCATCATTAATCAATGAGCTAGTCCATAGAGGCATACTAGGGACACGGTGTTGTTCACAAACCACACAAGTATTAATGTTTCCGCTTAATACAATTCTAGCATGGAATATAAACTTTATCATGAACAAGAATTATAATAATAACATCTTTATTATTGCCTCTAGGGCATAATTCCAACAGTCTCCCACTTGCACTAGAGTCAATAATCTAGTTTACATTTGGCAACAACCTCACACCCATGGCACTGAGGTGCTGATCATGTTTTACACGTGGAAGAGGTTTAGTCAATGGATCTGCGACATTCAGATCTATATGTACTTTGCTAATCTTCAGATCTCCATCTGCTATATAATCTCAAATTATATGAAACTTGCGGTTGATATGCTTGGTCTTTGGATGATATCTTGGTTCCTTAGCGAGTGCTATGGCGCCAGTGTTGTCACACAATATCTCTAGTGGGTCCAATGCACTTGGAACCACGCCAAGCTCAGTGATGAAGTTTCTGATCCAAACTCCTTCACTTGACGCTTCTGCAGCAGCCATGTATTCCGCTTCTACTATAGATCCCGCGATCACGCTTTGCTTGCAGCTTCTCCAGCTCACAGCTCCTCCATTCAAAATATAAACGTATCCTGTTTGAGATTTAGAATCATCCTTGTCGGTGTCAAAACTAGCGTCGACGTAACCCTTTACAACGAGCTGTTCATCACCTCCATAGACTAAGAGCATTTCTTAGTCCTATTTAGGTACTTTAGGATGTTCTTCACGGTTGTCCAGTGTTCCACTCCTGGATCACTTTGATATCTGCTCGTCAAACATGATAGAACCTATGGCCGAGGCATAAGGCACTTTGCTCATAGATTCCCTATCATTTACCGTAGCTGGACACTGAGCCTTGCTCAATGTCTTACCTGACAACATAGGCACTAAACCTTTCTTCGCCTTATCCATTTTGAACCTTTTCAGAACTTTGTCTAGGTATGTACTCTGGCTTAAAGCTATCAGGCGGCTTTGTCTTCTCTATAGATCTTGATATCCAATATATAAGCAGCTTCACCTAGGTCTTTCATTGAAAAACACTTGTTCAAATAACTCTTCACATCGTTAAGCATGTTAATGTCATTTCCAATAATCAATATGTCATCCACATATGGTACCAGAAATATCACCGAGCTCCCACTCACTTTCTTGTAGATACAAGCTTCGTAGCAATTTGGAACAAATCCAAAGCTCTTGATCACTTGATCAAAACGAAGGTTCCAACTCCGAGATGCTTGCTTCAGTCCATAAATAGAACGCTGAAGTTTGCATACTTTATCAACATCCTTAGGATCGACAAAACCTTCAGGTTGCATCATATACAACTCTTCATCAATGTTGCCATTGAGGAACGCAGTCTTGACATCCATCTGCCATATTTCATAATCATGAAACGCAGCAATTGCTAATAAAATCCGAATGGACTTAAACATCGCTACGGGAGAGAAAGTCTCATCGTAGTCAACACCTTGAACTTGTCGAAAACCTTTTGCGATAAGTCGTGCTTTATAGACGGTAACATTACCATCCGTGTCCGTTTTCTTCTTGAAAATCCATTTGCACTCAACGGCCTTTCGGTCGCTAGGAGGTTCCACCAAAGTCCATACTTGGTTTTCGCTCATGGATCCTAATTCGGATTTCATGGCTTCTAGCCATTTCTCAGAGTCTGGGCTCATCATTGCTTCCTCATAGTTCATAGGTTCACTGTCCTCTACTAACAAGACAGTTAAGACAGGGTTGCCGTACCACTCAGGAGGGGCACGCGACCTTGTCGACCTGCGACGTTCAGTAGCAGCATCGTCTGAAGCTTCATGATCCTTATCATTAGCTTCCTCTATTATTGGTGCAGGCGGCACTGGAACAATTTCAGGTGCTGCGCTACTCTCCAATTCAAGAGAAGGTTCAACAACCTCGTCTAGCTCTACTTTCCTCCCACTCACTTCTTTCGAGAGAAACTCCTTCTCAAGAAAGGAACTGTTCTTTGCGACAAACACTTTGCCTTCGGTTCTGTGATAGAAGGTATACCCAATAGTTTCCTTAGGGTATCCTATGAAGACGCATTTCTCCTCTTTGGGTTCGAGCTTGTCCGACATCAACTTCTTGACGTAAGCTTCGCATCCCCAAACTTTAAGAAACGACAACTTAGGTTTAGCACCAAACCACAGTTCATACGGTGTCGTCTCAACGGATTTAGATGGTGCCCTATTTAAAGTGAATGCAGCGGTTTCTAATGCATAACCCCAAAATGATAACGGCAAATCAGTAAGAGACATCATCGATCGGACCATATCTAATAAAGTTCGATTCCGGTGTTCGGACACACCATTGCGCTGTGGTGTTCCGGGTGGCGTGAGTTGCAAAACAATTCCGCTTGCTTTAAGATGCGTGAGAAAATCATAACTCAAATATTCGCCCCCACGATCGGATCATAGAAACTTAATCTTTCTGTTACGATGGTTCTCCACTTCATTCTGAAATTCCTTGAACTTTTCAAATGTTTCAGATTTATGTTTCATTAAATAGATATACCCATATCTACTTAAGTCATCGGTAAAAGTGATAAAATAGAGATATCCACCGCGCGTCGAAACACTCATCGGTCAGCATACATCGGTATGTATGATTTCTAACAAGTCCGTTGCTCGCTCCATCATACCGGAGAACGGTGTTTTGATCATCTTGCCCCTGAGGCATGGTTCGCATGTGTCAAATGATTCAAAATCAAGAGACTCCAAAAGTCCATCAGGACGACAGTGCCACAAATAAGTAGTATTATCACTATCTACTTTGCATCTCTTAGCCTCAATGTTATGGATGTGTGTTTCATTCCTTTCGAGATTTAGAAGAAATAAACCATTCACAAGAGGTGCATGACCATAAAAGATGTTACTCATATAAATAGAACAACCATTATTCTCCGATTTAAATGAATAACCGTCTTGCAATAAACACGATCCAGAAATAATGTTCATGCTCAACGCAGGCACATAATAACATTTATTAAGGTTTAAAACTAATCCCGAAGGTAAAACTAAGGAGAGCGTGCCGACGGCCATCACATCAACTCTTGATCCGTTGCCAACGCGCATTGTCACCTCATCCCTCGCAAGCCGCCGTCTATCCCGTAGCTCCTGTTTCGAGTTACAAATATTAGCAACTGAACCAGTATCAAATACCCAGGCACTACAACGAGGCTAGTAAGGAAAACATCAATAACATGTATATCAAATATACCTTTGATGGTGCCAGCCTTCTTGTCCGCTAAGTACTTCGGACAGTTGCGCTTCCAGTGACCCTTGTCCTTGCAATAGAAGCACTCAGTGTCCGGCTTAGGACCAGACTTGAGCTTCTTCTCAGCAGGGGCAACGCGCTTGCCGCCGCCTTTCTTGAAGGGCTTCTTTGCACCCTTACCTTTCTTAAAGGAGGGCTTGTTGACCATCAACACATGATTATCCTTTTTGATGTCCACCTCCGCAGCCTTCAGCTTTGCGAAGAGCTCGGTGATCGTATCAGTGGAACCAATCTGATTATGAGTCACTACAAAACTTTTGTAGCTGGGAGGGAGTGATTGCAGAACCCTGTCAATCTTGAGCTCCTCTGGAATCTTTGCAGTCCAGTTGCTCAAGGCGTTGAGTGTAGCCCGGCATCTTTATGGCGTGCTCACTAACGGAACTCCCTTCCTCCATCTTGCAGTTAAAGAACTTCTCAGAGATCTCATATCTCTTAGAACGGGCCTGAGTCTGAAACATGGTTTTCAGCTCCTCGAGAATCTCAAAGGGTCCGGGATAGTCTTCAAAATGATTTTGAAGGTCCGATTCCATAGCAAACAACATGTTGCTCTTAATCACACCATAATCATCCTTGCGTGACTGATAGACAACTTTCTCATCAGCTGGCGCAGTTGCAGCAGGGGCGTCACCTAACGCTTTCTCAAGGACATAGTCCTTTTGACCGCCAGAGAGAATGATTCTCAAATTGCAGAACCAGTTGGTGAAGTTAGACCCATTGTTCTTAAGCTTTTCTTTCTCAGCAAAAACGTTGAAGTTGAAGTTGGACTTAGCCATGTGATCTACAGTATTTGCAAGTACAATTTAGACTATGTTCATGATAAATAGTTCAACTTAATCAAATTACTATATGAACTCCCACTGTCACATCCCAAGATTTTCCAAATCTTGTAATGTGAAAAATAAATGAATAAAATAAACCTTTGTTGAATTTCAGGGCCAGAAGAAACTTTTGAATCAAATTGGAAACCTTCAAACCAATTTGGGTCAAATAAATCCTAAAGGGATTAAAAAGATAAATATTTAATAAAGGAAAAATAAAAATATTTTATTACTACTTTGAAATCTTTTTATTAAAAGATTTAGTTTCCAAAAATAAAAGAAAGGAATTTAAATAAGGATCATTTTATAAGCCAAATTAAAACTTGGCCAAGCCTTTAAAAAGAAAAGTTTCCATTTGAGAAAATTAATAAAAGTTTATTCAATTAAAGTAATGAGGATTTAATATCCAATTTTTTTTATAAATAAAGGTTTTACTATTTCTAAAACAACCAAAACTTATTTATTTGTTTAAAATAAGTTTTTCAAGTATTTTATATTCTCAAATAAAACCTACTGTTTTGGTTTTGAAAATATTTATTTTTCAAAATGGAGTTTTAAATAAATCAAAATCTATTTGATTTAATAACAATGGTCTATTTATTTAATTAATAATGGACCCTAAAATAAAATTATTATTTTGGTTTTGGAATTTTGGTTTATGTTACTGAACAGAACCAAGTTCAAAGTTGTGAAGTTTGATGAAAGTTTGAATGGTTTTGTTGATTGATTTGTTTGTTTGAATTTCAAAACAGAAATAGGAATTAGAAAAAGAAAAGCTTGTTGTACAAAAAAAATATGAGAAGGAGCCAGCCCAGTCGACCCAACCCAATAGCCCACAAGGCCCAACCAGCCTAGCTTCTCTCTCTCCCGAAGAAAACGTTTGGCACCAACTTACTGACCCGCACAGAAGCTCACCGGTGGACCTCCCCCTCACTCCTTTTCTCACTGACCAACCTACCCCACTTTTCCAGCTCACCTTCTTCCTCGCGCAGACGACGCCGGTCGTTTCCTGCCGTTGATGCCGCAGCTTCAATTCACCTTAATGCGGCCACCATTACTCGCCGTGACCACGCCCATTTAAACGCCAGCATCTCTCCTCCATTTCCCCTCTGATCCCTCTCCCAAGCACGCCTCCAGGCTGCCGAATTTGGCTCGACACTCTCACTGCTCCGACGACCCTCCTTGTCGATTCCGGCCGAGCTCCACCACCCCTTGCCTCCCCAAGCACACGAGCAGACTCCCCACTCCCAGACGCTCCTCTCTGTACCGTCCATTCAACCGCGGGCGCCCCAGAACGCCGTCTTCGACAAACTCTGAACGCTGCCGCGTCTGTTTACTTCTCCGGCGAAGTCCCCAGGTAGAATCCGACCGCCCCTCTTCTTCTCCTTCACACAGGCCGCTTCGCATTGTTCTTGTGCGTCTAACTGTGTCTTCATTTTCCCTCGGGGCGAACCACAGCACCGTCTCCGACCACGTCCAGAGCCGCCTGACGCCGTCCTTGACTCCGGTGAGGAATTGCTGCAGACCCAGAGCGCCCCTTGACCCAAGAAGACCACATTGAGCATCACCACGTCCTTGCGATCACGGTGAGCACCTTCCCTTCCCTTCTAGCTTCCTGTATCGCCGGCGCCGCCACCATCTGACCGTCGCCGCCGCGCGCAGCCGTCGAGCGCCGCCAGTTCCTGGCTAGTGGATAGGAGATCGATTTAGATCGAAGAGACGCGATAGAATCACTTAACAACGAAAGGGTACGCGTCCTGCGCCGTGCGATCTACCTAGATCCAACGCACCGCAGAGCCCGATCCGGCCAAACCGGTACCAGCGAATAGCGTTGCGACGCGTGGCCAGTTCTTATTTAAAACAGAAGTTTGAATCTGATTAGAATGTGATTTTGAAACTCTTGTAACTTTTGATCCACACGTCCAAAAAACGCAAACTTTATATCGTTGGAATCAGTGGAACAAACCCTAGCCAACCCTGCAATTAGTTTAGTAAATAGTATCTGTTAGATTGTTTGTTTTTGCAGAAACATTTGTATGCTTGTTTAGATTAGAAAAATTGTTCAAAAATGTTTTTAGGGTTAAAATATTTGCAAATTGATTTGTGGTGAACTTACTGACCCTAGGAACCAACCCATGGATTCAAAAATGGATTTGGTGAAGTTTAGGATGGATTAATTGGTTTAGCCCATTTCTAGCCAAATAAAAATAATGGTTTTGTTATGAAAATGATTTTGGAGAAAAAACTTTGGGAAAATGTTTTGGACCAAACCTACTGACCATAAACACCAAGTTTTGTGAATTAGCAACTTATTTGGTATAAAGTTTTTGATTTGATAAAAACAATTTCCACCACATGAAATGTTGAATGGATTTAAAAATGGTTTATGGACAAAATCCTTTTGCAAATGACTTTGCCACTTTGGAAAATGACCCCTTGGAACCTTACAAAGTTTAGAATCCTAGTGGAGACCATGTTTACAAATAAAACTATCTTTTGCATGCTTACATGCATGACTTAGATCCCATTGTTTTTATGTGTGTGAATTGTTTGATTGATTATTGGTTTGGAATGATAGTTGATATTGTGTTTGCTTGATTGACTTGTAGTGAAGTTAGAAAAGTGTGAATCTAGAAAGATCAAGAAGTGAACCACCATTCCCTACCAAAAAGGCAAGTTACACTATCATCTAAAAGTCCTATTATTTTTCATTATACTTAGTGGATTTTAAAACATGCATGATAATAATTTTATACTTATGCTATGCTAAATCCTAAATAGGATACCCTATACATTCCTTAGTGAAAACAATGTAGTTGTAAAATGCTTAGCCATGCTACAATATTTTAAGAAGAGTTACATGTTAAGATTTTATGAAGTTGAGAAAAGGACTTGTGTTTTATATAATAAAACAAGGACTCAATGAACCACCTGGGTGGCCAAGGATACTTTGAGTTTTGGAGAAGGTGGCAACAAAAGGAACCATGTCTATGGCAATCTCTTAGTGTTGTGCTCCAAAGGAAAAACCACCCAGGAAACTTAGAGATTGAACATGTTTCTCCAATTGTGGCTTTCGTGTGCAACCACATGCTATTTATGGCTCTGGCTTAGTCAACTACATTGGGAAGACCCATGCATTGCCTTCAAGTTACTGGACATGAGGACCTGGAATCCTACATGGGTACTGAAGACAAGCTAGCAATGGTGTATGGAAGGACCCTCTGGAAAGACTTCGTCACATTCTCAATCTGCTAGTACTCCATCTTGGTGAGCACTAATCCAGTGGCCACTGGTGGCAACAAGATGGGATTGTGACATGTGGGTAAAGTGTGCAACTTCTGCAGAAGATAATAAAATCTAAGTACTTAGCCGTGTCCCCGGTCATGGACAATACTGAGCAACTAAAGTTTGAACTATGGGAAATCTCGACATTCCAATTTCTAAAAAGAAAAACTTGAACACTTGGGGGTACCAAGGAGCTCAAGAGATTTTGATGAAAACTTGAACACTTGGGGGTACCA
This sequence comes from Avena sativa, assembly GCA_916181665.1. Classification (NCBI taxonomy): domain Eukaryota; kingdom Viridiplantae; phylum Streptophyta; class Magnoliopsida; order Poales; family Poaceae; genus Avena; species Avena sativa. The sequence continues at coordinate 183,185,978 of OV702294.1, forward strand.
AGGAGCTCAAGAGATTTTGATAAAACTTGAACACTTGGGGTTACCAAGGAACTCAAGAGTTTTTGATAAAAACTTGAACACTTGGGGGTACCAAGGAGTTCAAGGAGATTTTGAGAACAACTTAAACACTTGGGCTTTACCAAAAAGTTTTCAAAGATTTGATCAAAGATCAAACCCTTTTGAAAGATAGGATAAATCATTGCTTTCTGCAAATGAGCCTTAAACCCTACTAGCCAAAATGCATGTAATGTTAGAATCCACTTATGTTCTACTTAGTAGTGAAACTTGCCAATACAATTCAAATGTATTGACCCTTGTGGCTGTAACTTGTAACGTTGCAGGTTTGATTGCTTTTAGTGAAGATTGATTGATTAGGACTACAAAGTCTACAACCAACATGTCTGCCTGTGGCACTTTGAAGATGAAGGACCCCATGCTTATAGTTATTCCGCTGCAATGTAATGTAATAGCCAAATGAGCTATGTAAAGATGTAATAAAATTATGTTATTCCTGGTTATAAAGTTATATTATGACTTTTGTTTCTTGATATTACATCTAAACTGTGGATGCTAGCTATTGATCCAGGGACTAGCATTGTAAACACAGGGGACTCTACCTTATTTGAAGGTCACTCCCTCTACACCCACTAAATTCAACATCCCTCAAGTTGTTTAGTGAACATGATCCAAATTCACCACACCTAATCCGATCATCACGAGAAGAGATGTGGTTTCAATGGTGGACAACGAAGTGTCGATCATATCATTCATATAAATCATGCTTAACCTTTCGGTTCTTGTGTTCTGAGGCCATGTCTGTACATGCTAGGCTCGTCAAGTCAAACCCAAGTATTTCCGCGTGTGCAAAACTGGCTTGCACCCGTTGTATGTGAGCGTAGAGTCTATAGCACCCGATCATCACATGATGCTTGGACACGACGAACTTTCGCAACGGTGCATACATGGGGAGAACACAGTTTTATCTTGATCTTTAAGTGAGGAATCATCTTATAATGCTACCGTCGCGATCTAAGCATAATAAGATACATAAAAGGATAAACATCACATGCATATAACTTTATGTGACATGGTATAGCCAATCTTCGCGCAATGATCTCCATCTTGTGCGTGCCGGCATGATCTCCATCACTCCACCATGATTGCCTCCACCACGAATAGCAACTACAACTATTGCTAACTACTTAGCGATAAAGTAAAGCTATTACATGGCGTATAAGAAGTTGACTCGCAGGTCATACACAATTATAAAGACAACCATATGGCTCCTGCCGGTTGTGTAATCATCGACATGCAAGTCGTGAAACATTACAAAACATGATCATTGCATACATTATACACATCACATCTTGGGCCATACCATATCACAGAAAACACTCCCTGCAAAAACAAGTTAGACGCCTCTACTTTGTTGTTGCATGTTTTACGTGGATTATGGGAGTAGATGCTAAGAACGATTCTTACCTACGGAAAGCCACAACGGTGATATTATGGTTGCCAAACTCCGGTGTAGATCCCATGATAACTATAGTGAGAGAAACAGGCATCCACCAGCCGCATGTGTGGAACAAGCCACACGTCAAGTGTGGAGCCGGTCTCGTGAACGATGTCGCGTAAGGTTGGCCTGGACCGCTTCAATCTCACTATCCCGCGTCATAAGAAGAACACAAACAAGAGGCTTGCAACAGAAAACATCAACGCCCGCAACAACCATGTTGCGTTCTACTCGTGAATCACATCTACGCATAGATCTAGCTCTGATACCACTGAAGGGTTTCGCGGCATAGTAAATCAAAATTTTCTACGGATGCGAATAGAGGGAAGCCAAGATCTAATCTAGGAGATGCAAACAACGAGATAGATTGGATTAGATCTTCATACCCTTGAAGATTCGCACAGCGGAACGTTCGTCGGAACGTGGGTGATGTAGTCGTACTCGCTTCTCCTCCTCGCGATCCGATCCGATCTAGTACCACAAGTGGCGGTGCCTCCGTGAGATGCACACGTGCAGCACCTCGATGTATCCTCCTTCCTTGGTCCAGAAAGTATGGTGGAGAGATGGGTTGGATCTACAACGCGACGGCGCGGTGCAATTGGTGGAGAATTTCTACAGCAGGGCTTCGCCTACAAGTAGTCGGGAGGGAGAGAGGAGGGCAGCAGGGCGGCTAGGGTTGGAGGGGAAGGTGTGGGGGAGGGGGGGGTGCGCCCCCAACCCTCTATATATAGAGGGGTGGGCGCAGCCCTAACCCCTCCCCAAGCCCTAGGCCGGCGGCCAAAGGAGGAGGAGTGGGGGGGCAAGGAAACCCCCCCTTTCTAGAAGGTCTATCTAGGGTTTTACCCTAGCTGGCCGGTTGGACCCTATGGGGCCTTGTGCCCCTGGCCCAATGCGGCCAGGGCACTCCCTCATAGGCCCATGCCCCCTCCCGGAAGGTGGGGCCACGTTGGTCCCCCTCCGGAAGGTTCTAGAAGCTTCCGGTACAATACCGATTAACCCGGAACAATTCCGAACTCCAAAAACTGCACTGCCTTATATGAATCTTATTCTCCGGACCATTCCGGAACCTCTCGTGATGTCCCGGATCCCATCCGAGACTCCGAACAAAAACTCATAAACCAATTATCCAATCTATCCTAGCGTCGAGACACGTTAAGTGTGTGACCCTGCGGGTTCGAGAATATGCGGACATGATCTTCTATCAATAATCAACAGCGGGGTCTGAAAACCCATATTGACTCCCACACATTCATCGATGATCATATCGGATGAACCACGATGCCAGGATTCAATCAATCCCATATATATATTCCCTTCGTCTCGCGATATTAATGTTTCCGCTTAATACAATTCTAGCATGGAATATAAACTTTATCATGAACAAGAATTATAATAATAACATCTTTATTATTGCCTCTAGGGCATAATTCCAACAGCCTTTCCACTCTTTCCCACCCAAGTTAAGCTTGTCCTTACATGTTGCATTTGCAATTTGGCACCGCTTTCCGGTTGAGAAATATGTAGTTCCTGACGACAACAACACTGACGGTGGCTATGGTGTTGCCCATAACGATTGTGCTGCTTGGAAGAATAGAAGACAACAATGGGCGCTCGACATGTGGACGACGAGAGGAAACTACATGATCAGAAGAAGAAGAAGAACAAGAATAATAATAAGAAGAAGAATATGGTTTGTTGATGAACTGATGCCCTTGTGTTTCATGAATAACCCCTGATGTGAGTGTAAAACGTTCATTTATAGTAGCTAGGTAATTGTGGTGGACTGTGATGTGCTAATAGCTAGGTACTAACATTATCGTTGACGAGGTTTGATCTCGTCAATGCCCATTGTTATGGACTTGGGTTTTGGAGAAGATGGGGATGCTGGAGATCGTGGCACGGTTAACAGACAAGCAACCAGGGGACACGAGATTTACCCAGGTTCAGGCCCCCGGAGGGAAAACCCTACTCCTGCTTTTCTGCTCTTTGATTACGGCGGAACCGAAAGTTACAGGGTGCGCAGATTCGATCTGGCGTGGAGGTGTGTATGTCGTAATCTAGTAGCTGCCCTCCTCGTTGGACCCTCCTAGCCTTTATATATGGGGAGGCTAGGTCTCGGGTGCCGATACGAGTAGGTTACAAGTTGTATTCAAACTCTAGTCTTGCTCTCCAAGGATCCGAAGGCGTCATGGGCCTGGGCCACCCGAAAATCTTCATGGGCTGGCGTATATTTGCCGTGGGCCTTCCTTGGGCTGGACTAGGTATGCTGAAGTTACGTACCCGTAGGGTATAACCATGTCAATCGTGAACTCATATTCGCTAGTAGCTAGGGTGCTAATTTGGTACTGCGAGTTTAATTTGCTGCGTGTTACAACTGCTGGTTCAATTTGCTGCCTATTTGGTACTACGTGGTAACACCACCGGTTCCGAGAAGTGGTGAGCATAACACTATGGCATGTGCAACCAAATATACAAATTTTTGTATCAAACAAGATAAAATCAGTTTAGCTGTCAATCAAATAACTTGTCAAAATTGCAGGAAAACTAGATATGAACTACCAAAATAAGTGCCAAATTTGGACCAAGTAAAATCTTCTCCTATACAGCACCCATCGAGTCAAGTAGAAAAAAGGAGAAATTTTGGACTTTGGATACATACCAACACGTAACGTACAGTGACACATTACGAATAACTAAGTTGATAGTGCATGCGCAAATAACGGGAAGCAGATGTCTAAACAAGCAGGTTGTCACCTTGTACATCGTTAACCCAGCTATAGTTTTGCATGTACGGGTTGGCGGTGGTCTCCGGTGGGTATTCATCGATGCACTCTGCCCACGCGCCCTTGTCACCCATGTACCCCCTCACCTCCCACACGCAGCTGTTGCACTTGAACCCCGACCCGAACGTCAGCATCAGCACCCTGTCTCCTCTCTTCAGCCTCCCCTTCGCCTCCATGTACGACAGTACGTACCATAGGCTGCTCGTCGACGTGTTCCCCCACCGGTGCAGGGTCATCACCGCAGGCTCCACGTCGTAGGCGTCGAGGCCGAGGCTCCCCTTCACTCCCTCGATGACCGCCGTGCCGCCGGGGTGGACGCAGAAGTGCTCCACGCCGGCCTTGAAGTTGATCTTGGCCGCGCCGCCGTGCGTCTGCTTGGCATGGGGCAGAAGAATTAGCTTCCTGCAGAACATGCTGTGGACGGCGAACCGCGCGAGCTCGGACACGGGCAGGATGCGCGGGGCGAGGCGACGCAGGTTCAAGGTCAACGCCCGGGCGGCGGCCTTGGGCAAGTCCTTGCTGAGGCTGATCCCGACGCGCCCGCCGCCGTCGTCCCGCTTCATCGCGGACGCGTGCGCCTCGTCGTCGGCGGCGATGTTCGCGCGCACGAGGTCACGGAGCGCCATCTTGGCGCGCCTGCCGAGCGAGGGGTCGTTGGTGAGCAGCGCCGCGGAGCCCCCGCAGCGGAACAGGCAGTTGCCCAGCATCATGGACCTGTCGGTGCCGGTGTACCAGTGCGGGGCGATGGACTCGGTCGAGACCACGAGAGCCACGGACGCCGGCCGCGTCCGCAGGGTGTTGCGCGCGATGTCCAGCGAGACCAGCCCCGCGCTGCAGCCCATGCCGGAGAGGTTGTAGGCTGCCACGTCGTCGCGCATACGGAAGCGACGCACGATCCTTGAGGCGAGCGACGGCGCGGGGGAGAACATGCAGACGTTGACGACGAGCACGTCGACGTCGGCGGGCGCGACGCCGGTCTTGAAGAAGAGTTCGGCGATGGCGGCGTCGAAGAAGGCGTCCATCTCGTCGAGCGCGTCCTGGTGGGTGGGCGCGTCCTCGCGGCCCTGGAGGATGTTGCGCGGGCAGTAGCTGTCCTCGCCGATGCCGGAGCGGACGATGACGCGGAGGAGGAAGCGGTACTCGTGGAGGCCCAGGCGCTGGTTGCGCAGGATGAGGCCGCCGGCCATCTCCGTGCTCACCTTGCGGTCGTCGCACGGCTTGTGGCAGACGTAGTCCAGGAGGTAGCACCGCGACTGCCGCCGACGGGCGACGGCTGCGCGCACCAGGGAAGCCGCCGCGCGCGCGAGGAGGAGCACCGTGAGCAAAGGAAGCAGATCCATCGTACTACTACAGTACTCTGTTAAAATCGAGCTTTCTGTTCCGTAGAGAGCTAGCGTGATTATATATATATAGCCACAGCCGCCCCAGGCTAGACCGCCGTCGATCTATAGAGTCACTTTACAGTTCGGATGCATTCAATTCAAAAGTGAGAAGAAGGGAAAAGCGACATGATGCATGGTCTAGGGATGCCGGCCGATGCATGCTGTCTACACAAAGTGGACTGACCAATTAGTTTGATACAAATATAAACTATTACAATGCTAAATTATTATTAGAATTTAATTAAAATATATTTTCAGATTATATATATTTCATATTATATATATTTGTATTACCTCCGTCCCAAGGCTTAAGGCATATATCTTTTTTTAAAGTCAAACCAACTAAAATTTGATCAAATTTTTAGAGAAAATATTAATATTTACCATAGGTAATCCATACCCTTTTAATCATGGAACATATTTTCAATGGTATCTATATAATATAATAGATTTGATAGTATTTTTTAAAATATTTGGTCAAACTTTACATGGCTTGACTTTTCAAAAAACGTTATACTTCCTCCGTCCCGATTTAAAGGATATAATTTGTAATTCTTTAGACCCTAGATGTTCTCTAATTGGTCCATTTAACAGTGTGGAAAAGAACATGCAGGAGAAGAACAACCAGCAAAGCGTTCAGATTTGCTCATACATGTGCATGCAACTATTTTATTCTTTTTACACGGAAGTAATTATAGAGATTGAAATTGCATGATTTATAAATTGTGTCTTTTAAACTGAAACTAAAAGAGTATGTCTTAAGACTTGGAATAAAGAGAGTATTATTTTTTATATTCTTGATCAAACTTTACACCTAAAATTATGCGAGGGAGTATACTCTAGCACGACACAGCCCCACGGACCTTCGAACTAGGCGACGTACGGATCGACCTTCATGTCACGTTGCCCCACTTCACACCACTTCACTCAGGCCCCGATCAATTAATATATACCAACCTACACGGTGCACTGTACACGGGGTAAGAAATTTCTAACAGATGGAAATTCTATCTGCCGAGAACGGTCACTCGTACCGTCTCTGCACTGATCATATTTACATGCTTCAAAAATTCTAATGCGAAAAGTGTCTTCCAGTGATACTGTTGCTTTAAAAAATATTAAAAAATCATATACATGCTTCAAAAAATTATAAATAAAACTTTTAGATGTAGTTTTTTTTTTGAGGGAACTTTTAGATGTAGTTGATGATATACTTATCCTACAAGCTCAAAACTGCAAAACTAAGTTCATTTAATTCTGAATCAAGGAAGAGACCCAACGCTCTCGTTCATCATGTCCACTCACGCGAGCGGCAGGGTGAACCCTAGTTTAGCCGCTGCTAACCCTCCTTGATCCCCCTCCCCCGTCGTCGTCGGGCGAAGACCGGGCGTTGGCAGCGGCGGGGCCTTTTCTCCCTCTCACAGGAAGCATTGACGCGGTCCGATTTGGCCGGCGAGGGCAACATGCTGAGTGAGGGGCACCGTGGCACAACTGTCTAGGCGCCGGCGTGGCGGCTTCACGGTGGTGGTTTGATCTGCGTACATATAGATATTAACACCGTCAGTGGTACTGGCTATGCTAGGCATGTGGTACATTTGAGGGCGCCGTCTTACCGAACATCAGCACTTAATTTCCCTGTACAATGTATTTGAACTATGATAATTGGAAAGCCAGCCTGTTGCGGATACATGTAAAATACTTGCTCATTTACTGATTTTACAAGCACAAAATTAAGTGGATATTGACAACCCGAAAAGGTTCTAACAGGCTAATTATGAAACGGCACGAGGGATGATTACGCTAGCGATGATTACTACATTCTCTTTTTTGATAAAAAAATTAATATTATCAAAATATCAATGTACCAACAAAACCCAGCCTCTGTACCAACAAAAGAGAAAAAGCAAAGACCCCGTGTCACGATCGATGAACCACTCTAATAGTAGCACTCTAACCACCACCGAAGACAACATACAGACTTTGTAGTTGTTGAAAAGCAACACCTCAAAAAAGAAACAATGCACAAGAGCTTATCGTTGTGCCATTATAGATCTTGGGTTTTCACCGTGTAAAGTCCTAGTTTATAAAATAGTGCCTTTAGCAAGTCTATTGCTAGGTACAGCCAAAGAAGACCCGACCTTATATTTTCAACCTGCAAATAATGGCTCGGTACTCGAAGATCACCACTAAAAATGCAGTTTACCTATAATGCCACTCCCACTTGTCAAGGCTGCTGTTGCAAGTCATCAAACAGAAGGCACACAAACAGAACTTGTGCTGCATTGCCCTCATCACAACCAGTACCCTCTCCGCCATTACCAACCTCTGATCGCAACAATCATGACTTTCTCTGTATCTGTTAGTTTCATGAAAATATATCAAGACATGTCCCATGGAAAAGAAAAAATATGAGGCTTCACACCTCACCCAAATGAAACCATCCTTGATAAAGATAAGGGCGCGTACGACCACATTGATTTCGCTCTAGATATCCAGTAGTGCCTTGCAAAAAAAAACTGCAGAAATCTGCGAGAGGAACACCAGAACTCGCCGGTGGTAAAGTCGAGGACGACGACAAGCAGCAGACAAATGCCACGGAGCTCATAGAACTTATTCTCCTATGCAGACAAGCAGGCCCCACACCTCCATCCGCCGACCGCGCAGATCAATGGTGACTCCTTGATGGCGCCAGAGAACTTGGTGCTTGATGTGGAGTCTTGTTGGAAACTCCAAGGGCAAGGTGTGAAGAGCACAGCAGCAAGTCTTCCCTCAGTTGAGACCGAGGTTACCAAACCAGAAAGAGGAAGGAAACATCACACAGGTGTTGTAAGCAACGCGGAGACCTGCACAACACAAACTCAAGACTTTGCCCCAACGAATCAGTGAGGTTGTCAAGCTCACGAGTTTGTTGTAACAAAGGATTAAATGTATGGCGTGGAAGGTAATGGTTTGCATCAAGTAAACAAGTAACAGTGGAAGATATATCAATGATAAAGATTGGACTGGGGTCCATAGTTCACTAGAGGTGCTCTCCTTAGATAAACAACATGGCAAGGGTATACAAATTATAGCGAGGCAATTGACAGGAACTGAGCAAGGCATAACAATACAATTACTAGCCGGAAAGATCCTATGAGGCTGATTGGGCAATACAACAATATACATAGACCGCCAACCAGTTGCATCTATGACTAGAAGTCCACCTTCAGGTTATCATCCGACCCCCCTACAGTATTCAGTTGCAAGCAACAGACAACTGCTTTAAGCAAAGTGTGTAAGATAAACAGTCCACATGTTCCATGAACAAGAGACCGTAGTTTTCTCCCTAGTAGCAACATCACATCTACAACCGAAGAGAATTCTGTCACTTCCCTTGGAAACTAGAGGCATGAACTGACTATCGAACATAAATACCCCCTTTTGGAGTCACTAGCAACTACTTGGCCAAGATAGCTACTAACAACGGAGAGCATGCAAGATCACAAACAACATAGACATGATAGAATCATAAAGACAAAACCATTAATCAAACCAACATAATAATCTCAATAGCCATCGGATCCCCGCAAACACAACATGCATGATTATAAATAGATTAGATCTTGAGCGTGAACGGAGCTCACAAGATCTATACATGAAAGCACAAAGGAGGAGATACAACCATCTAGCTACTACATGGACCCATAGTCCAAGGTGGAACTACTCACGCATCATACCGGAGAGAAGGCCTCCGGGATGATCTCCCTGCCGGCAGGGTGCCGGGAAGAACTTCAGATCCCCTCGCCGATCTAGGGACAATGTGGCGGCAGCTACAGACGGTTCCGTGGAGATTTGATCGGGTCCTCAGGGTTTCTGCATCGGGGGCTTCTTATAGACGAAGGGGCGAGACCGGGAGGCGGCCAGGGCCACCAAACCCTAGCCATGCACGGGCCCACCTTCCCCCGTGCCTGGGGTGGGTCTGCCCCCCCCTGGCTGCCCCCTCCGTTCTCCTCTGGACTTCTTGTTCCCCACGAAAAGTTATTGACTTTGTCGTTTGTCCCGTCCAATTCCGAGAATATTTCTTTACTAACTTTTCTGAAACCAAAAACAACAGAAAACAGGCATCTGGCACTGTTGCAACTTGTTAATAGGTTAGTACTAGAAAACATGTAAAAAGCACCTCAAAGTGTGGACAAGTAAAGCAAAGTAGATACAAAATAAGCATGGAGCATGAAAAATTATAGATACGTTTCCAACGTATCAGGATTTCCAAGCTTAACTCCTGCTCGTCCTCGAGTAGGTAAGTGATAAAAAGAATAATTTTTGAGGTGACATGCACCCTCACAATAAAGATCCAACCATTTGCAAGCATTGAAAGCTGGGATCAAAGAACTCTAAACATGTGCATGAAAGATGAATTTATAAAAATAGGACATAGTAACTATGCATGCAACATGACAAGCTATAAACAAAGATCATGAATAACATGCATTGAAAAACGTTTGTTTGTTTCACATGCAGAAAATATAACATAGTGGTAATCAGCTTGTCCCTCATAGAGTAGCAATATAATGCATAGGACACCTGCAAAGTTCACAAGGGTGAATAGAAACAAGTAGCACAAGAGCAAGTAATAACACAATATGCATCAATTAATAACCGTTGTAACACTGCACACAGAATGACAACTATGCTCTCTTAATGGTGCCTAAAGGTAGAAGGTGGAGACTCAATAGTGGTAGAAGAAAGGCCTTTTGTAAAGGAAGCAGGGATTACAAGTTTCAACAAGAGCTTCCAAAAATTATGGTACTTGTTAGCTTTCAGCCCTCATTGCCCCTATCATAAGCATCTTGAAGTGGTTAAGGTTAAAGTGGCAAAGCTGGAGTATATGCTTAACGAAGTATAAGTTGGCAATCTCATGCCCCTTGAATACGAGGGCCACACCTCATGCATACTCAACTTTGGGTCCAGGTAAGTTCTTGTCACTGTAAGTATTTGCATATCATTGAGAACCGCCAATGGGGTACCCCTTGCACATGGTACAGGAGCTTTCCCATAACCGAAATGATAAGGCAAGCAAACAATGAGCATCTCAGCAATTCTTCTTATGTACCATGGGAATATGGTGTTTTTTCTCTCTTTTCTCTTTTTTCAATGTGTAACATCCCAGCATTAGAGCCTAGAAATAAGTTGAACCCAGATGCGTGCATTGCATTCATGCATAGAAAATCCGAATAATTTTCGTGCTTTTAAACAAAACTTGTCAAAGTGATTGAAGCTTCTCTTAGCTTGATGGAATTGAAGTAGATCATCAAGTTGACTGCGATAAGTTTCAATGACCTTTGTTAAAATCCCATTTTGGGTAAGAGAGATTTGATCTAAGGGTAGATCAAATGTACTATAAGTTAAACCTTAATATAATGTGAAGTATATTTGATCATTAGGTGATCATGTTATAGTATTCATTATAATCACTCATAAGTACCAAGTTAAGGATATAAAACAAATAATAAGAATGTAACCACTATATCTTAATTCCATCTGCATACATCCTGAGTATCATAGTAACACCTAACCTTAAAAACTCCTTTGATGAGTTGGAGTTGGAAAGAGATTAAGTCAAGATCATCCACTATATATATATATATCTTTCTTTCTATAGAATCTTTATGGAACTTAGTTCAATATCTGTTGTTCATCAATGTTGGATAATTCCCCATTGATTCACAAATTCCTTAACTATTAGTCTTTGACCTCTTATTTGATCTTATTAGAACATCTACTTAAATCTTCTAATGAGGGCATGATCCATTAATAACCTTAATCCAATATGAGATACTAAGAAGATAATTTCCAGACAATAAAAGGTAGGATTGATAAAGCCCTGCTTAGCCAACTAAGAACTTCAGTAATAAATGATTAAAGTGTTATAATGGTAATGCTTTGAACACCAATATTGAATGCTTATATTTAGTATAGGTAATACTGGTGGGTAGAACATGATTGGAACCTTAGTAGAGATAAGTGATCCTAGAGTAGTCTTTGCAAATCACATAAATATAATTCAGGGTTTGAAGTGTAAGTCATGAGAGTTAAGTAAATATAAGATGGTGTTATTCAACTAAAGCTAGTATAACATAGAGTCAGAAAAGTGGTGTTGTTCATCTTTAAGGATAGTCAACTTTAGAGAAAGATTAGTGATGGAGGATTAAGGAAGATTATAAGAAGAGTCTGAAGGGACTACTGGTTGGATGGAAGATTATCAACAGTATAATAGTAAATACAACCTAGCAAGGATATGAACAAATTATAAAATGCCTTTGTATCAAACTCATTGGATTTATCCATGGGTTTAGAAGAATGATATATGAATAAGAAGACTTTAATAAGTAAGCTCATTATACTAACCCTGATGATGGATAGAAAGAAGTGTTATATCTAGGAAAGGAATTCCTTAATTAGAGATCCAAGATTGTGAAATATAATTATATGTTATAAATCATTTTCCTATTTAATCTTCGTAAGCAATCAACTCTGAATCTCAAATCAAACATAATGTTCATCTCATACTATTGATCCATCATCTGATGTCTATAACACTTTATAGAAATATTTTCCTATAGCAAATCACATAAGCACATTTTGTTAATTCCAACCATCATAACCATATGTGCTTAAGTATATCCTTATCCATTCCTTTCTATAAAACATTCTAATTATAACTTACCATTATAAAAGGTGATGTCATCAAATATCACAAACAGAAAACAATATGATTGGTGATTGAACCTTTAACCACATCTATAAAAAGGTCTAAGTATTTCAAGACAAAAATCCAAAAACCAAAGGTAAGTAATCATAATTTTAAATCCTAAACCTCCTCATTTATCATAATAAAATATATACAATAACACTTTCCAAATCAATGGGAGTAGTAATAACTAAATCAATGTATTTTATATTTCATGCATTAAATAAAATATAGGATCATTATACATATCAAAGTTTGTATTCAAACTATGAGCCAACTTGAGTTAAGATTATAAACAAATAAGAAAATATCATTCAAGAAATCCCTAACTAAATAGGAGATAAAAATAATAAGAAAAGTTTCTACAAACTATTAAAAAGGAGTTCATATTGAGTAAACAAAAGAAACACAAAAGGATGATATAATAAAAATTCACAAACGATACAAAATGTATTTTAGTATTGTTGCAAATATCCAGCAAATAAATTATACAAAGAAAGGTTCAAAATATAAAACAAATTCAAATCTGAATAAGAAAATATAAAATAGAAAAGGGAGAAAACAAATAAAACACTACTTGGCCGTGGCCCAACACACCTATACTTATGTGACGTCTATGTGCAGCCCACAACAACCCAGTAACCAGCCCAGTTCTTTCTTCTCTGTGACTGACAAGTGGGACCAAGGGAGGACCGTGGGTTGAGAAGAAAGGATCGTCAGGGGGTTATCCGCAAAACAACCGTCGTCGTCATCGTCAAGCACACAGGCAGCTCACTGGCAGATCTCGCCGCCGCTCGATGCCGTCATCGTCGTCGTTGCGCCAAGATACTCGCCGCCGCTGCCAGGAGAGGATAAGAAGGCCACCGCGACACCCCTGCTCGTCCTCATCCACAATCTCGCTTCCCAGAATCACTTCCTTCCTTCATCCGAAAACCAAGCTCGTCGGAGTTTATCGTCCCGGCCAACTCCGACCACCCCTCGCTTCGTGGTAGCCACCATTCGACGCGCCGTCTTGGACTGAACCATCTAGGACCAAGAACGGAGGCCCGCCCGCCAGGAATCATGTGAAATCGAGCGATCCTCTTTCTCGGCCGTCGTGGCCATTACCATCGATTCACCGTCGTCACGCCTCCTCAAGCCTCCTCGACTTCTCTATCGTCATGAGGGTAAGATTATGCATCTCTGAACCCTAGTTTCGTTTGCTGATTCGCACCGTAGGTCTAGTTTTGTTGAGCACCTCCGCTGGCCGCCGCAGAAGCTCGTCGCCGATGACCATTAGATAGCGACGCCACCATCGATAGGATCGTCTTGATTCCCTCTGTCCAACTAACCTAACCACAGCCCCGCGCTTGCACCAGATCAATCGATTGATCCTCAACCAGTGAGGATCAACTCGAGTGACGTCATGCTCACCTCATGATAGAACCACGTCAGCTCGTTTGACCAGTCTTTGTTCACGTGGCTGATGACATGGCCTTGGGCCCATATGTCATTGACTGGGGGTCAAAGCAGGGTCGGTAATAAATGGATTTTCTTTACACAGCGTGCTGAGGTGGACAATGGCCCACTAGTCAGTGATTGACGCTAGCTCTGGTCGTGGTGTAAAAAGTATTTTTCTGTTAGGAAATAAATAAAATATTATAATTCAGTTAATAATATTCTAGAAATATAATAAATGATTAAATCTTGTTTAATTAATAACTTTTGATTTACAATTCAAAAAAAATATATAATATATGAAAATTTGTAGAAAAATAAAATCTACCACTTAAACTTATTATCAAATATTATTGTGATAATTATTTAAATAAATATTATTTAATAAAGGATTTATAAGTAATAAAACTTTGATAATTCATATTTTTATAATAATAAATATTAATAATATAAATAAAATACCAATAAATCTTAGAAAAATAAGAATTCTAATTGAAAACTATAATCATGTATTATTGTTTCACTTATTAAATATTTATTATTTATTAAGTAATTATAAAGTAACAAGAATTATAAAAATCATATCTTATTATTTATAAATCACAAAAATAAATATGATATACCAAAATGATCACAAAAATATTATTTACATGTTAAAAATCTAATAATATCCTTTTGAGGTAAATAAAAAATTAAATATTTTAATAACTCAAAACTAAACTTAGTTACCTCATTAATAATCCATGTAAAGATAAATAAAATTTATTAATATTCCTAAAATGAGTCAAATAAGTCTAATAAATAGTTTTAGTATTAAATATTAATAATATAATGCCATAATGGTTTAAAACATTATAAATGTTCTTATTTTAGAAAGATCTCCAACCTTAAATGAAGATTATTTTCTAAGAAGAATTCCACTAATAATAAAATCCTTAAAGAACAACTTGTAAACAATCAAATCTCTTCTAAACCATATTACTCACCAAATTACAAAAACTACTACAACACTATATAAATCCATAAGTAGTTAAGTAACATTATGTTGGGTTTATAAACTATACTTACTTATTTATAAAAGATGAAGGATATGACTCCATTAAAAAATCAAGAAAATCATTACCCAAGTAACAGAATAAACATTCTTAAATAACTTAAGAACACAATTCAGATATACAAGATACTAATGTATAAGTACTATACTTTCAAAACTATCTATACTTTAAAGTTAAATTTAGTCTACAGAATCTTAATATAACACTATAAGCATTATTACATGTTTTATAGTTAACTTTGGTCTGAAGTAGTTAAGCTATAAAGCAACTCAAGCCAAACCATTTAAGCAAACAAATAATATCAACCACCACTAACTAACCACAAAGTTTGTTAGACCTTAGAAGAGAAACCTTTTCTTTGAAGGTTATTCTTTTTGCCACTTCAAACAAGAACTCTTGTATAAGCAATCTTAACTAATATGTCATAAGTATATATACTTTACTACTACATATGTGTTGTTCACAACCATTTATAAACTCTGATAAAAGTACAAATATGAAACTTATCTAAAAAGACTACACACTCCAACGTAACCATTTTCGAAATCCAAACCCTAAAACAATGTTATCCTCAGGATTTGCACTTAGATCGTACATTACATTACTTATGCATAAAATCATATTGCTTCTTTAAACATTAGTCCTTACCGGACCAATGATGTTGATTTCAGATTTTGGATCTTATACTGACTCGAAGACCGTGAGTGCATAATCTTGCAATCACAAAAGGCAAGTTCACACTTTCTCATTTCCTTTGTTTATTTTCTGTAAAGTATTTTACAAAGCCAGTGTTGTTATCACCTGCATTTGAAAAAGGTCTAAAAACACTATTTTCGATAATAATGTGAACTATTGGTTACTGATCCAGGGTGATCAGCTAATCTATTAAATCTGACAGTTGGGATACCACTATTCAGAACTATATCACCTAGGACTTAACAACCAATGTCGCCAGTGATTCTTGCGTCGTATATTACGCATTGACCATGAGGTTTGGAATGGGATGGAGAAGTCAGCTGTATCTTCTTCCTCTCGCATGAAGCCGGATGTGCAGGTCGTGGCTGTTATCCTCGTAGCGTGCATATTAATTGGTAATTCGTAGAGGATATGCAGCATATGGATGGGAACCCTCAACGTCCCACGATAGTTCTGACATCTAACAGTTTGTACAAACCATTGCTGTAATTCATTATATAGGCATGGTGTACACCAAGGAGGCATCGGGGTCGCGAAGGGGGCAGTGATTGGCTTGGATCATCTTCTGGGCCCCACATCATGGAATTGTGGACGGGAATAAGCTGTCTGGTTGTGCAACAAAGAGTTGATCATCATGGGTAAAGTAACGCACCTCTGCAGAGTGTAAAAACTGTAACTTGTTACTTTCTGTTCTGGGAAGGAGCTGCGAACGCGGCGGGAAAGGAACTCCATGAAAGTTCTGGTAAACCCGTGAAGGCTGACGGACATAGCTTTTCAGAATAAAAGCAATCTTTAAAGAAATGTTTATGAAAACTTGCATTGCCTACGACCTACGGTCTGTGGCTGTAGTTATAGTGCATCAAACACTCCTTTTCTAGTGAATTTGCTGAGTACGCTCGTACTCAAAGTATCTTCTTAACCCTTGCTAGATTCTAAAATTGGAATAGACAACAACCACATCAAGTTATGCTCCAGGACTTATCATGCCCAGCTAAAGCTCTTCAATGAAGACAAGGAAGTCAACATATACCTCAACTCAAGTGAAGACGGAGTTACTAATTAGTTAGGAATATAATCTCTAGCCAAAGCACCTATTTCTGTAGTGCGCTGCAATAGCAGTAATGCCAACCTCTTAGCCAGAATACTAGACTTAATAGTATACTAGTTCTTGCGTGGTTTATCTTTGATTCTTATCAGTAAGAAGTTCTTTCTCTCTCTTTAACTTAGATTGTTCTCTAGATCTTATGTAAAAGAGTGAGTTGTAACCTTTAAGCCATGTATTGGACCCGCTGTGTTTCTGTTGTGCCATTCTGAGGGATGTAACACTAGTGAACAGTGTTTCATTGGTGTTATGTCAACGACTATAGTATACTATATCATGCAGTGGTATGCTGGGTCATCGCACAATGTGTCTTTTTTAATAAGAATGCTTCATAGATGTCACTATGGTGATGCTGCAAGTTTACACCATGATTAGGCATGGCCCCAGGCGTTTCTCTAACACAGGATACAAACTCCATGGACTTACAAGTTCCCTCTTTATTTCACACCGGTGACATCCATAGACAACAGAACATGATATCAACTGAGTACAACAAGGTACAAGTGCAATGTTGAAAACGTTCCCCGTGACAGCACGGTTCTGCTAATTCCAACTTATAGGTGCAAGCATATACAACAAAGTTGTCACAATGGTTCAAGTTTATTAGGGGCAAATAATAAAGTGCGCCATCAAGTTCGTGAGGGCTTTAATCACTAAGTTTTCACATAACAAAATAGTTTTTAATTGGGAGATAGATGAAAACAAGAATATACTTGGAATGGTGTAACACACCATGCATAGGAATTTATAGTGGACACTTTGAAATAACTTGGTTTCTTGGGAGTTGGAGGCATGAGTAGAACTTACTCATACAAGTGGAGGCTAGCAAAAGACTGGAAGCAACCAACTAAGAGAGCAATAATAGCCAAAATCATGCAGTGCAACAAAGCAAACTAATCAAAGCAAAGAGTGGTACTACAATTTAAGGACTAAATGATCATAGAGGCTAATGGTGACTTGTCATAGTCATAACATGGTGTGAGCATTTGCCAAGTCAACCGAAGCAAAACATCAAAGGATAATACCACAATACTATGCTTTTGCATACTAAAACAACGCATAATTTTTTCAAGACACACTAAGCAATCCCAATTGTTTGGAACAAGACATGCTACAACAATAATCACTAAGCATAATGCTAAAACAACACCTAGCATGTCATGCTAAAGTCTAAGTCACAGTCAATGCAAGCTCCTCTTGCACTTCAAGAAAGAACTTACTACTCCTTTCCAAACACCAAGCAAACTTATTTGCAAAACAACATAGCGAGAACGGGGGTCCAAACTACTTTATTCAAGCAAACTAAACAACCTAAGCAAAGCAAACGAAAACTAAGATGCTCCAAGAACAACACAACTATGCATGAAACAATAGAAACGAAGTGTCTAGACAGACCCGCGCTTTTTATTGATGAAGAAGGGGATGCCTTGGGCATCCCCAAGCTTTGACACTTGTACCTCTTGGATATTTATTGGCGTGACACCATGGTGGCATCCCCAATCTTGAGCTTTTTTCCATTCTTCATCTCATTACATCATTCTCTCTTTACACCTGAATTTTTTCCTTCATACAAAACTTCACACAATCTTCATTAGCAACATTAGTGTATTCAAAAGATATTATACCTCTGGCAAAGCTCAGGAACAGCAAGGCTTTTCACTAAAAGCACAAGCTACTATAGTAACTTTTTCAAAAAGATCAATTTACCTGAAGAGAACTCAAAAGGGAATCAATAAGAAGCAAATGCAAATAATGGCAGAAATCTGTCAAAACAAACCAGCAGGTAGAAACGATTTTTTTTGAACATCTTCTGTTGCTCAAATCAAAAAGTGTTGAACTAACGAAAGTTATCTAACATACCGGGGGACTGAAGAGAACTCAAAAAGGAATCAATAAGAAGCAAATGCAAATGATGGCAGAAATCTGTCAAAACAAACTAGCAGGTAGAAACGAATTTTTCCGAACATCTTCTGCTGCTCAAATCAAAAAGTGTTGAACTAACGAAAGTTATCTAACATACTGGGGGATTTATTCATAAATTTTGAGCTCAATCCGAGTTACATAGCCTTCTCACGAATATTTTTGGTGGAGGACAGAAATCTGTTTTGGGACAGCAACTCCCCAAATCTTACTTCCCTCTCATTAGAAGTCATTCTTGGCACAAAAAGAAAACAAAAAGGATAAGGAGAGGTCATTAAAAAAGTAATAACTTCCAAGACTCAAGGAAACTCTTGGGTTATCTCCCAACAATTACTTTTCTTTAACGCCTTTAAGTTAGGCACTAGAAGTAAGAAGAATCAAGTATTTTCAAATGAGGAAGCATTAACATCAAACCTTGCTTTCAAAGGAGGAGCAAAAAGCAACTTCTATCTTCTCATTGGGAAGTATTCAATACCTTTCTTGAATGGAAAATGATATTTAATGGTGCCTTCTTTCATATCAATGATGGCACCAACTGTTCTAAGAAAAGGTCTTTCCAAAGTAATAGGACAAGAAGCATTGTATTCAACATCCAAAACATAGAAATCAACAGGGACATAAGCATTATTAACCATGATGAGAATATCATTAATACTCCACATGAGTTTCTTCTTAGCATTATCATTGAGTGGGACATTCAAATAACAATCTTCTAATGGTGGCAAATCAAGCATTTCATAAATCTTCCTAGGCATAATAGGGACACTAGAACCAAGATCACATGAAGCTTTGAGATCAAAGTCATTTACTTGCATATTAATAATGAGTTCCCAACTATCTTCTACTTTCCTAGGAATAGAAGCTTTGTGTTTTAGCTTCTCTTCCTTAATCTAAACAAGAGCATTTGTAATATGTTTGGTAAAGGCAACATGCATATCACTAGCATCAGGACTTCTAGCAAGCTTTTGCCAGAACATAATCACTTCAGAAATATTGCAACCATCAATATCAAAGTCAAACTTAGCATCACTAGTGGTAGGCATAGTAAGAGGAGGAATATGGGCTACTTATGGTTTAGTGGTGATAGTGCACACACTATTGTTTCTATCAATTTCAGCTTCTCTTTCCCACTTAGCATGAAGTTGAGCTAACAGCCTAACATTTTCATCATTTGTAACTTGTATGGCATGAGCAGTAGCAAAGGTGTTTTCCATAGTTTCAAGTTTAGCAGCCATTTTATTAACCAAGGAAGTTTGAGCTTCAGACAAAGAGGACATATTTTTCTCAACAGTTAAAAGCTTTTCCTCTATAATCTTATTGAAAGTGTTTTGTTTACTAATAAAGTCTATGAGCATGACTTCAAGTTCAGAGGGGGCACTTCTAGCATTATTGTAAGAGCTTCCTTAGGAGTTTCCATTATTAGGAGGATAAGGCCTATAATTGTTGTTGCTACCAAAATTATTCCTATAGGCATTGTTGTTGAAATTGTTGTTTCTAATGAAGTTCACATCAACTTGCTCTTCTTGAGCAACCAAAGAGGCTAACAGAACACTATGAGGATATAGAGGAGCTTTCCCATTAACAAGCATAGCCATAATAACATCAATCTTTTCACTCAAAGAGGAAGTTTCCTCAACAAAATTTACCTTCTTACCATGTAGAGTTCTCTCAGCATGCCATTCAGAGTAGTTAACCATCATATTATCAAGGAGCCTTGTTGCAGCACCCAAAGTGAGGCCCATGAAGGTACCTCCAGCAGCAGAATCCAACAGATTTCTTGAGGAGAAGTTCAAGCCTGCATAAAAAGTCTGGATAATCATCCAAGCAGTGAGTCCATGAGTAGGGAAATTTTTAACCAAAGATTTCATTCTTTCCCAAGCAGGAGCAACATGTTCACTATCAAGCTGTTTAAATTTCATAATGTCACTTCTCATAGCAATAATCTTAGCAGGAGGATAGTACTTTCCAATAAAAGCATCTTTGCACTTAGTCCAAGAATCAATACTATTTTTAGGCAAAGATAGCAACCATTCTTTAGCTTTTTCTCTCAAGGACAAAGGAAAAAGCCTGAGCTTAATAATATCTCCATCTACATCCTTATACTTTTGCATCTTACAAAGTTTAACAAAGCTATTAAGATGGGCAGCAGGATCATCAGAACCAGCACCAGAAAATTGCTCTCTCATCACAAGATTCAACAAAGAAGGCTTAATTTCATAAAAGGTAGCACCAGGAACAGGTGGAGCAATATGAGTGCTTAGGAAATCATTGTTGTTGGTGCTAGTGAAGTCATACAACTTGGTGTTCTCAGCAGAGTTCATTTTGGCAAAGGTGGGCAAGCCAAAAACAGCAGCAGCAATTAGAGCATGAACTAATTTTTTTGAGTTTTTGAATAAGGCAAGCAAACCAAACTAGACTATTTTTTTTGGTATTTTTTTGAAAAGAGGCAAACAAAATCAAGCAAAAGAAACAAATCAAACTAAAAACAAAGTAAAGAGAAAGGAAGTGAAGGACTCCCCTGGTGAAGACGTCCTTAGCCTCCCCGGCAACGGTGCCAGAAAACTTGTTGGTGACTCCTTGATGGCGCCAGAGAACTTGGTGCTTGATGTGGAGTCTTGTTGGAAACCCCAAGAGCAAGGTGTGAAGAGCACATCAGCAGGTCTTCCCTTAGTTGAGATCAAGGTTATCGAACCAGAAGGAGGAAGGAAACGTCACACAGGTGTTACAAGCAACACGAAGACCTGCACAACACAAACTCAAGACTTTGCCCCGATGAATCAGTGAGGTATTCAAGCTCACCGGTTTGCTATAACAAAAGATTAAACATATGGTGTGGAAGGTAATGGTTTACAGCAAGTAAACAAGTAACAGTGGAAGATGTATCAATGGTAAAGATTGGACTGGGGTCCATAGTTCACTAGAGGTGCTCTCCTTAGATAAACAACATGGCATGAAGGGTAAACAAATTACAGCGGGGCAATTGACAGGAACTGAGCAAGGCATAACAATGCAATTACTAGCCAGAAAGATCCTATGAGGTTGATTGGGCAATACAACAATATATATAGACCGCCATCCAGCTACATCTATGACTAGAAGTCCACCTTCAAGTTATCATCCGAACCCCCTACAGTATTAAGTTGCAAGCAACAGACAACTGCTTTAAGCAAAGTGTATAAGGTAAACAGTCCACATGTTCCATGAACAAGAGACCGTTGTTTTCTCCCTAGTAGCAACATCACATCTACAACCAAAGAGATTTCTATCACTTCCCTTGGAAACTAAAGGCATGAACCCACTATCGAGCATAAATACCCCCTCTTGGAGTCACTAGCAACT
This sequence comes from Avena sativa, assembly GCA_916181665.1. Taxonomy (NCBI): domain Eukaryota; kingdom Viridiplantae; phylum Streptophyta; class Magnoliopsida; order Poales; family Poaceae; genus Avena; species Avena sativa. Next base: position 183,207,935 of record OV702294.1, read on the forward strand.
ACTTGGCCAAGATAGCTACTAACAACGTAGAACATGCAAGATCACAAACAACACAGACATGATAGAATCATAAAGACAAAACCATTAATCAAACCAACATAATAATCTCAATATCCATCGGATCCCCGCAAACACAACATGCATGATTACAAATAGATTAGATCTTGATCGTGAACGGAGCTCACAAGATCTATACATGAAAGCACAAAGGAGGAGATACAACCATCTAGCTACTACATGGACCCACGGTCCAAGGTGGAACTACTCACGCATCATACCGGAGAGAAGGCCTCCGGGATGATCTCCCCTCCGGCAGGGTGCCAGGAAGAACTTTAGATCCCCCCGATCTAGGGACGATGGTGGCGGTGACTACAGACAGTTTCGTGGAGATTTGATCGGGTCCTCAGGGTTTCTGTATCGAGGGCTTCTTATAGGCGAAGGGGAGAGACCGGGAGGCGTCCAGGGCCACCAAACCCTAGCCATGCATGAGCCCACCTGCCCCCTCGCCTGGGGTGGGTCTGCCCCCCTGGCTGGACCCTCCGGTTCTCCTCTGGACTTCTTGTTCCCTAGGGAAAGTTATTGACTTTGTCGTTTGTCCCGTCCAATTCCGAGAATATTTCTTTACTAACTTTTCTAAAACCAAAAACAGCAGAAAACAGGCATCTGGCACTATTGCAACTTGTTAATAGGTTAGTACCAGAAAACATGTAAAAAGCACCTCAAAGTGTGGACAAGTAAAGCAAAGTAGATACAAAACAAGCATGGAGCATAAAAAATTATAGATACATTTCCAACGTATCAATCAACTCCATGCTAGACCCCCAACCGCGTCGCCGTATGACCTTAGGCCGCCGCCGACTGATATGGGCGGGAGCCAGATCTGTGGCACACTCCTCCCACCATCACCGTGGAGAAGACTGTCCAAGGAGGAGACATGCCCCGCCGCACAGCAAGGGACACCGCCCCGACCGCCGCGCTTAACCTCCCCATGAGAACCACCCTAGCCACCTCAAAAGTATACCACTATGATCCCTCCCCCCCGACACCTTAGGCACCAGGGCCCACCGCCACTGCGGCGAACGTAAGCGACAGGGAAACTCCGGGATGTGGGTTTATGACGCTAGGGTTGGGACCCAGCGTCACCTTGGGAGCGAATGCCCCGGCGACGCAATAGTCATATCATGTCTAAAAGATTCCTATTTGGTCTCTCTTTCATAGATGGCACAACAATAGCCTTAAATCATAAACACATCTCCCAACACAACCACACATTTCTTCTCGTAACATCCACCGATTCACAATTATTTCTGCTGGTTATATCAAGAGTAATTTGATGACATTCGACAAAAAACACTAGTGATCAGGAACTATAATGTCCTTGGCGAACCAGATTTACTGGCAGACCGGAATGGACAGAGGAGAAGGCTATGTTGGAGATATGCCCAAGAGGCAATAATAAAGTGGTTATTATCATATCTTCATACTTATGATAAATGTTTGCATACCATGCTATAATTGTATTAATAGGAAACATTAATACTTGTGTGATTTGTAAACATAAAAGAGTCCCTAGTAAAGCCTCTTGTTAAACTAGCTTGTTGGTTAATATATGATCATGGTTTCCTGATCATGAACATAGAGATGTTATTAACAACAGGGTCATATCATTAGGAGAATGATGTGATGGACATACTCCTATAGTTAAGCGTAGCATAAAGATCAAGTCATTTAATATAGTTCATTTGCTATAAGCTTTCTGATACATAGTAACCTAATTCCTTCGACCATGAGATCATGTTAATCACCATCACCGGTAGGATGCTTTGATGACATCAAACACCACACCATAACTGGGTGGCTATAAAGGTGGCATTGAGTGTTCGGAAAGTATGGGTTGAGACACATGGATCAAGAGTGGGATTTGTCCATCCATATGACGGATAGATATACTCTGGGCCCTCTCGGTGGAATGTCATCCAATTAGCTTGCAAGCATGTGTCTGGCTCACAAGGGATCACATACCACGGGAACAGGAAAAGAGTACTTATCGGTAACGAGGTTGAACTAGGTATGCAGAGATACCGACGATCAAAACCTCGGATAAGTAAACTATCGTGAGACAAAGGGAAATTGGTATCGTATGTAAGTGGTTCATTCGATCGCAAAGTAATTGTAGAAATATGTGGGAGCCATATGAATTTCCAGATTCCTCTATTGGTTATTGTTCGGAGAAGTGTCTCGACCATGTCCGCATAATTCACGAACCGTAGGGAGACACACTTAAGGATTCGACATTGTTTGAGTAGTTATGGAATGATGAGAAAGAGACCGAATGTTGTTCGGAGTCTCGGATGGGATCCGGGATATCACGAGGAGATCCGGAATGGTCCGGAGAATAAGATTCATATAAGGAAAGTCCTGTTTCGGAGTTGGGGAATGGTTCCGGTGTTTTCATCGGGAATGTTCTAGAAGGTTCCGGAATGTCCGGCACTCCGAAGAGAAAGGGTACATGAATGTGTTATACCAAGTTGGAATGATTGCATCATGTACTAAGTTTCATCGCTGAACAAAATAGAGGATTTAATCAAATCCTTGTTTGAAAAGTCAAACGGCTATTTTTGGGAAGTGGAGAGGGAGGTGGAAACCGAGTTGGGGAGGAGTCCCTCCTCCACCGCCGGCCCACTTGGGATCCGAGTTGGGGAGGGATTCCCCTCCCCTTGGCCGGCGCCTCCCTCCTATAAGAGGAGGGGCAGGGCTCCCCACCTAGCACACAAGATTGCCCCCTCTAAACCTAACCCTAGCCGCCGCCGCCCACCATAGCCGCCGCCTAGGGTTTCTCCCCTAGCCGCCGACTTGGGCACCTCCAAGCCCTAGCCGCCGGCCCTAGCACCCCCTCCTTGGTGTGTCTAAACCCTAGAACACCAAGGGCTCTCTCATAGTCCACCATACTCGCTCCGGCTTAAGGCGAAGCCCTACGAGATCTCCCCTCTACTTCCGGTACCACGTCGTCGTGCTGTCGGAATCACGAGGAGAGTGCTATAACCTCCGCTGCCTGCTGGAACAAGGGAGAGGAAGGTCTTCGTCGAGTACCGAACGTGTGACCGACTGCGGAAGCGCTGCCGGAACGCAGCGCCGGAAGGATCGTCTACGCGATCTTGAGATCGGAAGTGTACGACTACATCACCCACGAGAATCTGCTCTCGTTAACCGCTTTGGATCTTCAAGGGTTAGTATTCTGTTGACTCGTTGCTACAATCTAGTAGATAGATCTTGGCTTGATCATAGATTAGATCTTGATTGTGTGTTCATGCGGTAGAATTTTTTTGTTTTCCATGCTACGAACCCCTATAGTGGTATCAGAGCCGTGTCTATATGTAGATCTGTTGCACGAGTAGAACACAATGGTCATTGTGGGCATTGATGCTTTTGTTGTCGATTGCTTCTTGTGTACTTTGCATCTTGCGGGATGGTGGGATGAAGCGGCCCGGGCTAACCTTACATGCCATCGTTCATGAGACTTGCTCCATGCTTGACATGCAACTTGTATTGCATAAGTGGCTTTGCGGGTGCCTATTTCTCCCAACATAGTTAAGATTCAATTTACAACGGGTGATTGACAATACTAGTATCAATGTTGTGGTTCTTGTTCGTAAGTTAGAGCGACACTTATTGAAAGCCCCAAACCACGAAAAATATGCAAAGAAAATTAGAGGCGTCTAACTTTGTTTTGCAGGGGTGTGCTGTGATGTGATATGGCCATGATTGTGATTATATATGATGTATGCAATGTTCCTTATTGTAAGTTGGCAACCGGCAGGAGCCATATGGTTGTCTTTAAATTCTGTTAAGATCCACATGTCTATTCAAAGTAGTTGTAATAGTTGAAGCTGGTGGACGACAACCATGGAGCAGCGTCATTGACCTTGATGCAATGCCGGTGATGATGGATATCATGTTCGTGCTTGAAGATGGAGATTGGAAGCACAAAGAAGAAAGGCCATATCATATCACATATTATGAATTGCATGTGATGTTAATCCTTTTATGCATCTTGTATTGCTTAGTTCACGACGGTAGCATTATAAGATGATCCCTCAAGCACAAAATTAGTAAGCACCGTTGCTAAAGCTCGTTGTTTCGAAGCACCACGTGATGATCGGGTGTGTTAGATTCTGCGAGTGTATACAACGTGAGCAAGCCAGATTTTCTCACGCGGAAGCTAAGGTTAATCTTGACGAGCCTAGCATGTACAGACATGGTCTCGGAACACGGATCACCGAAAGGTAAAGCATGAGTCATATAGTAGATATGATGAACATGTTGATTGTTCGCCATTGAAGCTACATCAACTCTTGTGATGATCGGTTTTGATGTGGTTGATTTGGTTCGTGTGATCACTAAAACAATGTGAGGGATATTGTTTTGAGTGGGAGTTCAACGGCAATATGATTAAAAGTTGAACACTATTTATCATAAATTAAATCAAAGTGAATTTGCATAATTGTTGTAGTCATTGGCATCCGTTTACCACCTTGCGCTAGGTTTTAATTGAGATGATAGAACTATAGAATTCTGGTTAGTTACTTTTCGAACTGGTATCGTATTGTTTTTGAAGTGTTAATCTAAAGTTTAAAAGTCCTATTGCAAACTTTCAGTAAGTTCCAGTTACTCCATGGAGTTTAATAATTGGTATTAAAACAAGAGTGACAATTCCAAGAGGTAGTGTATGAGTATCATGTTTGTCTCCATGATTCTTGATATTCAAAGAATTGTCTTAATATCAAGGTTATCTAGGATCTGAAAGAGTTGTTTCAGAAACCATGATGTGTGGAAGATATTGTGATATCTGAAACGAAGTATTGGTTTCAACATGATAGAGTATAATATGGCAAAAGACATGTTCTCATATTTGATGAGAAGTTGCAAAAGGTTGGAGACACTAGTTGTCCTAAACCACCAAAAGGTTTTGGAGAGCAACATTATACTCGCGATTCATCTTTATAAGCTAAAAGTAGCTTGATCATGAATAATTCCATGATAAGGGTGAATATTTGATGTAGGTAAAATATTCACCACACCAAGAGATTACTAAAGAATGGAATTTGAAAGCACACCAAACATTTGATGATGGTGATCTACTTCAAAGTGAAAGTCCAAAGACATTGGTATTTAATTATACACGCTTTGGACTATGTGTCATATGTATGACTCCACTGTTGATGTTGATAGATTCTTTCAAACAGAAAAGGAAATACTGAAAGAGAATCTCATAAATATATGGCAGAAAAGAAAAGACTAGAATTGTTCAGTTTAAGTATATAGATGATATACATGTTATGGCTATATTCTTTGCTTATTAAACAATGTGGTTCTTAAGTATTTGATACTGAATTTGTTGGTGTGAATCGTCATACGAAACAACACAATTCATGAACTACAATGGCCTAAGTAACTAGCAAAAGAATATGTGATGATGTTCATTGAGAACAAATAAAGGGTTATTATGTTGCTCGTTAAACATCAAAGCTTGCCTTCAAGATTTGTTTTATCAGGTATTATGAGAACAAAAGGGTTGTTCAAATAATTGCCGAAATCCATAAAAGATGGATGATTCACAAATCTCGTTGGAGAAATCACATCCATAAAACTAGTGCTAAAAATGTCGAAAGACAAATTGATTGAAATATCACTTAGGAAGTAATATCACCGTTTAAATTATATTGGAAAGAAAACATGAAGAAACTCCATGTGGATGGAATTTTGGAGTCTTTTGATTTTGATCACATGACGCTTGTGAAACTTTCCTAAGAGATAATTAAAACTTCGTTCATAGGCCAAAAGGGAACGAATGACTATCTTATTGGAACTTGTACATATTGTTGTACAAAGTCCATTATGTGTAGTAAAGAGCGATGGATTTCAACTTCATATGCTTTCTCCGAAAATTTAAGTGAATATATGAATATTTACTTAATAAGGATGAAGTATGAAACATTTCTAACATTCAAAGACTTTCAAGATGAAGTGCAAAATTATTGTAATAAGAATATAAATAGTTTATGATAAGATCATAAAGGAAGATATTTGAGTTACAAGTTTAGCATAATACCTAAGATTTAAGGAATCGTTCCGTGGATTTGCATTTCCCGAAACACCATAAGAGTATGGAGTGTTCGAGATATGTAATTAAACCTTGTTTGACATGGTAAGATCAAAGGTGTAATTCATAAAACTGCCATTATATTTTAAAGATTAAAAGCTTGAGAGACTACCGTTTTTCCACTGAAAAGAGCTTCATCATAATCCGTTGAAATGACACCGTATAAAGTTATGGTTTGGGATTAAATCCAAGTTGTCCTTTCTTAAAACATTGGTATGCTATGCATAAGAAAGATGTTTGCAACCAAAGTCGGATAAACCTGTCTTTGTATGTTATTTCGAATAACTGCTCCTCCATAACATCAGAGACAAAAGTGTTTGTCACTTAGAACGTCAAGTTTCTTTGAGAAGGAATTTGTCGTGAAAAGATAAGTGGGAGGACAATAGAACTTTGATAAGGTTAAAAGAACCTTAGCTATATGTGCAAAGTTGCGCAGCGCCGAAAAGTGTTCCGGAGGCAGCAAAAATGCTCATGGCTCACGTGCCTCAAAGGTTGTGGTTACGAAGGTCAAAGTTTCTGTTGAACCAAGTAGGTCGAGTAAACCATCAAATACCAAGATTTGAGGGTTGAATCATTATTTGAGAATAATGAACGTACTACATGCAAAGAAGCGATGATGGGCCCTGACTCCGTAAAATGGCTTGAAGCCATAAAATCCGTGATAGTTCCATACACGAGAAATCAAGTTTTGAACTTGAAGGACCCTCGAGAAAGGTGTAAGACCTTACAGTTGTGTTTGGATCTATAAAGAAATAGACATAGATGTTTCGCATCTATGAAATGGTCGACATGTTGGGAAAGAGTTCACAACAATGTTCAAAGGTTGACTATGACAAGATTTGATCTTTCATAGCGATTTAGTCTAGACGGATTAATATAGCAACCACGACATATAATTTTGTTATGTGTTGGATAAACAAAACAAGTTCTTCTAATAGAAGGGTTACCTAGGACGTGTGCATGACATGGTCCAAAGGGTTTTGTTAATTCAAAGGATGCTAAATGCATATGCAAACTTCAATGGTTGAAGTAAGCATTGCGGAGTTGGAATCTTCACTATGATGAAACTGTTAAAGGAGTTTAAATTCGTCGGAGACGATGAAGATGCTTGCATTTGCAAGAAATTAAGTGGGAGCGCTAAGACATGTTTCTAATACATTATGTGAAAGACATATTGTTGATTGGAAATGATGTATCTTTTATTAACACATATTAAGAATTTCATCCCGATGAAAGACTTAGGCAAAACCCAAATATTTGGCATCAATAGACGCTAATATGGTTGTGCCGAAAGTACATAGATGATGTATTGAATGAGTTCAATATAGAAACTACAAGAAAGGTTCTTGTCACACAGAAAAGATTGAATGAGTTCAATATTGATGATATATTCAAGTGTATTGACACTGGGTAAGTGAAACAAAGATTCAAGTATAGATTGATACTTGATGTATGAAATCACAAAGAGTATTTATATCAATCATGCTGTGATGTGTACAAATCCAGATATGTCCTATGCTCTAAATGTTATGAGCATATACCAGAATGATTCATAAGATGATCATTGGACAATAGTAAGGATATTCTTATGATCTTTTGGAAGAACTAAGAGTATATTATTTGTAGAAGTGACAAATAGATGGTTAGTTCATTGTAAAAGTACTACATTGATACTAGTTTTGTCACAAAGTACAAATTAAGTTTATCTCAATCTAAACTAAGGGTGGCACAATATAATGGAAAGAAAGTTCCATAATGGATTTGGATGAGTTCCAAAGTTAAGACATTGTGACAGATACTACAACAAAAGGCTAAGTATATGACTGCAATTATAGCAGCAAAAGAGGGCATTTGTGTCAAGTAGTTTGTTATCAAACTAGGTGTAGTTCACAGTGGGATAGTACTATGAAGATATATTGTACGACAATATTATCAATATGTTTTAACCCCAAAGAACTAAAGGTCACACCAAAGGACCAAATTAGTACAAAGCCATCTCATTAGAGAATTAGTGATGCGTAGAGACGCAAAGACATGCAATTACACACGGACCTGGAAGTGTCAGATCCGGAGATCAGTTGACCACTAGCAATCGTGTACATATGACACCAGAAAGCCATAGGTGTTGAATACACAAAGGTTTGAAACTAGATTATTGACTCTAGTGCAAGTGGGAGACTGTTGGAGATATGCCCAAGAGGCAATAATAAAGTGGTTATTATCATATCTTCATACTTATGATAAATATTTGCATACCATGCTATAATTGTATTAATAGGAAACATTAATACTTGTGTGATTTGTAAACATAAAAGAGTCCCTAGTAAAGCCTCTTGTTAAACTAGCTTGTTGGTTAATATATGATCATGGTTTCCTGATCATGAACATAGAGATGTTATTAACAACAGGGTCATATCATTAGGAGAATGATGTGATGGACATACTCCTATAGTTAAGCGTAGCATAAAGATCAAGTCATTTAATATAGTTCATTTGCTATAAGCTTTCTGATACATAGTAACCTAATTCCTTCGACCATGAGATCATGTTAATCACCATCACCGGAAGGATGCTTTGATGACATCAAACACCACACCATAACTGGGTGGCTATAAAGGTGGCATTGAGTGTTCGGAAAGTATGGGTTGAGACACATGGATCAAGAGTGGGATTTGTCCATCCATATGACGGATAGATATACTCTGGGCCCTCTCGGTGGAATGTCATCCAATTAGCTTGCAAGCATGTGACTGGCTCACAAGGGATCACATACCACGTGAACGAGAAAAGAGTACTTATCGGTAACGAGGTTGAACTAGGTATGCAGAGATACCGACGATCAAAACCTCGGATAAGTAAACTATCGTGAGACAAAGGGAAATTGGTATCGTATGTAAGTGGTTCATTCGATCGCAAAGTAATCGTAGAAATATGTGGGAGCCATATGAATTTCCAGATTCCTCTATTGGTTATTGTTCGGAGAAGTGTCTCGATCATGTCCGCATAATTCACGAACCGTAGGGAGACACACTTAAGGATTCGACGTTGTTTGAGTAGTTATGGAATGATGAGAAAGAGACCGAATGTTGTTCGGAGTCTCGGATGGGATCCAGGATATCACGAGGAGATCCGGAATGGTCCGAAGAATAAGATTCATATAAGGAAAGTCCTGTTTTGGAGTTGGGGAATGGTTCCGGTGTTTTCATCGGGAATGTTCTAGAAGGTTCCGGAATGTCCGGCACTCCGAAGAGGAAGGGTACATGAATGTGTTATACCAAGTTGGAATGATTGCATCATGTACTAAGTGTCATCGCTGAACAAAATAGAGGATTTAATCAAATCCTTGTTTGAAAAGTCAAACGCCAATTTGAAAGTCAAACGGCTATTTTTAGGAAGTGGAGAGGGAGGTGGAAACCGAGTTGGGGAGGAGTCGCTCCTCCACCGCCGGCCCACTTGGGATCCGAGTTGGGGAGGGATTCCCCTCCCCTTGGCCGGCGCCTCCCTCCTGTAAGAGGAGGGGCAGGGCTCCCCTCCTAGCACACAAGATTGCCCCCTCTAAACCTAACCCTAGCCGCCGCCCACCATAGCCGCCGCCGCCTAGGGTTTCTCCCCTAGCCGCCGACTTGGGCACCTCCAAGCCCTAGCCGCCGGCCCTAGCACCCCCTCCTTGGTGTGTCTAAACCCTAGAACACCAAGGGATCTCTCATAGTCCACCATACTCGCTCTGGCTTAAGGCGAAGCCCTGCGAGATCTCCCCTCTACTTCCGGTACCACGCCGTCGTGCTGTCGGAATCACGAGGAGAGTGCTACAACCTCCGCTGCCTGCTGGAACAAGGGAGAGGAAGGTCTTCGTCGAGTACCGAACGTGTGACCGACTGCGGAAGCGCTGCCGGAACGCAGCGTCGGAAGGATCGTCTACGCGATCTTGAGATCGGAAGTGTACGACTACATCACCCACGAAAATCTACTCTCGTTAACCGCTTTGGATCTTCAAGGGTTAGTATTCTGTTGACTCGTTGCTACAATCTAGTAGATAGATCTTGGCTTGATCATAGATTAGATCTTGATTGTGTGTTCATGCGGTAGAATTTTTTTGTTTTCCATGCTACGAACCCCTACAGGCTAGGCTATGCCGGGGGTGCTTGTCCTAAATGTTTTGGAGGCAAATAAAACACCATACTAAATTGATATGCGAGCTTCGCCTCGCCGCTTGCATTGCGCTTCAGCGTCCTGTGATAGACCTGGTGAGTCATTATCTATTTTCAACTATATTTTGCAATATGTTTTGTTTTGTTTTGTTTTGTTTTATTTTAATGCCTTCGTAAGAAAAATGGCAGAATGGAAGATTAGGCATATCAAGCAATTCAAAATCAGATGTGAAGGAAGGGATCTTCTTTGACTTCATACACACATTCTGAATTCTACACACAGGCACGAAGTAGACGAAAATAGAATCTTTTTGTTAAATGATAAGCATATCATCCAACTTATATATTCAGAAGAAAGATAAACCTAAGTAGTAACAAAATAAGAATATAACGGCTAGGATAATCCACACATACTCAATGGTGTAGTACGAACTATGTCGTTTTGGCAAGGTCAACACTCGACGACTGCAGGATATTAGAAACCAAAAGGATATTAGAAACCAAAAGGCTATAGTTCAAGAAAAGGCATCACTTGACCACAAGGAAAAGCTCCTTTGACCACTTTCTCCATGCACCTATGATTCTTGCTATAATCTTAGATCCACATATATACGTAAATTGAAATTTTGTGCATTTCTCCATACTTACATAAGTTGTAAGGGTGTCAAAGTTCGTTATATGTTGCGGTGAGCTGATCTTCAAGCCGCTTACGATCTCCAAAATAAGAACACCGAAGCTATAGGTGTCCGATTTTACAGAAAAGGAACCTCCCATCACATATTCTGGCGACATGTAACCACTGTTCAAATTCAACAACAAGAAATGGATATGAGTTAAACTAAATAACCGAAAACTGTAAGCACAATATGTGGCTGGTGCATTTATTACTTACTATGTCCCTACAACCCGGGAAGTGTTTGCTTGGCGTTGGTTTCTACCAAATATCCTTGCCATACCAAAATCGGATATTTTTGGAGTCATTTGTGAATCCAGCAAGATATTGCTTGCCTTGAGATCTCTGTGGATTATAGTTAATCTTGAATCTTGGTGAAGGTAAAGAAGCCCCCTCGCCACCCCTTTAATTATATTCAAGCGCGTGGACCAATCTACCACATATTTTTTCGTAGCATCTCCAAAGATGAGTAGTAAATAGAGTATATTATTAGTCATCAACCATATACTTATCGGCAATAAGAAACTAGCAACATGTATCATAAGCCCTGCCCGAACATACCAAAAAGGAAGGCGTCCAAGCTTTTGTTTGGTAAGTATTCATAGATAAGTAACCTCTCATCCCCATGAATGCAGCAACCAAGAATTCTAACTAGATTTCTATGCTGCAATTTAGCAATGAGAAGTATTTCATTTTTGAACTCCTTTACTCCTTGATCAGAATCCTTACTAAGCCTTTTTTTATAGCGCATCACAGATTTTTTAAAAAATAATTTACTGCATCAAGCATTACTCGTGAGAGCATGCAATTACGTGTACACAGTATCAAAAAAGATTAGTGGCCCAAACAACTATGCTACTCCAAAGTTACTGCTAGGCTTTTGGTCAACTGAAGTTCAATGTTGCAATATGCTCGTAGAGAACAGTTACAAGTTTACTGATTATATTATATACCAACATAATTGGCTGCAAAGAGATATTGGTGATTACAAATATATTGTTAAGTTCGTAAATTTAATAAATCCTCCATGTTTAAATGTTGGTGGTGAGTTGATTTACATATTATTTAAGTAAAACACCCAATAAATAAAGTTACAATAGACTAGTGCATACCAGGAGAAAGGGCAAGCCGGAGGAACAGGTTCTCGCCATAGCTGCTAGACATTCCCGTGTCGATAAGCTCCCTTGTCCAAACGAAGCACCTTGACGGGTCATCCATAGCACCAGAACTAGTAAAGTTAGTGTAAGCATAGGCTGTACAAGAGCAATTGTTTGCGCACTCAGTCAAGCACTCGCGGAAGCTTCTGTTGAGGACATGTAAAGATTTGTCCGGAATCTTCATTCGAGACAAGGTCACAAAATGACTTTGCTTACTGCATTCCAACGCCTCGGTTCTTCTACATCCGCTTGAAAAGTTAATACCAACGGGCTCAAACCCATCGAGACAACGGCATGTCGCTACAGCCCCCATGTAGTCGCAGTAGCCGAACGGGCCACATGAAGCATAGATGTCACAGCTACTACCGGGGTTCTCGGTGACAATTGTCCATGATGAGAGGTTGTTCCAGATAAGAGTCCTCGACACGCCCATGTAGTCAAGCATAAGACGTGCATACGGTGAGCCAGCAGACGTACACAGAGAATTCATAATAGAACCCATCACCTGTGTCGACAATCGCTTCAGAGATGACTATGTTCTGGTATGGGCGGACACGGGCTTATAGTTCCTATGCGACGTCTTTACGTGAAATTGAAAGGAAAGCGACATCGTTGCAAATAATAGCTCGCATGCGACACTTCTGAAGCGGCAAATAGCTCCCGTGCGACACTTCCACTTAACCCCACGAGACCGTCAACGAATTCAAATCAGCTGATCACAGTAGGACCCACAGCCTCTCCACGTCACGGCGGAACTCACCTGATGTCCACCTCATATCGTGGGACCCACCATGTGGTTGAAGAGAGCCGTTGGCCCCGATACGTCCCCGCACCTGAGCACTCCCGCCATTGTTCCAGCATCTCATCCCCTTCCGTTTTCTTCTCCGGCGAGCAAGTGCGGCAACGCCGGCGAGGGATGTCGAGCTCTGCTTCCTCCCACCGCTCATGGCCTCGGTATGGTGCGTGCCGATGAGGAGGTGCCCCGATTGCCCCCGTACAGCGCCCCTAAAGCGACTTGTCACATCCACCGACAAGAACAACAACATTGGCCGGGAATTTGTGAAGTGTGAGAGCAAGCCCGAGCCGGGAAAGGTGAGATCTGAGTGTTCCGAGCGCCAATTTCTCGCTTTTCTTTCGAAATTTCATGCATTTCATCGAATTTGGGATTTAGGGTTCATCTCTGCGATTTCAGGAACTGCCAAAATGTGGGCATTTTGAGTGGCTTGATGAGTACATCGAGCGAATTGGGGTGGAAGTAGCATCCCGGGACCCGCTCGAAAACCCGTCCGTGGTGGAGCAATTGGGATGTGGCAACCCCATTTCCGCTGATACTACAGTGGATGCGGAAGTGAAGGCCGAGCTGAAGAAGATGAACAAGCAGCTAAGGCAAATTATCGAATTGAAGAAGCAGGACAATCTGATGGCCGGTTTTTTTTATTTTTGTGTAATTTCTCTCGGATTAGTTTATCTCCTGATCGTTAGTCATTAGACAGCCCAGTCAGTGTTCGAGTGATGCTTTGTAATGGATGTAATGGTCTATGTCTTTGGCTTGAATAAAATGCAACACAAATTTAGGCTAATTTTGAGCTGCTCTGTTTTCGAAATCAGTGTTCATTCTGTTTCGTCAGTGTTCCTTTTATCAGTGTGCAGGGGGCGCCCGTGTGCAGGGGAGGGGGAGGGGTTGAAAAGTAAAAACAAACAATTGACGAGGATTGAAAAAGGCCAGGCCCAAATAGAACTTAGTCAGGTCAAAATGGACGTATCCAGGCCCAATAGTAACTATATGTTGATTGGGCAAAAAAAAATGGTACTCACGTTATAATCTAAATAGGGACGTGTGGATCTGCAGATACTCGTGCTCAGGTCGCAATCTTTTTTTGCGAAAGTAAATATATAAATAAAGTCCAAGGGCATCCATTTAACTAACATAACTTGAGCGCTCCTTTAACCTATGTAAATATGTAAATGTCTTGTTTGAAAATGAACCATGTGTTGTTTGAAAATAATCAACCATCATTATGTTAACTTATTCTTCCTTTTAAGCTTTTCTAATTTCACTCATTTTATAAATATTGCATGAGTATTATATGAGAACTTGTTTTTGTGTCTTTTGTTTTATACACTTGTTGTTTTGGGTGTTTTGACAAATGACAATACAATAAAACACAGATACAATAAAACAAGGGGATAGATAATATTGGGATAACATTACTTATATTAGATAGCCGGATCGATAACATTGGGATAACATTACAATAAAAAGAAAAAAGTACAATAATATAGAAGGGAATAGGCGCCCCGCCTAAACCCTGGGCTAGCCCCTAAACCCTAACCCTAGCTACCCTACTCCATCGGCGGTGGAGGCGGTGCCGGTGCCGCCGTCCACCGAGCCGCCTTCGCGGCATTCCACGCCGCCAGCCTCACCCGCTGCTCCCGCTGCCGCTGCTCCTCCTGGGAGGCCCAGCGATTGGCCTCCCGTCGCTCCTCGTCCTCCCGTCTGCGCCTTTTCTTCAAGGCGCGCTGGGCCTTCTTCTCCTCCCACCTGACGATAGCAGCCTCCTGCTTTGCCTCCTCCTTCGCCGCCTCAGCCCAGTACGCTTCGGAGGGAAGGTCGCCGCCGCCGGGGAGGTTGGGGACTGGGTTGGTGACGATGGGGCCCTGCTCCCCCCAGGGGCAGGGCGGGGACTTCTTCTTGCCACGCTTGGGGCGCGTGGACGCCTCCTGCTCCCACCACTGCTTGTGGTCCGGGTGGTTGTCCTCGTCGCTTAGTTCGGTGTCGGAAGGGAGGCGGAGGGGGGAGGTCGCCATGGTCGCCGGAGTGTTTGGGGGCTGGGAGGAGGCAAAGGGACGGGCTCGATCGAGGTTGAAGATGAGGGGCAAGATGAGATGAGGAGGGAAAGGCGTTTTGCCTATTTATTGAGGGCGGGGCGTGAAGGGCGGCGTGGGAATCCAGCGTCGCGTTGGCGCAGACGCGTGCGCTGCGTTGCGTTGTGGGCAGCGGGCGTGATCAATGCGAAAGAGAGAAAAAAATAGCTAAGATGCGATGTTACCCCTGCACCGCCGCCCCCGCCCTTGCATGCATGCATGCATTAATGCGAAAGAGAGAAAAAACATTCAAGGTAGTTGTTCATTGGCAGTGAAAAATAAAAGGGAAAATATAATTTGGCCTTGATTTACTTCGGTAATAAATGCAGGAATCTAGTACCAAGGTACTCGTTCGTTTTTACACACCGCATGCAACAAACTCATTCGTTTTTACACTTATTTAATGGGGCATGAACCAAGGAATCTAGTACCAAGGTAGTCAAAGTTGATATTTTAGATTTATAAATATTAACTTTTTGTATGGCGCATGAATCAGATGGGAGTAAGTTTGACTGAAGAAAGTTGTTCGACGTACACTTATTTAATGGGGTAGCGCCGTTGCACGCAAAATAGCTAGACTGCGACGCTAGGGGCAGCTGCATGCATGGTGCAGCCCGCCCCGCCCAGCGCCCTCGCATGCCACGCTCGGTCCAACGGTCAACGGAGTATACGTTTGGCTGGTCAATATTTATTACATATTTTAGATTTTGATATTTTTTCTTAGGCTGGTCATAGTGACATGCATACTCCCTCTGTTCACAAATAAGTGTACGTTTGGCTTCAAAATTTGTCTAAAAAAGTGTACTTCTACCTTTCCAATGCACTTTAAAGTAGAAAAAATTGCTTCACGGAAATCAAGTCCAATAACATTTAGCAAATGGTCTCTTCAATTTGTTTGCGGACAGAGGGAGTATGTGGGAGTAACTTAGATGTGGTATCATGCATATGTTAATAGTCTAAGTTACTACTCCAAAGTGCAAAATAACATAGATGTGCTATCATGCAAAGTCTCTATTATCAAAATGAACCTGAGGGGAGTAAGTTTGACTGAAGAAAGTTGTTACACGTACACTTATTTAATGCGACGGAGGGAGTAAATACGCTGTAGCGCTGTTGCACGTAAAATAGCTAGACTGCGACGCTAGGGGCAGCTGCATGCATGGTGCAGTCCGCCCCGCCCAGCGCCCTCGCATGCCACGCTCGGTCCAACGGTCAATGGAGTGTGCCACGTTCGCATGCCACGCTATTGCACGTAAAATAGCTAGACTGCGACGCTAGGGACAGCTGCATGCATGGTGCAGCCCGCCCCGCCCAACACCCTCGCATGCCACGCTCGGTCCAACGGTCAATGGGGTGTGCCACGCTCGCATGCCACGCTGTTGCACGTAAAAACGATGAAGCCAATCAGATTCCAGAATCATTCATCCCACGGATCGTTAAGAGCTAGCCACGAAATCCTTCTAAGAGACGCCAACCAATCAGGTTGCAGAACAAGCCCTTCCACGGATCGCCCAGAGCCACCCGCGGAATCCTTCTAGAAGACGCGATCGGACGGCCACAATGTCGCGCTAGGGTTAGATCTACGTTCCTCATTTGGCCTTAGGGTTAGCGGGGTTTAGGCTGCAGTCAACGGGGTTTCACAAGTTTGACCAGACATTCAAATGTGCATAACTAATTCAAAAAAATCAAAAAAATACAAAACCTTCGCATAGTGTCATGTTATGTGACATAGTTGTGAGGAAAAATATCAAACTTGGTCTATTGATCATATTTCAAAAAACCCTTCACAAAATGACCTATTTCCTCCGAGGTTTTCTGGCTTTCGGGTCAAATGACCAATGATATGGCTAGAATCAAGGCATAGTTTGTGATAATGTGCCCATATTTGGCATGCATGTCTATAATGGGATGACTAACAATGTTGTAGCACAAAGTTTTCCTTTTCGACGTACAGAAAATCAATTTTCTATTTTCTGAGTGCCGAAAGAGGGGGGGATTTGTGAAGCAACCACCAAATTGAAGTTTCAAAATGGTAACATCCTATTTTTCAAAAATACTAGACCACCTATCATGTACAATTTCCCAACTTGAGTATCTCAAACCTTTTATTCCATCCCTAGTGAAAAAGACAAATCTTGCCGAATCGGCTGGAAGTGGGTAAGATATGAACTACAGGTACATGATTTCATGCTGATGATTTTTTGTAAAAATCATTTTTAGGTTCACAACATGCTATTTCATTAGAGATCCAATGCTAGTTTTGTGAGCCTCAGCCCCTAGCTAAGAATATTTATGAAAACCCTTTAAGTTTGACCAGACATTCAAATGTGCATAACTAATTCAAAAAAAATCAAAAAAAATACAAAACCTTGCATGGTGTCATGTTATGTGACATAGTTGTGAGGAAAAATATCAAACTTGGTTTTAGAAATGGTCGAAAAAAACTTGCTTAGAAATGGGGTGGTTTACCCTAGCTTTGGAGCCCATTTCTACCCCATTTTGGGTGAGGGTGAGTTGTACTTCACAAAAGGGATCAGGGTGAGGATGAGTTGTATTGTACATATGAGAAAAACGTTGGAAGCTCATACAAACATAGAAAAGTGACATAGCTACATTTGTTGAAATTCAAATTTACCATCATATTTGAATTTTGTCTAAATTATCAACAAGTGACAAATTATTATAATAACAAATGTTTACAACAAGTGCCAAATTATTACAATAACAAATGTTTACAAAAACAAGTGCCAAATTATTACAATAACAAATGTTTACAACAACAAGTGTCAAATTCAAAGTCTATTTCTTTTGGCTCTTCTTACCCCTCGTTTTCTTCTCCTTCACAAGTTTCACACCACACAACAGGTTTATGCTCTTCTTTTTCTTAGCATTACCATCTGGCCTCCCCACAGCACATCCAAGAGTCTCCTTCACCTCCTGCACTTCCTCAACAACCTCATGATCATGATCCAGAGCCTCATCAACATGGTCACTTTGCACCAGAGCCTCAACAACAGGCTCATTTTGCACCAGAGCCTCAACAACAGGCTCATTTTGCACCAGAGTCTCAACAACAGGCTCATTTTGCCCTCATTTTGCACCAGAGCTTCCAAATCAGAAACGGTGTGCCCTAAAGCCTCAACAGTTTGCACATCATCCTCCAAAACAAGTTCAGATTGCACCTCAGCAGCACCAAACATGATCTGGTTAGTTCTCTTCTTTCTTTGGCCATTGATTCTTGCCCTTTTCACTAGCCAGCATTCGTCAACGACAAGAGGTGGGCCTTTTTCTCCACGCTTCCTCCTGAAAACAAGCAAGTTAGCTGGGGGAGAAAAATCATCAACAAGAAATGGGATAGATTTTGGATGAACATACTTTGGCTTTTCAGCAGTGTATCTGCACTTGGTAGAGCCAGCTCGGTGTCCAAGTTCTTCACAGAGTTTGCATCTATTCTTGTTACCTTTTTGGGCCCTTTTTGGCTTGGCATCTTCTTTTCATCTTTCTTTCCCTTCTGGTGCTCCCACCTTTCTCAAACCAAGATTTGAATCTACTCTGCTTGGGCCTGCCAGCCTTTCTTTTCATCAAAGGAGGACACAAGGAGAACTGAATGTCCACTTCAGGCCACTGAGACTGATCTGTAAGTGCTGGAATTGGTGTTCCATATGCAGCCTTGAATTTTGCTACAGAATAATACTCATGTAAATATGGGTGCATATTTAGCTTGTGTTTGGAGGCCAAGAAAAATATGGCATGCTCACAAGGCTTTCCAGTGTGTTGCCACTCAAGGCATGTGCATTCATGCAATTGAGTGTCAACAACATGCCTCCTGCCAGTCTTTGTATCTCTGACTTCAGCACCCCACAATGAGGATTTCTCAACACGCAAATGTGCAAGATTTCTGCTCCTGTTGACCACCTGCTGCACAACATCAGGAAGCTTATCTCCTTGAATAACATCACCAAGCCTTCTTCTCAATTCCCACAACCTCATGATCATGATCCTGATCTGGTCAACCATGTCATGGACAAGCAAGTCTTTTAACTCCTTCACTTTGTTGTTGAAACTTTCTGCCAAATTATTGTTGATATGATCACATTTGATGGCAGTGTTAAAACCAGACCTGTACCATAAAAGAGAATGGTAGGTTTCCAACCATGTACAAAACTTGACCCTATCCTCCTCAGAGCATGCCGCCTTAATCTTCTCAAGGTGATATGAATGTGTCTGCCTGGTGTAAGATCTTGCTACTGGCCACATGCGTCCAAAATCATCTCCTCTGAATTTTTTGATCAAATTCATCCACATATGGCCGAAGCACTCCCTCTGCTCAGCATGAGGGAAAACAATCTTCACTGCATTTTCTAAACCTTTACATGCATCTGTGTGCACTGCCAATGGAGAGACTGGCCCTATGCATCTTTTCAACTACATCATGAACCATGTCCATGATGCCTCTGTCTCAGACTGAAACATGCCAATAGCTACAGGGAACATCCAATTGTGTCCATCTAAAGCATTGCATGTTGCTAGTTGACCATTCCACTTTCCAGTCAAGAAAGATGAGTCTATACTCAAATATGGACGGCACCCTGCTTTGAAGCCATCGATGCAAGGCTTTAAAGCCATGAAGAATTTAGAGAAGAAGACTTTCCCATCAGCTGTTACCTCAGTATCTATCTCCACGACACTGCCAGGTGACCTCTTCTCTACTTCTGCTTTGAAGTTATAAAGCATTCGAAAGGTATTTGCCCAATCACCATATAGCTCTTTCATTGCCCTTTGCTTTGCCTTCCACACTGTAGTATAATTCAGCTTAATGGGGTACTGCTTTTCCAAGTCTATTTTTAGTCTCTTTGCAGTGCTGTTTGGTGTTGTGGCTAAAATGGGCTTGATCTTTTCTGCAACCCATAATTGTGATGTCATCTTTGTAACTGTTTGAGAACTTGTAATGCAAGTATGAGGTTTTGGAATTTGATTCACTCTTATTGTCCTTCCATCAGGTTGGCGTCTAGCAGATATATACCACTTGCAAGGCTTGGCACCACCATCATAACCTATGCATTTTGCATAGAACTTCTTTTTATCAGTCCACATAGTCTTGGTAGCAAACTCACGTTTGACTGCATATGTCCTGAAACACATCCTGAATTCATCCATGCTTGGAAACAATCTCCCAACTTCAATAACTGGGTCCTCTTTGTCATAAACTGTTACTAGCTCATCATCATGTGCATCATCTACATGAACTGCAGCATTTTTCAACAACTCTAGATCTATATCTGCATCTTCATCTCTTAAATGGTTTTCACCATCATTTGCAGCTTCATCCCTCTTCTTCTTCTCCTTGTCTCTGTCATCTATAGGAATGCCAAAAAGCTTTGCCATTTCAATGTCATCTATTGGTGCAATGACCAAATCAGTCCGGTCATGTATCTCAACTGAATTCCAATCAACAGTTACAATCTTTTGTGCATTACCATCTGCAGCCTCCCCTTGTGCATTAGCATCATCATCCTCCACTGTTAACACTTCCAACTCAGTAAGTATAGGCATTACTTGCCTTTGTGCAGCCCAATCATCCTCGACCATCTGAGCAGCCAGCTTCGAGGCCACATATCCAACCCTCGAATCAGGTTTCAGATCAATGAGCTCTGCTAAAAACAGAACAGTTTTGCTTGTCTAACCGTTTCGCTCATCGATTTCATCAACTATATGTTCCCCTGTCTCAACCCTAACATAGTCATATTTGCAATCATCAAATCGTAACAAAGAAACTTCTTGCTCTGGCCCCCAAACCACACTATCCCCAATTTTTTCCACCATTTTCCTCACCGCCTCCTCTCCCATGTTTATTAGCTCTTGGGGATCAACATGTTCTAATTCCACCTCCCATTTAACAACCGTGTCTCTCTCAATTTTCTGCGTGCTGCCATCAACTAAAACAGCCCTAGAGGGAAAGAAATTGATGCGAAATTTGAAGGTTTGGCGCGCAACATCGTCTCCCCTGTTTTTGGCGGGCACTGTGAGCTAGCGGAAGCGAACAAAGAGCTCAACCTTAGAGAAATTAAGTGCAGAGATACGGGATATACCGATTAGAAGTCCCCTCTTCATGCTCCATATCGTTCCCCCTCGCCCCGTTCAGCACACCCTCGCCTCCACAATCTAGCATCAATGGGCACGCTCAGATCTCGAATTAAGAAGAATGGGAGAGGAATTAGCTTTCAAATGGCACTCACCACCTTCGCCGTCGAACGAAAGCGCCGCCGCCTAAATGAATTGCCGTGCCGCCGCCGGCGCCGAGAACGATGGGTGAGGTCCGCTGCCGCCGTCGGGGAAGCTATAGTCAGTGTGACGCGCGCTCTCGGTCGGAAGCGGTTGGTTTGACTGGCTTGACTGGCTGTCCCAACCAACCGGTTTGGCTTAACCCTAATCTTGGAACGAAGTTAAATGTGTCCTTACGACCGTTTTAAGGTCCGTGTGGCCCTGGGATATTAGCTGCCTCACAACCGTCGCATGCGAGCTATTCTTTTCAACGATGTCGCTTTCCTTCCAATTCCATGTAAAGACGTCGCATAGGAGCTATAAGCCCGTTCTGATATATCCCACTATCCACGTGGGCACCACTGGGCATATTGAGGCGGGCGTAGGGCATAGTCCCGTGCCAAATGACTAACTGAAGGCTCGAGCTGAGGTCAGGGCTCCAAGAGAAGTCTCCGGTGGATGGATCAACGGGGCCTTTCCAAGCAACGAGGCGCCCGACGACACGGGCCTTCTCGGTCAGGAAGACCCTCGTGCCTAGGAGGATGGTGTCTGTTGGGTGCTGAAAACTCTGCCATATGATCGTGCCATTTGCAAACTGGAGGACCAAGTTCCCCGTGTCAAGTAGCACTGCAGCAACTCCTGTGCCGGTGATCGATGTTGTTCTTCGTTGCCCAAGGAGTGTGGCCTTGGGAATCTGACACGTACCACCAGGTCAGAACTGTTGGTGATGGCGAGCATCGGGGATGAAGTGTAGGTGACTGGATTGTCGCGGTTGGCAGTCCACACAACGGGTGCGTGGTCCGGGGATGTTGTTGTACCATATGCCAAGGTATAAGCTCGCGTTGGAGCTGTCCGGGGAGAAGAAGCCGAGTGCAAAGTCCCCGCCCTTGGAGACGAGCATGTCGCGGGAGGAGAGTGGCTTTGCGTGTGTGAGCTGGTCATCGGATCTGCAGAATGAACTCAAGAACAGGAGGATAAAAATGGAAACGCAAGGGTTCATACCCATTCTGCTTCTTCTTCTACGTGCACGAAGCTAGAGATGCTAATTAACTCAAGTGCGTGGTTGAGATGGCCAGACGCACTGGCAGGCGAGGGAGAGCAGAGTACAAGTCTCCAAAGGTGCTGCACGCGCAAAGAAAAATGGTCAGTTGAGAGTGAGAGGGCGACTGGAAGAAAGCATGTGGGTTTTCTTGCTCCGGCAGTGTTGTGGTAGCCGTATGGCGACTTGTCCCTCTCCCAGGACGGTAAAATTGCGACGATCTTGCAATGTAAATCGGTAAGTGTGAGCTGGTCATTGGATTTGCAGAGTGAATGAACTCAAGAATAGGAAAATGGGAATGCAAGACTTGCTCCATAAGAATAGGAAAATTGGGATGCAAGAAGGCATACCGCATACCCATTAGGCCTCTTATTCGTCAGCTAACTGAGGTGGATGGTTCTAGCCGTGTGGTTGGGAGGCCTTTTTTCTCTAGACACTGGATTTTTATCGTGCTTGAAGAATGAAAAAAGAAGCAACAAGTATAGTTGGATGGAAAAAGACAGCAAGGTGCACCTAGACCATAATAAAGATGGCCACACGACTAGCAGAAGACGGAGAGCAGAGTCCAAGTCTCCAAAGGTGCTCCACGCACAGTTTAAAGTGAAAGGCATGAGGGGTTTACTTGTTACGGGACAGTGTTGTTGTCGTCTACGCAGCTGTGTGGCGACTTCTCTCCAAACTGCTATAGGGACGGTTAAATCTCGTCAGTCTCACGACTTGGCGAGTCATGTCACAGCCTGTATCACTGAAGCCGACCGCATCAAGACACCAAGCTCCTCCGCGGGATATCTGTCAAGCAGTTCATAACAAAATATTAAAACACAATTTTGGTAAAACACAACTTCAAGTTCGTAATAAAATATTGAAGACGTATCTGTCAAGCAGAAGAGAAGTGATATTAAAGGCTGCATGCATCAATCGCTGGAGAGGCCAGGACTAAGGTCCCTTTTCGAAGAAAAAAAGCAAAAGAGAAGGGCTTCAGTTAACACCCCATGAGATGGAGCTGAGCATAATAGAACTGTTCCCAGTTTTATTGATTAAGGAAGTTTTGAGGCCAGCATTTCATAATAACAAGAGGGCAAGCAAATAGTCTACATGCACATAAAATTCTGATGTAAACATACAAGAGATAAAACTATCAGCTGTAATGTTTTGCATTTAAATCGTTAACAGACTGATACAGTGTCTACGGTGGTGGCAAGAGAGACATTACCACCAAATAAGTCGGTAAAGGGAACTCGAACCAACAAGATCAATGAGCAATGCACTGTGCTCCCTATCCAGTATAATCAGGTCTTGCATCAAAAGAGTCTAAGAATTAGTTCTCAATTCACAGCCTGTTCGGACTTCAGATACAGCACAGAACTTACTGAAAGATTCAAATTCCACATATCGTAGATCATAAATCATACGTCTGCACATACTGAAACTTTCATATGTACAAAAATTATACCCTTCAACATCTAACGACCCTCTAATGTTGTGATGCTAACTGCATTCGCAGAATTTTCTATGTTCTCCCTTGGTTGAGTCTCCCAATTCTGCAGAGCAAAATATGCAGGCTGCTTTGGTGCAGGGAGCAATGCACTTTCATTCTCTAACATAAAAATAACTGATGACATAAGCGGCCTATCATCAGGATGATCTTGAACACACAAGAGACCAACATGAATACACCGTAGAACATGAAGTGGACAGCTCTCAATGACCGAAGACTGCACTAGTTCTGTTGCTTTTCCATCTTGCCACAATCTCCATGCCTGAACCAATAAGATCAACTTATGATCAAGTTTCTACGTTTTCTTTGAGCTATTGAAATTTTGTGCATTTCTCCATACTTACATAAGTTGTAAGGCTGTCAAAGTTCGTTATATGTTGTGGTGAGCTGATCTTCAAGCCGCTTACGATCTCCAAAATAAGAACACCGAAGCTATAGGTGTCCGATTTTACAGAAAACGCACCTCCCATCACATATTCCGGCGACATGTAATCACTATTCAAATAATTCAACAGAAAGAAATGCATAATATGAGTTAAACTAAACAACCGAAAACTAGAAGCACAATATGTGGCTGGAGCATTGATAACTTACTATGTCCCAACAACCCGGGAAGTTTTTGCTTGCCGTTGGTTTCTACCGAAGATCTTTGCCATACCAAAATCAGATATTTTTGGAGTCATTTCTGAATCCAGCAAGATATTGCTCGCCTTGAGATCTCTGTGGATTATAGTTAATCTTGAATCTTGGTGGAGGTAAAGAAGCCCCCTCGCCACCCCTTTAATTATATTCAAGCGTGTGGACCAATCTAGCAAATATTGTTTTGTAGCATCTCCAAAGATGGATAGTAAATAGAGTATATCATTAGTCATCAGTGATATGCTTTTGGTTAATAAGAAACATGCAATATGTATCAAAAGCCCGAACATACCAAAAATGAAGACATCCAAGCTTTTGTTTGGTAAGTATTCATAGATAAGTAACCTCTCATCTCCATGAATGCAGCAACCAAGAAGTCTAACTAGATTTATATGCTGCAATTTAGCAATGAGAACTATTTCATTTTTGAACTCCTTTATCCCTTGCTCAGAATCCTTACTAAGCCTTTTGATAGCAACTTCGTTGAGACCGTCCAACTTTCCCTACATGATTGCATCATCCGAAATTGTGAAACGTTGTTTTCCACTACCTAATTATCCTCAAAAAAGAATGTGTTACTGAAACTCTGGACATAAAGCTTTTTTTACCTTGTAAACTTTGCCAAAATCTCCCCATCCAATTTCTGTCGAGTCAGAGAAATTATCCGTCGCAGCAGCAATATCTTTGAAGCTAACAAATGGTAACTCTATATTTTCACCTCCAGTTCCACTGGAAGAACTAAGGTAATCTGGCATCACTCTCTTCTGGATTTCATTCTTTCGCTGCTTGCTTGCTAATGATTAATATTTCGTTATTAACAATTGGACAATGAAGCTGAATTTTGAAAAAAAACAGGGTCCTTGTTTATTTTACCTCTGTATCTGCATATCTTGACTAGCGCTACACATGCGAGTATCAATAGGCATGCTATAGTCCGGAATGCGATATTTAGCAATTTGCTATTCTTTTGAACTGCAAAATATGTCCTGTAAAAATTTAGCCTATCACAACTTTGAAGAATAATTTACTGTATCAAGCATAACTTGTAACAGCATGAACTTACTTGCACAGTATTACAAATGTTTCGCGGACCAAACAACCATGCTACAAGTAATTCCCTCCGGAGTTACTGCTAGGCTTATGGTAAACTGAAGTTTAATGTTGCAATATGCTCGTAGAGAACAGTTACAGGTTTACTGATTTTTTTATATACCAACAAAATTGGCTGCAAAGAAGTATTGGTGATTACAAGTATACTGTTAACTTCGTAAATTTAGTAGATGCTCTTTTTTTGCGGGTAATTTAGCAGACGCGCCATGATTAAATGTTGGTGTTGAGTTGATGTATTTAAGTAGAAAACTCCCATAAATGAAGTTTCATGACACATTTGGCGAAGTGATATCATAAGGTTACAATGGACTAATGGAGTGGTGCATACCAGGAGAGCTGGCAAGCCGGAGGAACAAGTTCTCGCCATAGTTGCTATACTTCCCTGTGTCGACAAGCTCACTTGTCCAAACCAGACACCTTGACTGGTCAGCCATAGCACCGTTACTGCTCGAGTTAGTATACGCGTAGGCCGTACACGAGCAATTGATGGTACACTCAGTCTGGCACTCGTCAAAGCTTCTGTTCAGAACATGTAAAGATTTGTCTGGAAGCTTCATCCTAGACAAGGTCACAAAATGACTTTGCTTACTGCACTCCAACGCCTCGCTTCTTCTACATCCGCTTGAAAAGTTGAGACCAACAGTCTCAAACCCATCAAGACAGCGGCATGTTGCAACAGCCCCCATGGAGTCGCAATAGCCAAATGGGCCACATGAAGCATAGAGGTCGCAGCTGCTACTACTAGTGGGGTGCGCGGAGATGGTTGTCCATGATGAGCTGTTGTTCCAGATAAGAGTCCTCAACACGCCCATGTAGTCAAGCGTAAGACGTGTGTATGGTGAGCCAGGAGACACGGAGAATTCATAAGAGAACCCATCCCCCGTGCCGACAATCGCTTCAAAGATGATTGTGTTGTGGTATATCCCACCATCCACCGACGTACCACTGGGCATATTGAGGCGGGTGTAGGGCATACTCCCATGCCAAATGACTAACTGAAGGTTCATGCTGAGGTCAGAGCTCAAAGAAAAGTCTCCAGTGGATGGGTCAGTGGGGCTCTTCCAAGCAACGAGGTGCCCGGCGACATGGGCCTTGTCCCCCAGAAAGATCCTTGTACCTGGGAGGACGGTGTCTGTTGGGTGCTGAGAACTCTGCCATATGATTGTGCCATTTGCAAACTGGAGGACCAAGTTCCCCGTGTCGAGTAGCACTGCAGCAACTCCTGTTGCGGTGATGTTGTTCTTCGTTGCCCAAGAAGTGCGACCTTGAGAATCAGACAACACCAGGTCAGAACTGTTGGTGATGGCGAGCATCGGGGATGAAGTGGTGGCGATTGGGTTGTCGCGGTTGGCAGTCCATACGATGGTGCGCCCAGGGATATTGTTGTACCATATGCAAAGGTATAATCTCGTGTTGGAGCTGTCTGGGGAGAAGAAGCCGAGCACGAAGTCCCCGCCCTTGGAGACGAGCATATCGCTGGAGGAGAGTGGCTTTGCTTGTGTGAGCTGGTCATCGGATCTGCAGAATGAACTCAAGAACAGGAGGATAAAAATGGGGACGCAAGGGGTCATACCCATTATAGTTCTTCTTCGACGTGCACGAAGCTAGAGAGGCTAATTAGCTCTGGTGTGTAGTTAAGATGGCAGGAGACGCAGAGCAGAGTACAAGTCTCCAAAGGTGCTGCACGCGCAAAGAAAAATCGTTAGTTGAGATGTGGAATGTGAACATTCTTGTGATGTGTGGAAAAAGGAATGTGAACTGAGAACATTCTACTCCCTCCGATCCATCAGAGGCAGTAGCAATTTACATTAAGCTTCTAGAACGTTGTACATTTAGAAACAGAGGAGTATTTTATTATTCAGACGAAGATTTTCTTGCTTCTTGGAAACAGAAGGAGTATTTTATTATTCAGCCGAAGATTTTCTTGCTTCTTGGAAACAGAAGGAGTATTTTATTATTCAGCCGAAGATTTTCTTGCTTCTGACGCTGTTGCAGGTATCTTCAGCTGCTCACGTGCCACAAGGAAGAAGGATATTAGATTTGTTTTGACCCAGTACCTCATTAAGGATTAATCTCCAGTATTTCTTGCAGACTAACCCGATTGGCTTGGTGCGCTCACCAGCGGCTTCAATGACCCAGCCTGAGACCGTGGGATGTGACTCGTGAAGCCGCGAGATCGAAGCGATTTTACCGCCCTGGAGCAAGACAAGTCGCCACACGGCTGTGTACGCGACCACAACATAAAAATATGCAGGCTGAGGCTTCCAGCATCTAACGTCTAATGTTGTGATGCTAACTGCATTCAAAGAATTTCCGGCGTTCTCCCTTCCTTCTTGGGTCCTGGAATTCCGCAGAGCAACATATGCAGGCTGATTTGGTGCTGGGAGCAATGCACTTCCAATCTCCAACATAAAAGTATCCGATGACAAAAGCGGCTTGTCATCTGGATGATCTTGAACACATAGGAGACCAACATGAATACACCGTACAGCTTCATGAAGTGGACAGCTCTCAATAACCAAAGAGTGTACTAGTTCTGTTGCTGTCCGGTCTTTCCATAGCCTCCAAGCCTATGCCAATAGAATCGACATATGATCAATTGCTTACAATATTGTTTGATGCAATGAAATGTTTTGCATTTCTCTGTACTTACATAAGGAGTAAGACCGCCAAAGTTCATTGCGAGCTCGGCGAGTTGATCTTCAAGCCACTAACAATCTCCAAGACAAGAATACCAAAGCTATAGGTGTCTGATTTTACAGAAAACGCGCCTCTCATAGCATATCCAGGCGACATGTAACCACTGTATGAATAATTTAATAACCAGAGATGTACTAAATGAGATAAAATGGGCAGTAGAAACTTCAAATATTGGCAGGTGGCTAGTGCATTTAATTACTTACTATGTACGAACAACCCGGTTAGTGTTTTCTTGTTGTTGGTTTCCACCAAATATCCTTGCCATACCAAAATCTGATATTCTGGGAGTCATTTCTGAGTCCAACAGGACATTACTTGCTTTAGATCTCTATGGATTATGGTTAACCTGGAATCCTGGTGGAGATAGAGAAAAACCGTTGCTACTCCTCTAATTATTTTGAAGCGTTATGGGCCAATGAAGCACATGGTGTCTTGCAGCATCTTCAAAGTTAATGGTGAACGAAGTGTTTCGTTAGTCATCAGTGATTTCCTTACAGTTAATTAAAAACTTGTAATATGTATCAGAAGTTAGAACATACCAAAAAGGAAGGCATCCAAGCTTTTGTTAGGTAAGTATTCATAGATAAGTAACCTCTCATCTCCATGAATGCAGCAACCAAGTAGTCTAACTAGATTTTTGTGCTGCAATTTAGCAATTACCACTATTTCATTTTTAAACTCCTCTACACCTTGCCCAGAATCCTTACTAAGCCATTTGATAGCAACTTCCTTGACACCTTCCAGCATTCCCTACATGATTGTATCCTCCTGAATTGTGAGAAGCTGAAAGCAATTGAATTCGAAATACAATTGTACTTACAAAACAGAGCATACTGAAACTACAGAAGCAGAACTTGTTACCTTGTAAACTTTGCCATTTGGAGTGAGAGAAATTATCCGTTGTGGCGGCAATATCCTCGAAGTTAACAAACGGGAACTCTACATTTTTTTACTCCAATTTCACTGGAAGAACTAAGGTATACTAGCATTGATCTCTTCTGGATTTCCTTCTTTCTCTGTTTGCTTGCTACAGATCAATACTTTGTTATTGGCAGTTAGACAGTGAAGCTGAACTTGAAAACAAGTGTCTTCGTTTATTACACCTAAGCCTGTGCAAATCCGGTTTGAACAGTTTGACCGGTTTGGGCTAGTTCAAAATTTTGTACTAGCTCCAGAGTTCAGATTAGATTTGTGAATGAGATTGAACTATAAATTTTTGGCCAGTTTAGGCGGTTTGAACGGTTTCATCTTTTGCACACACTTAATTACACCTTTGTATTTGCATACCATGACAAAGACTATGCATGTAAGTATCAGCAAGCATGCCATAGTCATGAAAACAATCTTTACCAATTT
This sequence comes from Avena sativa, assembly GCA_916181665.1. Lineage (NCBI taxonomy): Eukaryota > Viridiplantae > Streptophyta > Magnoliopsida > Poales > Poaceae > Avena > Avena sativa. The sequence goes on from OV702294.1 coordinate 183,237,541, forward strand.
GCTATTCCTTTGAACTGCAGATGCATCCAGTAAGAATTTGACACTTCACCGTTTTTAGGAACAAAGAATTTACTGCATCAAACATCACTTGAAAGGGTATGAAGTTACTTGCGCAGGGTAGGCCTACCGTAAACTAAGATTTAAATCTTACAGATTTACTGATTCTGCAAGCAAGAAAGTATTTAGCCGCAAAAATGAAACTGAGACTACTGCAATATTTTGAAGTTCATACAACTAGTGCTGCTATTCGCCTACACCCTCTAGAAAAAATGTTACCATCAGGCTCAAACCCATCAAGGTGCTTGCATGCTGGGACAATCATAGTGGATTCACAATAGCTGGACGGTGAGGCATAGTAGTCACATGGAGCAGCAGGGATTTCAGCGATGAGTTCCCATGATGATGACAGACTGTTCCAGCTAAGAAACTTCAACTTGCCAGTGTGGTCAAGCTTGATGCACATGAAAACTAAGCTATTGGAGATTATGAACATGAAGTAGAAATCGTCCTCTATGTTGATGGTCATTTGGTAAAAGAAGGGTGTGCCATTGTTCACCTATATGCCACCAGTCACTGACATGCCATTCGACACAGCAATGCGGTAGTATGGCCTGGTCTTGTTCCAAGTGACAAACTGAATATCCAGAGAGCTAGGGTCACCGCTGCAGGAGAAGTCCCCAGGCGATGGATCATGCAGGCCCTTCAAGCAACAAGGATTTCAGCAACTTGTGCCCTATAGCTGAACAAAAACCTCATGCTTGGAAGGATGGTGTCGGTCAGGTGACCAAAACTCTGTCATATGATTGTGCCACCTAAAGACTGGTGGACAAAGTTCTCCGTGTCGAGCAGCACTGCAGAAACTCCCATGCCGATGATGTTGTTCTTCGTTGTCCAAGGAGTGCTTGTCGTCATCCAAATATTGTGGCCTTCGGAGTCTGACATTACCAGGCCAGAACTGGTGGTGATGGCGAGTTTGGGGATTAGGTGGCGGCGATTGGGTTGTCACGATTGGCAGTCACACGACAGTGCGGCCGGGGGATGTTGTGGTACCATATGCCAAGGTACAAGCTCGCGCTGGAACTGGTAGTGGAGAAGAAGCCAAGAGCAAAATCCCCAACGTTGGAGATGAGTGTGTCGCCGGAGGAGAGTGGCTTTGCATGTGTGAGCCGGTCATTGGATTTGCAGAGTGTACTCAAGAATAGCAGGATAGAAATGGGAATGCAAGACTTGCCCCGTAAGGACGTCATCTTCATCTTCCAGGAACCAACTGAGGTGTATGTGGTTTTTTGGCTTGAGGGAGTGAAGGTACAATCAAAATTGGAGAACCATGGCATATCAACAATGGGAGAGTAAGCAGTTGACAAAGACAATAGGAACTTAGAGCAAGAGAGAGCAGCAGGTGGCTCCACTTGAGATTCAGGACACGCAAAGAAATTTTATTGCTACGAGATCAGATTGGAGATTTGACAGTGTTCAGATTGGAGCTTTGACTGTGGAGACAGAGGAAACCTCATGGCTCAGAGGCGTGGCTTGTCGCGGCGCAGTGGTTGACTTGTTGGGGTTTCACGACTTGGCAGCGGACGCCCCGCGGCCTCCTCCACGCGTAATAAACCTCCTGCCGCCGCCGACGCCGACCACGGCTGAGGCCACCGCCGCCGCCGACGCCAACGACGACGGTGACCGCCGCTTTCGCTGACGACGCCGTCAACTTCCTCCCGATGCCGGACCTGGACGCGATCGTCGATTGGAATCGGTACCTCCTCCATTCGCGCCCGGATTGCTCGATGAGATCGGAGTTATCGCGGCACTAGGCGCGGATTGGTCGATGAATCCGTCGAATCTATTTTTTTCCACGAGCGTACGAACCGAAGGGGTAATAGGTCTTCCTTCGGTCCCTTCGGCCAGTATGGGCCTTTATGGGCTCGATGAGACACGAAGTAATGACCCAAGGCCTACTGAGTGGTACAAGTGCCATTATTTCGTCATTTCGTCATCGTCAGAAGAGGAAAAGCGGCAACAGGTGGATCCCGTGGCGAAATGCTTGAGCGCACGGCGGCGTCGGCCACCGCGGAGGCGTACAAGCCTCCTCGGAGGGAGCGGCCGGCACAGGGCGTGGCGAAGGACGAGGCGGCGGTCAGCTTGTGCTCTGCGTCGACCGGTCCGCTGAGGCGTTGAAGCCAAGCTAATCGAGGCGAATTGACACTCCAGGGTCTTCATAGTCCCGGTTGGGGAATGGGGAGCCAAGGTACTAGCAATACGCTTTTGGGTTTCTGCTCTAACCTTAATTTTACTTGAGTTGCGAATGCCCGGGGGCATTTCGAATATCAGTGTAAAATTCGTTTTTTGCTGAATCAAATCAAATGGGTGTATCATAGGTACATTTATTAATGATGCTTACAACATTTACTAATGTTCGGCAACACAGTTTCCATGCTATAGAACTCTAGAATACTAGCTACAGAAGGTTATAATCATATTCCCAACATGGCTGGTTTCAGAGAAAACTCTTTAGCCAACAAAAATAAAATTCAGTTGGGCCGAGATAAGGTAGCAGGGCATAAGCTTCTTTACCTCGATGCTGATGGTGCTCTCTCTGCCTCTACTATTCACAGATTTCTCATACAATAAAATACACAAATATTACAACCACCTACCAAAAGTTCAGTTCACAGAGAGTATAAACCATAAAGTATACAACTAGCTATATACTAAACTTTATTACATTAAGGTATAAAACATCTAGCGGCCATCGAGTGTGGTGATACTAATTGCATTCATGGAATTCTCCATGCTCTCGGTTCCTTCTCCATCTCCGCAGTTACTCAGAGCAAAATATACAGGTTGTTTTGGAGCCGGAAGGAGCGCAGTTTCGTTCTCTAGCATAAACATAACCGATGACATTAGGGGCCTATCACTGGCACGGTCTTGAACACACAAGAGTCCCACATGAATACACCGTAGAACTTCGTTTCGTGGGCAGCTCGCCAGAACCGAAGAGTCCACCAATTCAATTGGTTTTCCATCTTCCCATAATCTCCATGCCTGAAACATAAAGTGATCTCAAGATCAAGTTACTATTTTCTTGACGTTGGGGTGGTGATTAATTGGAAATGTATTCCACAATACTTACGTAAGCGATAAGGCCAGAAAAGTTCGCTGTGAGATGAGATGAGCTGATCTTTAGGCCACTAACAATCTCCAAGAGAAGAACACCGAAGCTATATGTGTCTGATTTTACAGAAAAAGCACCTCCCATCGCATATTCAGGTGACATGTAACCGCTGTTTAAAACATTTGAAAGCAAGTCAGCAAGAAATGTACAGATTAAACTATACTGGACCATAAAATCAGAGTTTTAAGTGATTTTTACTACTTTGAGTTACTTACTATGTCCCAACAACCCGGGTTGTGTTTGCTTGGTTTTGGTTTGCACCAAAGATTCTTGCCATGCCAAAATCTGAAATTTTGGGAGTCATCTCTGTGTCCAACAAGATGTTGCTTGCTTTAAGATCTCGATGGATTATTGTTAATCTTGAATCTTGATGGAGATAAAGAAGGCCTCTTGATATTCCTTTGATTATTTTGAACCGTGTGAACCAATCAAGCACGTGCTTTCGTGCAGCATCTTTCATTATCAGTAAGAATGGAAGCTAGTCATCATGAGTATCAATATGTTAATGTGCGAATTATGTGATATCTTAACAACAAACTAGCACGTACCAAAGAGAAAGGCATCCAGGCTTTTGTTAGGTAAGTATTCGTAGATCAGTAACTTCTCATCATCATGAATGCAGCATCCAAGAAGTCTGACTAGGTTCTTGTGCTGCAGTTTGGAAATTAGAACTACTTCATTTTTGAACTCCACTGTACCTTGTCCAGAACCTTTACTAAGCCTTTTGATAGCAACCTCGTTTCCACCTTCTAGTGTGGCCTACATGAGCACATATTTTTCAGTTGAGAAAGAATTATAAACAAACATTTTTTGAAGTCCTATAGTTACCCTTTTTACACAAATAAGTGCATTTTAACCCCTTTTAACTCTGAGCACATGGCATGGCTTTCAACTCCAAAATGGCTTTCCTTGTACCCTTGAATATAAGAGCTAATGCAAATCACCAATGCATCCTAAGCCACACCGATTTCGTATAATATGGTAGAATTCAAGATGGGCATGTTTCACTAATTTAGCATCCACTTCTACATGTATTAATTAGTCATCAAAGCTTTCAGATAGAAATTATTATTATTATTGTTATTGTTATGAGATGCTAAGCTCCTAAGTCATCAACTTTTCCACATAGATACCATATCTTCCAAATCTGGGGCAGTTTCTTGGCTAAGACAACTGCCGGGAGGTGGGAAGGGGGTAGTTATTTTTCTAGCAGTCTTTAATGTCGATAGACAATTGTTTGAAAGTCAAGGGTAGATTCTTACAACAGTTCAAGAGTAAATTAGGCTGTTTTTTCCTTCTATCCAAAGCATGTTCTGCTGTAAGTACCACTTTCTTTTACCTTGTAAACTTTGCCAAAACCTCCCCGTTCAAGCAAGTTGGAGTTAGCGAAAAAGTTTGTTGCTGAAAGGATGTCTTCAAAGCTAACAAATGGAAATTCTGTATTTTCTCCTCCGAGCTCGTTGGATGTGCTAAAGTATCCTAGCATCATTTTGTTCTGGTTTTCCTTATTTCGCCATTTGCCTGCTGGTTAGTACATCCATTATTTTTCTTAGTTCTTGCATTGATATAATATGTAGAAAACAAAAGGGTAGTTTTTTCTCCACCTCTGTATTTGTACCTCCAGACGAGGACTATGCATGACAGGAGCAGTAGGCATGCTATAATTGGGAGTATAATCTTTACCGAACTGACCTTGTCAACTGCAATATATGTGCAACCAATCTGAAATTCAGTATTCACTTGCATACATACCATGATGGATATGTGAAGCTAAACAAGTGCCTAGACCACTGTAATTTAACTGCATAAACTACCTTGGCCTTCTGGTAAATCAAAGATTTGATCATCTAAAATTAAGTATTTGATTTTGCAATATACTTGTATGGAAAGTACAAATCCAAATTAAATAAATAATTTGCTATTGCCAATGAGAAAAAGCAGTAACCGGCTATTACCTTGTGGAACATCTAAGAGATGAACTTTGAAAATTTTTGGTAAAGTGAAGGCTGTAAGTTGTATAATTTACCTAATAAAAGTGAAGTGTTGGATATGCCAGTATGCCATTGTAATTGCCGATATTGTTCCAAATATTCAGATTGGATACTTGAAAAGGATATGCCTAGATGTTTCTCGAAAATTACCTTTATAATATATTAATATTACTTATCTGTTGGGTTTAATAAATATGTTTCAGTGCAAAACAATGGACGAAGCTAAATTATAGACTGTGCTATATCAAAACATTCTATCAAGTTGGCATGCAAATTACTCGGATACACTGAAAATGTAGTTTCATAAAGAATACTGTTATATAACCAATACAACTACATTTTCTAGTATCAATGTATTTGCACGATATATCCACATCATAACTCTGTTAATGTCTAGTGTTCGCATGGAAACTCTGTCAGAACTACTGATAAAAAACTCTAATGACTTGGAGAAAATAAGATAGCATGAAAGACCAAATACCAGCAGTATCGGCAAGTCAGACGTATAGGTTCTCGCCAGCGGTTGCCTTTGCAACGTCAATAAGCTCCCCTGACCAAACCAAACATCTTGACGGGTCGGACATAGCACCGGCACTGCTCAAGTTGGCATAAGCGAAAGCCGTGCACGAGCAGTTGTGGTTGCACATGGCCTTGCACTGTTCGAAGCTTTTATTCCGTATGTGCAAGAAATTGTCGGGAACCTTCATCCCAGGCAAGGCCACGAAATGACTTTGCTTGTCGCACTTTAGCGCTGCTATTCTACGACATCCTCTTCCAAAATTATCATCATTAGGCTCGAATCCATCAAGGCACTCGCACATTGGGACGATCTGAGTGAAGTCACAATAACTGAACGGGCCACACGAGGCATAGAGGTCACATGCAGCAGCTGGGCGTTCACCGAAGAGCGCCCATGAGGATGAGTGACTATTCCAACTTAATACCTTCAAATCACCAGTGTAGTCAAGAATGACGCGCGTGAACGGTAAGTTGTTGGATATTGTGAACATGGAGTACAACTCATCTCCGGAGTTGATGGTCGTTTGGTAGTACAAGATGGTGCTGGCATTTGTCAATAATGTTTCACCGGATACTGGTACACCATTCCACACACCCATGCGGCAGTATGGGCTGGTCTTGTTCCAAGTCGCGATTTGAAGGTCCGGAGAGCTAGGGTCGCTGCTGTATGAGAAGCCCCCAGAGGACGGGTCATCCGAGCTCTTCCAAGCAACAAGCCGCCCGACGACTTCTGCCTTGTAGCTAAACAAAAATTTCATGGTTGGAAGTATTGTGTCAGTCGGGTGATCAAAGCTCTGCCATATGTCTGTGGCATTTGGCAAGCGGAGGACAAAGTTCCCCGAGTCAAGAAGCACTGCGTGAGCTCTGACGGCTCCAGCGTTGATACTGCTTGCCGTCTTCCAGATACTGTGGCCATCGGAGGCAGCCAAAACCAAATCAGAACTGGTGGTGACTGTGAGCACCGCAGATGAAGGGGTGGTGATTGGGTTGTCTCGGTTGGCCACCCAGACGACGGTGCGTGGTCCAGGGAGGCCATGGTACCATACGCCAAGGTAGAAGGTCTTGTTGGAGCTGGTCGGGGAGAAGAAGCCGAGAGCAAAGTACCCGCTCTTGGAGATGAACATGTCGCCATGGGTGAGTGGTTTTTCATGTGTCAGCTGGTCATCAGCTTTGCAGAAGGAAATCAAGAATAAGAGGAAGAAGATGGGAATGCAGTCGACAGACATCGGGCTGTCTCCTGCCTCTCCTTGTGTCAAGAGAAGAAAATAGAGCACACAGATATATATAACTGCGGAACAGTTCTGCTGCAGCGAGTGGATGTGTACTAGGGAAGTTTCAGTCCATCCAATTAAAATTCTCCTATGGTCTAAGTCGACATTTCCCTTTTGGAATAGTGAAAAATAATAGAGGATGGTGAAGTCTGGTACAAAATAGACTGGTGATGGATAAAGACAGCAAATGTCGACTTAGACCATAGGAGAGATGGCCAGCAGACGACTGGCAGGAGAGTAGACTCCAAGTCTCCTACGACAATGAAGTTTTAGAGTGACAGGGCGAGACGGGAAAACCTCATGGCTTGCCATGGTCCTCACGGCATAGCGACCCTTTGCTAGACTAGACTTCGGACCATAGTACAATTCGGTCAGTTAAAGACAAGTTATTCAAGAAACTAAACTCGGGCTTGGAGCCCAGACACTAGTCCTTTGATTTTGTATTTTTTTTTCTTTTCTGGAAAATCCCTCTGGGTTTGTATACCCTATAGTTGGCGGTGTCAAGATATTTACTCAAGCGCTAACATGTTTTTGCAATGTTTTTCCAAGCATGTGGCCTGGGTGGGACTGATATTTTAGAAGGACATTTTAATGGTTCTGATACATTAAGTTCATATATATATTTGCCTATTTGGTAGATATTCCCTGTTTGGATGTTGGTGATGTTGATTCGATGCCGCTACTGTTCAAGTGGAAAAAATCCATTTAATACAAGGCATGCCACTTTTGGCAAAGAATTGTACATACCGGGAGAGAGTCGGCAAGCCATTTAACAGCCATATCACCGTTACTGCTTGGGTTCGTGTAACCAAGCTTATCATCAGAGTAGCGGTACCAGCATATCCAAGAAGCATACCTGGGCTTATGGCAGAGAAGATGTGGTTGTTGTCTCCCTTAGTGTTGTTATCGTTGTCACTGTCGCGGCATCTATCGCCACCGCTGTCACCTTCTGGACGTTCTTGCCATAGCCATAACCACAACCACCTCCACCTCAACCACTAGGATCTCCTCGGCTGCCTCGATGTGTTGCATATGTTGGCGGAGCTCCCGCCATCCCCTCTGATGCCAAGGAGCATCTCCATCCAATTGTCATAGGCAAGAACGTGAGTTTGGTTCACTCGCCGTGAGTTTGGTTCCAATTGTGGCAAGGAACGGGCTGTAGAAGTACTCAATGATCTCGCCTTCAATCTTTTGGCCCACAGTTGCGCCGCAAAGTATGTGGCGTGTCCTTGCCCTCCTTGTTGGTGTTGAAAATCTTGACGCGGAGGTTGGCGATGCGGGTACGAGATTGTGCGGCGATCACCTTGATTGCCGCCTGGACCCTGGCAAACGTCTTCATCCCGATGCAAGAGATCATGATCTTCTTGGACAATACCATGTGATGCTTTGGAGTTAACGATGCCTTTCTCTCAGCATCAGGTTCGCGTTAATATAGGGACAATCATCAGCATGATTGCAAATTTGCAATGGAGAAGGTTATAATGATAGAGCGAACAAAGGGATACAATCTGATCTTTATCATTATATACCTGATCGTGTACAGCAACCTCAACAACTTCTAACTCTATCTATCTCTAACTCTTAATCTCAGTGCTAAGGTGTAGCCTCGCCGTCTGGAAGCCTGATCTGGACTCTGGAAGCCCACGTCGGGGAGCTGTAGGTCGTAATGTGGGAGATGCAGAAGACGGTGATACAGCAGTACCAACCACACGTGGACAACGATATACCGCCGCGTCGGCTACCGCGAAGCTTCATCTCACCGGGGGCCTCATTGGGGTTCTTCGGATCCTCGGTGACGCCTCTGGTCATAGGTCCATTTTTGGTCCTAGCTAAGAGCGGCTTAACGTTCGCTGGGTGGAAAAGAAGTGCCGCTTTTATTCTGGCGATTCTTTGTCCTTCATCAATGAAATTGTGTACGTGGGTTTCTGTTAGAACACTGAAGTTTCTTCCATGTTTCAGTGGGTTTCTGTGAATGATATCATCAATGAAATTTTGTACGTGGACAATGTATCAATCAAATTATTTACAGCATTGATATTTATTTATGAAACGAGGGGAAATTGTATATTTTTCTGTTTGGATCTTGAATGCTCTTATACTAATTATTGATGAATCTTGGATGATCTGTTATTTTATTTTTTTGAAACAGATCTGTTGTTAATCAATGACGAATCTCGGATGAACCATACATAAGTTGTGTGATAATATTTAAATATCTCTGTAAAGAAATGAGTTGGGAGAAAGAAAAGGAAACATAGATGATTAGAGTACATGCACATACATTTACATATTCATATGACCCTACATCAAATTTAGAAGTTTGAAAAGATTATTTAGATTAATCCTAAAATCAATCTCTAAAGAAATATTGAAGTAATGAGGGGTGAAAGTGGAAAAGGGACATGTTAAAGACAAAGACAAGGGGTGTTGTGTAAAAATAAGGTGGACTCAAGAATAAGCATGGAATTAGGTGGAAGGGCTATTTGGCAAAGAGGTTAGGACGAATCAATGACATTCTCCCACCCGTTCCAAATTATAAGATGTTTTGATTTTTTTTTCTAAAACACATGTATTTAGATATATCCTTTGGTGTATAAGTTCAGAACAAAATAAGTAGTCCTACACGCTAAAATGAGTCCAGACTCCAGATACATGTATTTTGGAACAGTATTTCTCTGCCACATTGAGACGCTATCGAGGACTCAGACGAGCGCACGCTCGGAGGCCACACGGTGCTCGCCGCTTTGACTGGACCAACGAACTCTGATGGTTGCCGTTGCTCAGGCCGCTGGTCCATCCAGATTTCCAGATCGAGGAGGCGAGAGAAAATGGTCGTTGCTGCCGAGAGAAATGAGGATGCTGGGGAGACTTATTGCTGGCCCCACCAGACGAGATGCATACAAAGGCGTAGTTTTCGTCGTTTTGGAAAACACGTGCTGCATCGGATGGGTCCGCCATCCTTAAAAGTGGACCAATTACGGCGTGTGCTCAGTCGAGCATTATCTCACACAATCTGATGATTTTGACGGAGTATTCGTATGAACATGCTTTTTTTTCAGGCAATGTTTATGTTCCTTTTCTGCTTATATGTCAGTCCTTTCCTCAACAATCTAGAAACAAATCAGTTGCTCAAACCCAGCTCTATGCTCAAGTTCAAGCTCGCTTCTCGCCATGTCCATTGCCATTCTGCGCCCCTTTGGTGTGCGCCATGTCCGGGCACGCCGTGCAGAATAGCGGCCCGCCGTGGACGGCGTGCCCGGTCCAGCTTCCGCGCGAGCTCCGCCGAAGCAGTGGATTGGGATAAGAAGCCGGAGAGTAGCAAGAGGCGGAGGAAGGGGGAGGAGACCGGATTGGAGGTTCTTTGTGACGATGGGTTCGGGAGCGTCACCGTGAAGGATTACCTGGAGGCGGTGAGGGCCTTGCCCAAGGAAGACGGCGGGCCACCCCGGTGGTTCTGCCCCGTCGACTGCGGCCGGCCGGCGGTTCACAACGCACCTCTGCTGCTCTTCTTGCCAGGTTCGTCCAAAACTACAAATAGTAAAATAGTACTAGTAGCGGTGTTTCAGTTTTCAGCTAATATGAAGGAACACAGTTTCAGGGAACAGCTTTGCTACTGCAATATCAGAGGAACATGTCCATTCTAGATAGTGTGCTCAGATTAGGATCCCAGGAATTAATGTATATTTATCAAGCCTTCCTTTGGGAAACCTATTGTTAATTTTGTAATCATGGGAACTGCAGGAACCGATGGTGTTGGAATGGAGCTCATTTTGCATCACAAATCTTTGGGCATGTCAGTATTCCTGAACGCTATGTATTCTTATATATTATACTTTTATTCTCAAAGCCATATTGTGGTATTTTTCCGTCAGCAACACATTCCTTAATTTGATATAAAGTTCAAAAAAAAATCTTCTTTTATTATCCACAGGGTATTTGAGGTGCGCTGCTTACACATACCGGTAAGCGATCGTACACCATTTGGAGGTACATATAGGTGGCTTAAACTTTTAACCTTATTTATCTTTCCATTTACTTCATATGTAGCTTTTACCCAAGTAATATAGGGAGCTCGTACGTTCTAATGCCCTATTTGTTTGGGCTAGCTATGGCTGGTTAGGCTGTTGTGCAGAGAATTGTTGTTCTGAGTTTTACTTTGGGGGAATTGAGCTAGTTGTCTAGTAGCCATGCGCTCTGTTACTAACATGAGGAAAGTTGTTATTTACATATTATGGCACTTAAAACACTAACATGAACTACCCTTGTAAAATTTCCCTTCAATGATAGCTGATGAAATGAAATGCATACAGGGCTACTACAAATTGTTGATGAATCTGTCAAATATGAGCATGCATTGTCACCAAAAAGACCAATATTTGTGATTGGAGAATCTCTGGGTGGATGCTTAGCAATTTCGGTGGCAGCTCACAATCCAAAAATTGATTTGGTCCTTATACTAATAAATCCAGGCAAGTGAATACCTTATATCCGACTTTAATATAGAGGGTACTTGTAATACATTTCAATATGTACTTTCAGGAACATCATTTGCGAAAACTCCGGTACAAGCAATATTGCCTCTTTTTGATTTGGTGCCAAGCAACCTTTCAGTTACACAAGCACATTCTTTCAGATATTTGATTGGTAGATTTCTCTCAACTTTCTAAATACATCCTTTTATGTAATAAGTAGATTCTCATATTATGGCTGGAGTGAGGATATTTTAAACTTTATGTTTGGTATATGAAAAATGAGGATAAATTTAAAGGTGGACTCTTTTGAAGAAAATGGAATTTTGTTTGCGCAGGGTTCCTTAGTAAGAAAGCTAGTATGCACATGTATTTCACTGAATAAACGTTATTTCAAGTAAAAGACATATTCTTAGATTCAGGAGGCTAAGAATATCTGAACAAATCATTACAACAAGACTTGAACTATAGTGGCTCATATAATGATGAGTAGCAGCCTGCCTGCAACTTGAATTCATTTATTTCACTCTAGTTACTCTATGTTAATGGCTAGGACTGCACTGAGTTGTGTGAATGAAATTTGTGATATGAATTGTTGTTCTATCTAATATATTATGGGAATATGTTGTTTTTAGTGGTAATGTGTAGTAATCCTGTGGCTATATCTAATATAAAGGTGAAACCCTTAAGATGGCAATGCTCAGCATTCAGAATGATTCGTCTCTCCAGGAGGCTAAGCAAAAGTTTTTGGACGGTCTTAGTTCTATGTTAACTTTAAGTACAGTAAGTTATCACTTCTTCCCGATTATATATCAATCCTTTAGTTTTGCAGCATCCTTCATCACTAATAACCAGAATTCAACTAAGTAATCTAAACTCCAAAGTGCAATTGCATGCTCTGCAATAGATAATAAAAGATGGGACAACTCAGATAAATTCCCATTTCATTGCCTTACTTTGGATAGTAACATGGAAAAATAGAATATCTTTCTTTTGGACTTCATGCATCTTTCTTTTCAGGATACTGTTGTGTGGAAGCTTAAGCTTCTTAAGTCAGCTGCAGCCTATGCCAACTCTCGTCTTCATGCGGTACAAGCGGAAGTTCTACTACTTGTAAGGTGATTTTTCATATAAGATATCACATTCAATTTATTCCTAGTTCCTGTTGAGTCGCAACCTTCACAAATTTGATCTCACACTGTAATATATTTGGCTTTAGTGGCATTCAGAATCTGGCACCAAGTGGAGAAGCAGACCGACTCTTTAAAGTGCTGAGGAATTGCAAAGTTCGATACTTTAGGAACCAGGGTCATAGTCTACTCATGGTATGTAATACCATGCTTATGATAAATGCTTCACAATGACTTCAATGATCTCACTCGATCGGTTTATGTTTCTCACGACAAAAAAAGGCAACTATTAGCTGCCGATACTATATTGTACGTATAATAATTAATATTCCTCACAGTTTAATGTCCTTACATAGGAGTATGACTTCAATCTTCTAACTGTCATAAAAGGGGTCAACATGTACCGCCGCGGCCAAAAACGGGATGTCGTCCTCGATTTCCTTCCACCTACGTTTAGTGAGTTCAAGAAAACATTTGGTGATGACTTCAAGTAAGTATTCAGTTTTTCAAATATCCACTCTACCATCAAATGGTATATGTCCAGGATCACGGGACTGATCAGCTAAATCTCCTCTTCAGACAGTTCCATCAGCTACTGAGCCCAGTCATGTTGTCTACTCTGCAAAATGGAAAAATTGTCCGTAGCCTCGCCGGCGTTCCTGACAAAGGTCCTGTCTTGTTTGTGGGTTATCACCAACTCATGGCAATGGAGGTGAGCTCATTGGTTGAAGGGTTCCTGAGAGATAAGAAAGCAGTTGTCCGAACATTGGCCCATGAGGCGTTCTTTGTTGGGAACCTTGGCACTTTGCGCGAGGAGTTGTCTCTGTTTGATGTCGTTTCCATGTATGGCGCAGTACCGGTCAACCCAATCAATACGTACAAGTTATTCAAAAGAAATGAGTTTGTTCTCCTCTATCCAGGCGGTGTTCGGGAAGCTCTCCACCGAAAGGTGTGCTTGAACTAAATTTTTTGTTGCAGTTGTACACACGAATATCATGTTTGCTCCCACTCTGCATATGAATATGTCTTCAGGGTGTACTAATTATGTATGTACTGGGCAGGGTGAAGTCTACCAGTGCTTTTGGCCAGACAAACCAGAATTTGTAAGAATGGCAACCCGGTTCGGAGTTACTATCGTACCATTTGGTTGTGTTGGAGAAGATGACTTTTTGGAGGTATCATTGCATGCCTTCCTACACTGAATCAACTCAAGCAACACGAGTTTAATATTTTAATTTGCTATTCTGGTGATTTATTATTCTAGTCAGAGTAATATTCCACGTATTAATGATCACTGGCCTGCATTTTTGTATGCTAAGTGCAATCCATTTATATATCCTTTTCTAAGACAGAATATTTTTGTTAATTCTCTGTTCCTTCCGCAGGTGGTTGTGGATTACAACGATCAAAAGAACATCCCCTATCTTAGAGACTGGATAAAAACATTCAATGAAGATCTCCCAACTATAAGGTCAGAATTCTTATCGTCCCAACCAGTTTTCCTTGAAAACAGAAAGAAACAACCAAGTATTTCTGTCACAAAATTACTTGCTCAAAACAACCATGCTCAGCTACGGTAGGCACAACTCTATTTCAGGGAAACTGTCGTTGGAGAGGATGGGAACCAGGCCGTGCACCTCCCTGCAGTTCTCCCTAGAGCACCAGGTCGGTTATACTTCCTCTTCGGCAAGCCAATCGAGACGAAAGGAATGGAGAACCTCCTGAGAGACAGCAAGCAGGCAAACGATGTGTATTTACACACAAAGTCTGAAGTGGAGAAGATGATCTCTTATCTCAAGAGGAAGAGAGAGGAAGATCCTTACCGGAGCATAGTGTCGCGCACTTTGTACCAAGCAACTTGGGGTGCTTCTGCTCAAGTGCCTACTTTCGAACCGTGAAAATCGGATGTGGTTGTACATTTTGCTGTAGAGTGGGTTCTCTGTTTGAAGATCTAGTATTATTATTATTTTGTTTCCAGATTTTGTATTACTCTGTGTGCGAGACGGCTTAGCGTGATCCAACAAGCAGTCAAGTGCCCTGGTAGTCTGTCACAGGTCCGACTGTCAGTACTAGACTAGACACGCTGTTGTAATTAAGTCATCGTGAAATAAAGTTCAAACAAAAGTCATCGTGAAATAAACCATCCAAAGAGTACGCAGGGCGAATTCGATTAGAACACCTTGGCTGTCAGAGGTCGACTATACTTACTAAAATCCAAAGGGATAAAGTAACCTAAAGTACCGATGGACGCCCTACGAACCTGACTAAGTTGTTGTCCGTACTGCAGCTGCGTCAGCTAGCACGGTAGTCGGTAGGCGCCGTCACCATCGTGGCTTTTACCTTTTGGAGCTAGCTGGGCTTCCTGTCGATCGACCAAGCCATCCACCGATCCACGCCGCTCACGCCAAAGCAGGCATAACGCCTTGCACCAAGGACCCATTTCACGCATGCAATTCAGAGCTCGGCTTTTGTTTCAAATTTGAATATAGCCATTTGAATTTAAAATTTATCATGGCACCGGTCGACAAAGTAGGAAGGAGTAGAAAATAAAAATATTACATTCACTTCTTCATATGCAGATGCAAACTTGAACAGGTGGTGTGGAGGAAAGATGATTCCGGCTTATGAGAATTTATTTTGGGGCGGTGGATCCGGACATTGGTGCGACGGCATAGGTCTATGGGTGCTTTGCCCCATGTAGCCTGGGCTCGGCTAGGTTGTGCGGCGTTGTGACTTGAGCGCAAGCGGTGGCACATCGGGACGTCGGTTCTGGAAGGTGGTATTGACGGTCTGCTGGGCATGACGAAGTAGCTGGATGTCGGGGTGTGGCCTCAAAAGTTCGACAGTGTTGAGGTTGAGGGCATCGACCTTGTGTTGTGCGAACGACGAGGCTTCCCTCGATGCTAGTCGTTGGCGTCATGTTGGCACAGCTCCCGGTGGTGTTGGTTTCATCTACATTGGAGCGTCTCATGTCTTCTCCTCTTATAGTAGTCATGGCGTCTTCTCTCCGGTAATGGTGCGAGGTTGTCTAGTCTCTGTGGAGTGGTGTTTTGAGTGGGCTTGGATCTTGAGTGTTGTTGTTTTGAATAGTCTTACTAGTCCCTTCGATCCATATTATTTGACTTAGATTTATCTACATACGAATGTATCTAGTTAAATTTTAATGCTAGATATATCCGTATCTAGACAAATTTGAGTCAACTAATATGGATCGGAGGAAGCCGTAATTAATTGGGCACTTTTTTTTCAAAAAAAATAATAATGCTATAAAGTTCAAACCCACCTGTCCTTAGCGCAACCATCACCTTCTCGCCATGTCCATTGCCCCCCACACCATTCTGCGCCCTTTTGGTGCTAAACCGGTGGGAAGCTTTCTTAGACAGCATGCCCGGTTAAGCTTCCGTGCGAGCTCGGCCAAAGCAGTGAATTGGGAAAAGAAGCAGGAGAGTAGCAAGAAGGATTACCTGGAGGTTCTTTGTGATGATGGGTTTGGGAGTGTCACCATGAAGGATTACATGGAGGAGGTGAGGGCCTTGCCCAAGGACGACGGCGGGCCACCTCGGTGGTTCTGCCCAGTCGACTGCGGGCGGCCGGTAGTTAGAAGCGCACCTCTGCTCCTCTTCTTGCCAGGTTGGTCCAGACCATGTGCTTTTTGTCAATGGTACAATGGTAGAGGTGTTTCATCTTTCAGCTAACATGAACCGCTCAAGTTCAAGATCAACATCAACTATGAAAAACATCTCTGGAAACGACATATTTAAGGAACACACAGATTCTTAAAATGAATTGATTAAGGTCATCAGAAGGCATATTTATCTAGTCCTTTTTCTACTTGCTGCCTAATGTTGTTTTCCCAATTACGCGGACTGAAGGAACTGATGGTGTTGGAATGGAGCTCATTTTGCATCACAAATCTTTGGGCAAGTGAGTATTCTCGTAGCTATTCGTTGGTCCATAGGCAAAACATTGCTTAAAATGATAGATATACTCATATACGGGTGAGAGTAGGCTTATGTTGTTTGCTGTTTTGCCCTTTCATTCTTTTCTTGCTTAGTCTGATTGTTCTAAACTCTCTCTTAATTATTAAAATGAGCAAATCTTTTGCTTAGGTTTTGGAAATAAATTATATTACCAATATTATTTTTTATCCACAGGGTATTTGAGGTGCGCTGCTTACACATACCAGTACGCGACCGTACACCATTTGAAGGTACATATAGGTGTATTAAATTTCAGACATTTATTATTTGCATTAGCTTGGCATTTCCATGTACTTTTACCTACAAAGCAATGCAAAATTCCCTTTTATTTGTATTATTTGTTAGCCCTATATACATCGAGGATGTGCGTAGTTTGGGTGAATTTTTTTGATCGAGTTATTTGAGATAACATATTATGTGTTTTGCAATAATTTCCATGACTAATAGGAATATTTAAATAGTAGATACATCTACTAATGATTCCAGAGATTTCGTTTGTCCACAAGAGGTAAGCTTTTTTGGTTCGTGTGGTTTGATAATACTTAGTTACTTGTTTTCGTTCTGGACCTAAATAAATCAGAGGTGGGAAAATAGGTTGAATTGATATGTCAGGTATAATGCACAAATAAATATGACTATATGCATCTTTTGATGCAATGGCCGGTGTTTTACCCTTTTCAAATAAGTTTATATAATGCACAAATGTGCTTTGTAGGTGCAAAGGCATAATCAAAGTTGCTTCTTCCTTGGTATAGCACTTAAATACTAGTAGAAGGATCCACCTTTGTAAGACTACCTTTCAGTAATGGCTATTTAATTTAAATGCATACAGGGATACTACAAGTTGTTGATGAATCAGTCAAATATGAGCATGCTTTATCACCAAAGAGGCAAATATTTGTGATTGGAGATTCACTTGGTGGATGCTTGGCAATTTCGGTGGCAGCTCTTAATCCAAAAATTGATTTGGTTCTTATACTAATCAACCCAGGCAAGTTAATATCCTATGTATGCTTTGATTTCAGAGAGTACGTGCAATATAATTCAATCTGCTCTTTCAGCGACGTCATTTACGAAAATTCCGCTACAAGCAATTTTGCCACTTTTGGATCTGATGCCAAGCAACCTGTCAGTTACACATCCACACCTTCTGAGATATTTGATTGGTAGATTTCTATCAACTTTCTAATTAATTACGCCCTTTCATGTAAGTACATTTTTTTATGTTATGTAAGTACATTGTTATTTTCAAGATGGCGCGAGGATTTTCAGATTTATGATAACGAGATTAAATTCCAAGGAGAGAGAGCCCTTTTGAAGATAATGTAATTTCAAGTTTGTGCATTTACCTCGTCATAGAAGGTTACTAAGCAGTCATCTTATTGAGTCAATGATACTCGAAAGCATCACCGAGAGTTTCCGAGTTGTTTGTAAACAAAATTGTGACATATAGTTCACGGCTAAGGAATAGTTGCAGTATGATAGATGAATTTGCCACAAGACTCACATATGGTCTATGCATTAAAAATATGTATGGTGACTATTACAAGTGGAAATTTGGGGCACATGGGCACCAATGATCCTTTTTAATAAAAAATATATTTCTGACTTTCAAAAAAATCTGAAAAACTCCGGATATAGCCACAAACAGTTAACATAGATTAATTATAGTTAAATAAATGAATTCAATTTGTGTGAACAACATTAGCGTCTAATTTTTTATGAAGACTGATACTCACCATTAATTGCATGAGCCATTATAGCACAGGTCTTGTTGTGCAACTTTTTTCGGATATTGTTATCCTTCCTAAATCCAAGAATATATCTTACTTGAAATAGGTGAACCCTTAGGATGGCAATGGTGAGCATTCACAATGATCTTTCCCTTCAGGAAGCTCTTCAAAAGTTGTCGGACAGTTTCAGTTTTGGGTTAAATTTAACTTCTGTAAGTTGTCAAATCCTCCATTTTTATATGAGTCCTTCGGTTTTGTGCAGATAATGCTTCTAGACTATGAACATTCAATACCGTATATAATAATGTTTAGCTTTTACCTTTTATCAGCATCTTTCATCCCTAATAATTTTAACGCTAATCTAAATTCTGAAATGCAATTGCATGGACTGAAATAGCTAATAAAAGATGGGGAAGGCCAGACAATTTCTATTTTGTTCTTTAGGTAGATAACACAGCAAAAACAGATTATCTTTGTTTTGGACTTCATAAGTGCTTGTTACTTTTCAGGAAAGTGGAGATATCTTACGAATGGATAATGTTGTGTGGAAGCTCAAGCTTCTTAAGTCGGGCGCAGCCTATGCCAACTCATGTCTTCATGCGGTACAAGCAGAAGTTCTACTGCTTGCCAGGTGCCATCACAATAAATTGATTCCTAGTCCCAACCTTTACAAAATTTGATCTCACACAGTAATATATTTGTGGATTTAGTGGAAACGAGAATCTGCCGCCAAGTGGAGAAGCAGATCGACTCTTTAAAACGCTGAAAAATTGCAAAGTTAGATACTTTAGGAACCGGGGTCATAGTCTACTCATGGTACGTAATATCATGCTTACGGTAAATCACTTGACCGTTTTACGTTAATTCCTACTTCAAATGCCAATAAAAGTACAGCATTATTTCCTTTCGGACTGCCATGTACAACAATGCTCACGTTTCCATGTTCTTACACAGGAGTATGACTTTAATTTGCTAACTGTGATAAAAGGGGTCAACTTATACCGCCGTGGCAGAAAACGGGATATCGTGATCGATTTCCTTCCACCTACGCTTAGTGAGTTCAAGAAAACATCCGGTGAAGATTTCAAGTAAGTATCCAGTTTCTCAAAGATCTACTCTAGCATCACATGATATATTTATCCAGGATGATGGGGCTGCTCAGCTGAAACTCTTCTTCAGACCACTGCATCAGTTATTGAGCCGAGTCATGCTGTCTACTATGGAGACTGGAAAAATTGTTCGTGGCCTCGCTGGTGTTCCTGACAAAGGCCCTATCTTGTTTGTGGGTTATCACCAACTTTTGGCGTTGGAGAAGACTTCAATTGTTGAAGGGTTCTTAGAAGAGAAGAAAGTTGCTATTTGAATATTGGGCAACCCGTTGCTCTTTTCTGAACATTTTGGGACTTTGCGCCAGGAGTTCTCTTTGTTTGATTATTTCTCTGTGTACGGTGCAGTACCGATCAGTCCAATCAATATGTATAAGCTGTTCCAGGGAAATGAATTTGTTGTTCTCTATCCAGGTGGTGTTCGAGAAGTTCTACACCGAAAGGTGCGCTTGAAATATATATTTTCCTACTGTGCTTATCAGTTGTCTTTGGAATATACTAAGTAGTACTAGTATGCTAACTGTGCAGGGTGAAGGTTACCATTTATTTTGGCCAGAAAAACCAGAATTTGTTAGGATGGCGGCCCGGTTTGGGGTTACTATCATACCATTTGGTTGCGTCGGAGAAGATGACTTTATGGAGGTATCATTACATGCCTTTGTACACTGAATCAACTAAACCAACAAAATGTTCGTAATTTTAAATAGTTTTCATGCCTTACACATTGTTCAGAGTAATATATCATGTTTTGATGATCTTCACTGGACTTCCGATTATTCTAGTGAAAGTATACATTTCATTTACATCTCGGTCCATTTTAAAGAGACAACATAATTTCTAATCCTTTCTTACACAGATATTTCTAGATTACAATGAGCAAAAAAGCATCCCCTATCTCATAGACTGGATGAAATCATTCAATGAAGACCTTACGAGTGCAAGGTCGGGTTTCTATGGTCTCTACTAATTTTCCTTGAACACGGAAAGAAACAATAAAGTATTTATGTCACAAAATTATTTGCTCTACACAGCTCATAATTAGCTACAGAAGACACAACTCTATTTCAGGGACACTGTCATTGGAGAGGATGAGAATCAGGTCTTGCATGTACCTGGCGTTCTTCCCAAAGTACCAGGTCGGTTGTACTTCCTGTTCGGCAAGCCAATCGAGACGAAAGGGATGGACAATCTCCTGAGCGACAGCAGGCAAGCCAACGATCTGTATTTACACACAAAGTCTGAAGTGGAGAAGCTGATCTCTTATCTCAGGAGGAAGAGAGAGGAAGATCCTTACCGGAGCATAGTGTCGCGCACGTTGTACCAGGCAACTTGGGGTGCTTCTGCTCAAGTGCCTACATTCGAACCGTGAGAACCGGATGTGGTTGTACATTTGTCGTAGGGTGGATTCTCTGTTTTGAGAACCGGATGTGGTTGTACTAGTATTTTATTTCCAGATTTTGTATTAGACAAATGTCACGGAATGAGGATAAATGATGGAATTGCAAAACTTGCGCTGTAAGTCCGTCTTCTTCATATTTCAGAAACTAACTGCATGTAGTTCTTCAGAAGAAGTCAGCTGCAGGGAGTGAAGGTGAAACTGAAATTGGAAACCATTGCACATCTATAATGGAAGAGTGGGTAAATGGACTTGATCACTTAGAGTAAGAATGATTAGTAAAATAGACGGGGAAAAGACTGACTACAGTCTACAGAAGTACAGAGTCTTTACATCGCTGCACGCGCAAAGAAAAACCATTGCCAAATATTCATCAGATTTGAGAGTAAGACAGGGGAAACCTCGCGGTCTAATGTCGTGGCATAGTGGTTCACTGGTTGGGGTTTACGACGAGGCAGCGGACGCCCGCGGTCTCCTCCACGCATCAAAAACTGCCTGCGGCCGCCGACGCCGGTCATGGCAGTGGCCACCGTGAGTAGCGACTACCGCCGCTGCCCCAAACGACGTCGTCGCCTTCCTCTCCGTGCTGGACCTGGAGGCCATGGTCGATTGGTTCATGGCAACGCCGCAGCTCCTCCATTGATTGCTCGACGAGATCGAGGAATCGCGGCACTCGGCGCGGATTTGATCGAAGAATCCGTCCAACCAATCTTTTTTTTAGCTATATGAACCTACGGGTAATGGGTAATGGGCTCTCAATATGGGCCTTAATCCCCCTCGCCACTGTGGGCTTTCGAGCCGTATGCCCTTAGTTGCCATTCTTTCCAGAGAAGAGGAGAGTGGCGACGGACGATCTGTGGCGAACTGGACTGGAGTAGCGGACGGCGGCTCGGCGCCGCTTCCTGCTGCGTCGGCCACCACCGATGCGGCGTCCTGACGAAGGCGCACATGCCTCGGAGGAAGCGGCGACATCAGGCCGTGGCGGCGTAGCGGCTGTCCCTTTCAGGCCTTGTTTACTTCTAGGATATTTGAGGGGATGGGAGAGGATTATTTTATATCCCGAAATTTTTCCGATAGGTCGTTTACTAGGCCGGGTTTGGAGAGGATAATTTCGGAATATCTCCACAAATTCCCTCCACACTAGTGTATTTTTGGCTAGATTAAAAACTCTCCATCATGATAGAGTATTTTTAAGGAAAAGTATTTGAGGGGATTGGAGAGTATTGGGTGAACACCAAATCCCCGTATATCACCACATCTTTTAGGGATAAAAATACCGGAGAAGTAAACAAGCCCTCACGGGGAAGGACAAGGCGGCTGTCAGCCAAGGCGATTTGACACTCCAAGGTCTTCATAGTCCCGGTTGGAGCGAAGGTACTTACTAGTAATACGCATTTGGGTTTCTGCTCTGAACTTTATTTGGCTAGCTTATTTACTTGTTGTGCGAATTTCAGTTGTTTTTTGTGAATTTCAAATTAATGACGGCTACAATATTTGTGATGTTTCGAAAACATATAGTTTTCAGGGAAAGAAATCCAGATACCCCCTGAGTATTGGGTTTCAGACAGAGAACCCCTCCAACTTTGGAATGGGGCACTTAACCCCCAAAGTTTACTGGGTAATTGACCCCCTCCGCCCTTGCCTAGTGATTTAGCTAACGTGGACAGTATTTAAGTATCTCCTGCCATTGTTGTCATCACTCCAAGAGATCCAACGAGGCATCTTCAGTCCGCCATGACAGTTCTTGTTAGGATAGTAGTCGAACAGGAGCGTATGGTATAGGCTCCCCAGGTTCTGGTGGCGATGCGATGGTGCTCCGCCCCTCGAAGAACTGCCGGATCTTGTTGGGCTGCGAGCCGCCATGATCTGAGAGAGAGAAGAGATGAGGAGCAAGAACCCTAATTTCGCGAGAGGGGAGGATTTGTCAGCGCAACGATTATAACCGTTGAGCCCTCTGTTGCTCAAAACCATTGTCCACGTCTCTATCCGAAACCCAATACTAAGGGGGTTATGTGGTTCCAGGCGATCGAACTGTAGAACGCTAGCTAGTAGCTACAAGGTTATACTCATATTCAGTGGGGCATTCCAACATGGATGGTTCCAGACAAAACTCTTTAGTTACCAACAAAAAGTTAAATTCCTCTGGGCTTTTCGATCATGACGACGGTGGTTTCGCCTATATTATTCACAGCTTTCTCATACAATAAACTCACAAATGTTACAATCGCCTAGTGAAAGTTCAGTACACACAGAGATTAAACCATAAAGTATACAACTAGCTATTCTAGAATTTTTTACAGTATGTTATAAAATATCTAACGACCATCAAGTGTTGTGATACTTACTGTATTAATGGAATTCTCCATGCTCTCGCTCCCCTCTCCATTTCCACAGTTACTCAAAGCAAAATATACAGGTTGCTTTGGAACAGGAAGGAGCGCAGTTTCGTTCTCTAACATAAACATAACAGATGACATTAGAGGCCTATCACTAGCATGGTCTTGAACACACAATAATCCCACATGGATACACCGTATAACTTCGTTAAGTGGGCAGCTCGCCATGACCGAAGAGTCCACCAATTGAATTGCCTTTCCATCTTCCCATAACCTCCATGCCTGACCAGTAAAATTAAGTCAAGGTCAAGTTACTAATTTTGGGGTGTTAAGGTGTGAGGCCAGATTAATCAGAAATGTATTTCATAGTACTTACATAACCTATTAGGCCAGAAAATTTTGTTATGAGATGTGCTGAGCTGATCTTCAAACCACTAACAATCTCCAAGAGAAGAACACCAAAGCTATAAGTGTCTGATTTTACAGAAAAGGCACCCCGCATTGCATATGCAGGCGACATGTAACCACTGGTTAAAACATTTAACAAGAAGTCAACAAGAAATTTACAAATCGAATTGTATTAGACCATAATAACTGAAGCGTTAAGTGTTTGTTAGTACACTAATTACTTACTAGGTCCCAACAACTCGGGTAGTGTTTGCTTGGTTCTGATCTGCACCAAAGATTCTTGCCATACCAAAATCTGAAATTTTGGGAGTCATTCTTGTGTCCAATAAGATGTTGCTTGCTTTCAGATCTCTGTGAATTATCGTTAATCTTGAATCTTGATGGAGATAAAGAAGACCCCTGGATATTCCTTTAATTATGTTGAAATGTGTCAACCAATCGAGCACATGTTTTCGTGTAGCATCTTTGATGTTCAGAAAGAAACAAAGCTAGTCATCATGAATATCATTTTTTGTTAATGCAAGAATTGAGTGATATTAGATAAAAACAATATTAGCACATACCAAAAAGAAAGGCATCCAGACTTTTGTTAGGTAAGTATTCATAGATAAGTAACTTCTCATCTTCATGAATGCAGCACCCAAGAAGTCTGACTAGGTTCTTGTGTTGCAGTTTGGCAATTAGAACTACTTCATTTTTGAACTCTACTATACCTTGTGTAGAACCCTTGCTAAGCCGTTTGACAGCAACCACATTTCCACCTTCCATTGTGCCCTAAATAAGTGCATATTTTTCAATGAAGAATGAATTAGAAAGCAATTTCTTTACTCCTATAGTTACCCTTCACATGAGGGAGTGCATTTAACCGCTTTTATCTCTGAACCTAGCCAATAGTTTTCAGCTCCAATTTTTTCTGTTGTACCCTCCAATATAATAATAAAACTAGTGAAAATCACCAAATCATCCTAAGCAAAGCTGACTTTTGATAAGTTGGCGTCAACAAGGTCATGTTTTCACTAAATTGGTATTCACATGGACACACATTAACTGTTGTCTCAGCAAAGCCTTATGTTAGAAAATAACATCAACAATAATAACGACTAGTTTAGGCGCCTAATTCTTGTTTTGTTCTTCTATATGCCACATTATCCAAATCAGATGATTTCTTGGTTACAAAGAGTGCAAGGAGGTGGGAGATTATTTTGCAGAAGTTTGATAGGTGGATATACAAAAGATTCAAGAGTTAAGTGTGTTTTATGGAGTCAAACAATGGTTGAATAATAACCAGAAGTGTGTTCTATCCAAAACTTGTTCTACTATAAGTACCACTTCCTATTACCTTGTAGACTTTGCCGAAACCTCCTAGTCCTAGCAGGTTGGAATCAGCAAAACAATTTGTTGCTGAAAAGATGTCTTCAAAGCTAACAAATGGAAATTCAGCGTTTTCGCCTTCAAGTTCATTGGTTGTGGTAAAGTATTCTAGCTCCAGTTTCTTCTGGTTTTGCTTCTTTCGCCATTTTCCTGTTGGTGCAGGGATCCATGTTTTGGTCAACCCTTTCACAAATGTAACATGTTAAAAACAAGAAGATATTTGTTACCGTACCTCTGTTTTTGTGCATCCAGACTAGTGCTATGCATGATAGTAGCAGTAGGAATGCCACAATTGGGAGTACAATTTTTAATGTTCTTCTCTTCTTTTCAACTGCACAAATACAACCAAACAGAAATTCAGATATCACTTTCATATGTACCATGACGGATCTGTGAAGCTAATTAGGTGCCCTGTTCTATTATTATTTAAGTACCTACACTCTCAGGACTTGTAGTTTTGCAATATGCCATTGCTCGTATAGAAACTACCTCTCCAAATTAAATAATACCTCTGATCCAACATAAAAAATGAACCTAGACAGATTTAGGCAACGCGAAAATTAATTTGGATCTGAGGGAGTAACTAATTTGGTATTATCAACGCAAGGAAAAACAGTAGCTGGTTATGTAATGTTAGAAGAAATGTCTTGTTTATGTTGAATTAAAAGGATCTTCTATATTACTCCATTTGATTATCAAGCATATTTATGGAACTTCTGAAACTGTAACTACTGATCATGTTTGAAGTATTTAGATTGGATACATGAAAATGGCATGTCTAGATTCTTCTCAAAATTTTGCTTTAGTTAGTATTTATTTTCCATTGCTTTTATGTAAATAGTACAGGAAAAAATAATTTTCACAGTTACATTTTGAAGGCCGTGTCAATATTCAAAATATCATGTCAAGGTGACCTGCAAATTAATCAGATACACTAGCCTGTCAGTCTGTCACTACCAGTACTGCTATATAACTAATACATCTTCATTTTCTAACATCTACTTCCCCTGATCCCTTTTATAAGACTTATTGGTAGGATTAACTGGCTTTGCCAAAATGTCTTATAAAAAGGAACAGATGGAGTATGTGGTTGCATAACAAGCCCACATGTCTCTTTTGTAAACATTGGTGGTAATTGGTGAACACATGCTATTTCGCGAAAATCTATTAGGACTAGCAGTAGAGCATTAAGAATACTAGTGACTTTTAAGGAAAAATAAGAGGGAAGGGAATATCCAATACCATGAGAATCATTAAGTCGGAGGAACAGGTTCTCGCCGACGAGAACCTTCTTAACGTCGATAAGCTCCTCTGACCAAACCAAGCACCTTGATGGGTCCGCCAAAGCACCGACACTGCTTAAGTTGGCATAAGCGTAAGCTGTGCATGAACAATTGTGGCTGCACTCAGCTATACACTCATCGAAGCTTTTGTTCCTTATATGCAAGAACTTGTCAGGAACATACATCCCAGGCAAGGCCACAAAATGACTTTGCTTGCCACATTTCAATGCTTGCTTTCTCCTACATCCTTTGGAAAAGTTAATACCATCGACTGGCTCAAACCCGCTAAGACATTGGCATGCTGGGATGATCTGAGTGAAATCACAGTAACTGAACTGGCCACATGAGGCATAAAGATCGCATGCAGCACTGGGGCGTTCACTGATGATTGCCCATGATGACGAGTGATTGTTCCAGCTTAGAAACTTCAACTTGCCAGTGTACTCAAGCTTGATGCGTGTGAATGCTGGGTCGCCGGAGATTGTGAACATATAGTAGAACTCATCACCGGAGTAGATAGTTGTTTGGTACAAGATGGAGCTGGTGTTGGTTACATATGTGCCACCGGACACGGACAACCCACTCTCGACGCCAATACGACAGTATGGACGGGTCTTGTTCCAAGTGAAGAATTGAAGATTTGGAGAGCTAGGGTCGCTGCTACAGGAGAAGTCCCCGGAAGATGGGTCATCATGGCCCTTCCAAGAAACGAGCCGTCCGACAACTTGTGACTTGTAGCTCATCAAAAATTTCATTGATGGAAGTATGGTGTCGGTTGGGTGATCGAAGCTCTGCCATATGTCCATGCCGTTCGGCAACCGGAGGACAAAGTTCCCCGAGTCAAGTAGCACTGTGTGAGCTATGGCGGCTCCGGCAGTGATATTTCCCGTCGACGTCCAAATATTTTGGCCTTTGGAGTTAGATAATACCATGTGAGAATTGTTGGTGACGATGAGCATTCCGGATGAAGGGGTGATGATTGGACTGTCTCTGTTGGCAATCCACACGACGGTACGTGGTCCAGGGATGCCGTGGTACCATATGCCAAGGTAGAAGCTATTGTTGGATGTGGTTGGAGAGAAGAAGCCGAGAGCAAAATTCCCGCTCTTGGAAATAAGTGTGTCGCTGTGAGTGAGTGGCTTTGTATGTGTGAGCTGGTCATCGGATTTGCAGAATGGAGTCAAGAATAGGAGGAAGAAGATGAGAACGTAGTGGATAGACATTAGGCCACCTCCTTGGCATGCTTGTGCCAAGGTACGAAAGTATCACATAGATATAGGTGAAGACAGATGACCAAGTCTTGAATTAATGAGACTAGTGATATGGGTATGGACTTTGCTTATAGAAACATGTGATGAAGACAACAAGGTTGACCTAGACAAGTGATCCATGACAGCATACCAACCAGGGAGAAAATTTCTTACACAAATAGGACCTATTGATGGGGTGCGTTCTTTGTGTGACCGGAGTGGATCTCCTCTCCTTTTCTATGGGTTAATGATGTTTGGTGGTGGTTGTGGAATAATGAGGAACATACTGATGTTTGAAAGGAAACTTCTTTGGCATCCTACTGACACGGTGTATCGTGCGAGATCTCACATTTGATGCAGTGGTATTTGATCGAAACATCGCAAGTGCTGTTTGAGGCGATCATCAGGAAAACCAAGAAGGTTTTATGGCGACTATGGCACCCACCTTACCTGTTTATTTTGTTCCATGTAGTTTCTCTGCATCAGGAAGGGGTTTACTTAGGGTGTGCTGTGGTGGTTTTTGCTGAACTCTTCATGTTCCCTTCTAGTACTTTTTTGCTGTGGATTTACTCTGGTTGGTCTGACTTCGTTACTTTGTATAAGGCAGGTAATAATCATTCTCTCCAAACAAAAAAGGTCGACGTAGACCATAGCACCCGACGGCCCGACGACAGGCTGGAGCAGGGGAGCAGTCCCCAAATTAAGTCTCTGCAGCGACGGTTCTGTGCCTGCAAAGAAAATTGGTCACTACGGGTCCAGATCGGAGTTTAATTAGACGAGATGGCGAGATGAAACCTCATGACGACTTGTGGGGTTTTGTTGCTGTGGTAGAGTGCGGCATCAATGACGTCGGTCTGGTCCGTCCGACAGTCAGTATTGACGCGGTGCCAGCGGCAGTCACAAAGGCGCAGCCGACGCGGAGAAGGACGATGCACCTTGAGGGCTCGTCAGTGGCTACTGAGGTGAGGCACTGCTCCGCTGGATTTTGTATTCTAACCTTTGGCCTTTAGATGTTTCCATTTGTCCGCCTCGGCTCCAAGATATCTCTTGGAAGTTGTTTGCAACATTGGATGCATCGTGTTATGCTGCAGATGTAGAGAGCAATTTGTGACACGAACAATTTTACATATTTTCGCCATGCTTTTCCAAACATGTTGTCTTGCTAGAACCGAATTGTTCAAGGTGACAATTATATACCCACAGTAAGAGATCTTGTTTTCAGTAGCACATTATTTGTTATTTACTAGTTCAACATTATACCTCGGATCAACTGTTAAACTTCAGCCGATCTGGTAGTTCTAGTCTATACGATAAGTAGAACATAAAGCTGGCAGGCAAGTCAGCCCCTCAAGAGTACTGAAGGAAAATGCTAACCAAGAGTAATAAAAGTATACTGAAGGATTGTAACGGAACCATATACATAATGATAATGAGGTACTGCAGTACAGCAAAACAATATAGTGGTATATTTCTTCATTCTGACATTTGAAAAACGGAGCATTTCCAGTTCGCAGCCTTCTCGGGTGCAGTACGCATAGTAAAATCATGAAGTATACAACTACCTATACTAACATGGGACGAAATCTGCTTGCACTGTATTTTGGAACAAAGGAGTATCGAGGATAGGGGGACGGTGGTTACGCAGCTGTTATTTACAACTTATAGCTCATACAATATTAGCTATACAGCATCTAGCGGCCATCGACTGTTGTGACACTCATTCCATTCATGGAGTTGGTCTCGTTCGCCCTCCTTTCTCCATCTTCACAGTCACTCGAGGAAAAATATACAGGCTGCTTTGGAGATGGCAGCAGTGTGCCTTCGTTCTCCAACATAAACATAACCGATGACATTTCTGGCCTATCATCGGCACGGTCCTGAACACACAAGAGTCCCACATGAATACAGCGCAGAACTTCGTGAAGTGGGCAACTCGCAACCAACGAAGAGTCCACCAATTCAGCAGCCCTTCCATCTTCCCATAATCTCCATGCCTGACCGACACAATAAAGTCAAGATGAAGTCATTACTTCTTCTTTTAGGGATGGAGAGGGGATGAATACTTACGTAAGTGATAAGGCAAGAATGGTTCATTATTAGTTGAGGTGAGCTGATCTTCAAGCCACTAACAATCTCCAAGAGAAGAACACCGAAGCTATAAGTGTCTGATTTTACAGAAAAGGCACCTCGCATCGCATATTCAGGCGACATGTAACCACTATTTGAAACATTCAACAATAATTCAGTAAGCAATGTGTGAAATAAACAATATAAGACCATAGAAACACGTGCTAAGGTTTGTTAGTATACGAGTTACTTACTATGTCCCGACGACCCGAGTAGTGTTTGCTTGGTTCTGGTTTGCACCAAAGATTCTAGCCAGACCAAAGTCTGAAATTTTGGGAGTCATCTCTGTGTCCAACAAGATATTGCCTGCTTTCAGATCTCTGTGAATTATTGTCAATCTTGAATCTTGATGGAGATAAAGCAGGCCTCTAGCGATTCCTTTAATTATTTTGAACCGTGTCGACCAACCAAGCACATGTTGTCTTCCGTCATCTTTCATGATAGATGTGAAATGAAGCTAGTCATAATGAATATTCATTTTGGTTAATGAAAAGAGCTTCTTATGTGCAACCAGGAAAAGCACATACCGAAAATAAAGGCATCCAAGCTTCTGTTCGGTAGGTATTCGTAGATCAGTAACTTCTCATCTTCATGAATGCAGCAACCAAGAAGTCTGACTAGGTTCTTGTGCTGCAATTTCGCAATTAGAACTACTTCATTTTTGAACTCCACTGTACCTTGTGTAGAACCCTTGCTAAGCCGTTTGACAGCGACCACATCTCCATTTTCGAATGTTCCCTAGATGAGCACATATTTTTCAGTTGAACAGAAGTTGGAATCCAAGTTTTTCGAGTACTATAGTAAACTTTTTTATTCACATGAACAACACATTTTACCTATGAGCACATAATATATTTCCTATTATAAAATTGTTTCATTTGCACCCATATATTTTGGAACGGGCAAAAGCTTTGCCTTTTCATTAATAAAGAATATGAGTTTATAGTTTACATAACCATGGCCAAAGGCCAGACATAAGCCTAATCTCCTGGCGTTACATGACCCAAAAAACGTGCCCCGGCCGAAACCCAAAGGGAGGCGGCGTCGCGCTTGACAAGGAAGATCACTCTAGAAGAGGAGTGATGATTGCAGAAAACCCTAACATTGCGCTAGTTCCAAAGATCCCATGGGAGTAACATAAGAATGGATGACATCACCTTCCTTGAGATGCCTTGAGAGGTGGTGAGAGAATTCCACCAATCTTTGATATTGTCAAAGTCAGGCATGGGCCGGGCTGAAGCTTTAGGAATGCCAACCAATTGGCAACCATGCCCCCAAATTCTTTTCGAGAAGCGGCATTGGAAGAGAAGGTGTGTCAGTCTCTCAAGGAGAAGAGCAAAGGGGTCACATCATCAAATGACGGGGTGATTTCTTGCAGCGGTTTTGAAAATTGGATCTTGGATGGCGTAAACCAAACACATTTATTCAAGAGTTTTTTAAGGTTAGACAACAATTAAAGCATAAATTAAACTTGTCTATTTTTCTCTTCAAAACATGTTCTATTGTAAGTACCACTTTCTATTACCTTGTAAACTTTTCCAAAACCTCCCCGCCCAAGTAAATGGGAATCAGCAAAAAAATTAGTTGCTGAAAGTATGTCTTCGAAGCTAACAAAGGGAAAGTCAGCATCGCCTTCGAGTTCACTGGATCTGCTAAGGTGTCCTATCGCCAGGTTCTTCTGGTTTTCCTTCCTTCGCCATTTGCCTGATTGTTACGACACCCATTTCCTTGTTAACTCTAGCAGTACTGTAATATGTTGAAAACATGAGGACATTTGTTACTCTACCTCTGTATATGTACATCCAGACGGTTGCTATGAATATCAGTATCAGCAAGAATGCTATAACTAGGAGTATAATCTTTAGTGAATTGCTCTTCTTGTCAACTGCAGACATGCAACCAATCAGAAGTTTATGATTCACTTGCATGCATAGCATGGCGGATCTGTAAAGCAAATTAAGTGCATATACTACCGTAAATTGAGTATCTAAACCACCTAAAAAAGGATAGCCCCTGGCTACCTGTGCTTGTGGTAAATCAAAAATATAATCATCTATTAAATTAATTAATTGAATAATTGGCTATCTGATGCAAGAATAATAGTAACCGGCCTGCCTTATTGAAAAAGCTAGACATGAATTCTGCAAATAACTATCAATGAATTTGAAGGGGAAGACCGGAAGTTCTATGGTTTATTAGAAATTAAAAATCGTTTTTTTTTTGTAAAATGGTGTTAAAAGGATCTTTCTTCATGTTACTCTCCCTCACATTCTCAAAAACATGGACCTTCTTGGATATGAAACTTGTAATCTTTATATGCCGATACTGCTCAAACTATTCAGGTTAGATATTTACGAATGATGTATCAAGATTTTCCTAAAAAAAAATACTGTTATAGTATTACATTTCTGTTGACTTTAATACATATATTATAGTATACAGCAATTTTCAAAGTTATTTTCTGAAGACTCTGTCTCTATATTCATGTCAAGGGTGACGTGTAAATTAATTAGACACTAGAATAGTTAGTGACAAGGAGTATATACTGCTCTTAAAGTAATACAACTTCATCTTCTAATATCTTTGCGTTTGCACGACAAATCATGTCCACGTGTCCCCTATGTAGAATTTGGTGAACACATGATTGTGTAAGCAGAAAATTTGGTGAACCTTCATCCTAGGGAAGGCTACAGAAGTACTTTGCTTGCCACATCTCAGCGTCTCCTTTTTCTGGCAGCCTTTAGAAAAGTTAAGACCATCAACCGGGTTCGAACCCATCAAGGCACTGGCAGGTCAGGCTGAGAATGGTGTGGGTGTGGGTCTTTGCGGTTATTTTGGTATGGGTTTACGTCGGTAGCTGAACGGATGGGTTGAGATGGATTCTACAATCATTTGGTTTGGAATTGGAGCGGGTCTAGACAATAATAGGCTTGGTGCGGTGCGGGTGTGGTTAAAAAAAACGTCTTGGGAGCGCGCTGGCGATTTGAATTCCTCGCCGCCGAGCGGCGCCGCCCCAGCCGTCGCCCCGCCGCCCTCGCCGCCATGCCGTGGCCGTCTGCCCCTGAGCCCCCCCCCCCCCCTCCCGCTGAGATGGCGTGCCTCGTCGTCCTCCGTCTTTGCGGGGTGCCGTCCCGGCTGGTCGGAGGCAACGGTCGTGCTCCGGCCGGTGGAGGGCCGCCTCGTCCTCCTCTCCAAGGCCGGCGTAGTCATCGATGCTCGGGACCGCCGCCGCGCGAGTTCATCCGCCAGGGGTCCGCCCTTGCCTTCCCTGCCCACGCGGTGCGGGTCGGCTGCCGGGTCCCTGCGCCGCCGGCGGCGGTGCGACGGCCGGCGTCCCCTCCTCCCGTGAGGGCCCCCGTCCTGCCCCCCCCCCCCCGACCGTTGGACCCGACGGTGGTGGCGGCGCTGGCTGACCTCCACGGCCAGGCCTGGGGTGACGTCGAGGACGAGGCAGTGCAGGGCCCGACCATCTTTGGGGTCCGCGCCGCCGGCGAGAGCTCCGACGGGGAGCGCGGGGTGCCGACTCCGAGGTGCCCCTCCTCGCTCCAGCGCCCCTCCCTGGCGGATTTCCTACCTCTGGCGCGGGTGGCGTCCTCGCGACCTCGCCAGAGGGGCGTGGTCCAGCCGCGGCGGCCACCGGCGGCGCCACAGCAGGGCGTGGGTGGTTGGGGACGTGGTGCTAGGCGGGCTCCCGCTGGAGCAGAGTGGGCCGTTGGTGGGGGGCCCCGGATGGCTCGTGGGCCGCGGCCCACCGGACATCTGGCCGGGTCGACCCCCTCCAGACAGGCCTGCTCCGTGTCGGCCCGTGGGGCCAGGCCCAGCGGACCCCGACCGGCTTCCTCTGATCCAGCCGCGGGACGTGCCCTAGCGCCTGGTACCGCGTCCTCCTCGCCCGCCTCTCCAGCCGCCTCTCCCTCCGTGCTCGGCCCCGACGCGCCCTGCTCCCCGCCCCGCCTGCTCCAGTCCACGCCACCTTCCCGGACTTTCCTAGAAGTCCTCATGGCGCCGCGCCGCCCCCGGAGCCCCTCCCCCCTCCCCGCGGAGGCTCTCCTCACCGCCGCCCCCTTCGCCCCCGCGGCCGACGCCGGCCAGGGACCCAGCGCGGCGCCCCCCGACGAGGGGCCCGGCATCGGCCTACCGCCCCCCGGTCCGGCGATCCCCGCCCCAGGGCCACCGCTCTCCTCCCCTGTCTCGTCACTCACCGCCTCCATCCCGTGCTCACAGCTCCCGCCAGGGGTCCCGATCCCTGCCCCGCGCGCGGCGTCGTCTGGAGGACGCGCCTCGGTCTCCTCCTCCTGCCTCGGACTCGTCGCGGGAGGCCCGCCTCCGCGAGGAGGCTATGTTGGCCATGCGGTCCAGGGACGGGCTGCCTCCCGCCCGCATCCCCCACAGTCGGGCGGACGCTCCGTCCTGGCGCGCGGATAGGGACCTCCCGCAGCTCCCTCCGGTGGCGGTTCCGACTGCGGGTCAGCGGTTGTCCGGCGAGATCGACGACCCTGCGGCCACCAAGAAGAAGAAGCGCAAGAGTAAGAAGAAGCGTAAGGCCCCGGCCGTTCCGCCCGCGGTGGACTCCGCTCCTGGCCTCCTGGGTGCCCGTCCTGGGGCCCCCTTGGCTATTGCGGGCACCCCCGCCCGCCGTCAGGAGACCCTGGAGTACTATGGCCATGGTGTGGACGGTGGATTCTACTTCATCGACATGGGGGGCGTCCCCATGATCGTCCCTGAGACCTTGGCCATGGTGAGGATCCTCCCGGCGCAAGACCCCCCGGTCTCGGTTGAGGTCACGGAGGGCCTCATCCAGGAGGAGCTGCGGGCGGTCCTCCCCGGCCTCGAATGGTCGGTTCGTCGCATCTCCGAGTCCGAGTTCGCAGTCTCCTTCCCCTCGGTGGTGATCCTTCGCATGTGCGCGTGTGGCACCTCCTTCACCCTCCCTCTTCACCAGCTGCAGGTCTCCATCCAGCCCTCGTCGGCCGCTCCGGAGACGGTTGCCACGCTCTCGGAGGTGTGGGTGCGTCTCCACGGTCTACCGTCTGAGGCCAGGATCCCTGCTGTGGTGGCCCTGGTGGCGCAGACGGTGGGCAAGCTCACCGAGGTGGATGTGGGCTCCTTGTCCGGCCTCGCCCCGATCCGTCTGCGTCTGCTCTGCCCCGACCCCTCGGTCTTCCCGGTCTCCCTGCCCCGGGTCTTCTTCGGCCGGGTGGGCCGGGACCTGTTGGTGGAGCTGGACGAGGGGGGCACCTCTGCGTCGAGTCCCCCTCCCCCTCCCCCGGGGTCCCCAGCTGACGAGGGCGATGGTGGCAGGGACCTTGAGGCCCGGGGCTCGGACGACAGCGACACCGGGACGGACCCGGATTCTCCTCTGGCCACCGATGCCTCCCCGCCGCCTCCGCCACCCCCCAGGGTGGGACCTCCGGGGGCCCTGTGGCTCGCTCCCTAGTGTTCGACAGCCAGGATCGTCGTCATCTGTTGCTGAGTGCTCTGGCCAAGGTGGCCCCGGTGGACCTCCCCCGCTGCCTCCGTCCTGACCTCCCGGCGCCGCTCGGGTTCGACATCGCCCAATACGGCTCCAACCTCTCTCTGGGTCTGGCGCCGTCTCCGGTCCTTCCCTCTCGGTCCCTCGCCTCCGAGACCTCGGGGAGCGTGGGGCTGGTCGTCTGCGCTCCTCCCTCCCCGCGCTCGCCGGGGGTGGTGTGCTACTCCCTCGCCCTTGACACTCCTGACCCGACGGCCGTGGTGGGTGCTACCTCTGACTCCGACTCCCCGGCCCCCTCCTCCAAGCTCCGTCGCGCCAGAGGCCCCCGTCCTCCGTCCCCGCCGCCGTCCCGTCACAGCTCCCGGCTGGCTGAGGCCAGGACAGGCATGGCGGGGCCAGAGCCGATGATGGCTGAGCGTGCCGCTCGTCGTGTCGCGGCCAGGGATGAGCTCTCAGGTACCTCCTCCACTCCTGCCTCTTCTACCCCTTCTGACCCCGGTCCGTCCGGTTTTCCTGGTTCCGCTTTCTGTGTTCTTTCAGAGGTCTCCCTCGCCCACCTGGGGGAGGTTGCGGATGATTGTGGGATAGTCTTCCGCGGCGAGAAGGGGCCGCGCCTTGAGCAGCTTGCGGCCATTAAGGCACGGGAGGGGTATGCGGGTGCGATCGCTGCGGCCCGGGCGCGTGACGCCCGGGAGCGGGAGCGCGCCCAGATCCTTACTGAGGCTAGGTCCGCGGGACCCAGCTCCGGTGAGGACCCTCCTCTGGTGCCTGGTGTGCAGGCGATTCCTCTGGGATCTGACTCCTCGGTTAGGTCCCGGGGGCGACCCCCAAAGGCTGCTCCGCTCCGCTCCTCTGCCAGTCGCGCGCGTTCGGTCCCCGCTTTGGGGACCCCCCAGGCTTAAGGTCCACTATGGACCTCCTGAGGGCCTTCCAGGTGTTCATCTGGAACATCCGGGGGTTCGGGCACGAGGGCCGCCGCCGCCAGATCAAGGAATACATCCGCCTGGAAGCACCGGATATTGTCGGTCTGCAGGAAACGATTCGCCAGGACTTTTCCATCGCCGAGCTAGAAGCTCTGAGTCGCTGCAAATTCTCGTGGTCGTGGCTGCCGGCCTCGGGCCACTCTGGGGGTATTCTCCTGGGCGTTAAGGAGGATACCTTTGAGGTCGAGGATATGGACCGTGGGGAATTCTTTGTGAGCATGACACTCACCCATAGACAATCTCGTTTCCGCTGGGAGATGATTATTGTCTATGGCCCTGCGGACCATCGGAGATCCGCGGTCTTCTTGCAGGAGCTCAAGTCGAAAGTGGAACGGACAGGGTTACCGGTGGTCATTGCCGGGGATTTCAACCTTATCCGCTACGCTGACGACAAGAGCTCGGCAAATG
This sequence comes from Avena sativa, assembly GCA_916181665.1. Lineage (NCBI taxonomy): Eukaryota > Viridiplantae > Streptophyta > Magnoliopsida > Poales > Poaceae > Avena > Avena sativa. The sequence continues at coordinate 183,273,947 of OV702294.1, forward strand.
TGGATCTCCCTAGGATGCGTCTCTTCAATGACTGTATCGCCGACCTCGCCCTCCGCGAGATTGCTCGGGTGGGGGCTAGGTTCACTTGGACAAACAAGCAGCTGGATCCGGTCCGCTGCGTCCTAGATAGGGTTTTTGTGTCGGTCGACTGGGAGGTCGCCTTTCCCCTCTGTTCTTTGAAGGCTGTCACGCGGATTGGCTCTGACCACATGCCCCTCCTTCTCTCTTCCGGTGGGGGCCGCCCTCCTAGGCTTAACCGCTTCCACTTTGAGTCCTTCTGGCTGCAGAAACAGGGATTCGTGGAAGCGGTCCGAGCCAAATGGTTGGCCGCGGCGGCCACCCCCCTCGTGCTTATTGCGCGGTGGACGTCTGGCACCACTGTGTTAGATTGTCACACCAATTCATGAGGGGCTGGGGGGCCAACGCGGGGGCTGCCCTCAGGGCGCAAAAGGACGCCATCTTGAGCGAGATCCAGGCCTTGGACCGGGAAGCTGATCTCTTAGGCCTTTCGGCCGAGGCTTGGTCTCATAGGTACTCCCTTGAGACCTCCATCATGGAGATCTATAAGGGAGAGGAGGCTTTCTGGCGACAACGGAGTCGCCAGAACTGGACTGTCCAGGGGGAGTCGAACACCGCCTACTTCCATGCCATCGCTAATGGTAGGAGGAGACGGTGCTCGATCCCCTGCCTCTGGGAGGGGGACTCCCTCCTGGAGTCCCCCCAGGCGCTGTCCTCCCATATTTATGCTTTCTACAAGGATCTCTTCGCTGCCTCCCCCTCATCGGGCCTTTCCTTGGCTGCCGATTTTTGGTCGGGTGGGGCCTTAGTCACCCCTGAGGAGAATGCGGATCTCACCCGCCCATTTCTCCCCGGGGAAGTGGCTGAGGCCCTGAAGACCATGAAGGCTGGCTCGGCTCCTGGTCCTGATGGGCTGCCGGTGAGCTTCTTCCAGACCTTCTGGGAACAGCTCCAGCCGGTCATCCTACCGATGTTCCAGGAATTCTTCACCGGGACGTTAGTCATGTCACGGCTGAACTTTGGGGTTATTACCCTAATTCCCAAGGTGGAGGGGGCCACGGATATTCGCCAATTTCGCCCGATCACGGTCATTAATATCATCCAGCGGCTCTTTGCGAAGGTCTGTGCCATTCGGCTGGCTCCGGTCATGGAGAGGCTCACGCACCCCCTCCAGTTTGCGTTCCTAAAGGGACGGCTCATTCATGACGATGTGCTCGCACTTCATGAGATCATTCATGAGGTTAAAGCACGACGTCAGAAAGGGGTCTTCCTGAAGCTGGACTTCCAGAAAGCCTATGACCGTCTGGATTGGGCTTTCCTGAGGTTAGTTTTGGAGAGGAGGGGCTTTGATGACCGCATGATTTGCTGGATCATGCAATTCGTGATGAGCGGGCGGACATCGATCAACATCAATGGCGAGATTGGTCCCTTTTTTGTTCCCTCTTGCGGGGTTCGTCAAGGGGACCCGATCTCCCCCCTCCTGTTTAATGCTGCTGTGGATGCCCTGGCGGAGATCTTGGATAGAGCCCAGTACGCTGGCCACATCTCTGGCGTGGTAGGACACCTTATTCCTGGAGGGGGCGTCTCCCACCTCCAATATGCGGACGACACGATGATCATGGTACAGGGCTCTGATCTAGACATCATCAACCTGAAATTCCTCCTTTGCTTTGAAGACATGTCAGGACTAAAGATCAACTTTGACAAGAGTGAAGTGGTGGTGCTTGGGTACTCGGAGGAGGAGTGGCAACGCATTGCTGACAACCTCAACTGCAGGCTGGCTGATTTCCCCATCTCTTATTTGGGGATGCCCGTTCGGGAGATGAGAGTCCTGATCCGGGACCTGTCACCCTTGGTCACGAGGGTGCGTTCGAGGGCGGAACCCTGGCGAGCGCGACTCACGTCTAAGGGTAGCAAGACAGTCCTAATCAACTCCTGTCTCTCGAGCCTACCTATGTACCAGATGGGGCTATACTTGCTACCCGAGGGGACCCATGCCGACTTCGACAAGGAGTTGTCTAGGTTCTTTTGGGCAGCTAGGGATGGCCACCAGAAGTACCATATGGTGAAATGGGCGGACGTTTACACCCCCAAATCCCTTGGGGGCCTTGGTATTCTTGACTCTCGCCGCTTCAATCTCGCCCTGATGCTGAAATGGGTCTAGCGCATTCTTAGGGACGAGGGAGGCCTTTGGCTGCAGCTCATTAAGGCGAAGTACCTCGGAGACCGTCCACTCTTGGCTTGCGATCGCCGGGAGGGCTCCCAATTCTGGCGTGCCATCCAGGAGATCAAGCATCTCATTGGATTGGGCATCGACTTCTCGGTGGGGAACGGTCAGGGTTGCCGCTTCTGGCTGGACCCGTGGCTATCCCAGATCCCCTTGGGGGTCCGGTTTCCTGCCATCTTTGCTATTTCCGCTGCCCCGTCGACCCTCACTGCCGAGGCGTTCTGCGGGGATCGCTGGAACCTCCCCTTCCACCGGGCCTTCAGCGTGCTTGAGACAGCGGAGTTGCGGCAGCTTATGGCTGCTCTCCCCTCGTCTCTGGCCGGTACCCCCGATGCGGTCTCCTGGAGGCTCCTCCCCTCCGGTGAATTCTCGGTCGGCTCGGCTTACCGGGCCCTCTTCCAAGGCCCGGAGCTGAGGTGGACGGCCCCCTTCTGGAAAGCTCCCCTCCCTCTTAGTATTCGCATCTTCGTCTGGCAGTTGCTGTGCGACAGGCTGCCTTCCGGTGTGGAGGTGGCCAAGCGCAATGGCCCCGGCACAGGCCGGTGCCCCCTATGTGGGACACCGGAGACGTGCGCCCACATCTTCTTCTCGTGTTCGGCGGCCCAGTTTCTTTGGTCCTTTGTCAGGGAGGCCCTTGGCCCGGCCTGGCTGGCGCAGGATCTGGGGGACTTCCTCCAGTCCCAGGCCACTAGGGCTGGGCGAGGTCGTCGCCTCTTTTGGCTGGTGTTTGCGGCCATGGCCTGGACTCTCTGGAATGTCCGGAACAAGATGGTGATTGAGAAGGTTTACCCCACGCGCGCCTCCGACTCGATTTTTGCTTTCCTTTCTTTCATCCAGCAGTGGTCCCCTCTGGTGCGCCAGCGTGATCGGGCCGACTTTGACACCGCTCTTCGGGCTCTGCGGTCGGCATCGCTCCCCTTCTCGGCGTCCCCCCCTCCGCTGCCGCTTGGGCCTCCTGGTGGTCGCTAGCGTCTGCTCTGGCCTCCGGCCCGTGTTTTGCTTTTTCTCTTGGGCGCTTGTGTGCTGTTGCCCCAGCATTGTTGTACTATTTTTTGTTCTCTGTCCCTTTGGCTGTGGCCGGCTGTGTTGTTGTACCGTCTGAACGGATGTTGCTTTATTTATAAAGCGGGGCGGAAGCCTGTTTCTAGAAAAAACGTCTTGAAAGTTGAAACGGTCAGAGACCATGGGTGAACCCGTGCTGGAATCCAGCCATTCATCCACCAGCGTTTCGCCGACGACTCCGTGCTGCACCGGCCGTCCTCCATGTCATGCTGGGCGTAGTCTTCCTTCCACCCACTGGTCACTGGAGCCCACGATTGATTAAGTAGGTTACTGTCGCACGTATCCAATAATTTTGTTTGGTAATTGGATTTTTTTACAAATATAACCCTCTGCAATTCTCTATCGCCAAAAATACCCTCCTCGTGCCGCAAAAGCCAAAAATGCCCTGGCGGGAGACTGAAAAGGCGACACGTGTCACCTCCCGCCACTGGGGGTGGCGGGATGTTATGTTCCTTTCGCCTTTGGCGGTGGCGGAATGACGCCGTGGGGCCCACCAGCACAAGTGCAAAGTCGAACCTCCCGCCAGCGCCAAGTCGAACCTCCCCGCTGGCCCGGCCGTGGGGCCCACCTCATCCCGCCATTCCTCCTGGCGGAAGGAACATCCCGCCACCCCCTGTGGCGGGAGGAACATCCCGCCACCCCTCGTGGCGGGAGGTGACACGTGTCGCCTTTTCAGCCTCCCGCCAGGGTATTTTTGGCTTTTGCGGTGCGAGGAGGGTATTTTTGACGATGGCAAATTGCAGAGGGTCATATTTGTAAAAAAATCTGGTAATTGGTTAAGGGGTGCCTGAGAAAGATAAAGTACAAATTCGAGTTGGAGTATGTGCTCTTCTTTGGGCCATATGAAACATACAAAATGATTATATATTTAATAAAGCAAAAAATACTTCTTCCATGCAGGTTATCCCATAGGCTACTCATTGGATCCGTTCATGGTCTTTCCTGCAATCTATGGAGCAGCGCGAGACTACGGATGCTGGATGCAGCCGACTAGAGTCGGTGGCACGAGATTTATATAGCCAGTGCAACTGGCGTTTTGATTATAGGTTATCATATTGATGCAGAGCCACTTTATGTCCTCCTTTCTATTTAGATGGTTAATACATGTATCAACCCTGTGCGATCCATGATATAATCCTTTGTAATACTTTAACTATAATAAATTTAATAAAAAGGTCGTATGCATCTACCGATGCAGAGACCGGGACTAAGTCTCTATTTCGAAAAAAAACGTACTCCAATACTAAACTGAAACAGAGTTGACATGTACTACTGCTGCTACTAGAGTAGTACTCCTTTGGTTGGTTCAAATGGGTTGGTGCGGTTTGGGGACAATTACATTGTGGACCGGTGCGGGTTGGTTGCCAGTGCTTAATTACTGGGTTGGTTTGGTGCGGCGTTGAGATGATTTCATTTGTGGACTGGCGTGAGTTTGGTGCGGATGTCTCCCCATTCTCAGCCTAACTGGCAGGTTTGGATGGCTCTAGTGAGGTCGCAGTTGGACTGGTAACAATGCAACCCAATGATAGAGCGCTCCGCAATTCACTGGCCTCGACGCCAGGATGTTTCTCCCGATGCATGGCGTTGCCTCGGTGCATGCGCATCAGCAGCGAACACGGCGATTCTAAGGCTGCTCATAGTGGGAGTAACATAAGTGATAACATGCATGCCACCTAGGCAAAAAGAGTGATGTGGCAAGCAATTAATGAGGAGAGAGGCAAATGGAGTAACATATTATGTTACCATCACATCACACTTCTCAATGCAAAATGAGTCTACAACTCAATTAATGAAGCTTTCTATGTTACGACACATATGACACTTCCCACTATGGAGGTAATAATTTAGACTAGTAACGTGCTTATGTTACTAGTCTAAGTTACTCCCCACTATGACCAGCCTAAGGCCTTTGACAATGGCCGTATCTTGACACCATATCCTAGGCCATGCGCTGATGTGGCATAGTAGTTAAAGAAGAGAGAGGGAAGCTGTATGTTAGCGAGGAAACGGCTCTTAGCCCCTCTTCCGAGATAGAGCAATCAATATACGGATCCCGTGCGCGGCTCTTTCCTTCTAGTAGTATTATTTTCCCCCCTTCTCTATCGTGAGCAGCCAAGACTCCTGAGCTCAGGCCATCGCCGGCGCTGCCCTACTCTCTACCACCGGCCTCTACACTGTGCTACCCTCTGTCGACCTCCTCCATCGCCTCTTCTCCGTGGCCGGCCTGACGGCCCCCTTCCCTATGCCGCCTATGCCGCCGCCCCCTCAATCTGAATCATGGAAGAAGCTCGCTGCAAGTGCAACCATGGACGGAAGCAGGGAGAAAGCTCCAGGGTTGTCAGTTCGGCCACCGGCGCCGGCGCACTTCAGCTCCGCCGCCGCTGGTATCTCCTCCACCAGCAGACCAATGAATCAGTAGTATTAATCTATTTGATTTGCTTAATTTTTCAGTTTGATATTCAGTCCTTACGTGATAGAGCAACCTGGTATTTTTCATCCTTGGTCAAATGTGATTGTCATTGAAAAAAATGAGACTGAATGTGCATTGTGCTTCACTAGTGTTAGTATTTACTAGATTCATATGCCATCTGCACATATCCTGTTAGTGTAATATTTTAATTAATATTGCCTGATTTTGATGTCAACACATCTCGGTTAAGTGTTGTCGAGATGCAGACTTGTTGTCTTAATACATGCATTGTCACATATTACAGGATGATGTATACTCAACCACCTGATACTTTGCTAAGTTTCTTACATAGTCCACAAACCCCGCCATTCCGACCAATGAATCATCCATTAAATTTCAACCCTCCCCAACAAGGACAACCTAGCATGGAAATTTTTTATTTTGTTGGTTTCCGACCCCAATTGGGGTCATTTTCGACACCTCCGCCACCACCACAACATGCTAAAGGGATTCCATCATCTTCTCGGTCGGCTTCGGCCAAAATGGCTCCATCATCTAAAGGTTCTTCCAAAAAGAAAAAACTTGTTGTAAATCTTGAAGAGGATCCAGAGCCAGCCCGGACCGCACAACGTTTGACTTGGACATCAGAGGAAGAGATGAGATTGGTAATGAGATATCTTGCCTCAATGCTCAAATTATGATATAATTTTCTTTAAACTTATTTTCATTTGGGTACAACTAATTAATCTACTTCGTAATGTAGGCAAGCGCTTGGTTGGAGAACTCATATGATCCAACGATGGGAATAACAAGAAGAGCGAGCGCTATTGGGACGATGTGGCTGCCGACTACAATAGTAACACGCCAAGTTATCGGAAGAGATATGCCATACAACTGAAGCAACATTTTCATAAAGTAAAGACAAAGATCAATGCTTTCCATGGGGAATACTCTAATGTCACTAAAGTGTACACTAGTGGCTTTTCTGATGACCAACTTCAAGCAATGGCCCTAGAGAAATATGAGAAAAACAGAGGCACAAGTTTCACACATCTGCTTATGTGGAGAAGACTCAAGGATGATGGAAAATGGTTGGCGTTAATGGCAGCAATGAAGGAAGAGCAAAATAAGAAACCATCTGCCGGGATCAATCTCGCATCACATGTTATCAATGTGGATGATGAGCAGCGGTCGTCAGCTAGTCGCAACAAAGCTAAGGCTGAACGCGATGGTAAATGCAAGGCACCGGAGGCTGTGACAGTGATCTGTCGGGGAGAAATTGGACAAGTTAATTGAGGTTCAGGCCGCGTCTAAGAAGGAGCGCCAAAAGGTCAATGAAAGCCAGCAGCGACTATCAAGTGAGAAGCTTCAAACTGTGAAGCTCGCGAAAGAGACAAAAATGCTTGATCTTTACGAAAAGCTGTTGTTAGCCGACACAAGTGTAATGGACGATGTCGCAAATGCCGCGCGTGCAAGGGCTATGGCGAGCATGGAATCGAACTTATTTCGTCAAGGAAATGAGGTATGGAAGTATAATTTAGTGTTGGCCACAACCTACTATTCTCTTTTATTCCTAAATATTGTACTTTGCTATGCTGGACAGGCTGAGAAAGAGTATGAAAGCTAATTTAAACCTAGAACATGTCTACCTAGTATTTTGCTGGACCGGCTGAGAAAGACACAGTGGCGTTGTCGACCTGGTATTTTGTATGATTTTCTAACCTGATATTTTGTTGTATGATGCTTGAACTAGATAATCAAGCGTGATCATGTGTAACTGAACTATGTTACTTAATGGATGAATCTGAATGGGCATGCTCAACTAGAAACTGAAAGCATGCCTATTTCGGTATCCCCGGATCGAATAATAATATCAACGTGCTTAATCAACCATCATTGTTTATTAACCAGTTGAAAGAGCAATCTCCTCAGGTGGACTATTATGTCAACGAGAAACAATACAAGCATGGATATTATCTTATAGATGGCATATATCCAGAGTGGGCTGCGTTTGTGAAGACAGTATCCCTCCCGCAAACTCCAAAGCACAAGTTATTTGCCCAACAACAGGAAGGAGCAAGGAAGGATGTTGAACGTGCGTTTGAAGTTTTGCAGGGTCGTTTCTCTATCATACGGCGTCCAACTCGTTTGCATAATCGAAGTTGTCTCCATGATATTATGTTATCCTGCATAATTCTTCACAATATGATAGTTGTTGATAAAGGGAAGAATGCGCCCGATATTCTTGATTTGAATGAGAGCGTAAGCATGTCGACCATTCTACCACCGGTATTCTCTCACGGTGTGCCGGAATTCGCGGATGTACTGCGAAGAGATTCTGACATCAGGGATCGCTCGACACATAAGGCACTTAAAAATGACTTGATTGAGCATATTTGGGCAAAGTTTGGCCCAAAATAGTTTATTTTCATGAATTGGTGCATGTGGCAGAATTATATTTTGCTATATATTTATATGTAATGCATCAGTACTTTGGTATGGCTAGAATTATATTTTGCTATCTATTTATATGTAATGCATTGCTACTTTGGTACGGAGATTGTTAAGTTCAAAACTATACATCCTTGTGTGTATCAAAGATAGTCATGTATTACTTCATGCCACAAACAAGCTACACTGTTGATATGCAATTGTGATCCCAATTGCTAATAAATGCAACACCTCTAAGAGACACCACCTAAGAGACACCACCTAAGAGACAATCTATTGGAAAGGTTGTTTCTTAAGCATTTATTTTGCCTATAAAATTGTGCTAAGACCCTCCACAGTGTACAAATTTATCGGTGCCCAAACCAAGTTCGAGGCATCGAGTGTCGGTGCCCCACGCTGCCCAGGCGATGCCCATAAATTTTTTCAGGGAATCGGTTACTCTAGTTGCTTCGATGCCCAGTTTCTCCATGCAATAAAATAACAGTTTTTTTGTATTAGTGCAAACAGAAGTTGTCCTCCCGAATCAACTACTAGCAAGATAGATTGGCTCATAGATGGACCCCGCTTTACTGTACAGGCATTGACTACATTGTGGAGAGAGACGGTGCCCAAATTTTGTGTCCGGGCTTCGCTGCTGAGATGTCAACCTTTTGAGTTTTAAGGCATTGGCCACACTGTGGAGTGCTTAAAAGACCCTCTATTGTGAAAGGCCTAAAGTTGCCTTCATGTGTTGGAGTCTAAGAGAAAGTCCAGGAGGACCCCAATAGCCTCCCCGATACGGAACATAGGGGAGAGAGAACGAGAAAACCCGCTCCAGCAGCTCCCCTACAGCCTCCCCGACGAATCCGCCTCCCCGATCCAACCCCCCCACAACCCCTACGCATCGGAGCGACGGAGGCGTCCCCAATCCGTGGACGGGAGCAACCGCTCGCCCTGGAAGACTTCCTCCCGCCACCAACCACGCGAGATCGAAATCAGGTTCGTCTCTCCTCCCTTTTTTTCTCCAAATCGGGCTCGCAATAGGGCATACGGGAGGGGATTGAGCGGCTGCCATGGCAGGGCGGCTCTTCCCTTGGAAGAATCCCTCCCACCGGCGCCGAGTAGAGTAGAGGGGAGGGGATGGAGCGATGCTGCCATGGGAGGCCTGGGGAGGAAGAAGGGGAACGCCTGGGAGAGGATGGAGATGGGGCAGCCTCGCCGTGGGAGAGGAAGGAGATGGGGCCAGGGAGAGGAAGGAGATGGGTGGGGAGGGAGGCGTGCCTGGGAGAGGAAGGAGATAGGGCAGCCCCGCCATGTCCAAGGAAGCCTATCGCCATCTCCCTGGTAGCAGCGGCAGGGGATGTTTTGGTTCAGTTTTTCTCTCAATTGAGAGAGATTGATTTACTAGTTTCTTATCATGCAAAATTTAGCTAGTTTCCTATAGTTTTTATGTCACCTTTTGTTCAACTTTTGTCAAATTGTTGTTCAATTTCTATCAAAAATTTAGCTAGATTCTTGTTTGTTGATTAGTTTCTGTCAAATTTAGCTAGATTCTTGTTTGTTGTTCAGTTTCTGTCAAATTTAGCTAGTTTCCTAAATTTAGCTAGATTTGCAATTTTGCTAGCTGAAACAACTTGTCTACACAGTAGCATATTATTGCAGATTTTTTGATGAAGGATTCATCATTTATGGGCATTTTAAACGGTGGTGTTAACCTGAATGTTTGCTAGGCAATGAACAAATGTTTCCTGTTTTTCACCGATGTTGGTACAATATAGCTTGTTGTAGTTGTTGTTCAAATCTGTCAAATTGATTTCCAATTGCCCCATGCAAAATGTTGTCAACTGTATATTAATAAGATGATCTTACAATGTTGAGTATTGTTGCCTGCCATTTATTGTGAAATTCTTGTCAACTTTTTGATGTAGATTGATTTGATGGCGGATCCATCTAATGTTGATCTGAGTTCAATCTCGAAGAATGAGGTGTCTAACAAAAACAGAAAAAGTTCTCTAGTTCTGCCTCTGGTTCATCTACTCCTAGTGCCAAGACAAGCAAGTTTGAAGATCATGCTATGGATCCCAACATCGAAATTTGCGATGATCCCAAAACAAAACCGATTAGTAACAAGGAGGCAAGACTGTTACGAGCTAAATTACTACATAGATGGCCTAAGGTACTACGTAAGCGTACGTAATTGAACAAGCTACATCCTATTTCGTGAAATTTGCATCGGTGATCAACTAGATTTGCGTGAAATTAAGAGTGAACTTCTTTGTCTTGTTGGACATGAGATGAGACAATGTGTTGTATGAACTATTTTACATTTATCAACTATTTAATGTGTTGTATGAATTAATTCTTGTATTATATGAACTATTTCCAAACAAATAACCGTTAATAAGTTAGTTATGAAATATTGATAAAATATAGTAGAATGTGCTATAGGGGAGATGACATAGGGAAGCTGCTGGAGATAGACAAAATATAAGGGAGGAGTCTTTTTAGGAGAGGCCCCTGCATAAAGATATAGGGGTGAAAATTTAAGGGAGCTGCTGGACTTGCTCTAATCCACCGCACGCACGCTTTGATATTGGTGCGGAATTTTTCTCCGTCCCCGTTGTGCCGTTTTACTTCAAGCACGACAGGGCTGGGCCCATTCTCTTCTTTCCCCATCCCTCTCGTCCCTTCTTCTGTCGTCTCCAATTCCGACACCGTCGCTAGCACCGACCGCCACCACTGATGTCGGCCGCCGGCCGCCACCAAGAAAGCAGGCTTCCTCCACCAGCCCGCCCCCTGGAGTCTCCTCCCCACCTAGCAAAAGACCCCATATGCTCCTCTCACTTTTCCTCGGATGCATACACCGGCTACGATTAGCACGGGATTGCAGGCAGTCCGCCCCAATTTGAGATTCAGCAAGCTTCCAGAATTCAAGTCCTATGCACCATTAGGTTCAGTTCGATTGAGATGCAGCTAGCTAGGTGAATTTTTATGCTAAGTTTGTGTAGCTGTGGTATCTCTTCTCGCATCTTTACCTTTCTGCACAAGCTGTCAGCTTGACGGAATTCCTGCCCACGTTTTTCTCATACTAGTAAAATGCCCGTACGTTGCTACGGGCTCGCAAGTCTTTTATTCCGCACGATGTAAATATAATATACATGTAAATGTTACAATATTTTAACTACAACACCATCTAGCCATCTAGCCAAGGGAAAGAGCATAATGTAGGTAAATATTATAACATTCTACGGCAATTTGAGTTACACAAACTACAAGTTATGACCTTGATCATTGATTCCGTCCCTTCAAAGTACCTCTGATCCAATTTAATTGTCATGGGTTTAAGCAACATTTTGATTTTGATTGAGAGCTATACATAAATTTGTCCAAGCACAACCTCCATGTCTATTTATATTCTCTAACCATTGAAAATCTAGCAAAGATCTGCAATCTAAATAAAAAGTAAAACCACTACTAATCTTTTAGCTCACCATCTCACTCCTCTGGACTATAGATGTCCCACAACTCTCAGCTCCCACAAGTCTCTCGGCTCATGGCCCAAACCACAGTCAGATATCCTGATGCATGCGTCCAGCCGACGTGAGATCTGGAAAACCACGCACATCTGAAAAAAGAATAATTAGAACAAATTATTACCTAAAACAATTTACACTCATTGTTTTGTCTACCGGTAAACCTGTAGTTTTGCCAAAAAATAAAATTTAATGCATTTTGATAGTAAGAGTAAGCCAAGCTTTATCAGCTTGAATAAATGTTATGACAAACAAAGAAATCAAGGAGGTCATCTAACCAAACGTTCAGAAGATACACCCTTGCATTGTAAGATACGACATGAAAAAATATGTTATCTTCGTGGGGTGATGTTCAAAGGACTTCACAACCTGGATGCACAGTAAGAGTTGCAGAACATACAAGTAGAGCTAAGCAAATAAAAAATAGAATTTCCAATTTGTATCACCCCACTAAAAGCGTGAAATAATGCACAACTCTCTCATCGTCAACATACCTTGAGTAACAACATTGGAAATATGGTATCAGTTACTACTATGAACAATCATAAAATGGCACAGGCTACAAAGCAATAGCAGGATGGAAAGCTCCGATGTTGGCACCAAATATAAATAAGTAGTTCCAAAGGATTTTATTTTAAACCCTGTTTCTTCTTGCTATGACAATGATTTGTAATCATGTAGCATCATTATAGGCTTTTACAAAAAAAATCACACTCACTTGGGACACCACTCTAAATATATCACTAAGAATGGTTCTCTGGTAAGGACCCATATAACAAGCTAAAAGGGGAAAAATAATTAACAGGTTGGGTAGTAGCATTCTCGTGCAACAGTTCATTTCCCACATGCATCACTTCTCATGACCTGTTGACATTTTTTTAAACCAAGATAACCATCTATGTATGATACCCACAAATCATGTTGGCTTAATCACAATCATAGAACTGATTTTGTTGTAACTTATCAACCTATCATTTTGACTTTATAGATGCAAAAACCAACACCAACAAAATGCGTAAATGGGATAAATGGCCATACTTGCAGAATCTAACTTGCTTGTAGATGTGCATTGCAAAATTATGCATCTGAACTAATTGTTGTTTGAAACTCTAATTCTATGCTTACCAATTATGTCTCCTCGTTGAAAAGTTTAGATAAGCTAGTGGATGTTTAACTCACTGGGTGTGTTCATCTGCCACTTATTTTATGCGTTTTCCTCCATGAATCTCTCGGTGGAATCAAGGATCTGCATCAGCAGTGTTTTTATCAGTAAAGATCTAGCATGAAGGGTACCTTATCCATAGAAGAAATAATGCCAAGACAACAGAAAAAGACTTACCTTGTTTTTATATTGCACGATTGTTTCATTAACAGGCTACTTTCCTTCATCTTGCGTGCTAAGTCAACCATTTCGTCTGTCCGATCTTCTTGCAGCATCCTGCACAGTTAGGAGATCCAACATAATAAGAGAATAGAAAGTATATTATGTGTTCACCTTGAAATTTTCATGCTACAGTCTTACATCATGAAGAGAAAGAACATACCGTTGATGACCAACTTAATTTCATTCATTAGTTCATTAGTTATAACTGTAAGAAAATTTAAAATTACATTGATCTCCTTCACAATTATGATGATAAGGATATTGGACTTCTAGCCTTTAGAAGAAACACAACTGAAAGACTGGAAAAGATTCATCTCGAGTATAGATATTTGGAAAGGGATGGGCCAATGTCCGTTTAGTTTCATAAAGATTTGTGTCACGGTATAATTTTTCGCGAAAAAACATGATTTTAATTAACTATGAAATTTTCCTGATATAAATAATGAGTATTACGGAAAAATGTTCAGTTGCCATGATTTTTAGTCGAAACTTCATCAGTCAAAGCATTTAAATCATTTGTACTAATAACCAATCCGAAACCGAGTAATCAAGTAACATTAAATACCTTGACGTACATCCTCTCAGTGTGAGGTGGCAATTTTTTCCATACTAACTGGAGTATCATCAAGGCAAACAAAAGGAACAAGACATAGGAAAGAAATCATTTCAAACAATCAACACTGGCAGAATACCCTGATGTTTTCCCTCATCTCAATGAGCCCATTGTAAAAACGACGCCGTTGTGCATAATTCCCCATGTACTTCTTAGAGCTAGCAAACCTTGGTGCACACTCCTTGGCACACTTAGCTACCAGCTGTTTGTACTTCACCGGATTGTTATACATGTCCCCTACAAGTACAGCAAACAAGACCAAATACGAATAATTTAGTAAGCAACGAAGCAAATAGGATTTTACATCCATCTTTATGAGTATGTTTAAATCTATACATAGGAACCTTCGGCTGTGTGCATCCTAGTAATGCAGAGGTCGGGTGTAATGCTTAAACCTTTTAAGTAATAAAGCGCCCATTATAAAAAATACCTAGGAACCCGAGGGCAGTAGAGGGGTCGGGACTTGCGATTCCCTTCAGCCACGGCGATCAGATAAAGCAATCATCTTCTTGATCTCCGAACACCTGTGAGAACAAGAAATCTAATAGTATTAGAAAATAGCATAGTATGGATATAAATAGAAACAATGCCCAAGTGATGAATAGACGCAATGAGTTCTGAGCGGAAGAACCCAAAATTTCCCACCTCCAAGAAGTCGCGGAGAGCCTCGCTTTCTCCTCCAACAACAGCCACACACATTAGCCATCGACAACAATAAAAAATGATACCATTCAGTAACCCGGTTGGAAAGTGCTGAAGACGTACCTTCTCAACGGAGTCCTTCCATCCACCCACACCAGCCTCCAGCGTGGACGCACCACCATCGGTGGAAGCCAAAAATGTGGCGGCAGGAGACTGCTCTGTCGGCAATGGGTCTACCACCGAAAAGAGCTCGAGCGGTGCGGTCCTGTGCTAGGCCGCGACGCCCCTCCGGATGTAGTCAGGCGTGTCCTGCATCCCGTGCTTCTAGCAATATGGTCTTCCTTAGCTGCTCCGACAGCTTCTCTTCCTCAATCTTCACGCACATATATTGTGTTTAGTCGCTAGAACAGAAAAAAATACTTGCACTTGCCCCCACCGCAACCTTTGAGATTGTGAGGAACTGGTGGATATACATTTTGCGCAAATTCATTCTCCTCTCGCAACCTCTTATAACTGATCTTCTTCTCATTTACTTGCATTGCAATGACATGGTCCATGAAACCTCTTAATCAATCTAATTTTTTCAGAGGTATTAGATGATATTTCCTAGCTCCGCAATGAATGATAGAAAGAACACAATGCCAAAATCACTTACCATGGTATACAATTCTGATCTTTGAATTGTCCTCTCATTGGCGTGCAATTTAAACTGTTGTACTTGAGTAAGAGGCTTCCGCCCCTTATCTGGCAGAGGATTAGGATCCCAGCAACCAAATTAAAATGCTATTATTAAATTTCCTACCACAGAAAAGATATCCTAGAACAAGAAGTTGCATCTGCTACTTGTTCCTTTTTTGTGTGTCTTGACAATTGTCCTCTCAGCCTCTTTGCCATCCTCTCTTTCGCCCATCAACTTCTCCTGCTCCACTTCCATGTCTCACCAAGATCTCTAGCTGAAAACCTTATAGCCACGTGCGTGGTTTCGATTTAGGCTTTGGTGACACCTGAGAGGAAAATGTAGATGTGTGTTAAGAGATGACCTGCAACCAGGATATACCCATCACATATCACCTTACACATACAAGTGGATTGTACATCTATTCTTATCTGAACTGAACCATGCATTACAGTAGTTGAATACATAGACAATTGAAGCATTCCTTGTGAGAACCAAATACCAAAACAGTTGGAAAGTCTTCTACATTGTACTTGCTCATCAAGTGCTACAAGATTCAGAAGTCAAATAATGTCCTTGCATACTTACTTTGGAAAGAAGCTAAATTTGCAATACAAAAACTTGACACCTATATGTTGTGAGTATAGAACAGATAACTCCTACAGGTGTTCTGCATTGCAGTTGACTCCGTTTTCCTAATAGCTGGAGTATCACATAAGGATAAGGTATTTTTATCATTCACAGGAGCCTTTGACTGCCTTTAAAGCTCCCGAGATTGGCGCCAGCGCTTGAAAATCTTGTCTTTACTTTCTGCATACCTCTATATAACTCTCTCTAACTATCTACTTGTTAACATATTCAGGATCTACATGTATGATATTTTCAGAATATGCATATATGCCCCCTTTATGACCTGCATATATGCATGTTTATGTTGTTGTTAATTACCTTGCTTTTTCCCGTTTCTCACGTCCATTAAACAAAACCTTTTCTTTAGGATATGCATATATGATTGTGGATTAAGACCTATTTAGAGAATATTCGCATCATGAGTCTGATTTTAACAATAATCAAATATGTCCATTAAAAAACCTTTTCTTTAGGATATGCGTATATGATTCTGGATTAAAACCTATTTAGAGAATATTCACATCATGAGTCTGATTTTAACAATAATCAAATTTCAGAATCAGCACGAAAATTAAAACTTTTTCAGTTATTTCTTCGAATAATGATGAAATAGAAGTACATGGCACTATAATTCAGCCCGTGCATATGAAAACTGAAAAGCATGATTTTTAGAACGCTGCATCCTGGCCCAAACCTTGATTTTTTGGCGTTGATTCGCGGCGGGGACGGGGGCTCCTTTCGTCGAGTTGGGGACGGTCCGCCAGCGGGTGCAGATGAAGGTCGACGGCTGACGGTGATGCAGCGTAGCCAGCGGCGACGATGCTGGGCACTCAGTCTTGCGTGTGGCATCTAGCGATGGCGAGAAGGCTCAAGCGGGGCCGGCGGCGGGCAGTCTCAAGCTACCTCTGCCGCTGCCAGCTCGTGGCCGGCGTTGCAGCCTTGCCGTTTAGCGCGTGGCGATGGGAAGGTTGGAGACCCTGCGCGGTGCATGCGGGAGAGCGTGTTGAACAGAGAGAGAGAGAGAGAGAGAGAGAGAGAGGTCGCCGGCGCTGCTGAGGGAGATGTGGGTGAGATGAGATGGGGGCAGGAGGGAGGGATCGAGCGAATATGTCGGGATGGGGGCAGGAGGGTGGGTCCAGAGCGAGGGGGTCCATGCGGGAAGGACGGGCGAAACGGAGGTGAGGCGCGACGAAAGGTGAGCGAAACGCACACGAGGCAGAACACGGAACACTTCGTTCTTTTTTAGTAGAGATAGGTACCACCTGTATTTAGACAGGTTAAGATGACTGAACTCACTGGCCATACCTCATGTGCCCTTTTTCATGGCATAGGTGAATTATTCTCGTCATCTTTTGTAGCAGTAGTTGGTTTTGTTGCAGAGCCCTGATGCTTGCATGATACTGCTCTAGATGCTAAATACCTGAATTTATATTGTTGATGTACTACCTAACTGTAGATATAAATATACACAAATATATTTTGTTCATCAAACATTGATAAAATCTGTACTTATGACTTCCTAGCTATATCATATTCAGCTTATACTTATGTAATTGTTGATATAATTCTGAATTGTTACAACTTTTAGCAAAGGTTTCCACCAAACCAAGTGGAAATAGCAGCAGGATAAGCTCGCGGTCAAAACAGCGACAACATTGTACAGCACAGGGATCTTCTCCTACTTGTCTGCCGATGCTGTAGGTTCGAGATGACAGTGCCGCGGTTGCTTTCCACAATGATGGGCCGCTATAGAGACCTGAAGACTGTGCACGGCAACAACAAGAAAAGCTCTACTAACGCTCTCCTCCTCCTCTCGCTTCTATTAGATCATTGAGCAGACGAAGCAGATCACGGTGGGAGGAGCCTCCTTGAGCCATGGCTGCGCGAGCTTTTGCGGCGAGGCTCATTACCCGGCTCCTTGCAGCGTCCCCTGGCCCTCCGTGTTGCATGAACGCCGTCAGTGCCCGTGCCACCGCCTCGGCGGGGATCACCGCGCACTCTTCGTACCTGGTGCTCCGTACGCCGGCCGCGCCGTCCGGCAACAGACGCTCCCCGATCCGAAGCACCTCGGTGAGCAGCCTCTCCGTGATGAACTGCTCGAAGACCATCGGCCATGTGAGCACCGGCACGCCCGCCGCCACCGTCTCCAGAACAGAGTTCCACCCGCAGTGCGTCACGAATGCCCCCATGGCCGGGTGTCCCAGGATGGCCGTCTGCGGAGCCCAGTCAGTGACCAGCTTACCTCTGTCTCCGACACGCTCCTCCCACCCGTCCGGAGGACTCCACTTGTCAGACCTCACCACCCAGATGAACGCCTTTCCGGAGGCCTCCAGCCCGAGAGCGAGCTCGTGAAGCTGAGCATCGGAGACGGGGGCTAAGCTGCCGAAGCACAGATAGACCACCGACCGATTTGGCTTCGAGTCAAGCCAATCGTCGCTGATGGCGGCGACGGCGTCATCTGTGCCGGCCGGCGATGGCGATGGCGATGGTCGCAGGGAGAGGGGGCCTAGAAAGTAGGCGCGCCTCACGTGGCCGTTGCGCAGGTACATCTCGCTGTACGGCTGCTCCAGATCTGAAAATGTGTTGACGACGAGGCCAAAGCCGTCGGCTGTCGATGAAAAAAATCTTTCAGCCGGGGAGTCACCACCTGCAGCCACCTTATTATGTCTCCTCAAGAATTCTGGCAGCTCCGTCCTGGGTATCCGTATGTCAGGCTCCGGGAACCCAGGGACGAAGACGCTGCTGCTTGTCGCCGCCCCAGCGGCCTCGCCCGCGAACACGAGGTGGCTCATGGCGAGGGCCGGGAAAGCGCCCACAACGCTGAACTTGACGCACGGCACGCCGAGCTCGTTGGCGATGGCCGCGTTCCAGACGAAGTGCATGTCGGTGATGACCGCGTCCGGCGACTGCGCCCTGATGAGCGCCTCCTGCGCCGGGCGCATCACGGTCTCGCTCAGGGCGGCGACATCGATGCGCCACGCGTCGCCCGGGGCTGCCTTGCCGGGGTTCTCCACGCCCTTGGGCAGGCCGTCCACGGCCGGGAACGGGTACGTCGCGACCTTGACCGCCGTCGCGGCTGCATGACCATTATGCCTTTCCAGCAGCGAGTGGAGGATCGGGAGGTTGGCCGGTGTGACCGCGACGGTGGCCTCTACGGCGGCGTCCGCGCTGGCCGTCGTGAGGCGGACGGCGAGGTCAGTGAAGGGCCCGATGTGGCTGGTGGCGAAGAAGGGGATGAGCAGGACGCGCAGCTTCTTGCTGCTCATAGGGGCAGAGGCCATTTTCTTGGCGAGCGCGGAGGCTCTCGAGTCTCGAGTCGTTGGCCGATGCTGATAATAAGGCTCACATGCTAGTACTCCCTCTGTTTCAAATTACTCCACACGCACTCTTATTTAGATGGACTAGTATTCTCTCATTTTTTATCTAAAAAAATCCTAGAATTTTTGTACTAGATAGTATGAAATATGTACTAGCTATTTCAAAAATCTCGGAAATTTTTTAAACAAAAAATAAGAGGATACTAACCCACCTAGATAAGCGTGTGTGCGAAGTTATTTGAAAGAGAGGGAGTACTACTCCAACACTTTGTCTGCGCCGTCGCGGGTCCACCATGTTGTCCAATAACTTCCGGATTTTTTTACAAATATGACCCTCTGCAATTTGCCATCGCCAAAAATACCCCTCTCGTGTCGCAAAAGCCAAAAATGCCCTGGCGGGAGGCTGAAAAGGCGACACGTGTCACTTCCCGCCACGGGAGATGGCGGGATGTTCCTTCCGCCTTTGGCAGTGGCGGAATGACGCCGTGGGGCCCACCGACGCGAGCGCGAAGTCGAACCTCCCGCCAGCGCCAAGTCGAACCTCCCCGCTGGCCCGACCGTGGGGCCCACCTTATCCCGCTATTCCCCCTGGCGGAAGGAACATCCCGCCACCCCCTGTGGCGGAAGTAACATCCCGCCACCCCCCGTGGCGGGAGGTGACACGTGCACCTTTTCAGCCTCCCGCCAGGGCATTTTTGGCTTTTGCGGCGCGTGGGGGGTATTTTTGGCGATGACGAATTGCAGAGGGTCATATTTGTAAAAAAATCTCCAATAATAGATGCCTGGGATGAGGTCTTGGCGAGGCCAGGATGCAGCACGAGGTGGTGGTGACTGGTGAGGGACCGAGCGGAGGCGAGCTCGTGCGGAGAGAGGTGGTGGCGGGGCGATGGAAGGTGTCAGGCCGCAGAGAGGTGTGTGTGTGTCGACGGTGGAGATTTTTTTATAAAATTCCATCGATCTGTTAATAATTATTAATAGCAGTATAAATAATTTAAAAAATAATAAAAATTACAAGTAATTTATTGGATCATCTAGCGATAACTATAAACACTAGCACGAGCCAATGCTGAAGTGAGATGGTGGCCATCGGGCCAAGGATGAGGTCCTGGCGAGGTCGGGATGCAGCACGAGAATATTTCCGTATTCATGTGCGGCCGTGCTTCTACGCAGGTTAGCCGTAGATGCTTCAATTTTTTGTCATGTGCTCAGCCTCACGAGATTAATATAAGATTTCTCATCTGTACATATCCTAGAAATTAAGCTATACGACATTAATATTGATAGGTGTCTTTCTTTCTTGATCAATTCATCTTTTGATTTTTAATATGCCATGCCAATTTGCCTATGGGCTGATCTATATGTTTCAATCAAGAGCATTTCCATCAATGATCCATTGGATATTTATCTATATATAAGTGGTCTATTTTCTATTAACAAGTTGTGCAGCTTTTTATTTGCCTCTGATAGTACAACATGATTAGTAATTAAGGTCGATGGTGCATCTGATTTGTTTGCATCGGAGGCAATACTATTCATAATGTCATGGAACACGATCGATTCAACCAGATGACTTTGTAAATCAGTTAATTAAGTATTTTATATCCCCGCCTTGTAAAAAAGGGAAGATTTTCATTCTCTCTAATTACTAACCCTAAAAACATAAATTCATTACTTTCTCCGAGAAAGCTATGGGGTAGCAAGTCTATTGCTGCTTCAATACAAACAATGGAAACTAATCATCTTTACTATTAAAAAGAAGTTGGTGTTGGTAGGTTGCACTTTGACACTTTGACATCAAACATTAGAACAACCCTGAGCGTTTGATCTATATATATCTAAAGGTACAATGAGTCTCCCGAATATTTGGGTTAGTTAATTACATGTCTTTGCCACCGCTAAGCAGAAAATGCCACAGATTACCCAAAAAGAAAAGGAGGCGAGGACCTGGCCCATCCTCTCCCGGCCTACTTCCATGAACTCTAGCACATGATCTAAGGCCGCCGCCCTCGTCTCTCCTTGCCCTAGCCACCCTCCCGCCGCCTCAAACATCGCTCGCTCGCGATGGAGAGAGGTGGAAAACGGGGTTGGGGCTCTAGGCGCGCAGGATCGGCTGCGCCACTGCATTCCTCTGGAGGATGTCGCCCCATGCCCAGACGGAGGCGATATGAGGTCCCTGATGCTACGCTGATGTCGGTATCTTCCAGGGACGCGAGGTTAGGTCCCTGATGCCGCGCTGCCATCGGTAACATCCCTCGACCTCCAGTTCCCCTCCACTTCCTTCGTCTAGGCACGGACCGGAACCAGACCAAATACCCCCGGCGCGGGCCGCCCCCATGGCGCCTAGCTTCCAAGTTTCACATGTGTTCTGCGCCGCCATACTGGTTTCCTTGCCCTCGTTCCTTGCAACCACCGAAATCATGCCCCGCTGCCAGGCCACAAGTTGGGATGCTGCCGAGGATGGCCTGCAACTCTCCATACCAAACCAGTAGAAACCAGAGGAGACAAATCCCTCATGTATCCTGGCCTATCCTCGAGATCAGAGTGGACGTCGCCGCCATGCCATCCAACCTACCCCACCACAGCCTCAAGGCCTCTGAAACGGCCATGAGCATCGATTTTGGTGGGCGGGGTGATCGCCGGGCCGCTGATCCAGCCGGCGACCAGCGTCCAAGATGTCCTCGAGTGCCTGGTCTACACCAACTCCATGTATCCCCAGATCCACCAGGTCAGCCTCTTAACTGTTTCTTGATTCCCTCCAGGATCTTGGGCATGTCTTGGCAATTTGCGGAATTTGCTTGATCTGTACGGTGGGGAATATGGTATATTGGTTGCTTATTTGGGTTCTTGGTCCAAGGCGGACTCCCTCCTCCTTCCGGAGAGCCTGCAACCCAACATGGTCTAAGATTGCCGCCGGCGACCTTTCCTAACCTATGGAGGAGGATCTGCCATAGCAGGACCTATGCAAACTGGCGCAGGAGTGGAGGTAAGCGTACACGTTGTCTTAGGAGCGCCAATTGGACTTCAGGCTCAGCGGCTATTAGAATAATTTACCTATTACAACATTGGTAGTGTTTGATTTCTTACATCTATAAGCTTTGGGACCCTAGCTAGATGAAGAATGAGCATGTTACTAAATATAATTTATCATGCTTTCCCATGCCCGAAGCTAGACGGAATACGAATACGTGAATGCAAAGATGCCGAACACTAGCGACATAGTTCAGAACATCGACGGAGATGCTATGGCTGGCAGTGACAAGGTTGTGCAGGTACGCTCACCGTACTAATGTTGTTAACCCCACAAAGACATTGAGAAAGCAACCATGATATGTCTAATAAATTTTTGTTAAAAAACAGGAGCAGTTGGAGGTTGTTGATTTCGCTAGCTGCTCAGCTTTTCCAGGAATGAAGGTAACAATTTACGTATTAAATTTTCTGGAGGTGTTCATAAGTTGAGTTAGACTTCAAAAATCAAAGAGATATACTACTTGTTTTTCATAATCTTTATGACAATATTTTGGCTATTGATGTTTCTGAATTCTTGAACCTGATGAGGTAATGAGCTTTATCGTTTAATTTTTTGATCTCAATAATCTACACAGACATTGGGACATTCTTTATTTAGAACCCGTATATGATAAAAATTGCTTTTTTTTATTTACAAAGATTGCATATGGTATATAAGGTATTGGAACTGAAAATCTAAGCTCTACAACTCATGGAAAAAGGATTCCTCATTTCTGAACTCAAGTCCTTAAAAAATATTAAAGCTACGTTAAGAACACCACATCAAGGCTTCTCTCATTCTAAGCTTGATAATCCACACTATACAACCTGGGATTGCCAATTATTGTTGTTTCATATAGTGTAATGCCTCTAAAATAATGCTCCATGGTATGCCCAATCATATAAAGCTAAGTGGAGATTGCACATCTGTATTGGATGGGCCGGGATGCACTTCCGTTACCAATAAGAGCTAGCAGATTTTGCATGGTGAGTGATAGCTCATCCTCTCATACATGTTTTTAACAATTGTCTCCAAATGCATTGTATATTCTCTTTTGCACTGTCAGTCTGCTACATGACCAATTCATTTTTCCCATCTCTTGGATATGCCACTCTGGTGATGACTTCCTGTTATTTTGTATGCATCTATTTGTATTGGTATTATTTTTTGAAATTTTGGCATGGGATTAATAAATATTCTTAGGCTTGTAAAAATATATCTCTTCTATCAATGGAACGAGACGCAAAGTTTCGTGAAAAAATATATGTGCACTGTACTGTTCTAAGTGCTTGGAATATTGCGAGTGAGTTTCTAAGCCTTGGCTCTTATGTTTTTTTCAAGAGGATTAGCTACAACAAAGGGTACTTACGAACCAAGGTAATTGATGCAAAAGATACCACTCATACTGCTTGATAACTATTTTCCTGTCCAATGTGGCAACCTATAGACTGGTAGAAAACCAAGGCATCACAAATCGTGATTAGCTTGATTTGGAGTCATATACGGTTGGCGTGTTGTATTTATTTAGGCGTTAAGCTATGGCTGTAGCTAGCTTGGTCTGGAATTGCACTTTCTTGTATCTTAGTTTGTTCTTATAGTGTACTTTCCTCGTCATTCAAGTAAAAGATAAAATAAAAGCGCAAGCGTCCAAAGCTAAGTCTCATATTGTTCGATTGGAGTTTACTGGTGCAAAAATTACCAAATTTAATCCATCCAATAACTTTTTATTTTCTTGGAGTAGTTTACATTAACTGTTGCAGAAACTTCTCAATAATATAATATTCATATATGTCCTGATGTGACCATCCGTTTCATAGCTGCAATAGGGAAACAATTCCAAAGTTCAATATAATTATGGAAACTAAATTTGGCATACAATATTGTTTTCTGCAAAAAATGTTTGAGATATGCCCTAGAGGCAGTAATAAATATAGTTATTATTATATCTTTGTGTTTATGATAAATGTTTACATTCATGCTATAACAGTATTAACAAGGAAACATTAATACTTGTGTGATTTGTAAACTAAATTAGAGTCCCTAGTAAAGCCTCTTCATAATACTAGCTTGTTGGTTAATAGATGATTGTGGTTTCCCTATCATGAACATTGAGATGTTATTAACAACAAGATCATATCATTAGGAGAATGGTATGATGGACATACTCCTATAGATAAGCGTAGCATAAAGATCAAGTCATTTTAAATAGTTCAATTGCTATATGCTTTCTGATACATAGTAACCTAATTCCTTCGACCATGAGATCATGTTTATCACCATCACCGGAAGGATGCTTTGATGACATCAAACACCACACCGTAACTGGGTGGCTATAAAGGTGGCATTGAGTGTTTGGAAAGTATGGGTTGAGACACATGAATCAAGAGTGGGATTTGTCCATCCATATGACGGATAGATATACTCTGGGCCCTCTCGGTGGAATGTCATCCAATTAGTTTGCAAGCATGTGACTGGATCACAAGGGATCACATACCACGGTAACGAGAAAAGAGTACTTATCAGTAACGAGGTTGAACTAGGTATGCAGAGATACCGACGATCAAGACCTCGGATAAGTAAACTATCGTGAGACAAAGGGAAATTGGTATCGTATGTAAGTGGTTCATTCGATCGCAAAGTAATCGTAGAAATATGTGGGAGCCATATGAATTTCCAGATTCCTCTATTGGTTATTGATCGGAGAAGTGTCTCGATCATGTCCGCATAATTCACGAACCGTAGGGAGACACACTTAAGGATTCGATGTTGTTGAGTAGTTATGGAATGATGAGTAAGATACCGAATGTTGTTCGGAGTCTCGGATGGGATCCGGGATATCACGAGGAGATCCGGAATGGTACGGAGAATAAGATTCATATAAGGAAAGTCCTGTTTCGGGGTTGGAGAATGGTTCCGGTGTTTTCATCAGGAATGTTCTAGAAGGTTCCGGAATGTCCGGCACTCCGGAGGGGAAGGGTACATGAATGTGTCATAACAAGTTGGAATGGTTGCATCATGTACTAGGTGTCATCGCTGAGCGAAATAAAGGGATGAATCAAATCCTAGTTTGAAAAGTCAAACGCCAATTTGAAAAGTCAAACGGCAAGTTTGCTTGGTGGAGGGAGAGTAGGAAACCTACTTGGGGAGGAAGTCCCTCTCCCTCCACCGCCGGCCTTGGAAGCCGAGTTGGGGAGGGACTCCCCTCCCCTTGGCCGGCCCCCTCCACCTATATAAGGAGGGGCAGGGCTGCCCCTCTAAGCACACAACTCCACCACCCGAAACCCTAAACCCTAGCCGCCGGCGGCACCACCACCAAGTCGCCGCCGCCACCTAGGGTTTGCCCTAGCCGCCGACTTGGGGCAATACCCTTGCCCTAGTCGCCGGCCTAGCTCCCTCTACTTGGTGCCTCTAAACCCTAGATCGCCAAGCCTCTCTCATAGTCCACCATACTCGCTCCGGCTTAAGGCGAAGCCCTGCGGGATCTCCCCTCTACTTCCGGTACCATGCCGTCGTGCTGCCGGAATTGCGAGGAGAGTGCTACAACCTCCGCTGCCTGCTGGAACAAGGGAGAGGAAGGTCTTCATCGAGTACCGAACGTGTGACCGACTGCGGGAGCGCTGCCGTTATTGGAATTATGCCCTAGAGGCAATAATAAAGATGTTATTATTATAATTCTTGTTTATGATAATGTTTATATTCCATGCTAGAATTGTATTAAGCGGAAACTTTAATACTTGTGTGGTTTGTGAACAACACCGTGTCCCTAGTACGCCTCTATGGACTAGCTCATTGATTAATGATGGTTAAGGTTTCCTAACCATGGACATGAGTTGTCGATTAATAATGAGATCATATCATTGGGAGAATGATGTGATGAACAGACCCAAACTAAGCGAAGCAATTAGATCGTGTCATTGTGTTCATCTTTGCGAAGCTTTTCCTATGTCAAATATTGTATTCCTTAGACCATGAGATAATACAACTCCCTGGTATCGGAAGAAAGCTTTGAGGTCATCAAACGTCATCCTATGAGAGGGTGATCATAAAGGTGTCTCTCAGGTGATCGGAAAGTATCTGTTGGGTTATATGTATCGAGATGGGATTTGTCCCTCCCAAGTCGGAGAGATATACTTCGGGCCCACTCGGTAATCGATATCAACACCGCTTGCAAGCATGTGGTTAAGGAGTTAATCACAAAGTGATATCGGATTACGGAACGAGTAAAGTACTTGCTGCGAACGAGATTGAACTAGGTATGACGATACCGACGATCGAATCTCGGGCAAGTAAAATATCGCGAGACGAAGGGAATATATATATGGGATTGATTGAATCCTGGCATCGTGGTTCATCCGATATGATCATCGATGAATGTGTGGGAGTCAATATGGGTTTCCAGACCTCGCTGTTGATTATTGATAGAAGATCATGTCTGCATATTCTCGAACCCGCAGGGTCACACACTTAACGTGTCTCGACGCTAGGATAGATTGATAATTGGTTTATGAGTTTTTGTTCGGAGTCTCGGATGGGATCCGGGACATCACGAGAGGTTCCGGAATGGTCCGGAGAATAAGATTCATATAAGGCAGTGCAGTTTTTGGAGTTCGGAATTGTTCCGGGTTAATCGGTATTGTACCGGAAGCTTCTAGAACCTTCCGGAAGGGGACCAACGTGGCCCCACCTTCCGGGAGGGGGCATGGGCCTATGAGGGAGTGCCCTGGCCGCATTGGGCCAGGGGCACAAAGCCCCATAGGGCCCAGCCGGCCAAAGAGGGTTTAAACCCTAGATAGACCTTCTAGAAGGGGGGGTTTCCTTGCCCCCCACTCTTCCTCCTTGGGGCCGCCGGTTTGGGCTTGGGGGAGGGGCTAGGGCTGCGCCCCCCCTCTATATAAAGAGGGGTGGGGGCGCACCACCACCCTACACCTTCCCCTCCAACCCTAGCTGCCCTGCTGCCCTCCTCTCTCCCTCCTGACTGCTTGTAGGCGAAGCCCTGCTGCAGAAATTCTCCACCAATTGCACCGCGCCGTCGCGTTGTAGATCCAACCCATCTCTCCACCATACTTGCTGGACCAAGGAAGGAGGATACATCGAGGTGCTGCATGTGTGCATCTCACGGAGGCATCGCCACTTGTGGTGCTAGATCAGATCGGATCGCGAGGAGGAGAAGCGAGTACGACTACATCACCCACGTTCCGACGAACGTTCCGCTGTGCGAATCTTCAAGGGTATGAAGATCTAATCCAATCTCTCTCGTTGTTTGCATCTCCTAGATTAGATCTTGGCTTCCCTCTGTTCGCATCCGTAGAAAATTTTGATTTACTATGCCGCGAAACCCTTCAGTGGTATCAGAGCTAGATCTATGCGTAGATGTGATTCACGAGTAGAACGCAACATGGTTGTTGCGGGCGTTGATGTTTTCTATTGCAAAACTCTTGTTTGTGTTTTTATTATGACGCGGGATAGTGAGATTGAAGCGGTCCAGGCCAACCTTACGCGACGTCGTTCGCGAGACCGGCTCCGCACTTGACGTGTGGCTTGTTCCACACATATGGCTGGTGGATGTCTGTTTCTCTCACTATAGTTGTCATGGGATTTACACCAGAGTTTGGCAACCATAATATCACCGTTGTGGCTTTCCGTAGGTAAGAATCGTTCTTAGCTTGCTACTCCCATAAGCCACGTAAAACATGCAACAACAAAGTAGAGGCGTCTAACTTGTTTTTTGCAGGGAGTGTTTTCTGTGATATGGTATGGCCCAAGATGTGATGTGTATAGTGTATGCGATGATCATGTTTTGTAATGTTTCACGACTTGCATGTCGATGAGTACACAACCGGCAGGAGCCATATGGTTGTCTTTATAATTGTGTATGACCTGTGAGTCAACTTCTTATACGCCATGTAATAGCTTTACTTTATCGCTAAGTAGTTAGCAATAGTTGTAGTTGCTATTCATGGTGGAAGCAATCATGGTGGAGTGATGGAGATCATGCCGGCACGCACAAGATGGAGATCATTGCGCGAAGATTGGCTATACCATGTCACATAAAGTTATATGCATGTGATGTTTATCCTTTTATGTATCTTATTATGCTTAGATCGCGACGGTAGCATTATAAGATGATTCCTCACTTAAAGATCAAGATAAAAACTGTGTTCTCCCCAAGTATGCACCGTTGCGAAAGTTCGTCGTGTCCAAGCATCACGTGATGATCGGGTGCTATAGACTCTACGTTCACATACAACGGGTGCAAGCCAGTTTTGCACACGCGGAAATACTAGGGTCTAACTTGACGAGCCTAGCATGTACAGACATGGTCTCGGAACACATGAACCGAAAGGTTAAGTATGAGTCATATGGATGATATGATCGACACTTCGTTGTCCACCATTGAAACCACATCTCTTCTCGTGAAGATCGGA
Organism: Avena sativa; assembly: GCA_916181665.1. Classification (NCBI taxonomy): domain Eukaryota; kingdom Viridiplantae; phylum Streptophyta; class Magnoliopsida; order Poales; family Poaceae; genus Avena; species Avena sativa. Next base: position 183,302,321 of record OV702294.1, read on the forward strand.
TTAGGTGTGGTGAATTTGGATCGTGTTCACTAAACAACTTGAGGGATGTTGAATTTAGTGGGAGTTCATCTAGTAATTTGATTAAAAGTTGAACTAGTTATCATGAACATAATCTAATTTGTACTTGCAAATATTGTAGATCACATGGCTAAGTCCAACTTCAACTTCAACGTTTTTGCTGAGAAAGAAAAGCTTAAGAACAATGGGTCTAACTTCACCAATTGGTTCCACAATTTGAGAATCATTCTCTCTGGCGGTCAAAAGGACTATGTCCTTGAGAAAGCGTTAGGTGACGCCCCTGCTGCAACTGCACCGGCTGATGAGAAAGCTGTCTATCAGTCGCGCAAAGATGATTATGGTGTGATTAAGAGCACCATGTTGTTTGGTATGGAATCGGACCTTCAAAATCGTTTTGAAGACTATCCCGGGCCCTTTGAGATTCTCGAGGAGCTGAAAACCATGTTTCAGACTCAGGCCCGTTCTGAGAGATATGAGATCTCTGAGAAGTTCTTTAACTGCAAGATGGAGGAAGGGAGTTCCGTTAGTGAGCACGCCATTAAGATGTCGGGCTACACTCAACGCCTTGAGCAACTGGACTGCAAGATTCCAGAGGAGCTCAAGATTGACAGGGTTCTGCAATCACTCCCTCCCAGCTACAAAAGTTTTGTAGTGACTCATAATCAGATTGGTTCCACTGATACGATAACCGAGCTCTTCGCAAAGCTAAAGGCTGCAGAGGTGGACATCAAGAAGGATAATCATGTGTTGATGGTCAACAAGCCCTCCTTTAACAAAGGTAAGGGTGCAAAGAAGCCCTTCAAGAAAGGCGGCGGCAAGCGCATTGCCCCTGCTGAGAAGAAGCTCAAGTCTGGTCCTAAGCCGGACACTGAGTGCTTCTATTGCAAGGACAAGGGTCACTGGAAGCGCAAATGTCCGAAGTACTTAGCGGACAAGAAGGCTGGCACCATCAAAGGTATATTTGATATACATGTTATTGATGTTTTCCTTACTAGCCCTCGTTGTAGTGCCTGGGTATTTGATACTGGTTCAGTTGCTAATATTTGTAACTCGGAACAGGAGCTACGGAATAGACGGCGGCTTGCGAGGGATGAGGTGACGATGCGCGTTGGCAACGGATCAAGAGTTGATGTGATGGCCGTCGGCACGCTCTCCTTAGTTTTACCTTTGGGATTAGTTTTAAACCTTAATAAATGTTATTATGTGCCTGCGTTGAACATGAACATTATTTCTGGATCGTGTTTATTGCAAGACGGTTATTCATTTAAATCGGAGAATAATGGTTGTTCTATTTATATGAGTAACATCTTTTATGGTCATGCACCTCTTGTGAATGGTTTATTTCTTCTAAATCTCGAAAGGGATGAAACACACATCCATAACATTGAGGCTAAGAGATGCAAAGTAGATAGTGATAATACTACTTATTTGTGGCACTGTCGTCTAGGTCATATTGGTGTAAAGCGCATGAAGAAACTCCATTCTGATGGACTTTTGGAGTCTCTTGATTTTGAATCATTTGACACATGCGAACCATGCCTCATGGGCAAGATGATCAAAACCCCGTTCTCCGGTATGATGGAGCGAGCAACGGACTTGTTGGAAATCATACATACCGATGTATGCGGACCGATGAGTGTTTCGACGCACGGTGGATATCGCTATTTTCTCACTTTTACCGATGACTTAAGTAGATATGGGTATATCTATTTAATGAAACATAAATCTAAAACGTTTGAAAAGTTCAAAGAATTTCAGAATAAAGTGGAGAACCATCGTAACAGAAAGATTAAGTTTCTACGATCCGATCGTGGAGGTGAATATTTGAGTTATGATTTTCTCACGCATCTTAAAGCAAGCGGAATTGTTTCGCAACTCACGCCACCCGGAACACCACAGCGCAATAGTGTGTCTGAACGTCGGAATCGAACCTTATTAGATATGGTCCGATCAATGATGTCTCTTACTGATTTGCCGTTATCATTTTGGGGTTATGCATTAGAAACCGCTGCATTCACTTCAAATAGGGCACCATCTAAATCCGTTGAGACGACACCGTATGAACTGTGGTTTGGTGCTAAACCTAAGTTGTCGTTTCTTAAAGTTTGGGGATGCGAAGCTTACGTCAAGAAGTTGATGCCGGACAAGCTCGAACCCAAAGCGGAGAAATGCGTCTTCATAGGATACCCTAAGGAAACTATTGGGTATACCTTCTATCACAGAACCGAAGGCAAATTGTTTGTCGCAAAGAACGGTTCCTTTCTTGAGAAGGAGTTTCTCTCGAAAGAAGTGAGTGGGAGGAAAGTAGAGCTAGACGAGGTTGTTGAACCTTCTCTTGAATTGGAGAGTAGCGTAGCACCTGAAATTGTTCCAGTGCCGCCTGCACCAATAATAGAGGAAGCTAATGATAAGGATCATGAAGCTTCGGACGATGCTGCTACTGAACATCGCAGGTCGACAAGGTCGCGTGCCCCTCCTGAGTGGTACGGCAACCCTGTCTTAACTGTCTCGTTAGTAGATGACAGTGAGCCTGCAAACTATGAGGAAGCGATGATGAGCCCAGACTCTGAGAAATGGCTAGAAGCCATGAAATCCGAATTGGGATCCATGAGCGAAAACCAAGTATGGACTTTGGTGGACCCTCCTAGCGACCGAAAGGCCGTTGAGTGCAAATGGATTTTCAAGAAGAAAACGGACGTGGATGGTAATGTTACCGTCTATAAAGCACGGCTTGTCGCGAAAGGTTTTCGACAAGTTCAAGGTGTTGACTACGATGAGACTTTCTCTCCCGTAGCGATGTTTAAGTCCATTCGGATTTTATTAGCAATTGCTGCGTTTCATGATTATGAAATTTGGCAGATGGATGTCAAGACTGCGTTCCTCAATGGCAACATTGATGAAGAGTTGTATATGATGCAACCCGAAGGTTTTGTCGATCCTAAGGATGCTAATAAAGTATGCAAACTTTAGTGTTCCATTTATGGACTGAAGCAAGCATCTCGGAGTTGGAACCTTCGTTTTGATCAAGTGATCAAGAGCTTTGGATTTGTTCCAAATAGCTACGAAGCTTGTATCTACAAGAAAGTGAGTGGGAGCTCGGTGACATTTCTGGTACTATATGTGGATGACATATTGATTATTGGAAATGACATTAACATGCTTAACGATGTGAAGAGTTATTTGAACAAGTGTTTTTCAATGAAAGACCTAGGTGAAGCTGCTTATATATTGGGCATCAAAATCTATAGAGATAGACAAAGACGCCTGATAGCTTTAGGCCAGAGTACATACCTAGACAAAGTTCTGAAAAGGTTCAGAATGGATAAGGCAAAGAAAGGTTCAGTGCCTATGTTGTCAGGTAAGATATTGAACAAGGCTCAGTGTCCAGCTACGGTAAATGATAGGGAAGCTATGAGCAAAGTGCCTTATGCCTCGGCCATAGGTTCTATCATGTATGCCATGTTGTGTACTAGATCGGATGTGTCCAATGCTCTTAGTTTGACGAGCAGATATCAAAGTGATCCAGGAGTGGAACACTGGACAGCCGTGAAGAACATCCTAAAGTACCTAAATAGGACTAAAGAAATGTTCTTAGTCTATGGGGGTGATGAACAACTTGTCGTAAAAGGTTACGTCGATGCTAGTTTCGACACCGACAAGGATGATTCTAAATCTCAGACAGGATACGTTTATATTTTGAATGGAGGAGCTGTGAGCTGGAGAAGCTGCAAGCAAAGCGTGATCGCGGGATCTATAGTAGAAGCGGAATACATGGCTACTGCAGAAGCGTCAAGTGAAGGAGTTTGGATCAGAAACTTCATCACTGAGCTTGGCGTGGTTCCAAGTGCATTGGACCCACTGGAGATATTGTGTGACAACACTGGCGCCATAGCACTCGCTAAGGAACCAAGATATCATCCAAAGACCAAGCATATCAACCGCAAGTTTCATATAATCCAAGATTATATAGCAGATGGGATCTGAAGATTAGCAAAGTACATACAGATCTGAATGTCGCAGATCCATTGACTAAACCTCTTCCACGTGTAAAACATGATCAGCACCTCAGTGCCATGGGTGTGAGATTGTTGCCAAATGTAAACTAGATTATTGACTCTAGTGCAAGTGGGAGACTATTGGAATTATGCCCTAGAGGCAATAATAAAGATGTTATTATTATAATTCTTGTTCATGATAATGTTTATATTCCATGCTAGAATTATATTAAGCGGAAACTTTAATACTTGTGTGGTTTGTGAACAACACCGTGTCCCTAGTACGCCTCTATGGACTAGCTCATTGATTAATGATGGTTAAGGTTTCCTAACCATGGACATGAGTTGTCGATTAATAATGAGATCATATCATTGGGAGAATGATGTGATGAACAGACCCAAACTAAGCGAAGCAATTAGATCGTGTCATTGTGTTCATCTTTGCGAAGCTTTTCCTATGTCAAATATTGTATTCCTTAGACCATGAGATAATACAACTCCCTGGTATCGGAAGAAAGCTTTGAGGTCATCAAACGTCATCCTATGAGAGGGTGATCATAAAGGTGTCTCTCAGGTGATCGGAAAGTATCTGTTGGGTTGTATGTATCGAGATGGGATTTGTCCCTCCCAAGTCGGAGAGATATACTTCGGGCCCACTCGGTAATCGATATCAACACCGCTTGCAAGCATGTGGTTAAGGAGTTAATCACAAAGTGATATCGGATTACGGAACGAGTAAAGTACTTGCTGTGAACGAGATTGAACTAGGTATGACGATACCGACGATCGAATCTCGGGCAAGTAAAATATCGCGAGATGAAGGGAATATATATATGGGATTGATTGAATCCTGGCATCGTGGTTCATCCAATATGATCATCGATGAATGTGTGGGAGTCAATATGGGTTTCCAGACCTCGCTGTTGATTATTGATAGAAGATCATGTCTGCATATTCTCGAACCCGCAGGGTCACATACTTAACGTGTCTCGACGCTAGGATAGATTGGATAATTGGTTTATGAGTTTTTGTTCGGAGTCTCGGATGGGATCCGGGACATCACGAGAGGTTCCGGAATGGTACGGAGAATAAGATTCATATAAGGCAGTGCAGTTTTTGGAGTTCGGAATTGTTCCGGGTTAATCGGTATTGTACCGGAAGCTTCTAGAATCTTCCGGAAGGGGACCAACATGGCCCCACCTTCCGGGAGGGGGCATGGGCCTATGAGGGAGTGCCCTGGCCGCATTGGGCCAGGGGCACAAAGCCCCATAGGGCCCAGCCGGCCAAAGAGGGTTTAAACCCTAGATAGACCTTCTAGAAGGGGGGGTTTCCTTGCCCCCCACTCTTCCTCCTTGGTGCCACCGGTTTGGGCTTGGGGGAGGGGCTAGGGCTGCGCCCCCCTCTATATAAATAGGGGTGGGGGCGCACCACCCCCCTACACCTTCCCCTCCAACCCTAGCCGCCCTGCTGCCCTCCTCTCTCCCTCCCGACTGCTTGTAGGCGAAGCCCTGCTGCAGAAATTCTCCACCAATTGCACCACGCCGTCGCGTTGTAGATCCAACCCATCTCTCCACCATACTTGCTGGACCAAGGAAGGAGGAGACGTCAAGGTGCTGCACGTGTGCATCTCACGGAGGCATCGCCACTTGTGGTGCTAGATCGGATCGGATCGCGAGGAGGAGAAGCGAGTACGACTACATCACCCACGTTCCGACGAATGTTCCGCTGTGCGAATCTTCAAGGGTATGAAGATCTAATCCAATCTCTCTCGTTGTTTGCATCTCCTAGGTTAGATCTTGGCTTCCCTCTGTTCGCATCCGTAGAAAATTTTGATTTACTATGCCGCGAAACCCTTCAGCCGTAACGCGGCGCCGGAAGGATCGTCTACACGATCTTGAGATCAGGAAGAGTACGACTACATCACCGACAAGAATCCACTCTCGTTAACCGCTTTGGAATCTTCGAGGGTGAGTTCCCCTATCGACTCGTTGCTACAATCTAGTAGATAGATCTTGGCTTGTTTGTTTGCATGCGATAGAAATTTTTTGTTTTCCATGCTACGAACCCCTACAAAAAATTCATGCTCCTATTTCAGTAGAGATCCGATCATATTTATCGATTTGATTTTGGTATTTTTGTTACTCTCTGTTTCTCTTGACTGAAATGGATATGAAAAAGGCTCCAAGCAGCAAGAAAATTATGTTTGAACACAAGTGTGCTATGAGTATTTTATACCACTGAGTTTAATTTGAATTATTGATTACTGTACATGGACCTATATCTTCCAATATACCCTATTAGTACAAATTATATCATTCTAAAAGATTGAGCTTTTTCACAGGTCTCATTTACAAAAAGACAATAATGTGTCTTCACGAATTCACGCAAAAATTAGTGGTCATGGATGTCTATTTGATTGTCAGGATAGAGGCTTTAGCATGTAGCTATCCATTTTTTACGGGTAGGAGTGCTTGGAGATACTAATTTATTTTCTTAACTCTATACTTATAATGGGTAGAAAGAACACTTCATCTAACCTAATCTAGCTGCACATGTTAGTTGCGATTGGCTTTTATGAGACATTAGATTTCTAACTTATCACACTGCCATGATTTTTTTGTAAAGCGTTCCTTTTCTCAAATGTTCTAAATCAGAACTGATCCGCTGCCATATCATCTCAGTTCCACTCAAGGTATGGTGATGATCTGAGATGTGGGTTGTCCCACGGTTTTAATTGTTTGATAGGACTTACTTTAATTTGTGTTGACCTATATATGTATGTTTAGCGCATAGCTACTCAAAGCAAGTGCACTTATGTCTAGAAATATACTCCCTCCGTTTCAAAATATAAGATGTTTTATCTTTGTGAAGCAAATGTAACTAGACTTCTTTTAGTATGTAGGTTCATTCATGTTTGGAGTGAATCTATACACTAAAATAAGTCTAGATACATTCTCTTCAGAAACCTAAAACATCTTATATTTTGAAACGGAGGGAGTACATATGGTTTTACAATCATTTTTCTGCCATTTGAATAGGCTTATCTTCTGTCAGCTTTAGTTCCATTGTTCTACTTGTATCTTGGAACTTACGAACCTGTAATTGTGAGGCAAGAGAAATCTACAACAAATGTTATTGCTAAAGAAGATGTTAATAGTATAGCCAATAGGTCAATAAGAGGTATCAGTGTGATATTGATTTGCTTCATCTTGGTTAGCCTCTTAAATGATATCTGTATATAAACCCTGGTGGGTTGGAGAGGAGTTACAAGCATATGACTCTCTTTTGAATTAAAAATTGCACTAAGGTAGATAGTTTCAAACGGATGGATGCTACATCACTAGAAGCATAGCAACTTAGTGCTCACTAGCTGAATCCTGATGAAGCGGTGATTGTGTTCCTTTAGAAACTGTGTTGGTCACTGAGTGATATGGATGCCACTACAACAATTTATCCAGAATTTGTTTGCAAGCACAGAGAACGTTCATGCACCTATAGTGACCACCCATATCACTATACTTGGATACATCTGAGGGGTTTCTTTCAGGTCAGAACCCCAAAACAGAGTCAGACATTGCTTGGTTTATTTTTCTAATGGAATTTTTGCGATAAATTTATGTTCATGGTTTTTGTTATAAGTTACTTTTTCGACCCCTACAAGATTTTGGTTTAAGTCATCAACTTTAGCACAATTTATCATGATTATAACCACATGAATAAAGTATAAAGCTCCTGAATATAAATAGAAGGATACATTGTGATATATATTTCTTAATATGTAGGTGTTGATTTCCAAGAACAATTGTACTATTATTCTTAACTTACATTTATTTTGTGGCATATCAAAGATGGACGTGAAGGAGGTGTCTAGGTAAAGATTTTTGGTTTTGATATTGTGCCTTGCAGTGTGAAGCGTGATGACCAAGTTTTCTATAAGCTTAACATGCATGACAAGATTGACCCTCTGAGCTGCCCAGTGGAGCTTCGGAAGTCACGAGCGATAAGGTAACATGAGAGGATCACATGTACCTGCAATATTAAATTTGTCAAGAGTGACATTAGGTGGCCATCTAGGTTGGATTCTTATTTGAAGATGGAGGCTATCACCAAGGTCCACTGGTTCTCTGTAATTAACTCCTTCATGGTCAAATTTTTCTTGGCATGAATTGTCCTCTCTATATTCTCGATAACATTCTGTAGGGATGTCACCAGACATCAAGACCTCAACATGGAAGCAAAGACATGAGTTAACCCTTGTTGTAGATGATTACGTCTTTTGTGATGCCAGAATTAAGTATGTGAGTTCTATATCTCTATTGCTGTTTGAATCAAATAGCATACCTATTGATGCCATTTAATGCTTCGAGTTCCTATTGAGGTTTGAATCAAATAGCAGAACCCCAATGTAATATAGATTGAATTATGTATTGTTGACCTTTTGGTCAGTTTATTATTTATTATACAAAATTTTGTTGCATGCCATCCTTGATATGCCTGAGGTTTGAGGACAAAAGGGACACCACCCTCCTGAATATTGTCAATTTTTAATTGTCTCATAGCTCAAGAGGCAAGCTTACAAGCTATCTGCATGTATGTGAAATAAAATACATGTATAGAAAACAAATGTGTAGAACAGTGTGCTTAAAGCATGTCTAACAGCCACTAGGGTTTTGGTCCTTCATACGCTCATATAGTATATGATATACATGTGACATTCCATACATTTTCTAACCATAGCAAAGCACGGGTACTCAACTAGTAGTGTGTAATACTAGTGCATCTAAATGTATTTGAAATAACAAAGTGTCTATAATCCAACCTTAATGTTGCTTAAGTAGTTTATAATGTGTTTGGACGTTAAATTTCTTTGCAGGATTATGTGGACACAAAATGTGAGCTGACATGTACAAGGTCACGCAGTAGTAACCAAAACTTATGCCGCTAAGTGGTGAGTGCAACTAAAAAATGTCCTACATCTTTTTTTATCACTTCGCAATTTGAGTGTTCTCTAGCAATCAATTTTTGAGGAATAGAAGTTGATGCATTAGTTGTAGCAAAGTTCCTTACAAAATATAGTAAAACATTTTTGATGATTAAATAAATATAATGCGTTTAATTTTGTAATGGAAAACTAATGCTTCAGTGTATAATATCTTACTCATAGTTAGCTCCTTCAAATTATCTGTTATATACCAAAAGCAAGGTAAAGAGTTATTTTTAAGTCCACATCAACAAGATTACTCCTATTTAGACCGTTAGAGTTAGAATTTATTACCATTTAGGATTCTATGTTACATAAACAATTATCGGGCAGTCCACATGTTTGTTCCATAGTTTGATTTTCTATCAAGCTAATCAAATTATTGACTGATTAATAAAGTCTCCATAAATGATAAAAAGATTGGTAGAGAGTTTGTGATTAATACGTATATGGCAATAAATTGCATATGTCAAAGTGTATTGATTGACATCCATGTCATCGGTGTGAAAATAAAATAGATACAATAGTTGAAAAGAGTGTGGATTTACTGCCACGGGGGATAGCTGCCCCCACTTGTTTACCGTACGATCAACCTAGAGATATGTGCCTAGACCTAACCAAATTCAGTATGAAATGAATAACGATATTGCTAATCACTAGTTAGAGCTGTTGTTTGTATGCCTTTTTTTGTCATATTCAGAGTCTGTCATTGATGTGTCATCGGGAGTATGTCTGCTATTGTGTGTCACGTGCAATGTTTGCCTCGGTAGTAGTACAGCTCAATAGGGTACAATATACATCCACTTGTTTTCATGTCATTGTGTGAATGGTTAACTGATTCAATCCTAGTTGAGCTACCTAGGTTTGTAGAACTTTATGTGATATGCCATGTAGTAAAATACATGTATGTCAGGAACGGGCCCATGTTAACCATTCTTTGGCAATCTCAGCCTAACCAAGTCTAGCATAGAAAAATTGTTTCTATCGACTAATGAACTTCAGAACATTCTTTGATGGTTTTTTCTAGTACGAAGATTAGTACTAGCAGCCAAGTTGTACAGTGATGCATAGAAATTTGGCACGGGCTAATTTCTACTTAACATAGCAATGCTATGGTTGCTTATGCCATACTATAGTATACTACTAGTACACGTTCTACAAGTCATGAAGATGCAAACCATGCTGAACGAGAAGCATGCATGCCGGTTCTGACAAGACTTGGTCTTATATAAAGCACATGACATGGTCTTGGGTTGCTGTGTCTGCAACATGATGCAAAATCAAAATCTAAATAAACCCGTGACAGAAACGACATCGACTGGTCAGCAATAATTTGTCCACACTATGCTCTTGCACTGACGTAGTATTGTCAGGCTGTCAGCGATCTGCTTTATTTAGGAGAGGTTAATCAAGCATCACCAGTGGTGCAAGAGCTAAACAGTTTTGGCACATATCTCAAGTATGATAATCGGACGACAGCCGCAAGAGGGGCAGCTATCCCCGGGGGTAGCAGACTATTTTCCTAGTTGAAAATTTTATTTACGAAAACCTTCTTGTCATGTCTGCATAGCTTATTCTCACAGAAGAAAAATCTTGATATTCGCAAATTAATGCAAAAAAAACCATAAAAGTTCCAAATTTACCAGGAAATAATCGTAATCAATCTGCCCTTTTTTAGATTAAACATATGGTTCTTATGAAAAACAGAGATATGTTTACAAGTTTAACAAAAAAGGTGAAACATTGTCGCATCGATACAGAGTGATAAGATTATGGTAAGAATTTTGTGGGTTTATTTGTATTTCATGAGTGCATCAGGTTGTAGATCAGGTGCTATTTTTCCTCACATGTGTGATTGAAAGTAACAATTATGGTGTCCATAGCAAAACAAACACTTAAGGCCAGTCCTAAGGTCTGTTAGGTAATAGTCAGATGATGCTTATATGTAGAAATTTTATTTGCCAAAAGCTTCTTCCCATATCTCCCCAGCTTATCCTCATGGGAGAAAAGAAGCTTTAAATTTCCAATGCGATAAGAAAATTCATAATCTCTACAAATATCAATGTTATCAAAAGATATTTTTGAATGGTCGATTGTTTCTTTAGATTAAACATCTATTCCTTATGGAAAAGAGATATGTAAAATCTCAAAAAAGTCTGAAATTTTTGGATGCAATTTACGAAGTAATGAGATTAAGGTAAAGGCTTCATGGGTTTATTTTGTGTATCATAAGTGCGTCAAGTTTGGATCGGTGTGCTATTGTTAGCCTAATAAGTGTGACTAAAGTAATAGTTATAGACTATAGTTCCTATAGTACAACCAACTCCTAAGACTGGTCCAAAAATAAATAAATAATTAAGGGTTACATGCTATAGATAACTGTTGGATGATGCTTATACGAAATCATGATATATTGACAACTTACATTTATGAACCAGTGAAGATAAGAAGTCCTATCAATTGTGATATGTCCAGTTTCAATTGTGATCACTTATGGGGTAAAAATACTTTTTATTGAAACCTGATATTACCCATTTAAATGTGGAATCAGATTTCTAGAGATTTCAACAATTTAGTTGCTCAATATTTATTAGACATAAAACTCTTTTCTTTGGACGAGATGTTTAACTAAGGAAACAATCAAGCAATTATTAATCTCTAGAGATTCTTAATTTTTTACATTAATATGCAAATATTTTCTGCGAGAAAAAAGAGGAGTATATATGCTTCCATGGAGAAAAACGTCATGGTTACGCCAATATAGTGACAAAGCTGACCTTATTTGCACAACATCTTTTCAATCGGCATGACTCTATGACTTAGAATGCATGGTCCTGATAAGGAAGATACCTAATCTTCACACGAGAGGTTGGTTACCTGAACTTCTGACACCTCAGCAGATGACGAAGGTGAGAGAAGACGGAGAAGATTGAAACGATAGGGTATTAATCATTTGTATGTCTTACTTTTATGAGCCGGAATTTAAATATCCCGCACTTAAGTGAGATGGTTAGAAACTTTATAATTTCTAGATTGTAAAAGAAAAATGACGTGTCAATTCAAACTAGAGTAAGAGTCTGGCCCAAATGGACACATGCTTTCACATTTACAAATTATTAGAGAAAATATCAATAGATTACAACACAATTTACCAATATAATGAAGTTCATCTGAGTGGACTATGGAACTACATCGTTCCCTTTCATTGATTCTAGAGTAACTATCAACACAATAAAGATGATTTGCGAGGGACACCTTGCTAGTATTAATAAAGGAAGCGCGGACCTAGTCACTTAACCAAACCCTGAAGTCTCCAAAAAAAACGGATTTGCTAGTTCTTAGGCGCCTGAGAACTTCTTAAGTCTTAGTCGCTTCTTTCACCGTTCGATTTACCTCGTGATTCGTATAAAATAAAAGTTACACATGAGTTGCAACTCGGGTGTAACTGAAAATTTAATGAGTTGCGTAATTGATAATTAGTACAAATATTATGAGTTGCAACTAGGTTGCAAGTGAGAATTATTATAAATATTAGAATGCCATCTGTGACTTAGACATAAGAAGTTTTCATGCGCCTGAGATCTAGACACCCCCTCCCCCCCAAAGAAAATACTCCCTCCATTTCAAAATATAAGATGTTTTAGCTTTGTCAAGCAAATGTATCTTTTTTTTGGAAAAGAATATATATTAATATCACATGATACCAATTACATCCAGCCTCTGCAACAATGCATGCCCTAGCGGCTCTACGGATGCACACAACTCAAAAAAAAAAGAAGAATTACAAAAAAGAAAGGTCCCACTACAGAGAACTAGTCCACAAAGTAACGACAGTGACATCATCAGAACAACACCAGAAGTCCTTCACTCTAATAACAACGCCTTCAAAAAGAAAACAGTGCCTAACCGCTGTCGTTGCCCGATCAAAGATCATATGTTTTCACCCTGGAGAACGTCATTGTTCACAAAACAATGCCTTCAACAAGGTCATTGCCAGGCACAACCAGTTAAGGCCAGACCTTGGATTTTTACCCTGCAAGATAAGATTGAGAACTCTCCCTGTGTTGTCTTCCTGCACCAACAATCGCTGCAACGAGTCCCAAATCACGCAGCCAGATCTCCATCGTCACAAGAACAAAAGTTACCATCGCATTCGTGGAGTTATCTGTGCTCTCCCTGCCTTCTCTGCCTTCATAATTACTTGAAGCAAAATATATTGGTTGTACTGGAGTCGGAAGAATTGAACTTTGATTCTCTATCATAAACATAACCGATGACATCAGTGGCCTATCATTGGGATTATCTTGAACACACAAGAGTCCGACATGAATGCACTGCAGAACTTCATGAAGTGGGCAGCTTGCAACAATTGAAGAGTCCACGAGTTCAGTTGCTTTTCCATCTTCCCATAATGTCCACGCCTGGTCAATAGAATGGTGCCACCATCAAGTTACTGCCAGTATACGTGGGGGAGGGGGTCATGTATATTTTGATGTACTTACATAAGTGATAAGGCTAGAGAAGTTGTTTATTAGCTGAGGTGAGCTGATCTTCAAGCCACTAACAATCTCCAAGAGAAGAACACCGAAGCTATAAGTGTCTGATTTTACAGAAAATGCACCTCTCATCGCATATTCAGGTGACATGTAACCGCTGTTTAAAACATTCAACAAGTAAGCAAGGAATGCACAAAATGAACTATACCATACCCTATAAACAGAAGTGTGAAGGGTTTTGGTAGTGTTTCTTACTATGTTCCAACGACCCGATTAGTGTTTGCTTGGTTCTGGTTTGCGCCAAATATTCTTGCCATACCAAAATCTGAAATTTTGGGAGTCATCTCTGTATCCAACAAGATGTTGCTTGCCTTGAGATCCCTGTGAATTATTCTTAATCTTGAATCTTGATGGAGATAAAGTAGGCCTCTTGCTATTCCCTTAATTATTTTGAACCGTGTGAACCAATCAAGCACATTTTTTTGTACACCATCTTTCATGATCAATATGAAAATGAAACTAGTCATCATGAATATCATTTTGGTTAATGCAAAAAAAATTGTGAGGCGCGATCAGCAAAAGGATATACCAAAAAGATAGGCATCCAAGCTTTTGTTAGGTAGGTATTCGTAGATCAGTAACTTCTCATCCTCATGAATGCAGCAACCAAGAAGTCTGACTAGGTTCTTGTGCTGCAGTTTGGCAATTAGAACTACTTCATTCTTGAACTCCACTATACCTTGTCCAGAATTCTGACTAAGCCTTTTCACTGCAACCTCATATCCACCTCCGAATGTTCCCTACATTAACACATATATTTCGACTGAACAAGAATTGGAAACAAACCTTTTCAGGTCCTATATATAGTTACCGTTCTTACATGTAGAAATCCATTTAACACCTAACTCCGAGCCCAGGATATTTCTCAACCCCAAAATAGTCTCCTTTGCACCCTTGAATATCAAAATTGTAGTGCAGATAACCAACTCATCCTAAACCCAAGTAATTTTGGACCTTGTGGCATCAACATGGACATGTTTCACTCATTTGGCATCCAGTTTTACATGTATCAATTGTTGGTCCAGCAAAGGTATTAGTTGGAAATAACAATAGTAATAACGAGAGATGCTAAGCGCCTAAACAATTTTAGTCAAGAGTGTTTTCTGGAGTCAGACAACAACGGAAGGTAAATTAGGCTAGTTTCCTTTTCTATCAACTTGTTATATTATAAGAACCACTTTATATTACCTTGTAAACTTTGCCAAAGCCTCCCCTCCCAACTAAGTTGGAATCAGCGAAATGATTTGTTGCTGAAAGGATGTCTTCAAGGCTAACAGATGGAAACTCTGTATTTTCGCCCTCGAGTTCTTTGGATGCGCTAAAGTATCCTAGCATCAGTTTCGTCTTGTTTTCCTTCTTTCTCCATTTGCCTGCTAGTTAGGAGATCCATCCTTTTCTAGCTCTTCCACTAATGTAATAATATGTCGAAATAAAGAGGACATCCGTTACTCTACCTCTGTATCTGTACATCCCGATGACGGCTATGCATGTCAGTAGCAGCAAGAACGCTATTATCGGGAGTACAATCTGTACTGAACTACTTTTCTTGTTAACTGCAGAAATGCAGCCAATCAGAAGTTCAGAATTCACTTCGCATACATACCATGATGATATCTGAAGTTAATAAGTGTTATATCACTACCCGATAATTTAAGTACTTAAACTACTAAGGCTTGTGGTAAATCAATGATTTGTTCGTAAAAAAGGTATTTGATGTTCCAACGAGCTCGTGTAAAGCACTTTTGGATTTACTTATTCTACCCATTAAAAACAAGTTGCTATTGTCAATGCAAAAAAGAAAAAAACGTATTGGCTATGGCCTTGGAAACGCTAAGCCCATGAAACCTGAAAATGAACTGTACACATTTAAAATTGAAGCTAGGCTGGAAGTTCTATGGTTTACAATAATATAACAAAAACTATGTATTGTGTTGGTAATACACATTTACTATTGATCATTTTAGCACGTTGAGATTGGGTACTTGAATAGATTTGTCTCGAAAAATCCTTGTAGTATCTTACATTTTTTCTGGGTTAATACACATATTACAGTATGAAACAAATGGTCAAAAGTTTATTTTTCAAAATGCGTCATGATTTTTGTGAATTGGATGTAGTAACTTGTTGTGGGACGCTAGAAATTCGCTTACAATTTTTTTCAGATAATGCAACATGCAAATTGATCGGATATATACACGTAGGACATATAGTTAGTCATAAGCAGTAGTACTATATACCTACATAAAAATATGGAGCACAACTACATTTTCTAATATCTATGTATTTGCATAATAAATCATTTCTACATGCATCCCCTCTCTAGATATTGGTGTAAATTTTGTGAACACGTGCTATTTAGACTTGGAGGTAAAAATGGTATTGGACAGGGAATACCAGAAGAATCGGCAAGGCGGAGGTACATATTCGCACCAGAGGTTGACTTCCCAGCGTCAATAAGGTCCCCTGACCAAACCAAGCACCTCGAAGGGTCCTCCATTGCACCGGCGCTTCTCAAGTCGGTGTAAGCATAAGCCGTGCACGAGCAGTTGCGATTGCACTCAGCCGCACATTCGTCTAAGCTTCTGTTCCTTATGTGCAAGAACTTGTCAGGAACCTTCATCTCATACAAGGGAACAAACTGACTTTGCTTGCTGCATTTCAGTGCTTGCTTTCTCTGACATCCTTTAGAAAAATTGATACTGTCGACAGGCTCAAATCCATCAAGGCATTGGCAGGACGGGGTAATCTGAGTGAAGTCACAATAACTGAACGGACCACACGAGGCATAGAGCTCGCATGGAGCAGAGGAAGAGGGGTGTTCTCCGAAGATTTCCCATGACGATGTGTGAC
Organism: Avena sativa; assembly: GCA_916181665.1. Taxonomy (NCBI): domain Eukaryota; kingdom Viridiplantae; phylum Streptophyta; class Magnoliopsida; order Poales; family Poaceae; genus Avena; species Avena sativa. The sequence continues at coordinate 183,318,721 of OV702294.1, forward strand.
TATTCCAGCTTAGATACTTCAACTTGCCAGTGTAGTCTAGCGTCATGCGCATGAGGGTTGAGTTGTTAGAGACTGTGTAGGTGAAGTAGAACTCGTCTCCAGAGTTGACAGCAGTTTGGGTCAAGACGGAGCTGGTGTTGGTTAGATATGAGCCACCGGACACAGGCTTACCGCTCCACACAGTAAGACGGCAATATGGCTCTGTCTTGTTCCACGTGACGAATTGAAGGTCTGGAGAGCTAGGGTCAGCGCTGCATGAGAAGTCCCCAGAAGATGGGTCATCCGGGCCCTTCCAAGCAACAAGCCGCATGCCGACTTTTGCCTTGTAGCTCACCAAAAATCTCATATTCGGAAGTACCGTGTCAGTTGGATGATCAAAACTCTGCCATGTGATCGTACCATTTAGAGATCGGAGGACCAAGTTCCCCTCGCCAAGCAGCACTGCAGTAACTCCAGCGCCGGTGATTGTGTTCTTCACCACCCATGGAGTACGACCTTGGGAGTCTGACAACACCAGGTCTGAACTGTTGGTGATGGCGAGCATCGGGGATGAAGGGACGGTGATTGGGTTTTCTCGGTTGGCGACCCATACGACGGTGCGTGGTCCGGGGATGCTGTGGTACCATATCCCAAGGTACAGGCTGGTGTTGGAGCTGGCTGGGGAGAAGAAGCCGAGAGCAAAGTCCCCACCCTTGGAGATGAGCTTGTCGCCGTGGGTGAGTGGCTTTGCATGTGTGAGCTGGTCATCGGATTTGCAAAAGGAAGTCAAGAATAGGAGAAAGATGGGAATGTAGTGCATAGCCATTACACTGTCTCCGTGTTGTGAGAAAGAAGATGGTCCTCTGGAACAGTTTTTCTGCAGCGAGGTAGTGTAGGCGTATAACAGAAAAAGGACGAAATTTAGTATGGCAAAAGTCTGGAATCAACGTGACACTAATGATGGATAGAGACAGCAAGGTCGACCTGGACCACCATAGCATACATATGGCCAGACCAGATGACCGGCCGACAGGAGACCAGACCGCAAGTCTCCAACGATGGTGATGCACACGCAAAGGAAAATTCACCACAGCAATATGTGGCTCTAGATCCGAAAGGTAAGCTGGTGGTCATGTGCGCAGCCGTGTCGTGACTTCTCCCCGCATGCGGACGATCTCTATTCCATCTCACCACAGCATAGGCCAGAAGAGTCCCACTTGAACAGCAACGTGTTCGCAGGAATGCGAGAGCTTGGTGTGGTGAATGTGTGCCCCTTCTGCTGTTTTCTGGGCTGTACATGGACAAGCATGACAGGGCATGGAGCGCTCAATATGGGCCAAGATTAATTGAAGGATACTTAAGGATTCAAAAAGATCTATAACACATAATCAGGTACTGCGGTCCATGTCCATGAGAGCAACCTAAATATATTTCTTCATTTTAGCAAGTGAGCAATAATATCTTCGATCAAACAGAACATGTTGGTACATCTCAGTTCACAGCCTTTCTACCTATAGTGTAACCACCAACCAATAAACTCACAGTCAAAATATGGTAAGTCACAAAAATATACAGATAGCTATACTGAAATTTGCACACTAAAAACCAGACCTTACGATATGAAAAGAAAAATGAAGTAGGCATTTACATCTAACGGCCCTCCAGTGTTGTGATGCTAACTCCATTCACAGACACTTCCACATTTTCCCTTGGTTCTGGAGTTCCTGAATTCTGCTGAACAAAATATGCTGGCTGCTTTGGTGTTGAAAGCAATGCATTTTCATTCTCTAACATAAAAATAACGGATGACATAAGTGGCCTATCATCCGGATGGTCTTGAACACACAAGAGACCAACATGAATACAACGTAGAGCTTCATGAAGTGAACAGTTCTCAGTAACCGAAGAGTGCACTAGTTCTGTTGCTTTTCCATCCTTCCACAGTCTCCATGCCTGAGCCAATAGAATTAACTTATTACGTGTGATCAATTAACTACATTTTGATTCAGCTATTCTCTATACTTACATAAGCTGTAAGACTGACAAGATTCATCATGAGCTGCGGTGAGTTGATCTTCATGCTGCTTACAATCTCCAAGAGAAGTACACCGAAGCTGTAGGTGTCTGATTTTACAGAAAAGGCACCTCCCATCACATACTCAGGCGACATGTAACCACTGTTTAAATAATTTTAACAAGAAGAAATGTATAATTGGAGATAAAATGGGCAATAGATACTAGAATTTGACATGTGGCTAGTGCATTTGATTACTTACTATGTACCAACAACCCGGGTAGTATTTGCTTGTTGTTGGTTTCTACCAAATATCCTTGCCATACCAAAATCTGATATTTTGGGGGTCATTTCCAAGTCCAATAGGACATTACTTGCTTTGAGATCTCTGTGAATTATAGTTAACCTTGAATCTTGGTGGAGATAAAGAAGACCTCTCGCAACCCCTTTAATTATTCTGTAGCGTGTTGGCCAATCAAGTACATGTTGTCTCGTAGCATCTCCAAAGTCAATATTAAACAAAGTGTATCATTAGTAATCAGTTGTTTCTTGTAAGAGAAGTGTACCAGAAGTCAGAACGTACCAAAAAGGAAGGCATCCAAGCTTTTGTTAGGTAAGTATTCGTAGATAAGTAACCTCTCATCTCCATGAATGCAACAACCAAGAAGTCTAACTAGGTTTTTGTGCTGCAATTTAGCAACAAGAACTATTTCATTTTTAAACTCCTCTGTGCCTTGCCCGGAATCCTTACTAAGCCTTTTGATAGCAACTTCCTTGACACCTTCCAGCATTCCCTACATGATAGCATCATGCAGAATTGTGAGAAGATGGAAGCATTTTAATTCGACTGATATAATTATACTTAAACAATAGAACATGCACTGCTGAAACTGCCAATGCAAAATTTGTTGTTACCTTGTAAACTTTGCCAAAACCTCCTCTTCCGATTTGTTTAGAATCAGAGAAATTATCTGTTGCAGTGACAATATGTTCGAAGCTAAGAAAAGGAAACTCGACATTTTCGCCTCCAATTTCATCCGAAGAGCTAAGGTATCGTTGCATATATCTTGACTGCGCTTCCTTCTTTTGCCTTTTCCTTGCTGGAGATCAATAATTCATTACACTTAGACAATGGTGTTGAATTTTGAAAACAAGTGCCCTTGTTTATTCTACCTCTGTATTTGCATATCCTGACAAGGGCTATGCATGTGAGTATCAGCACGCATGCTATGGCGGGGAGTATAATCTTTACAACCTTGCCATTATTTTGAACTGCAAAATGTAGTCTATCAGAATTTAGTCTATCACTTCTTGTAACAGAATTAGATTAGTTACGGCATCAAGCATTGCTTGCGGGAGTATGAAATTACTTGCAGAAGTATGGGGATTGTCACATACTTGTGTCCGCCTCGGAATGATTTTGTAACAATCTGCCCATTCTAAGGGCCGGCCGCTATCCATGAAAGGTGAAACACAAATACAGTGGAATGGCGTGCATGGTCTCAAGAAGTAAACCTGAACCCTCTAAACCCTCGCTTTACTTTGATTTTTTTCCCCATACACTCACTTGGCTTAGTGTTTTTATAAACCCTCCAATAAATTAGTTGACATAGAAAATATCTAGTTGAGACAAAGGTATGATGAAAACTAAGTAAAAGCTGCACATCGAAGTTTCAAAAAAGGTTGAAAAAATACAGTACACCGTGAAGATGATGTTCTACAAACATGTTAGATTTCAATATTAAACTCAAATATATTCGGGAGGTGTTAGCATCACTATTCATGTGTATTGTTTTCTTACCTCACGGATTAATGAGTTTGAACTTCAAATTTCACATGTTTATAGAACATCATTTTCTAACATACCTATTTTTTTATTATTTTTTAAAATTCAATCATACTTTCTTAGATTTCGTGTTATGAGAAATTGCGATGTCATATGTCTAGACGTTTATATGTTGGAGGAAATGATGATGCTAATTTAGTTGATGTGCATGCTAGGTAAGTATAATTGTTTTCAGAAATACAGCTTCATCATTCATGTTACTATAGAAAGGACGGTGGATACCAGGGGACTCTGCAAGGCGAAGGTACATGTTCTCGCCTGAGTCAACGGACTTCCCTGTGTCGATAAGCTCCCCTATCCAAACCAAGCACCTTGTCAGGTCAGCTTCAGCACCGGCACTGCTCAAGTTGGCGTAAGCATATGCGGTAGATGAGCAGTTACTACTACACTCGGTCGCGCACTCATCGAAACTTTTGTTCTTTATATGCAGGAACTTATCAGGGACCTTCATCCCAGGCAAGGTCACAAACCGACTTTGCTTGCCGCATTTCAGTTCTTGAGTTCTCTGACAACTTGTTGAAAAGTTATGACCATCAGGCTTGAACCCATCGAGGCACTTGCAAGATGGGAATACATCTGTGAGGTCGCAGTAGCTGAACGTACCACACGATGCGTAGATGTCGCAAGCAGCTTTGGGACTCTCAGAGATGACTTCCCATGACAATAAGTGGTAGTTCCAGCTTAGAGCCCTCAAGGCTCCTGTGTAGTCAAGCGTGAAACGCGTAGACGGTGACCCATCAGAGACGGTGAACATGAAGTAGAATTCATCCCCTTGGCTGATGGCCGTTTCATACACAATGGAGCTGGAGTTGCTTAGGTATGTACCCCCGGGCACAGATACCCCTTTCAAGACATTGCTGCGGCAATACGGCATGGTCCCATGAAAAATTAGCCTCTGAAAGGTCGGTGAGATAGGGTCGCCGGTGCACGAGAAGTTCCCAGAGGATGGGTCATCCGGGGCCTTCCAAGCAACAAGCCGCCCGACGACTTGTGCTTTGTAGCTCACCAAAAATCTCATGGTTGGAAGTAGTGTGTCGGTTGGGTGATCAAAGCTCTGCCATATGTCCGTGTTGTTGGCCAACCGGAGAACAAAGTTTCCGGAGTCGAGTAGCACCGCGTAAGCTTGCGCCCCTCCGGTGGCAATATTGCTCGACGCAATCCAAATATTGTGGCCATGGTAGTCTGACAACACCAGGTTAGAATTATTGCCGATGGCGAGAATTGGAGATGAAGTGGTGGCGATTGGGTTGTCTCGGTTGGCGATCCACACGATGGTGCGTGATCCGGGGAGTTTGTGGTACCATATGCCCAGGTAAAAGTTCTTGTTGGAGCTGGTGGGAGAGAAGAAGCCTAGAGCAAAGTCCCCACCCTTGGAGATGAGCATGTCGCCTTGTGTGAGTGGTTTCGCATAGGCGAGCTGGTCTTGGGATTTGCAGAATGAACTCAAGGACAGGAAGATGAAAGTGAAAACGGGGATGAAGGCCGTTTTCTTCATCTTCCTGCTAGGATAGAATGAACTCTATGACACAGTTGTTTGGAACAATTGGTCTGCATGGAGCGGACATATAGTTGAGGATGTCAACGGAAGAGTACGATGTCAAAGTGGCAAACTGATGATCGAGAGTACTTGTGGACTTAGTACGATGTACTAATATATTGGATGAAGTCATCATTGTGGACTTAGTACGATGTAATATATTGGATGAAGTCATCATTGTGGACTTAGTACAACATAGATAGCAGCCATTACACACAAAGACAAAAATCGTTGCTATGGATGGTGTCAGATCAGCTAAAAAAAATGGGGTCAGGTAAAGTTGCATGTTTGACTTTGGACTGTAATTGTGCGGGTGCAACTGCAAACCTCACGACACGGACGCGTCACGGGACGGCCAAATCATTTTAAGATATTTTATACAAATAGCAGAAAATGCAACTGAGCTAAAGCTTTTGTGTGACCAATTATGACTTAGTATTGAAGAAGGGCGTGCTCACATTTTTTGTTGTTGAACTTATAAACAACTATTGTGCAGGAAATGAGGTCACAGTGGACGCAACTGATCAACAACTATTGTGCACAAACATTTCTTCAACAAGAACAAATCTTATTTTTCTTATAGTGTAATCTGATAATTAAGTACATGACACACAAAAATCAAATGTTCTACATACAAAATTATGAAGCAATAATATCTTGTCTACCGTCCTTCCAACACCGTGAGGCTCATGTTATTCATAGAGCTACTAGTATTTTCTCCTGTTTCCTTGGCTTCAGAGTTCCTTTGTGCAAAATACACAGGTTCTTTTGGGGTTGACAGTGCTGTGCTGTCATTCTCCAGCATGAAGACAACTGATGACATGAGTGGCCTAGTGTTTGGATTGTCTTGCACACATAAGAGTCCTATATGGATACATCGTAGAACTTCAGTTGGTGAACAATTATCAACAATGGATGAGTCCACCATATCCATTGTCTTGCAGTCTTTCCATAAGCTCCATGCCTGGACCAAATGAATCAAGTTCCTATGGAATTAGTACCTTTCATCTGGAGCTATGGGAAAAATTAGCATTTAACCATACTTACATAAGCTAGCAGGTTTGGGAAGTCCGGGAGGTGGAGTAAGCTAATCTTCAACCCGCTTATGATCTCCAATAGTATAACACCGAAACTATAGGTATCAGACTTGACAGAGAAGGCGCCGTCCATTGCATATTCAGGCGACATGTAACCGCTGTGTCACAATTTGAGAAATAACTTAAGGAACATGAAATATTTAATGAAATAAATATAATTTTACACGTATTACTCACTATGTCCCGACAACTCGATTAGTGTTTGCTTCTTGCTGGTCGCGTCCAAAGATTCTTGCCATGCCGAAATCCGATATTTTTGGACTCATATCAACATCTAACAATATGTTGCTTGATTTAAGATCTCTATGAATTATAGTCAACCTTGAATCTTGGTGGAGATAAAGAAGTCCTCTTGCTACCCCTTTGATTATTTGAGACCTTGTTGGCCAATCAAGAAGATGTTTACTTGCAGCATCTAGCAGGAACATAAATGCAATGCTGTTCTAAGAATGCAGCCAAGTTCCTTTAAATAATGGAATAATTGGTTTTCTTTTTTATCAATATATGTAAATCTGAGCATACCAAAAATGAAGACATCCAAGCTTTTGTTGGGTAAGTATTCATAGATGAGCAGCCTCTCATCTCCATGGATGCAGCAACCAAGAAGCCTGACGAGATTCCTATGCTGCAACTTGGCAATTAGAACAACTTCATTTCTGAATTCCTCCACTCCTTGCCCAGAACTCTTACTAAGCCTTTTGATAGCAACTTCTTTCTCATCTTCCAGCATTCCCTACAGTATATAATTCTTAAGATGAACAAGATAGTGCCATCATGGAATCTTCATACAACTGCAGATTTAAAGGTAAGATTATGTTATTATGTACCTTGTAAACCTTCCCAAAGCCTCCTTGTCCAAGCATGTTGTTGTTAGAGAAATCGTTTGTAGCGGTAACAATGTCCTTAAAGCTAACAAATGGAAGCTCGATATTTTCGTCACCAAGTTCCTTTGATGCGCCTCCTAGCATCGTCTTTGCCTGGATATCCTTGTTTCGGCGCATGCCTAACAGGAAAAATTGAAAAACTGTTCATTAGTAGTTTTTAGAAGTGCTACACCATTACTGCTTTCTGATTAGTGTAATAGTGGCTGTGAATGTGATTCTACCTCTGAAATTGCACATCCAGACAAGGAATATGCACATCAGTACAAGAAGAAAAACCATGATTGGGAGCAAAATCTTCAACATATTCCCCCTCTTCTTATTAACTGCAGAAATAGATTTCATGAGGAGGATAAACAGTTAAGATAATATACAACCAATTAAGTGGGACAATTGTTCTTACCTAGTTCAGAATAAACAGTTAAGATTACACCAAGTAGTACTACTACATTAATTAACAGACACTGGAAAATATGAAGGAATCTTGCTGCAGATATACAGCAAAGTGTGTTTACCTAGTTCAGACTTTGCCAGCCTGACGTAGAGATCCTGCCCTTTGTCGACATACCGGACATCAACGATGTCACCGACCCAAATGACGCAGCCGGTACCGTCGCCGCCTCCGCTGATATCCGCGGCGGCGAAGGCCACGCACGAGCATTTGGCCAAGCATCTGGCCCTGCACTCCTTCAGCGTCGCGCTCATGTCCACGGTGGCGTTGTCGGTGTCGGGGAGCTTCACGCCGGACACCACGGCGAACCCGTCCGTGGTGGTGGTGGTGCCACCGTCGTCGCGGCGGCAGTCCAGCGGCACGTTCCTCCGGCACCCGGCCGAGGCCTCCCTCATGGACCACTGCTCGGGGGACACGGGGCCGAACCCCAGAACGCAGCCGCAGAAGAGCGTGGACGCCGTGTTGACGTTGCACAGCCCGAAGGCGCCGCACTTGGCGTAGTCGTCGCAGACGTCCCTGGGCGCCTGCGCGAACACGTTCCACACCCGGCTGCCGGCGTCCCACACCAGCCGCTGGACCACGCCGGCCTCGCTGAGCACGAGCCGGGAGAAGGGCGCGGCCGCCGTGGCGTTGAACACGTAGGCGACCTCGTCGGGGCGGACGACCACCACGTTGGTGAACATGTCGGAGTAGGACGCCATCTCCGGGACGCCGCTGAACCACAGCCCGTTCCAGGGCCCCGTGCGGTACTTCTTGGCGGTGCCCCGCCACGACACGCAGTCCGGGAGCCCCCTGGTGTCCATGGCGCGTCGGCAGTCACCCGTCGCCGGGTCAGCGGGGGAGCGCCATGACGTGAGGGACCACTCTGTGCCCGTCTGCGGGTTCCTGCCCAGCCTCATGCCGGCCACCAGGGTGTTGGACGGGTGGTCGAACGACTGCCACAGGACGGCGCTCTCGTCGCTTACAAAAAGGTTGCCGGACTCGAGCAGCTGTGCCGCCGAGGATGAAAGAGTGTTGCCAGTCGTCGTGTTCGAGGACCAGGCGGTGTTGCCCGTGCCGTCGAGCAGGAGAAGGGTGCCCGCGCTGTTGATCGACAGTACGCCGGTGGTGTTGTTGAGCGGGCTGTCGCGGTTTGCCACCCAGACCACGGCGTCCGTGGACGCGGTGAACCATATCCCGAGGTACCTCCGGTCCGGTGCGCCAGGGGAGAAGAAGCCCAGGGTGAAGGAGCCACCGGCCGAGACGAGCGTCTGGCCGTCGGTGATGTTCCGGCGGACATCGTTCAGAGTGTCTGTCGATGACACGCCCGCGGCACCCGAGGTTCCCAGAGAAAGATCGAGCATGGACGACAGGAGCACAATGACACGAAGGTTGAGGAACATCGTTGCTGTGCACGAGATGCGGGCGTGTGTAGAATCGACTTGTGCTAATAGCTTTCTTTTGCACGATCGATGAAGTATACACTGCTAGAATCGACCAGTGTATGTTGCACGCGTACACTAACAAGTTGCCGGTTACTTGTTGCATGGCCGACCGATCGACACGGTACACGGACGAGTACACTTGCATGCGGCGCAAAGCAGTCTACTCAAGTCATGGGTTGTACGTGACTGCTCGCTAGTTTGTCAATGGAGGCCACGTGACTCACATCCACTAGCTAAGCTCTTTTTTCCTAAGCGATGCCCTTGACCCCAAGACACGGAAATTGTACAGAATTGCTTTGATTACTCTCTCTTACTTTTCCAGTAGAGAGTCAGCATCTACATTTATAATTGATCTCTCACGATTCTAGTGCACCAATGTTATGAATAGAATGGAGGAGAAAAATAAACAACAAGCTGGAATAGCTCAGTTGGCCAGAGCGTGTGGCTGTTAACCACAAGGTCGGAGGTTCAAGCCCTCCTTCTAGCGCTAATTATTTTTCTTTCTTGGATGGTTTATTTTTGTCCGATCCCGTGTTCCTACTGAATGCATCGAGTAATACCGTATCATTTATTACTAACTCAGTTTTTTCTTGGATTTTTTAAGCCCTTGTTTTAGCGTTATTGATTTTTCTTTCTTGGAAGATTTATTTTTGTCTGACCCCCTTTTAGCCAGTGTTTCTAGCGAATGCGTTATGTAGTACCATATCATTTATTAACTCAGCTCTTTACTGGATTTTTTACTCAGCCATTGTCAATGGGATTTTACAAATTCAGCCACTGCCAATGGAATTTTTACACACATGAATTTGTTCATGTTCACTGATTTTTTTCAAAGTTCAAAAAAATCATCAAGCATGGGCAATTCCCACCTTCCTTCGAGCTTCGTTGTTATTCTTTCACATCCCTACGATGAACACAATCACCAACTCTTGTCTACTGCTAGCCATTACATTAGAAATGGCAACATGACATTTTTTTGGTTTTCACGTTGATTATACCTAGTTAAGGCTAAAAGATTCGGTCTAGAAAATGCAGCCTACAAGAGAAAAACCAGGATGGTGGCCCAGGACATGAAGAACAAGCCCAAGCTAGTACTACTCATTGAGCATCATTTTGTCGATTTTATCAACCTTTGAGATAGGTTGCAATCTAAGACTCTCCTTTGGAGGTTGCACTTTCCTTGGACATTAAGCTCTAATGGCGAGTACTACTTAAGCTCAGCATACCAAGAACAATTCGTTGTAACTTGTATCCATCTCATGGGAGCCACACTCTCTAGTACAAAGGGTCTCTCTCGCCCTGGTGCATAATTTCTGCTTGTCTTGCACTTCAAAAACCAACCATACTGTAGTAAGAGAGTGGCAGCACTAGCCAATGTGCCAACTTGGCAAATTGCCCCTAAAAACTGCAACACATATGCTTCTCAGTTGATGCTTGTCCAAAAGAATATGGGAGGTCCTAAGGCCTTTGACAATGGTAGTATCTTAGCACGGTATCATATGCATTTTGCCTATGTAGCACTATAGTTAATGAAGAAAGATATTGGTGTTGTATCTTAGCTAAGATACAACCCTTGCACGAAACCATTGGAAAAAATAATGCTCAGCCCCAATCCTAAGTCTACATATCACCAAATTCACTAAATGTAGAAACAACTCTTAAGAGACAAACCATTAAAGAGGCTGTCTCTTAATTATTTATTACACCTATGAAGCCATGCTAAGATACGGTGCATTGTGAAAGGCCTAAATGCGATGGAGAGAGACAATATTATTCTTTCATAAGTGTCATCTCTGTGGATAAGGGGGTGTCATAGATCCACCTGAATGGGCCCGCTACCGCCTCCCTGAGAAGACCCAAGGAATAATCTTGCTCGTCATAAGGTCCTTTGCCTCCTGCGAAGGGTTTTGTCGTCATCTTGGGTATAAACGCCCTAGGTATGACGTTCCCTCGAGGAAGAAGGTCTCGTCAGTCGTGACATGCGCACCGGTCGCAGGGGTAGGATGGTCGTGACCTCGTCCACTTGGTTGTTGAGCCCTAACAGATCAACACTATATAACCCCATGGATGGTGCAGTCTCGATGGGACAGAGCATGTTGTCCTGTTCATGCAAGATGGAAGCTCTAGCCCGATCACAAGTAAAATAGCCACGCGCCTAGAGTGTAAGGATTACCATGCCATGTTTCCACCATGCGTCCAACAACGAGCCACGTGGTGAACGACCCATGTGGTGTCCCCTTGCGGTTATAAAAGGAGGCCCTGGTAGAGTAGAGAGGAGGGGGAGTGTGGAATCCACTAGAGTTGATTGAGACACCTACATGCAAGGGCCTAGAGAAGAGAAGCGAGCAGTTGAGATCTTCTAGGATCCCTTCCTGGAGTTGGGTTGTCTTGTGTTGTAAAATATCATCTCTAACAGATAAACACACCATAGCATGGCATAGGGTTTCACATAATGTGGCCTAGACCTGGGTAAAAAACCATTGAGTGCTTCTGTCTCATGTTCACGTTGGTCGATTGGGTTTGCTACATGGTGTGCTCCATGACGAACTGGAAAGGGGGTGGATGCATCCTCAATGTCCGCGTATCCGTACGCGACATCTTGCATGCCAGGTAGGGGCGTAGGCATAGCAATCTTTGTCGGCATCTCTTTTTCCAACACAACCTAGCATGCCAAGAGGTGTCCGAGGAGCGACCCGGGCGCTTAGTGTGCCACCACTCGAGCTAGCATCGCCCAATGGAGGGAGGAGCGATAGATGCGCGAGGAGGAAGGCATTGCGAGCCCCATCTCGCTCAATATGGAGTACCAACATCATCATCTGTCAAGGGAAGATAGCGTTCTCTTGGGTCTGTCTCTCTCTATCGAGCAGAGCTCCAAGGAACACATGCGCACCATGGGAGATTTGGCGCGCGGCATTTGCTTCTTGACGTGCGATCGCGCCTGCGCCTATGAGGAGTATAGTGGTGCTCGAGGAGCCCCAGCTGGTGCCGCTAACCAGTGGACTAGTTCGCTGCCCTTAGGGATACACGATCCATTGCCTCCCTTGTTGCGGCCAAAGCTCTGCTCTAGTTCCCATCTGAGGCGGTCGGGGACAACTCGCGAGCCAATTTTTGACGAGCCAGGTTGGCCCACCTTGTGGAGTGTCTTGCCAACGAGTGGAGCTAGTGAACTCCAGCTCCACAGGGAAGGCTCCCCTAGCCTTGGGAGCACGGGAGCAGCATCGCAACTGTGCCAAGTTATCCCTACCCCTCCGCCTCTACCACACAGGGAAGGGCAAGGAGATGCCCATCTCCTTCCAAGTTATGATCGCCAGGAAGGCGGTCACGAGCAGGAACCTCCCCTCAATCCAACGGGAGAGAGAGAGGTGATGATAAAATCCTCATCGGATATTCAAGAACAACCTGCCCCAACTATCTTTGGGAGGTCATCAGTGGGCGGTAGGGCAAAGACGCCTGCACTCGCATTGTGTGGCGCCATGAGCGGCACTACCATGACAAAGTCGAGCCAGCGAGAGCTAGTCAAAACTCTCCGGCATTCATACCTGGGTATGCGGCCTTTATAACCGAGCTATGACAGGTAACTTCGGCCCCCAAGTTTTGACCCAACATGGATGGCAAGTACGATACGAAGACTAAACTCGGGGACTTCCTACAAATATACTATACTGTTGTCCAAGAAGCAGGAGGGGACGAGAGGGACATGACGAACTAGTTCCCCTAGCCTTGAAGATAGAGGCAAGGGCCCGGTTGACAAACCTCTTGGCCAACTCAATCACAACGTGGGATACCTCTGTGATCAGTTCATGGGTGCTTTCAAAGGAGGATTTAAGCACCAACAAACCGTCAGCAACCTCCACAATCTCTCACAGAAGCTATTGGAAAAGTTGCGCAAGTTCACATAGAGGCCGGGTACCATCGACAACCTCTCCTTTCAATTACTTTCCATCACCATTGGCCGAAAAACCATAGAGCTTAGCAAAAATCATCCCATCTAGGAGAGTCAATGCTTTAGTGATCATAGGATCTCTAACACCCGGATAAGGTTTGCTCCATGCACCAAGGAAGCTGGAAGGATCTCTCGCAACACCTCCTGCTCCAGCTTTTAGGGCATCAAAATAAATACACGCATCTGTATTGACCTTGACCCACTCAACATCTGGTGGTCTAACCATGGCGTGGTAAAATCTGAGCATGCTGCCTCAGAATTTCAAACACCACAAGAGCTTCCTTAGTCATCTTCATAGATTGAACATGATCAAGGCCACCATTATGATGTGTGATATTGTTGCGCCGACGTCCATATTGCCCACATAACTGTAATGATCTTGGCTTGATCTGGATTGGCAAACATTGGGTCACGAACTATATCTTTAGTCCATGTATCTGGGTGATGGGTCACGGACTATATCTTTAGTCCATGATCATGTCATCACTTCTCTCAAGAATTCTCCACATGGGAACACCCTACCAGTGCGTGCATCATATCCTCAATTCGCTCATAAGAAAATCTTGCAACGTGCTAACACAGCGATATGCATGTGCTGAAGCGTGCTCTCCACGGGAAAAATCCCATGGATCACTCTCCACCAGAAATCACGAACCTTTGGTACAAACTGAAGTTTCCAAAGTCCACACCGCAGTTGTTTATCTGAATCTGAAGTATGCATAACCGTCCCTTCTGATAGAGCAAAGTCCTCGTTCCACATCATTAGAGATCGATATGCTTATTTCACAATGTAATTGCCCAAATTCTCCAACCCCCTGGCCTAAAAATCATCATCCCCAGCATGCCTATGTGGTATATTAAGAATTGCATCCTCCTCCGATGCAATAAAATTTCTCCTAAACACCTCCTTCCACCACGTCCAGTTATCCGTTTTAATAAGATCTGCCACCATATGGAGCTCAACCAATGTGCTTTGATCATCAGCAACAAGCTGCATTGATGGAATCCTCGTCCTGGTACCAATATCCCAACGATCAGTCCACACTGCCACTAATGAACCATCTCCAATATGTTCTATCAGGCCGCCGTTCAACGCTCCCCTCCTAGCAATAATTGCTATCCATGTAGCCAAAGAGTTTCGAGGAATCGTGGCCTGCAAGAAATCCACATATGGGAAATACTTAGATTTCAACACTCAACTGCACAATGAATCCGGGTGAGTAATCAATCTCCACCCGTGCTTGCCTAGTATAGATCCAAGTTAAACATCTCCAAATCCTCGACCCCATACCTCACTTACATTTTGTCAATACTAGAGATACCAAAGAAATCTAATGCATGGATTGGCGATAAAGAGAACCGCTCCACCAGTACTTTGCCATATATGACAGAAGGTGCTTACACTTCTTCTACAACCGAAAATAACACATGATGAAGGTAGGGATTGTCTATACAATACATGTTTTGTAAGATGGCGCCGTGGTGGTGCCAATATTTTAGGTGTACCTATAGGTGCCGGTGGTGCATGCAGTGGAGTTGTCAATTTTATCAAAACAGATCATATAGTTATAGTATATATTTTAAAACATTATTGTATATTGTTGTGGTATACATACATAAATTTGCCATGCTGTTAAGTGTCCTAAGACATCTATTTGGACACAACAAATAATTGGTGTTTGTGCAATTTTTCTCGCTAATAAGCAGCGCAGTGTGTCGAAGTACATGTCCCTTAACTAGAATTTCAGTTCGATTACATCAGCGAAGGAAAACTATGGACGGGGCTACTTGCCTGCTGCATGCTTCACTAGTACAAACTAGTTACTTAGAGACGTCAATTGTTCATAGGCCTCAGACGGTTTCTCGTTCCGGCTGAAGCGCATAGCTTCTAAGAGCACACCACCTGAGCCGGTTTCTTTTTGCGGCTTTAAGATACGCGACCTCAAACATTGCAAAAAGGAAAATGCCTCTAACATATACGAGCTGGAGACGGCCATTATTTTTGACCGCTTAAAAAAACTGCTCAACCTCAGACGGCTTATACTAGGGACCGTCTCCAATAGTCAGATAATCTGAGTCAGATTCTATCAAAGACCTTCTCCAGAACTAGTGTGTCTCGAAGCGGCTTTTTAAAGTGACCATCTTCAGTGTGTAAACCATTTTAAATAGTAGCATGCTAATTTAATCGATCATAGCTACATGACATATAATCACGATTCAGCAGCCAGATAGACAGATTAACTCAAGAACTTATAACTGCTCGATCGCGGTAACATTAGTCAGATAGTTGGGAAAATCCATACAAATTTAGCCATTACATATTATGGAAGTACATACAAAATGTAGTCCATAAATCAATCAGAATAGCATAATTAGTACTCTCTAACAAGCTAGCATTGTATTTATAATGGGCCGCACTGTGAAAGTTGCTGGACCAGAATATGTACCTCTCCATTATCTTTTTCACTAGAGCAAAAAAGTACAATGCAATCTTCAGTCGTCAAGATTGCATTTGATCCATGGACATCAGAGCAAAAAAGGATAATGCTGGCCAGCTCCTATCTTCATCCTAACCATCTTTGGATTTTTGATATTCATTTGCCAAACATGGACATCAATAGGTATTTTCTTGTGAACTCAGCTCCAAATGTCTAGGCAAGTACAGAGAATTGAAGAATTAGCATGCTTGTGATTACCAGAAGTATTTAAATATCACATGGTAGCTTGTTGATATCATGATCAAGAATTTATAATCTTACCAGCTTGCACTACTTTTTCATGACAGATCAATAGGGAAGCCTATATACATAAAAATCTGCCCCCTTGTGTTGAGGCCCTGATGCAACAACACATAAAAATTTCAATGCGGTGAAATATTAATGTCTATCGTCTAAATGCATACAAAAAAGATGACTACAATTTTGATGTTCTTTTGATACCTCTAAACTTAATCATTTCAATGGGCTCTTCATCTGATGACTGGAATTCAAAACCACCAAAGCTAATGCAAAAACTGTCGTTGCTAGAGAGCGTTATTGCATCGTCACTACAGGTTCCCATCTATTAAATAGATACAGACCAGTGAAGTGACAATTAAATCTCTATTGCTAGAAGGGCAACGGATAATGAGGAATCAATAAAGAATTGCAGATTTTGAGATTTGTATAAGCGGAAAAGAGTTGGGAAAGATGCAGGCGCTTGGGGGAGGCTCTCCGACGGGGTTGTTGGGTCATTGCATCTCGATAACCCTGAACCTTAAAACCGAGAAGCAAATTAGCAAATTTTATGGCAAAATTCTTAAATCGAAGCTGCTGATTTAGGGTTTTGGGGTTTGGTTTTCACGCATACCTTCCTAGACGACGAAGGGGTCCTCGGAGGCAAGGGAGAGCGTCTGCACCGCAAGGGACTGAAAAGGCGGAGGCGGTGGATAGGTAGGGGACCAGAGGAGGCGGGGGTGGAGAGGCAGGGGACCGGCAGCTGCGGTGGTGGAGAGGCAGCGGACCGGCAGCAGCGGCGGTGGATAGTGGGTTAAGCGGACGAGGAAGAAAAAATGTGGCACAAATCTGAAATATTTGTCCAAATATTTTCAATATATTTGCCGCCAAGTACTAGCCTCAGACGACTGCAAGTGAAAAACGTCTCTAAGAACATACGTTCTCAGAATATTTCATATTTTACCGCCAAGAAACTTTTCTAGCTAAGATGACTAGTAGTTTGAAACAAATGTATTCATAACTCCTGATATATTCGGAACTCTAGCATTTGATTATTCTAAAATTTAAGAATTATTCATAATTTAAAAACAAAAAAAGGTGTTTACACGTGCTTGCTAGAGTAAAATTGAGTTTCCTAAGAGTAAATGTGGTTCATACATCAAAGAAAATATATGGTGAAGTAACTTGGGTAACCTGAAAAATTGAGTGCTAAGAAAGGTTATATTGTTGTGTGCGTACTAACCTAAATTTTGTGTCCTGGGTAACCTGAAAGGTATATAACCGACTCGTGTAGTGTGTTTATGCGCTTGCTGCAGAGCAATAAGGTACAAGTGTTTTGAATTTAAACACGAGCAAATTAAAGGAACTCCATATAAAGGTTACGCTTCTGTCCTCATTAATTCAACCACCAAAGGTATCGGATATAGATCAGTGTGTCATCATGATCAGTAATATAATTGAATACAAGAAAATTGAAGAAACTACATATAAAGGAATAGATTAATATATAAATGAGACACTTATAATAGTTTACCACCAGAGACTACGAATATAGATATTGTCATACATACAACCGGAGGTATTATTTAACTTAAACAAAATATAAGCAAAGCAGGGGCAGCAACAGGAGCAAGGACACGGAGCCGCCTTAGCAGGAGTATCAGCCTACTCGAGAGCAAACATGCCAGTCTTGACATATTTCCGGAGAAATTTGCTATAGGCTGCGTGCTGTGCCAAAGTCTTCGGTTAGTGTGTTCGGCATTGGCATTCGCCAATGTCCACCGCCTGCTGAATCATGTTGTCGATGTCCGTATTGATGGCTCTACAATAGAATGTATAAAACAATTTCCCCTTATGGTGAAAAAGAATTAGCCCCCAACATAAGCGCCTCAACACGTAGTCTACTTGAATTTTAAGAATATAACTTAAAACTCATACATATAATTGAATTGTATTACAACTCAAGAATTGATAACATATATATGTAAGACAATATTAAATTGATATCAAAGATAGTGTATCTCAACAATAGTTTGATCAGTTTATATATTATTTATGTATCTAAACAAAATGATAATTAATTAGATCAGAGTTATATGTAGAACAAAGTCTGAGGCCCTCATAAGTTTCTTCAGGGATGGCATGAGCGAACCAAGTACCAATTGCACAATCTATATATTGTTCTTGTACATTGGCCCGGATTCGCTAACTTATTCCTGGAAAAATCTGACACCAATTAATGTGTGTGCCTCTTTTTTGTGGCAAATTTGAATCATTAGCCACAATAAAAAATTAAAATGTAATCCTTCTTATATACTATGAATGCATGTGAAATCTTTTGGGGAAAATTTTAATCATTGACCCCACTACGGAATTGAAATATAATAGTTCATATGAATGTAGAATAAATCTAGGGCCTCATAAGTTTTTTAGAGATGGAGTTAGCGAACAAAAGTACCAATTGCATAACTTATATTGTTGTTGTACATTATTGCCTCAGGTTCACTAACCCATCTCTAAAAAAATCTGACACCATCGGTCATATGTGTCTCCCCTTGCACTTTTTTGGGACAAAATTGAATCGTTGGCCTCATTAAAAAATAGAAACGTAATATACACTATGTAGCATATATATATGCATGTCGTGTATCGAAATCAACATTCCAGTAACATATATATACTAATTAAATGTAAATTTACTAGATAACAGATGAACAGATCTAAACAGATGTAAATTTACTAGATGACAAATGAACAGATCTAATCAAAACTATAAAATAATCGATCATTTAAACCATATATATTCCCTACATCAAAAATGACTGTGGCAGAGCAAAAGAATCTATAGAGGACTGAGCAAATCCTACGTATGAACAGTAAAATATGCGGCTGCGACGACTAGAGAAACTAGCAAAGTAGTATCTCGGATGTCTTATCGTAGAGCTCCTCCTCGAACTTGTCGCTCTCCTCGACTTTTTTGAGGATTTGTTTGTGGAGAATTTGTTCATGGAGGATGGGGTTTTGTGACTAGACAGATTTGGAGAAAATGACGCGAACTCGTGGAAGAAGAAGGCCTAGCGGGTTTATATACGAATGGACATATGTGGGTGTGGACGCGTGTGGTGGGGGCTACTAAACGATCTTCACTTTTTAATTACATTAAAAACACGTGCATGCTGCATCGGAAACGTCCATGAAGCCAGTTTTTGAGATGGGCGACATTATGGCCCGTCTCAGTAAACCCCTGGAGGTGATTAATATTTCTGACCGGCTGCAGTTGAGTGATATAGAAAGAAGGTCTTTATTATCATTCGCCTCAGTTAATCGTTAGAGGCGTTTTATTTTAACGAGCGGCTGGGGGGAAGTGGTCATAGAGACGGTGCAATTTCAAACCATCTGATGTTAGAGTTAGAGGCGCTCAAAAAATTATAACCGTCTGAGGGTGATGAACACAACCAGTGGTTTGTATTTTAGGATTATACCATCTATAGACACGGTCTCTAAGTAACGAGTTTGTACTAGTGCTTGAAGGGATGAGGTACCCACATAGGTCCACTAGGATACTCAGACTATATGGGCTGCAAATATTTCTTTCGCGACTCCTATTGATGACGAGGTGTGCTTCGGTGCCCACCTTAAGTTTGCATGGGTTAGTTTTCTTTTGACTCGTCAAAACCCATATCCAGGCTATGTATATCTCCGTATAATTGTACTTGGTGAAGCTGGAAAGTTTCAAGAAATCCCGAGCAAACCTATCTAAGACGTCATTTTTGAATAAAATCACTATAAAAAGTTTGAAAATACAAAACATCACGCGACAGACAAGCCTGGGTGCCCGGGCTGAAGCAGGGATGATAATTACGCCCCTGTCGATGAGGTCACCTCGCTACACATGTTTCCCTCACAGATCCTGTCGCTGGTTTAAGGAAATTGCCATGCCTCGTGAGCCAGCCGTAAATATGACCACACCGCATACTCTCTAGTCTGTTAAATGGAATCTCGTCAAAATCCTATTTCTAGTTTATTTGCTAAAATTTAATATAAATTTTTGCTTAAAATTTAAATTAGATTTTAATAAATGAATTAAAAATAGGACTTGGGTAGGATCCCACTTGACACCCGAATACTCTCTCTATTTAAAAAGATAAGACACATAATGAATGTATTTAGATATCTTTTAGTGTATAGATTTATTTCGAATCTATAAACAAAAGTTATCTAGATACATTTGTTTTATAAAAATAAAATATTTTATATTTCTAGACGGAGGGAGTACCGTCCAAAACAACGAACACCAATCATCTGACGCTAACATCCAGATTCATAAGCAGCGAGGGTCCATCGGAGCAGAAGTCTGAGCTGAGAAGAAATGGCATAAAGTGGCCTAGCCAGCGAATAATAGCTCAAGTTGTCCGGCAAGGTAGCTGCGTCATTTCTTTCCACCAAAAACGTTTAGCTGCCACATCATTCTGACGTGCAAGTCCAGTTTGTCAATTTGGAGAAATAGTAATAATGTAAAAGATGAAATAAGGACAAAACTCTCTATGGGATAAAATTTGTCACAATATCTCAACTTGATCTGTAAAAGTGAGATTTTCTCAAGTCTGATTAGATGCACGATGAAATTCAAATAAGACCCGACAATTGTTATCCATAGAGCTAGCAGGAAGAAATACTCCAATTTTCAATCATGGATTAACTCCTTCATTTAAGTTCATCACTTTTATTTTTCTCTTGTTGGATCTGTGAACTGTGTCGGTTGTGTGCATCGTCGTTATGCAGAGGCCGGGTGTAACTTAATTTAAGAAATAAAGCGCCTCTTATCGAAAAAGTTCATCACTATGTACATATTAGATAGTTAGACTTGTATATCATAAAACCCAAAAATACATTTCAAAAAACAACAGAGAGTTGTTGTTTCCTACAAAAGGTGAGATTTGCAAAGATTTTTTTTTAGAAATAGAGGTTGAGATGCCTAGCATCTGCATCGAAACGATGCATACAACCCTCATTATTATATTATTCAACAAAGGACTGACAAAAGGTGATACATCAGAAAACCCGAAAACACCATGACGTACTTACAAACCTGACAATTGGTGAAGATCATGCCAAAAAGGGCCTTATGCTCTGGGAACACAACCCCTCCTCTCCCACGAATTAGGAATCGTGAATATCTCATACCCGAGTGTAGGTGAAATAGGAGTGCACATCCTGTCTAGCAGACTCTTAGCATCTCATGCACATTATACAGAAGCCGTTACTGTCGTTGAACCACAGAGCAAACTTCGAGGTAAAGATCTGCATAGTTTTCACTGGTCCTGTCGTTGACCCCGCTAGACAATGCCCCACCCTGTGGGAGTCCATCATGTCACGTCTGTCACAGAGACCCTGTTGTGCCACGCTGTCGAGACTCGTCGTAGTCAAGATAGAAGATGCACCTCTCCACCTCTTTCCTCTGCTATCCAACAACTGCTCCAAAAAATAATTCCCCCACGAGGGAGAGCAAAAATGATAGCGCTGCTATGTCGAATCTAAAAACCTGGAGTTTGGTTTCCTCTAGAGCAGAGTGAGTGAGTACAAAATGGCTGCAACGGTGACGCTTTCAACGGGTAATGATGCGTAGATGCCGCCATCACCCGCTGTAGCTCGATCTTCACCGGCCACCATGTCGAACTCGTCGTCGGTACTAGTTGTGGGACGAGACCGCAATCCTGCCTCCACATCACTATAGGCACCGTTGCCAAGACTGCAAGCGATCTCGATAGCCTGCGTCGTCTACCTTCCTTGACGCTCGGAGAACGAAGGCCACAACCGCCGCCATCTGGGCCGCAGACCACCATTGGACCAACATACCACGCCGAGTAGCCTTCACGCCGTGGTGCCCAGCAGACACACCATGCCTAGGCTCGGAGTCATTGGCTCGCACCTATCCTTGCACACGAGGGAACAAGAGCGCCCTGCCGCCACCATCCAGGATTTGCCCGCTGGCCGCCTCGGGAGGGGAAGGGAGGAATAGTGGGTGGCTAGTGGCACGGTTAGAATTTCCTTCCCGCCGCCACACGGGGGGCGACTATAGAGATAATAAAGATGAGTATACACATTGTTGGATATATAAGTGATCTACAGTTATTTGTATTAATCTGTGATCAAGTTAAGTCAAGATTATGGCTTTTAGGGGCTGTTTAATAACAACCATTGGATGCCCTGATCAGGGGCATCCTAACCATCCATCCTAAGGTGCTGGTTCCCCTAGTGCAAGTGCTATAAATAAGGGATTTAGGGTTTGAGCTGAGAAGGGGCTGCTCATTTAGCTGTCTCTCTCTCTCTCTCTCACTCTTCTAAGCTCACTGATCAAGCAAGCACCTAAAGAACTAGGAAGAACCCTCACATCTACATCAACAAGGATCAGGTGAAGCAAATCAAGAGGAGGCCATGGCTGGACCTCCAGATCAAGGTACACACCTCTGATCTTCTCTTTTGTGACTCTAACCTTGAGCTAGTTGATCCAAAGGATCTAACAGTGGTATCAGAGCAACTAGCTCTAAGATTGAGTCCTCTTATGTTTTGGATTCATGTTCCTGTAAGCATGGTCTTCCTGTTTGGATCATGTTTTGTTGCTGGAAGTTTTGTTCCTGATCAAGTTCTTGCCCAGGACTGAATAAGGTTGATGTTTTAGCCCAATTTTCCTTAAGTTTAAGCCCTAACAGATGATTCAGTGAGTCTAGGGTTTCAATTTTGTAACTCTGATGTGGGGATTGAGGTTCGGGTGCAAACCCTAATAAAAAATCCCCAATTTCTTGATGAACCCTACCCCTAGTTCATCGAATCGAAGAACCCTAACCCTAAATTCCCCAATTTCTGAGGAACCCTAACCCTAGTTCGTCAAATTGATGAACCCTAACCCTAATTTTCCCAATTATTGACGAACCCTAACCCTAATTCCCAAACTAAGGAACCCTAACCCTAATTTAATGACTAAGTGGTGGTGGACACTTACCTTATGGGCCTTGTCATCATCGCTGGCCACGGCGGCGTCGGAGCCACCCTCTCAAGCCGGCAGGAATGCTCGGGCTCGGGCCCGTGCAACCTTGCCATCCACCACACCGGGCCATGATGGAGCTCTCTCGGTCGTTTGCCGCCGTAGGAGCTCACCGCGGCGCCGGACTTGCATGGTGCCATCGACGCTGGTGCAGGGACGCCTGCCCCCCGTCGTCGTCTCCATGCAGAAGGAGCCGTCTAGAGACGCTCGACGGAGATGCGCGCAAGCCAAAGTCGCACGCAGCGCCAGCGAGGGGACCTGGCCGACACCTTTGTCTTGCCTTCTCCTTCGGCGTGGGCGCTCGTTGCCGCCTTCGCTGCTCGATCTCTCTCGCTCGCAGGTGGGGAGGCAAAGGGAAGGGGAGGGAGAAATGAGGCTAGGGTTCGCGCGGGTGTCGTTGCAGGTCAGTTTTGTTCCGGCCCGGGCATCCTCGTCCGTTGGATCGGATCTGACGACCAGCAGCGGTGGCTGCTTAACGGGCCGGCTAGGCCACTAAAAGGGGGTGAAGGGGAGACGGGCTGGGCCAGTTTCGGCCCAGTCTAGAAGTTTTTCTTTTATAAAATTAAAATTAAGAATAAGTAAAGGGGTTTTTAGGGTTTATGGGCCAAATTTTCTTTATGAGGCTAGATAATGAATAAATTTTAAGCATTAATGTTTATAAGTTAGGGCTAATATGAGTTTTGGGGCTAAGCTTTGGCATATCTTTTATGCCAATTATGATATGATTGCGTGATATTCTATTCTTTTGTCATGCAATTGTATTTCATACTCAAGTAATTTTAATATGTTTTATCATGCTTAGTTGATTCTTTTGTGGTTTTATCCAAATAAATTGTAAAAATAATGTTTTTCTGCAAAGTTAAGTTGGTAAATCCTCAAATTAAGCATGGCTTATGTCCATCATTCTGGCCAAAGCTGATGGATGGACATTTTGACCATGAATTTTTTTATTGGTCTGGTTCACTTCTGGCCAAAGCTGATGTGTTCTAGATTGATGAAAGAATTCTATATGATTTGAGGATCTAACTAAGTGTGGCTTATATCTGTCATTCTGGCCAAAGCTGATTAGCAGATATTTTGATCACAAAATTTTATTGATCATGTCTATTTCTGGCCAAAGCTGATGTAGACTAGATTGATCAAAGGAGTATAAAATTATGATGCTTATTCAAAGCATTTGTTTTCTTTTGCAACATCTAATGCATCTCAAATTGCCGGTATTATAAATGGCATAGAATAGTTGACTGGTAGCAATTTTGGTACTTGGAAGGAAAAGCTTGAGATCACCTTAGCTTTGCTGAATATAGATTATGCCCTCCTTAAGGATCCTCCTGTAGCACCTACTGAAGGTGATGAGAATTATGATGCCCTGAAAAGGGCTTATGATGATGAGAAAACTAAGTGGGAGGATTCAAATCGTAAGTGCCTCATGATTATTAAGGGCTCCATTACTCAAAGTATGAGGGGAGATGTTCCAGACTCTCAGACTGCCAAGGGTTACCTTGGAAAGATTGAGGACCAGTTTAAGGTATCATACAAAATTTATGCAACAAGCCTCATTAGAAGGCTTATTGATGAAAAGTATGATCCAACTGGGAGTATGAGAGAGCATATCATGAGGAAAATTAACATGGCCACTAAACTTAAGACAATGGAAATGGAAATCTCTAAAGGTTTCCTTGTCCATTTTATTATGTTATCCTTGCCCACGGAGTTCTCTCCGTTCACCATCAATTATAATGCGATGGATTCTAAATGGGGCATGGATGAAATGATGGCTAGATGTGTGCAAGAGGAGGAAAGGCTTAAAGCTGGACGAGTTGATCATGTCAATCAGTTCAAGCATTCTCAGAAGAAGAAAAAGTTTATAAAGCCTAAGCCTACTCAGTTTAAAGTTAAAGGGCAATCTTCTAAGTTCTTTCAGCAAAAGAACCCTAATAGAGCTCCTAATGTAGATGCACCTCCTAATGCTGATGGTAAAGATCCTAATGGATGTCGTTTTTGTGGAAAAAGCGGACACGTCCAGAGGGATTGTATTGGGTTCATGAAATGGCTCAATAAGAAAGGTACTAATGAATAACTTTTGTTGATGAATCCCTTTATGTTGATTATGCCACCAATACATGGTGGGTTGACTCAGGTGCAACAATTCATGTTGCAAACTCCTTACAGGGTTCGATACGAAAAGGACCCTAGAAGAGGGGAAAGAACCATTAGAGTTGCTAATGGTGTTGAGGCTGAGGCTATTGGAGAGTTCTCACTTATGCTCCATAGCGGCTTTATGCTTCGTTTACGTAATGTACTTTATGTACCCTCTATGAGACGAAACCTTGTGTCCGTCTCATGCTTAGATGATGATGGTTTTCACTGTGACTTTGGGAAGAAGAGATGTATAATTATGTTTGACAATAAGGATGTTGGTCGTGCCTTCCGACAAGACAAACTTTATCTTGTTTCCTTATGTGATTCCATACGTGAAGTTGATGCTTCCTCTAATGTAAATATTAGTACCAAGCATAAGCACGAGGATGATGAGACTTCTTCGAAACTATGGCACTATCGTCTGGGCCATATTTCGAGGGGGAGAATCGAGCGTCTCATTAAGGAGCAAGTTCTTCATCCTTTAAATTTCTCAGATGCGGATCTGGATCATTGTATTGATTGCATCAAAGATAAATATGCTAAGATAATTAAGAAAGGTGCAAATCGAAGCAAGGGAGTTTTAGAAATTGTTCATACGGATATCTGTGGTCCGTTTAATGTGAAATCAGTGGATGGTTTTGATTCCTTCATAACATTCACTAATGACTTCTCCCGCTTTGGATACATCTATCCTATCAAAGAAAGATCTGAGGCATTAGAAAACTTCAAGATATTTAAAGCTGAAGTTGAGAATCAGGCTGGTCAAAAGATCAAAGTAGTAAGGTCTGACCGTGGTGGTGAGTACTATGGAAGACACACTTCTTATGGCCAAATTCCTGGACCTTTTGCTAAGTTCCTTTAGGAAAATGGTATTGTTGCTCAGTATTCAGCACTGGGCGAACCTCAGCAAAATGGAGTCGCTGAAAGGTGAAATCGCACTCTTATGGATATGGTAAGGAGTATGTTAAGTCACTCCACTTTGCCGCTTGGTTTATGGATAGAGGCTCTAAAGACAGCTGCACATATTCTTAATAAGGTTCCCAGTAAATCGGTGCCGAAAACGCCGTATGAATTATGGATTGGGAGAAAACCTACCCTGAGTTATTTGCATGTGTGGGGTTGCCCTGCTGAGGCAAGAGTTTTCAATCCAATTATGGGAAAGCTAGACCCCAAGACTGTCAGCTGCCATTTCATTGGTTATCCTGACAAATCTAAGGCGTATCGTTTCTATTGTCCAAAGCAATTCACTAAGTTTGTTGAAACAAGACACACTGTGTTCTTGGAAAGTGATATGTTGAGGGGGAGTATGACTCCTAGGGAAATAACCTTAGAGGAGAAACGGGAATATGTCCCGGTACCTATGATCCAAGAACCAGTGTTTCTTGTTCATGTTGATTTTGCAACTCCAGTTGTGAGGACTGCTAATCCTACTCCTGCTGAGATACCTATGACTCCGGCAGAGTCTATATCTAATGATACTTCTACGGAAGATGCTCAGCAACCTGAAGTTGTGATTGAGGTACCAAATAATGCACCTCTTAGAAGGTCAAAGGGGGCTAGAAAGTCTGCTATTCCTGATGATTATATGACTTACATGAGTGAGGATATAAATGAGTCGATGTTGGATGATGATCCTGCATCATTTAAGGAAGCCATACAAAGTGATCATTCATCAGAATGGCTTGATGCTATGAAAGATGAAATGAAGTCCATGAGCATTAATGATGTATGGGACTTAGTAGAGATTCCTAAAGGATCCAAAACTATGGGCAATAGATGGGTTTATAAGACCAAACGTGACTCCAAAGGTGATATCGAAAGGTCCAAAGTAAGACTTGTGGCTAAGGGCTTCACTCAAAGAGAAGGTATTGATTATAATGAGACTTTTTCACCTGTCTCTTCTAAGGACTCATTCAGAATTATTATGGCACCTGTGGCTCATTATGATCTAGAGTTGCATCAGATGGATGTCAAAACGGCATTTTTGAATGGTGACTTACATGAGGATGTTTACATGGCTCAACCGAAAGGTTTTGTTATGGAAGGAAAAGAACATTTAGGATGTCGTCTTAAGAAATCCATTTATGGATTGAAGCAAGCCTCAAGGCAATGGTACTTCAAGTTTGATCAAGTCATAAAGAATTTTGGTTTCAAGGAGAATGAAGTGGACAATTGCATTTATGTGAAGTTCAGGGGGAGCAATTTTGTCTTCCTGATATTGTATGTTGATGACATACTCTTAGCCAGTAGAGATAAGAATATATTGCTGGAAACTAAAAGGTTTCTCTCTTCAAAGTTTGACATGAAAGATCTTGGTGAAGCCGCTTATGTCTTAGGCATTCAAATTCACCGAGATAGATCCAGAGGAATCTTGGGGATATCACAAAGAGCGTATATTGAGAAGGTACTCAAGAAGTTTAATATGCATAAGTGCTCATCCTCGCCTGCTCCTATTGTCAAGGGTGATAAGTTTGGGAATTTTCAGTGCCCAAGTAATGATTATGAATCTGCGCAGATGAAGTCAGTTCCTTATGCTTCAATCATTGGAAGTATGATGTATGCACAAGTGTGTACTCGCCCTGACTTAGCATTCATAACCGGAATGCTTGGAAGATATCAGTCTAATCTAGGGTTGGATCACTGGAAGGCTGCTAAGAAGGCTTTGCGTTATCTGCAAGGCACTAAAGGCCTCATGCTCACATATAAGAGAACTGATAACCTCGAGGTGGTGGGTTATTCAGATGCTGATTTTGCGGGGTGTGTTGATACTAAGAAATCCACATCGGGTTACATATTCACCCTTGCAGAAGGTGCTATTTCTTGGAAAAGCACCAAGCAAAGTGTTACTGCATCGTCAACAATGCACGCAGAGTTCGTGGCATGTTATGAGGCAACCAGGCAGGCAGTATGGCTGAAGAATTTCATTCCGGGCTTAAGGGTGATTGGCAGTATATCTGAGCCACTCACTCTTTTCTGCGATAATCAACCCGCAGTGATCTATTCGAGTAACAACAAGTCAAGTGGTGCTGCCAAACACATTGACATTAAGTATCTTGTTGTGAAAGATAGAATCCAGGATCAAACAATAAGTATTAAGCATATAAGGACTAACACAATGTTAGCGGATCCACTTACGAAAGGCTTGCCACCCAGTGTGTTTAAAGAGCACGTTGCTAACATGGGATTGGCAGAAAGCTTTTGATCCTGGAAATTGGAACCGTTATGACACCATCTCCCCATAAGCTAATAAGGGTTTTTCTCTTCGATGGAATGATGTACTGTAGTCAATTAGTTCAATGGTACTTAACTGACCATTGTAATTTATTGTCTCTATATAAGTTTCAACAAAGAGCTGAGCTCATAAGTTTGTAATAAGTATAAGTTCATGGAAATCCTAAGTTAAAGAAGTTCCGTTTTAAAATAAAGTGGTGTATTGTAGTAACTGAGTTCTGCGGTAATCTATGACCGTTGTAATTCTGTTGTCTCATATGCTATTTTGTTGAGAAATGGGCTTATAAGTTTATCCTTACGATCAAGAGGGAGAATGTTGGATATATAAGTGATCTACAGTTATTTGTATTAATCTGTGATCAAGTTAAGTCAAGATTATGGCTTTTAGGGGCTGTTTAATAACAACCATTGGATGCCCTGATCAGGGGCATCCTAACCATCCATCCTAAGGTGCTGGTTCCCCTAGTGCAAGTGCTATAAATAAGGGATTTAGGGTTTAAGCTGAGAAGGGGCTGCTCATTCATCTCTCTCTCTCTCTCTCTCTCTCTCTCTCTCTCTCTCTCTCTCTCCCAAGCTCACTGATCAAGCAAGCACCTAAAGCACTAGGAAGAACCCTCACATCTACATCAACAAGGATCAGGTGAAGCAAATCAAGAGGAGGCCATGGCTGGACCTCCAGATCAAGGTACACACCTCTGATCTTCTCTTTTGTGACTCTAATCTTGAGCTAGTTGATCCAAAGGATCTGACACACATAACTCTTTTCTTTCCAATCACCGAGCTAAAAGATGGGAGGGCCTCAAGGTATGTACAATGCAAAAAATGCTTAGAGAGTTGCTTATAAAATAAATCAGTTTTTGTTCAAGCACTAATGTTTATTTATACCACTAGATCGATCCCTAACTAGACACATCTCCTAATTGAATAAGCATTGGTACTTTTAAAAAAGCTTGGTTATTTTCTTAAACACCCCTCTAAGCATCTTGCATTGTGCATGACCTTATACTACATGGAAGCTGGAGTGGCTCATGGATCACTGCATTTACAGCGCCGACCTTCTCCTCCGGCGAGCTGAATGCGTCACCTTGAGAGTAGAAAAAGTAGCATGTCTTGCACATGTTCCAGAAAAGCTCCTTACATGGCCTAGGCACAACACTATCCTCCCGGAGGACCAACCTTAGCAGGTCTCTCTTGCAGGTGTCTATGGGCTTCTGCAACTCCCTCCTAGCCTCATGTATGGTCAAGGAACCACCGCTGTGAAGAACCAGCAACGAGACACTGTTCAATTTTCCCTCGGTGTACTCCCTCTGCAACAATGTTGATCAACAAAAACCATTCTGCAGCTATTAACAAAACAAGAAATTATTCCAAAAATGCATAACAACTTTGGCCAATTAATATATACCTCATAGGTTTGGACATCGTTCAGAAGACGGCCACAGGTGCTCATGAGCCTAAACAACTCGATGTACTCTGCATCTGTGATGACAGACTCCATAATCTTTGGCCCGACGAAATACAACGCTGGGAGTACGATAGGCCCCAATGCAAAAGTTACGACTGCGTTCTCCATGTATTCCTCCTGTGTTGGCACATACCCACTCTCCCGCCACTCCACCTCGGTCATCATGTTCCTCAACAAATCCTGCCACTACCCAGGGGAATTCTAGAAATCATCATCATCATCATCTAGAGCAAATTAACTCCCCTGGAGAGATACCTTGTGGATTGAAAGTGTCTTACGATTTCTACTAGGTGGCCTGTGACGTCACGGCCCTGCACCATGGAAGCCTTTGCTCCAAGTTGGTTCACCGAGTTATAGATAGCAGAGAACACAATCTCAACTTGTTCAGAGTAGTACTCGGTTTGCTCGTGCTTTTCCCAACTGTGACAAACATATATGAAAAGGTTAAGAAACCAAGCATCACAAGAGCTAGCATTTGGGGAGAACATGAGAAATAGTTTTTTTTGAAACGGAGGCAAAAGCTAGTTATCACTATTTACATCTCGACCAAAGTGGTGAGGTTCTCCAGTTCTTCTTTCTGTCCTACTACATCGAAGAAGTCATCGACGACCGTCGTGAGCACGCCATTCATGGCCCACAAAATGCGTGCGTCAGATAGCTCTAGAGAAAACATTGTTCCAGCAGCGGAGAGGTAGAAATATGCCAACTTCATTCGTGCGAATGGTAGCTGGTCCAACCTGCTCTCTTTCACCCAACTAACACGAAAACAAAATCACCTCCATATATAAGACTAACCTTCTTGGTCCACGCAACAAAGAGTTAGTGTCAATTAGATGTACATACCTGTCGAGAAGCTCAAGTTCTTGCTGGTAAATCGATTGACTTGCGGTGAAATCCATGACGCCCAAGGCTAGAAGATCTTGATTCATTTGCCAAGGCCTGCACATAAGAAAAGGCAATAATGTTGGAGTCTGGTTCAATAGTGTGTGCATAAAACTTGTGTTTCAAATGAAAGGAAAAAGAAAACTCTTACAAGCAGTGTAGCATCAGATGCTCCATTGCATCAGGTTGTTCCATGTTCCTCTTATGCTCTAGACGGTCCAGTGTGGTGTAAAAGGGGCTACTGAGAGCATGTTCTACCTATGAACACAAAAGGGCGAATTAATTATTTTCCAACATAGACAGAGAGCTTGCAGGGATATTGACAACATGGGCAAATTAAGTAAATTTACTTCTCTCAGCAGTGGGGTTCTTTGTGATGCACTGGAGCTCAGTTGTTCCTCCAGCAGCCGGCCTGACCAGGTTCCAATACTATCCAGAATCAACTCATCTTCTGAAATGCTAACTTGTGAAGCCTTGTATAGTTCAAGTAAAGATCTTATGGCATGCAAATCACTCGAGGCTTCGGCAATATGCGACAGGTCATCTGAAAAAAGGTGGATATATAATCATCATCAAATGCATAGTACCCAAATTAAGGATCAATGTGTGAAAGAAAGTTAACAAGCATTATTTTTTTTCCAAAAATTAAAAATATATACCGGATGAGACGTCATATCCGCTCATGCGTAGGATCCGAAATGCCATGGCACATGTCTCCGTGTCCAGCATGATCTCCTCATCCCTCTGTAACCAACAACTGTAAGAATGGCGCTCGTCAAGTGCATGATGAACTGCTAATATATCATAGTACTAGTAAACTTGACTTGAGGCCTAGTGGACATATGTACCTGTATGTCGCGTCTAGGATGCTCTTGATCTCAGCAGGGTAATGCCGAGATATCCCGATCTTTTCGAGCGCATCCACCATGGAAAGTTCATTGTGTATATTTTTCGGATGTTTCTGCTCGGGTTTCCGGAGCTGCTTCTTTGTTCTAGTCTGTCTTGCATCCCTCTGACCGGCCGTGCCATCGAGTAATCCCAACTTAGACACAAAGCAAGAGCTAATCAGCTTGAGATGTCACCGGAAAATCACCACAATAACTTGTTTCCTAAATCCTACATACCAGGTTTTGCATGCTTGCAGTATTTTCTGCAGCTCCAGGGCTGCTATTGGCGACTGCTGTTTAATTTTGTACATGTGAGGAGGACAATAGGAAAAAATATGAGCATCACCAAACCGGTTTTAAACTAGTATACCCTCCTTCAATTTTGTACTACTAAATAAACAAGCGATACTTATTTATTTTGGAATGGAGAGAGTAGCTTTTTTTGGATATATAAGAGGACAGAGCCCAACGGCAAAGATATATACTCCTACCTCTAGCAACAGCAGGCGGGGGAGCTCTTCTGCTAGGTGGCATCGACAGCGCCCCGCATGGTCGGCCCCTGCCGTGAGCGTTTGCCGGCGCCGGAGAAGAACTGGGCAGCTTGAGGACAACCCTGGCCGCCATCGTCACGTACGGTCGATCGGTGCGCAGCCAGCCGGAGAGGAGAGGGAGAGGTCGTTAGCTCGAGGAAGGATAGCTAATGAGTGTGTGGTAAAGAGTGTACCCTATATATTCTATCGTATTCATGAGATTTCCTACTCGTACTTGATGTATTTATACACGGCCCTAGCTAGGAGTACGCACGTATAACATGCTGACAGTGACAGAACTGTCCCGGCCACAGTCCTCCGCCGCCGGCCAAGTCGCTGTCGGCACGTTCTTTTCTTTTTCAAGGACACCTGCCTACACGTTTTTCATGAAAGCCCGGCCGGAGGTGCTCACTACAGGAATGGGAAGCTACGCCGACGGCCAAACGTCGGGGCTGTCGGCGTAGCCATCGTCTAGACCAGCTCCGCCAAGCAGCCGTCGGCGTAGAATTGCCCTCGGCATATCCTATGCTACACCGACGGCTGCCCTCGGCGTAGCTATTTTTTATTTTATCTCATTAAACTTTGAAAAATCATAACTAAATCATTCTAATTCGGAAAAATACAAATAATATATCAAAATTTGCAGAAAAATAAGACCTATCTATTTACACTCAAATATTACACATTTGTAAAAAAAATTAAGTAAAACATAAAACATTATATATAGTTTAAAACGGGCATAAAAAATTCAAAAATGATCGAAACAATGCGAAACCTTCACGTGGTGTTATATTATGTGACATAGTTAGAAGGAAAAATATAAAATTTGGTATATTAATTATGTATCAAACAAACCTTCACAAAATGACCTATCTCATTCGAGGTTTATTCTTGGCTTTCTGGTCAAATGACCAATGTTATGGCTAGAATCAAGGCATAGTTTGTGATAATGTCCCCATATTGTGCATACACATGCATCATGGGATAGCGAACAATGTTGCAGGAGGAAGCTTTCCTTTTTGTCGCACCAAAAAGGCATTTTCCATTTTCCGAGCATAAAAAACGGATGGTTTTGTGAAGCAACCACCAAATGGCTAATTCAAAATGGTACCACCATATTTTACAAAAATACTATACCACCTTATATGGACAATGTCCCAATAAGGGGATCCGAAACCTTTTCGTCCACCTCTGGTGAAAAAGACAAATTCCTGCCGAATCGGTAGGAAAAGGGTCAGATATGAACTACAGGTACATGATCCGATGCTCATGTTTTTTTACAAAAATCATTTTTAGGTTCACAATATGCTATTTTATCAAAAATCCAATGCAAGTTTAGCGAGGCTCGGCCCCGAGCTAAGAATCTTCATGTCCGGCGTTCGACAAAGTTTGACGATAGTTTAAAACGGGCATAAAAAAAATTCAAAAACGATCGAAACAATGTGAAACCTTCGCGTGGTGTCATATTATGTGACATAGTTATAAGTAAAAATATTAAACTTGATATATTGATTATGTCTCAAAAAAACCTTCACAAAATGACCTATCTCATTCGAGGTTTCTTGGCTTTCGGGTCAAATGACCAATGTTATGGCTAGAATAAAGGCATAGTTTGTGATAATGTGCCCATATTGTGCATACACATGCATCATGGGATGGCGAACAATGTTGTAGGAGGAAGTTTTCCTTTTCGTCGCACCAAAAAGCCATTTCCCATTTTCCAAGCACAAAAAACGGACGATTTTGTGAAGCAACCACCAAATGGATAATTCAAAATGCTACCACCATATTTTACAAAAATAATATACCACCTTATATTGACAATGTCCCAACAGGGGTATCTGAAACCTTTCCGTCCACCTCTGGTGAAAAAGACAAATTCCTGCCGAATCGGTAGGAAGTGGGTCAGATATGAACTACATGTACATGATCCGATGCTCATGTTTTGTCTACAAAAATCATTTTTAGGTTCACAATATGCTATTTTATTAAATATTCAATGCAAGTTTTTCTTTTCATCGCACCAAAAAGCTATTTTTCATTATCCGAGCGCAAAAAGGGAATTTTCTAAAGCAACCACCAAATAGATAATTCAAAAAACGGAGGGTTTGTAATTAGTTGATATGGATATCATATTTGGATTCCTCTCACTTTTCTGATCAATTGAGACATATTATTTGTTAAATTCCGATTTACAGATATTAATTATTCCATATTAAATAGAAAAATAGAAAAAGGTAAAATTATTATATTTTTATTTGAATTCAATAATATTTTTACTTATTTATTAATGTTTACTTAGATAATTGTTTGTAATTTCAAAAAATACAAACATGTGACATGTTGATATAAGGGTTAATAGAATTGATATCATAGTATTGACAACAATGTAGAATTACTTTGCGGAAACAGATTCTGAAGGAACGAGGAAGTTAAGCATGCTAGAGCTGGAGTAGTATTAGGATGGGTGACCGGCCGGGAAGTTTGACCAAGACTGCAATTTAATTAAATATTAAGTATAATTAGTGTTAAAAATGTTCAAAGTGAGATATTAACGAGTCAAACAATTCAAAGATTCAAAAATTGAGAAAAAAAATAAAATATATATTTGTTAAATGTTTTGCAACCTGTCGACAAGCTATGCCGACGGCCGTTACGCCCTCGGCGTAGCATACGCCAACGGCATTTTGATACGCCGACGGCCTCTACGTGCTCTGCCGAGGGAGACCTTTGCCGAGGAGGCTACGCCGAGGGCAGCCGTCGGCGTACCATACGCCGAGGGCATTTTAGCCTACGCCGACGGCTTTTTGCCCTCGGCGTAGCGCGCGCGTCCTGTAGTTGCTCCCACGGCGCAGCCAGCCGTCCAGCACGTAGGCATGTGTTGAATTTTTAGGGTAGAACGGTGTACCTCTTTCGAGGCACCGGTTACATGTTATATAGAAGTGAGAAAAAGCCTCTCACGTGGTTTGTATAAGGTTTTTTTTAGAGACCATTAAACTTTATTGATCACATAATCATAATATCATTACATAGGATCTCACGGATACAATTCGGAGAAACACCCCGCCACACAACACAGCCTAAAGATACACTCAACTTTGCTATAGTATGAGCAGCAACGTTCAAACGACGGACAACATGATTGATGGAGCATGAAGTAAAGGAGGCCATCAACTTACTAACATCATGAATAACAGGGCCACATAGGGATCGATCGGTTGGTGTACTACATCATACCGTACACTACCTAATATTACAACTATACCTTGAAGAGATTTAGATTACGCATAAATTCACCTAGTTTCTCGGAGCACAAAGTCTTAGTAAAGCCGTGTGCAACCTGATCCTTGCTGGAGATGAACCTGATATCAAGTTGTTTTTTAGTAACTCTTTTTCAAACAAATAAAAAATTGATCTCAATATGTTTTGTACGAGCATGAAACACGGGATTAGCAGCCAAGAAGATGGCACCAATATTGTTACACCACAAGCATGGTTTCTCCTTGAGAGTAACACCAAATTCACAAACAAGTGCTTCAATCCTGATAAGCTCAGTAGTGGCATTTGCAAGGGCCTTATATTTAGCCTCTATACTTGACCTGAACAAAATAGGCTGTTTTCTAGCACTCCAAGAGACAAGATTGGAACCAAAAATATAGCAAAGCCTCCTGTGGAGCGCCGATCATCAAGATCTCATGCCCAGTCTATATCTGAATAAGCACTAAGCAAGGTGGAAATTGGACCTCTGGAAAGTAAGACCAACCTTGCTTGTACCATGTATGTATCGCAAAATTCTTTTAATAGCGGTCCAATGTGCAGTAGTGGGAGCATGAAGATACTGACATACCTTATTAACTGAAAAACAGATATCAGGTCTGGTCAGTGTTAAGTACTGAAGAGCACCTACAATGCTCCTATACTGAGTCATATATCCTCAGGTCCAAGAGGAGAACCATCTGTCAAATAAAGTTTATCAGTCGTTGAGAGAGGTGTTGGACATGATGTACAATCCTTCATGCCAAAGGGTCAACAAATCTTGAGCATATTCTTCCTGTGTCAACAACAAACCACTAGACTGTCGGTGAACCTCAAGTCCCAAGAAAAAATGAAGATCACCAAGATCCTTCAAGGAAAACTCACTATTCAGATTATGTAAGAGGGCTGAAATAGCTGAGTCAGAAGAGCTTGTTACTATAATGCCATCAACATAAATGAGCAACAAAATAGTAATGCCAGATCTGTTGTAAAGAAATAAGGAGGTATCAACCTTTGATGGAGCAAAACCCAGTGTTTGTAGCTTAGAGCTAAGAAGAGAGTACCAAGCTCGAGGGGCCTGTTTTAAACCATATATTGCTTTATCAAGTTTGCAAATGTAACTTGGAGTAGCGGAAGACTCAAAACCTGCAGGTTGTTTCATGTAAACCTCTTCTTCCAGAACACCATGTAAAAACGCATTCTTCACATCTACCTGCCTTAAACTCCACCCTCGGGAAATAGATATAGATAGAACAATTCTGATAGTTGTAGCCTTAACAACATGACTGGAAGTATCTTCATAGTCTATGACATACCTATAACATCCCAGGTTTAGCACCTCGAAACTTACAGGACACATGTTTGTGCATTGCATTCATGCGTAAGAAAATCCGGGGAATTTTCGCGCAAAACTAAAGAAGCTATAGAGGGATCGAGGTCTCTCTTGTTCTGATGAAAACATCAGGACATGTGCAATGGATTTTGACATGACCTCTACTGTACTTTTGTTTTTGAGGGGAAGACAATTCAAATTTGAATATTTAATTGATAAATTTGAATACAAAAAATATTTGAAATAAAATAGTAAATGGAAATTGTATTGTAATGGGAAATAAGAGATGAACTCTTATTTATGAATAAGATACAATAATTACAGTTATTCAAATAGAAAAGATGATTGAAATTAAAAAACAAAAGGAAAAAGAACTATAACAATAAATAAGAATGGAATTAGTAACAAGATATAAATATTTATAAGTTCCAATTTACAATAGTGGAGGAAACATTTACTTTATTATTATATAAATAATATTACAACATCTTTAGAATTTCCAGGAATAAACATAAAAGTATAACTTTAAAACAATAATACAAACATTATTGTAGGAAAAAAGTAAATTACAAGTGTATAAATATAAAAATGAATTACATAAATGAAATAACTAAAAGGATTCTTTATTACAAGCAGATATAAATATTACATTGTCTTTGCAAATGAATTATAAAAGAAAAGAAGTAAATTGTATTGAATACATTACAATAGTAAAATGTTTGTACAATATTCAAACATAAAAGTAATTACAATACTTGATATCAAGAAAACCTAAATTATTTGCCTATCTACTTTTGTATCTTGTTTTCTTCATTTCTTCTTATCCCCATTAGTCTTGTTCCCTACAAGTAATAGCAACAAGAAAAAGAAATGGAAAACACAGGGGGTTATGGGGTTATAGTACTCTCATGTTTTAGCAATGTAATGCATTGCTTTGCCTCATCATTCAGTAGTATTAAATAAAAAGGGGCCATTGTAAAATCCGTTCTTATCTATAATTTAATGCCTCAGTGCAACCTCATTGGACATGGGGCAAATTTCACCAATCTAGTAAAAGTAAGAAAGAAGACAGTGATAACCATCCAGAAAAGATCTTCTCAGTTGAACCGATCCACAAAGGAAGGGTCCCACTTGCAAGCAGCTTACACACAACATGCATATGTTGTGCTGTCAGCACAAGAACAACTCACCAGAGCTGGATAAGAGGGAGTGCTGCCACAGCAACTAAGCTGCCAGGCAAAACACACACTCTCTCCATATAGCCAAAAAACCATTTTAGAACCACTTCAAGAACACTAGACCATTCTATCAAACCATCACCCAACCTATGGTTGCTTCAATAAGCCATCCAATAGCAAGGATAAGGAGGAGTAGATCTAGTAAGCAACAAGTAAGATCAAGATCAATAGCATCCAAGAGGATCTAGAGCTAGGAGGTGAAGGTTACCAGCACAAGTTACAACAGTTGAGAAATAATAATCACAAGCATACAAGAACATCAACAACATCAGTAGAACAATATCCACAAGAGCAACCATACCTTTGTATATGTTCTTTTATTTGCATCCTAGAAAATGGATGAGGTAATGGAAAATCCTTAGATATGTACTCAAGTGGAGTACCAGATCATCACTGGATAATCTTCATAAGCAAGCAAATACTAATCTATCCAAGCATCATCAAAGCCTCGGCCTATGCATCATGGGCAGAGCCAATAAATCAAGCGCATATCCATTTTATTAGTCTATCAAGTCAACTCTTAGTATCTGTTCTTATCATGTTTTCTAGAGCATGAGATGGGAGAGAGAGAGCTCTCAAACTGGGTAGAAGTGCTACTCCAGTATAATCCTAGAGCTAAGATAAATGCAAGAGAAAGAATCTGTATTTTAGCCACCAAATTAGCTTCAGCCTTTTGCATCACAAGCTAAGTTTCTCTCTTGTTTATATCAACATCAAATACACCACTGTAGTTATTCTCTGTAGCAAGTCATGCTACATGGGCTACTATTGTGCACTCTCCAAGGTTGGAGACACCACAGTAGCAGCCCGAAGAAACAGCTAAAGCCACCAGAATAATCCTTAGCTCACAAGTTATCTAAACAAAACATATTCTATCATCTTCCCAAAAGCTAATCCAGGAATCAATTATGCATAATATTTATGTGTCCTTATGCGCAGGAACTCAATTCTTTCTTAATATATCCAGCAAGCAAAGTCAGTTCAACATTAGCTTATCATGGCTATAAATCATCCAAGGATGCACTGTATCATAATAATAGTAATTATGCTAGCCTTTCAACTTTAAATTCAAAGTAAATTTGTCATCATCCCACAGATGCTTCAGACCAGCATCATAAGCATTAATTCCATGTGAGTTTCTTCAATTGTTTAAGTAGCAAACCATCTTACCTAGGTTATATTGTGCACACTCCTATTTGGAGGCACCACAAATATAACCAAGTCATGAGAAGCCACTAAAATAACTCATACAACTAGTAATCATTTTCCTAATTACATAATCAGGACTCATTTTTAACACTATCTGTCAACATAGATAGCTAAGTTTAGTACAATATAGACTCCAGATCATCATTTAACCAAAGGGTCAATAACTCAAAGCCTAGCATATTATCATCTTAACCAGCTACCAATTCAACCATATTATTTTAGCAAAACCATTTATTTTCTGATCAAACTAACAGCCAAAGGTAGCTGTACAAGTAACAATTACAGAGTAGTGGTACTGTGAAAGCAAGATACTTGGACCAGACTTTAGATCAGAGGGTAACAATAACCATAAGCTAGCCAATCTAATTCATCAACATAATATCCTCCACCTAATAGATCATTAAAGTGATAGCTTTCACAGTCACATGTATTTTATCCATCTGCTAATTAGCAGAGAACAATTCAAAGGAGATCAGATTCTTATCACGCCTAGAACAGATCATCGATGCTACTTAGTATAACTCTATCATCACAGAGAGAAAACCAGAGGGGAATCGGGTGGAGAAAAGAAAAGGAGAATCATCACTTACCCGTGGTCCTCGCTTAGAGACTGGAGAGGAAGCAGACCGGCAGCGAATATGGGCGTGGCAGCACGAGAAGCACCAGTGGCGCTCAAGCCGCGCCAAGCCTTGCCAATATCACCCAAGGGAAATAAACATCCATCAACAAACACCAGCATCACGCCACCAACCCAAGGAGCAACCCTGTAAGGTCATCAGAGCACGACGAAGTCGCGACGTCCGAAACCCTAGTCTTGCAGAACCAAAGGGGGCGAGCAGGGGAGGGCTCAACTTCCAAATCCCGCTGGGTGGGAAGACGCATCAGAGAGCGGCGCATGGTCCACGACCAGCGGCAGCAACTAGGGTGGCCGCGTCTGCCGGAATCGAGCAGAGCCAGGGGCGGCCATGGCAGCGCCAACGCGAGAACGAGGGAGATAAGGTTGAGCCTGAGGGAGATGGGGTAAGGGCCGGTTTTGTCCATGCCTTGGGCCAGTGTTGGGTCAAATCAACTACTGAGCTTTGTTATGGGCCAATTCTAATCTAACCAGGCCAGTCCAGCCCATGTTCTCAAAACAATTAAACCAAACTCTAAGAAAATCAAAAGATAGAATATAAAATTACCAAAAATACTCAAAGATTGTTTCATCTCTAGAAAAATATAGAAAATCCTAAAAATACATATGATATATAAACATCATCACAAAAATAATGTCCACCTAAGAAAAATATGACCTTACTTATTTAAGTTAAATATAATACAAATAAATATTAACACCACTAAAGCCTTAGAAAAATTTCATAAAATAAAGAAAAGTCCTGAAGAAATTATAAAAATAATATTTATGTATAAAAATAAATCTACTATTTTATAAAAATACTAGTCTAATTTTTATATAAATAAAATTTGAAGCAAATATTTAAATACATTTAATACTTTATGGAATTTTATAAACATAAAAATAATACCTAAAAATAATTTTTAAGGTCGTGAATAAATATATTACACTAGAAAAATATTAAATATATTATTAGAAAAGTTTTTAATATTTTAAAATAATAAATCCTTATCTATTACTTATTTTGTGAATTCTTTAAAAACAATTCTTAAGTAAGAAATAATCACAATTTTTATAAAACCTTAAGCAATTAGTGTCTAAGCACTAATTCCAAAACCATAACTTGAATTCATAATCAAACTTAAGTATAACTTTTAACTTTAAAATATTCTTTTAAAAATCCTATTAAAAACCCTTTTAAATAAACATTGGATATCACTCATATATATAATATGGTGAATAATCATTATATCTTAACCATTATTAACATAACTTCAAATTCTAACAAATTACTAAGATCATCTAATTATGCTTCCATTAAATAAATACATATTATTTTCATAATAGAAAAACAAATTTAATATAATCATTCACTTAAATATAAAGTGAATAATTCCACACCTTCGTTATGCCTATCATAAATCTAAAACTTGGGAATAATTAAAACATATTACATCTTAAGTTTACTTACCCTTTTAAAGTTTACTTTAGTCTCAAAGCTTATAAACACCATGTCTAATAAACTACTTATGTTTTTATAGTTAACTTTGGTCTAGTTCAATTACGACATAAAGCATCTCAAGTCCAAACTAATCAATCAGACACCAAAAGGCATTGATCACGTTATATTAACAATAAAAATTTCTTAAACCTAAGAAAGGAAATCTTTTCTTCAAATGTTATTCTTTTTGCCACTTCAAAGAATAATCTCATAATCAGTTCTTCAACTCTTAACAGCTCAATCCCAAGGATGTTTATCAATAGT
Organism: Avena sativa; assembly: GCA_916181665.1. Taxonomy (NCBI): domain Eukaryota; kingdom Viridiplantae; phylum Streptophyta; class Magnoliopsida; order Poales; family Poaceae; genus Avena; species Avena sativa. The sequence goes on from OV702294.1 coordinate 183,360,202, forward strand.
CACCAAATGAAAATTTACCATAAGCACATTATTTTATAATTTACTTGTATATGTTGAATTGTTAACCCTTGAGTTCCTTATAAAGGTCCTTACTTATAAAGTAAAATTTGAAGATAAACCAACTCATAAAAGAATCACCTAAATTCACATCACTCAAAGCTTTGGGGATTCACTTTGGGAGTTTTACAAAATGCATAGCATTACTTATGCATAACTGCATATTGCTTCTTTAAAACATTAGTCCTTATCGGACCAATGATGTAGATTTCCGATATTGGATCTTATATCATCTCGAAGACCGTGAGTGCATAATATTGCAATCACAAAAGGCAAGTTCACACTTGCTCATGTCCTTTGATTATTTTCTGTAAAGTATTTTGCAAATCTAGTGTTGTCATCACCTGTATTTGAAAAAGGTTAGAAAACGCTATTTTCATAATAATATGATTACAGGTTATTTACCATGAGGTAATAACCTACTATGAAAGTTCCGGTGGTAAAGGAACATATTATGTAGGACTTAACAACCAATGTCGCGAATGATTCTTGCGCCATATATTACGCGTTAACCACGAGATTTGGAATGGGACGGAGAAGTCAGTTGTATCCTTTTCCTCTCGTATGGAGGCAAGACGACCTTAACGTGACATTGTGATTCCTTGTATGGATCCAACATATGGGTGGGCACCCTTACGCCCCACACTTTTGGTGCCTAGATTATCTATGAATGGTGTTTAGTGGTATAGTCCATTAATATGGCACTTGCCAGGGCATCACCAGGTCATAGAGTCTTCGGGAACTCATCAGGGTTTTAGCCTGCCCGAAAGGGGGCTTAACGGTGGTGAGCCAGCCCCGAAGGATCGTGCAGACATATGGGGTCACAGAGAGGGCAGTGATTGTCTTGGATCTTAGTCTGGGCCTCATACCAAGGAAGTGTGAACGGGTTCGCGTCCCGGATGTGCAACAAAGATAAGATCTCTCATGGGAAAAGTAACGCACCTCTGCAGAGTGTAAGAACTGTAACTTGTTACTCCCTGTTCCGGGAAGGAGCTGCGAACGCTGCAGGAAAGGAACTTCACGAAAGTTCTAGTAAACCTGTGAAGGCTGACGGACATAGATTTTCAGAATAAAAGCAACCTTTGAAGAAATGTTTACAAAAACTTGCATTGCCTACGACCTATGGTCTATGGCCATAAATATAGTGCATCAAACACTTATTTTCTAGTGAACTTTCTGAGTACGCTCGTACTCAACGTATCTTCTTAACCCTTGCTAGATTCTAAAGCCATTAAGACAACGTCTACATCAAGTTATGCTCCAAGAATCATCATCAAAAGCTCAATCTCTTCAATGAAGTCAAGGAAGTCAACATATACATCAACTAAAGTGAAGATGAAGTTACTGATTAGCTAGGAATAAAATCTCTAGCCATAGAACCTATTTCTGTAGAGTATTGCAATAGAAGCAATGCAAGCCCCAATAGTTTAGATACTAGTCTTATTAGTATGATAGTTTTTGAGTTGTTTATTTCTGATTCTTCTTTGTAAGAAGTTTCTTTCTCTCTCTTTAACCTAGAGTGTTATCTGGATCTTGTGTAAAGAGTTGAGTTATAACCTATAGTCATGTCTTGGACCTGCTATGTTTCTGTTGTACCACTCTAAGGGATGTAATACTAGTGAACAGTGTTTTATTGGTATTATTTCAATGACTATAGTGTACTACATCATGCAGTGGTATGCTGGGTCACCGCAATACCTTTGTTTGAATCCTTTTGCTACAAGCCTGGCACAAGATGCCAAGTGTTGTTTGCAAGTATTCCTCATACTCATCTTACATTGCATGTTTCCAATTTGCATATGTAAGTTCCTCAGATACATTCTTTGGTTCTCCTGTAGTTGCAAGTAAAGCATATCGAATAGTACTGTTAATATAAATTTTTGGATGACATATACCTTTTTGTAGGCGAGTTTGTACACCAACAACAGGAGGCAGCATCGGCGACCCTGGCGCTGAGGTTTCATGTGAGCCAGGAGAAGTAGCAGCGGAGCCAGCGCTGGGCTCCACGCTGCTGTCGAGCTGCTGGGCGGGAGACAGCGACAAGCGCTATCGCGACATGGGTGACATAGGTCGCAATTGGTGTCGACGTGTCCATGGAGGAGCGGTGCGGCTCAGGCGCATTAACTCATGACGACGCAAGCGTAGCTGGGTCGTGTGGATCAGGCCCATTAACTCGCAATGACTCAGGCGTGGTAGGGTCGTGCGACAACGCGGACATGACGGGGTCGTGCAACGACGCGGACGTGGCGGGGTCAGGCGGCGACGTGGCACAAGGTGATAGGGGTGCACGCACATCGACAATTGGTGACGCGGTTGTGTGCACAGGAGTGCCTGGTGGGAGGAACCCAAGGCAAATTCCTGCCAAGTATCCTCCTCGGGATCACCATGATCTGCTAGTGATTCCTCATGGCCGGTTGCGCCATTTACATCACCATTTGCAACATTTTATTCGTTGTTTTGTCCCGTATTTTCAGCAGTAGCCTGTGGAGGTTCAACAACAGTAATAACATGCAAATAATGATTTAGTTTGTATAGCCCCGTTATTTGATTCTGGAGTTGGATCGCCGGTTTGGAGAAGAAGAATTTCTTTGCGAAGACGCTTGCCAGCATTGGGATGAAGTTCAGCAAAAGGGAAAATATTCTCATCAAAGACAACATCCCGAGAGATATAAACTCGACCATAAGACACATAAAGACATCTCACTCCTTTGTATTTGGAACTATAGCCAATAAAACACACCGTTTGGAACCGAAAGAAAGTTTTTGTTTGTTGTAGGGACGAAGATTAGGCCAACAAGCGCAGCCAAAAACACATAGTGTATCATAGTTGGGTTTGGTATGAAAGAGTTTTTTGTAGGCGTCTCAAAATTGATAACTTTGGTAGGAAGCAAGTTTATAAGAAAAGTGGCTGTGAGAAAAGCATCATCCCAGTATTTAAGAGGCATAGAGGCGTTGGCAAGAAGAGCAAAGCCAACTTCAAGAATGTGTTGGTGTTTATGCTCAGCAAAACCATTTTGTTGATGAGCATGAGGATATGAGACATGATGAACAATGCCTACTTGCTGAAAAAATCCATTCAATTTTTCATATTCGTCACCCTAGTATGTTTGTATAGTGAGATTTTTTTACCAAACTGGCGTTCAACATATTGTTGGAAGTCAAGAAAAACTTGATAAACATTAGAATTTTTCTTAAGCAAATAGATCCAAGTATATTTGCTAAAATCACAAATGAAGCTTACATAATATGCATGTTTGCCTATAGAAAGCGGGGGTGGACCCCATACATCAGAAAATATTTGTTCCAAAGGAACCATAGAAATACTAGTGGAAACATGATATGGTAGCCGATGACTCTTAGCCTGCTGGCACGGATCACATATGTAGGAGTTTATTTCAGGAGTGTACGATAACTTATTTTTTCTAAGAATTTGTTGAACGATTAATGAAGACGGATGACCTAAACGACGATGCCACATTGAGAATGAAGGCTTGATGGTGACACGAACATGCTTGGATGACGACCCCATTGAAACTAGAACAAGAGGATAGAGGCCACCATGACAAGGACCTCTAAACATTATTTGTTGTGTTGCTTTGTCCTTGATTAAGAAAAGAAAGGATGAATTTCAATAAAGGCATTATTGTCTAGGCTAAGTTTGTGGGCAGAAAGTACATTCATAGTTGATGAAGGAACATGGAGAATATTTTTGAGTTTTAAAGAACTATGTGGGGTGTGCAAAACTGAATGACCAATATTAGCAATTTCCATACGTTGTCCACTGGCATTGTGAACTTGATCATGACCTTGATATTCTTGGTAGATTTGAATTTTTTTGAGTTGTCCAGTTGTGTGATTTGTGGCTCCAGTATCCATGACCCAATTACTATCAACTCCATATGCACCTTTAGGCTCGTTGGACGTGTCATCCTCATCACCAAAACGCCACCAACAGTCACCTGCTGAATGTCCTTCCTTCTTGCATATCTGACAGACCAGTCCTCTTGCCACGGAGTAGAAACTCGTCCACAGTCCTTCTTGGTACACCCCCTTGGGCCTGCGCTGGTTGTTTTGTGGTTGGGAACTACGGTTTTGTGGAGGAGGAGGGTGTTATGGTGGTGGTGTATACATGCACTGCTGCGGTAGGATATAGGGGTTGGGTTGATATGGAGGCATGTAGTGTGTAGGTCTTGGTGTGTAAGGGTTGTACATGTAGGGCTAGGGCGGTGGATGATGGTAGGTGGGTTGTGGAGGCATGTAGGGTGGTGGCGATGGCGTGGGAGGGATGTAGGGCTATGGTGGTGGGGGTTGTGGGTGTAGAGGATAGGTGACCCCAAAATTCAGAGGGGGCGCAAAGCATCAACGTTGATGGAAGAGGTAAAGATTCCTGTGTTTTGGCCGGTGAACTGAAGCATAGCATCACGGTTTTCGCATGCCAACAACTAAGAGCACATGTCATTGAGAGTGGTTGATGGAACATCGTTGACATCAATCACCAGCGAGTTAAACATGCCATCAAGGCCGTTCAAGATGTAGTCCTTGAGCTCATCATCTACACTTTTTCCAGCGGCAGCAAGTTTGCTGTTTGAGATCATCATCATCATCCGAGTTAAACACCCGGATTTTTAATCACAGATGCTTGTTATGCCATACATCGCAATCCTAGGATTACCATTTTTGCGAGACATAACAGATTGGATATCACAGTACATCATCCATTACAAACCATACATAAGGTCTTACACAAATAAGGATCTCATGATCCAGTTCTTAATACAATTCAAGCAGCGGAATAACGTAATAGTAATGATAGCGTAGGCGAAGCTCCATCTTCAGGGTCACAGGCAATGCTGACGATGGGAGATGATCCTAATTGTCGTAACCTTCCTACTGTCTGTCCTCTTGATACTCCTCTTCATAGTCTGGCCACGGGAATAGGCAGGGACAAAGCCATGAGTACTCTTTAAGTACTTGCAAACTAATACTAACAGGTGAAGTGGTTTTTTATAGGATGTACTAAGCTCTAGGGTTGTTTTGCAAAAAGCCAGATTTATTTCTACTAAGTTCAAAAGCAAAGAAAGCTAGTTAAACGTTTTATAACACCAAACTGGGAACTTGAGTTTCATATCACAACCCTGTTGTGGTCAAGTCAAAGTCATAAATCATTTCACAAGAAATTTTTAAAACATCTGACGACGGAACAGTATGGCCACTCCAACTGTCCATAACCGCGGACGTGGTTATTCTAATAGTTTGACACTCTGTAGAGATTGTACACTTTCACCACAACATTTGATACATCCGTCAGGAACAAATCATGAATTCACCATACTCAGTATGCGGATAATCAATCCTAACCTTTCAATTAAACGCCCTAGTATAGGCACCACTCCTGTGAGTTTGGCCTCCCAACCATGACCAACCGTCATCTTGGGTACTGCACAGGTGGACAATCTTCACAAGGTAGCCTCAGCTCATACCTTGGCCGCAAGGGAACCCATACTAAGGTATATAATTTTCCAGTCAAGCCCTACCCAAATTTCGGGTATTGTGGTTGTACGGTAAAATTGGAATGGTATTGCATCCAGACAACCATCAGTTTTAAAAAGGGCTAAGTCTCATGCCTTAACATTTTGATCATCAAAATCATCTGGTGTTCGGAGACACATGTCAAAACATTTCAGTAGAATGACTCATCATTCTAAGGTTTTCATAACCATTTTCACCAAGTATTCCCATCTAAAGTTGATCGAGTTTTATGCTTAGCACTAGCATCTATAAGTGGGGGTAGATACTAATGAGGGGTGGTAAACAAGTGTATCTTATCTAAGTAAAATCTCATGCCTCGGGATAACATCAAGATTATCTAACTTAGGACAAATTTTATGCTCTTTATGCTCCCTTCAATTACCTTTCTAGAATCTACAAGTCACTAAGTAAACTTTTGATAGAAAGATTTTAATAAAGAAAATAAAATACTGAGCTTCCAAGTAAAACTAGAATGGTGTGTCAAGTGGGTATAATCACATATGCTTAAGGCCTATAGTTGGCATAGTAACAAGCAAGTGGTAGCTTGCTAATCTGCAAGTGTTAGCTTGCTTAATGAGTAGCTTGCAAGTATTGGCTTGCCTTGTGTAGAACAGTAGTTGAAGTTCTCCACGGCTTCTTCCTCGTAGTATCCTCCTTCCTCCTCGTATCCTTGGTCAGTACTAGCGTCTATAAATAAATACAAGGTACACAATCACCACACAATACTTAAATTCTTTTCTATTTATCACACAAAGGTTCACACTAGATGATCTAACATCATCACTATCATCACAATCTACTCATTGAAAAACTACTTAAGATTTAATATTCTCCAACCCAAACATGGGATCATGTTGACACATGTCATCACCACATATTCTAGTACATGGGAATGTGATTTAAAGTGGTGTCACAATTTAATAAGGTTTAACCTTTTTATTTTAATTAATTAAAGGGACTAGAAATGCCTATGTTGCATTCTTTTATTACTTGATCATTATTTCTATAAGTAAACTTATATATTTTGATATATTCTGAAAGGTATGGTTAAAGGTGATTTTTGAGAGTTGGAATCAACTCAAAAGCTCTTATGATTGAATTTTCAAAAATGTTTGAATGCAGAAAAACTTCTGCCTTGTTATTTTTACCATGGTTGATCTAAAAATCTAAATGGTTTGAATCCAACAGGCTTGGATTAAGCATTCTCGTACCTTTCTAACAAAATTGGTTTCATGCATTTTGGTTCAGTGAATCGAGCTGGGTTGATTTTTCAATCTAGGGACAGAACTGAGTTTGAAATTAAAAGAATAAACCTAAGTTTGAATTGTTGGGTCGCGCGGGAGGTTAAACTGGGCCGGCCCACTATGCACAGCGCGCGTGGGCTGGTCAAGTGAGCGACCCCACTGGTCAGTGAGACAACAAGGGGCGAAGCGGTATGGGGCGATTAGGATCGTAGGATCTAACTCTAATCGAACGGCTCTGGTTCATCGTCCACATCGGGCAGCGCCGGCGAGACAGAACCCTAGCGCGGCCAGTGGGGGTCAGTGGGGGCTCATCGGGGCTCCGGCGATGGTCAGCAATGGGGGCGAATGATGAAGTCGACAATGACGATCCTCCTGTGAAAGAACATATTGGGCCCGGTAGTACCGTTCGGGTGGGCCGATACTATCGGCCGGCCCAATTTTTCTTACCCTGATATTTTTCAGATCTAGATCTTGTTCCGCACGTTGACCCGCCTCGCTCTGGCTCCCGCGCCGCTGCCCTGTTAGCTCATCTCTCACGCGCGCACGCCACCTAGCTCGCTGCCGCTGGGCCCGTCCTGCCGCGCGCTTGGCCTGCTGCATGCGCTGCTCCCGCCTGGCGCGCTGCATGCGCTGTGCCCTGCGCGCGTTGACTGCATCGCTTGTTGCTACTTGCTGCCGCTCTCTCTCACTCGCGCGCTCCTACCCGCGCGCTTGCAGGCTCGCTGCCGCTGGGCCCGCCGCGCCGCGCGACTTGCTGCGAGCTGCGCGTGCGCTGCGATGCACTGTTACCACTGCTGCTTGCTGGTCCCTCACTGCACATGCGCTGCTGCGCGCATTGGCCAGCTACTTGCTGCTGCGCGCATGCATGCAGCCACTGGCCCCGCTTGCCCCTGCCCGCATACGTTGCGTGCACTGCTGCCGCTCATCTCCTTTCGTGCACTGCTGCTGCTTTGTTTTTTCTGGCGTTTTGTTGTTTGGGTCCGGTAGTACCGAACCAAACCGGTACTACCGTTCCGTCCAGAAAAATTGCCTCAACGGGCAGAATTAGCCCATCTCTTTAAATAGCTTTGCCCCTTTTTCATTTAGGGTTACTTACTTCTTCCTCCTTTTCTTGTCCAAGCTTTGCCCCCATTTGCTCTACTCTTTAAGCTTGATTTCTACACACCCTTCCATTGATTCTTGCATATATTTGAGGGGTAGTTGGAGGAGATCTAGATCTACGTTTTGACCAAACAAAAACATCTCTTTGTGAGTGTATCTTTGGGGAACTAGATTTTGGGGGATTTTGTGTCTCTCTTTGATTCCTCCTCTCTTGTTCCCCCATTAGCTTTAGTAGCTTTGTTGGAACTTGAGAGTGAGGGATTTGAGCATATTTGTGGTGTTCTTGTCATTAGCATTTGGTGCATCGGTTTGAGTTCTCTTTGGAGGATTTGGTTTGAATTGCTCATTGGAGCTTGTCCCTCTTGGGTTCTTGGAACCCTAGACGGTTTTGTGGCCTTGGTGGCATTGTGGCCTTTTGTGGCATTTGTTGGGAGCCTCCAATTAAGTTGTGGAGTTGTGCCCCAACCTTGTGAGAGGTTCCGGTTGCCACCGACAAGTGCACCGATAGTGGAAGCATGGATCGATCCCATTGGGGTGAGATTCACCGGAGAATAAGGGAGGCCTTTTGTGGCGTTGGTGGTTTGATACCACCCCCTCTCCAAACGAGACGTACTCCATGTTGGGTGGAACTCGGTAAAATATTGATGTCCTCGCGTGCCTCGGTTATCTCTATACCCGAGCTCTTTACTTATGCACTTTACATTGTGATAGCCTTCGTGCTTGAAGTAATATATATCTAGCTATCACTTTGTTGCTTGTATTGCCTAGCATAAGTTGTTGGTGCACATAGGTAAACCTTAGTTGTTTCTAGGTTGTGCTTTACAAAGTAAACACTAGTTTTATTCCGCCTTTGTTGAGCCACTCTGCGAAAAGTTTAAATCGCCTATTCACCCCCCCTCTAGGTGACATCCGTATCCTTTCATCCTGGTACCGATAGCTCCTCCCGGGGTGGCTCCAATCGACGGCGCCTCTCCTCCTCTGTTACGGCGAACTCCGGTGAAATTCCGGCCACCTGGTGCTCGCCTTGCTCCGGGGGTGAGTGGGTGTGATCAGTGAGAGGTGGGGAGTGAACTGGTGTGAAGAAAACAAGCGGGGGAGGCCTCCTTTTATAGTGGCTGAAGGGGACCGAATGGCGCGGATGGAGCTCGTCAGTGTTGACAGCACAGAGTGCTACTGGCATGGGCGACGATAGGGGGCGGTGCTGTGCTCCCTGGCGATGCTCAACGGCATGGTGGCGAGGCGTGGGGCGGTGCGAGATGGTCGGAACGTCGCGGCGCTCTGGGCGGGTCTGGCGGCAATTTTAATAGCGCACAGCGTGCGTGGTCCGCGCAGCGGCGAACGAGGTTGTCTGGCGGGGTGCTGGGGTACTGGCGATCACGTCTGCAAGCAGCGAGGGCGGCACGTGGTCTGTGGGCTGGTGTCGCTGACGGTGCACTGGCGCGCTCTCGGCTCGCACGCAAAGGGACTGGGCGCGTGCTTGGCGGGTGGTCCAGTGGCTGGCTGCGCTCGGGGCTTGGACAGGGAGTGGCGGTGGACGGTGCTGCGTGTCCCAGTAAAGGTTGGCGATGCTAGTTCTTCCTCTAGGTCGCTGGCGACATGGGGGTGATAATGGTGCTCTCGGCATGCTCACCATTAATGGCTAGGCTTGCTCACAGTGGTACTAAAGCTAGTTAGATTACTTTGATCATCTACTAAGAGTGTAGAGTGAGCTATAGAGGGAGCAAGTTAGGCACTTATCACTGCTCACTATAGTGTTTTGTGTTTGTTTGTTTGCTGCTGACAAGGTGTTTGATAAAATGGCCGAAAGAAATTCAAATTTGAATTTTGGATTCAAACTTGGTGGGTTTGCTAGGAACATACTAGGGAGTATCTGGTTAGTTGGATTGGTCAAGGTGCACTGGTTTGGTTGGGTTTCGAAAAGGTGTGATCTTCACATATGTTAAAGATTCAATTTTGAATTGTCAATTGAATGGGGTTGCTAAATGTTTCTACAAGTTTGAAAGGTGGGCTTTGATTCACTTTTACTTGGTCTAGCAAGGGGTGAAAAGAATTGGAAAAGTTTCTGTTTGAAATCTTGGACTAGAAACACTCAAAGTGACCTAGTGAGCAAGATTGGCAAAATGACCATTTGCTTTATTTGAATTGTTTGTGATTTTCTCTTGATTTGTTTCTTCTTGGAAAGGTTTTAGATGATGTTATTTTCACCTTCAAACTATTCCTTGCTATTTAGATTAATCACACAAGTCCATTCATGCATTCATAAAATCATCACATACACAGATGCATTCATATTGATTTGATTTAACAAAAAAATTTGTTAACCCTAATTTTGGTGATTGGAATTTGATAATTAGGTCAATATTTTTGGGATGTTACAAACCTTCCCTCCTTAAACAAAATCTCGTCCCGAGATTTGGGAAAGAAGAAAGAAGAAAACTAGGATTTAAAAAGACCGGGAAACTCCGCCTTGATGTGATGTTCTCGCTCCCAGGTAGCTTCTTCTTCAGTGTGGTTACTCCACTCAATCTTGAGAAACTTGATGCTTCGGGTTCTGGTGGTCCCGAAAGCTTCCTCCAAAATACGGATGGGTACTTCAGGATATGTCAGGTCATCGTTTATCTCTATGGTCCCGTGATCAATGTTCTTGAAAACTTCTCCTCGACAATTCAGAATCTTGAAAGGTCCGATATATCTGGGGGCTAACTTTCCTTTGAGCTGGAAACTCTGTATTCCCATCAAAGACGACACTTTGAGATACACAAAATCTCTGATATTGAAAGCGAGGTCACGACGTCTCTTGTCGGCATAACTCTTCTGTCTAGACTGGGCGGTCTTGAGGTGCTCACGAATCTTGTGAACCTTCTCTTCTCCTTCTCGTAGGATGTCGGGTCCAAAAATCTGAATCTCTCCTACTTCCGACCAATTCAAAGGGGTGCGACACTTCCTTCCATACATGAATTCAAATGGAGCCATTTGCAGACTAGCTTGATAACCTTTTTCAGTAGGTTTTATTTAGTGAGAATAATTGTCAACACCCGGATGTTTAATCCTAGATGTCTGTTATGCCATACATCGCAATCCCAGGATTACCATTTTTGCGAGACATAACAGAATTGGATACCACAGTACATCATCCATTACAAACCATATATAAGGTCTTACACAAATAGGGATCTCATGATCCAGTTCTTAATACAACTTCAAGCAGCGGAATACGTAATAATAACGGTAGCGTAGGCGAAGCTCCATCTTCGAGGTCACAGGCAATGCTGACGATGGGAGATAATCCTAGTTGTCGTAACCTTCCTGGGTTCCATCCTCCAGGTACTCCTCTTCATAGTCTGGCCACGGGAATAGCCAGGGACAAATCCATGAGTACTCTTTAAGTACTCGCAAACTAATACTAACAAGTGAAGGTGGGTTTTTGATAATAGGACACTAGGCTCTAGGGTTGTTTTGCAAAAAGCCAGATTTATCTCTATTAGGTTCAGAAAGAAACTAGTCACAATTTTGTAGTTCCTAAAGGGGGAACTTGTAACTCATGTCACAACTCTGTTGTGGTCAATTCAAAATCTCAATTCATTTCAATAATCATTTTGAAAACATCTGACGGGAAACAGTATGGCCACTCCAACTGCCCATAACCGCGGACGCGGTTATTCGAATAGTTTGACACTCTACATAGATTGTACACTTTCACCACAACATTCGATACATCTGTCAGGAACAAATCCTGAATTCACCATACTCAGTATGCGGATAATCAATCCTAACCTTTCAATTACACGCCCTAGTATAAGCACCTCTCCCGTGAGTTTGGCCTCCCAACCATGACCAACTGTCATCTTGGGTACTGCACAGGTGGACAATCTTCACAAGGTAGCCTCAGCTCAGACCTTGGCCGTGAGGGAACTACTACTAAGGTATATAAGCTTCCAGTCAAGCCCTACCCAATCTTCGGGTATTGTGGTTGTACGATAAAATTGGAATGGTATCGCATCCAGACAACCATCAGTTTTATAAAGGGCTAAGGCTCATGCCTCAACATTTTCATCACCAAAATCATCTGGTGTTCAGAAACATATGTCAAAATATCTCAGTAGAATGATCCATCATTCTAAGGTTTTCATAACCATTTTCACCAAGTATTCCCATCTAAAGTTGATCAAGTTTTATGATTAGCACTAGCATCTATAAGTGGGGGTAGCACTAATGAGGGGTGGTAACTAGTGGAGTTTCAACTAAGTACAACCTTATATCTTAGGATGATATCAAGGTTTCTAACTTAGGCCAAATTTTATGCTCTTTATGCAACCTTCAGTTATATCATTCTAGAATCTACAAGTCACTTAAGTCAACTCTAAGCTAAGGCTTTGATAAAGGAATAAAGTAGAAGCTTGCAAGTAAAACTAGGATTGGGTTAACAAGTAGGTATGATCACATATGCTTAAGGCATATGGTTGGCATGGTAGCAAGCCAGTATTAGCTTGCACATTATCAATATAAGCTTGCTAAATTGCAAGTGTTAGCTTGCAAGTATTGGCTTGCCTTGTGCAGAGCAGTGGTTGAAGTTCTCCTCGGCTTCTTCTTCGTAGAATCCTCCTTCCTCCTCGTATCCTTGGTCGGTACTAGCGTCCATAAATAAATACGATGTACACAATCACCAAGCAATACTTAACTACTTGCAATCATCACACAAAAGGGTCCTATAGATGATCTAGCATCATCACTAACATTACAAGATTTGGGTTTGTTTTAAAATCCCTTTTATTTTTAGAAAAGTAATTTCTACTCATTGAAACACTACTTAAGATTTAATATTCTCCAAACCAAATATGGGATCATGTTGAAACATGTCATCACCACATATTTTAGTCCATGGGAATGTGATTTAAAGTGGTGTCACAATTTAATAAGGTTTTACCCTTTTATTTTAATTTAATAATATGTCTAGAAATGCCTATGTGGCATTCTTTTATTACTTGAACAATATTTCTGTAAGTAACCCTATATATTTTTATATATTCTGAAAGGTATAGTTAAATGTGATTTTTGAGAGTTGGAATCAACTCAAAAGCTATTGTGGTTTAACTTTGAAAAATGTTTGAATGCAGAAAAGCTTCTGCCTTGTTATTTTTACCAAGGATGATCTACAGATCCAAATGACTTGAATCCAACTAGCTTGGATTCATGATTCCCAGAACTTTCTAACAAAATAGGTTTCATTCAAATTGGTGCACTGAGTCGACCTGGGTTGATTTTTAAAACTGGGTACAGAAGTGTGTTTGAAATAAAATAGAAAAGGTTTAATTCAAATAAGTGGGCTGCGCGGGAAACGATACTGGGCCGGCCTGCTAAGCGCAGTGCTTCCGCGGGCTGTTTAAGTGGATGTCCCCACACTTCAGTGACACAGGGGGTGCGAAGCGGTATGGGGTGATGTGGTGCGTTCGATCTGGTTTTAATCCAACGGCTGAGAGTCATCGTCGACGTTGGGAAACGCCGGCGAGACAGAAACCTAGCGCGGCCAGTGGGGGTCGTTGGGGGCTCACTGGGGTGCAGACGAGGGTCGGCGAGGCGGGCGAACGACGAAGTCGACGACGGCGAATCTCCTGGTATCGGTGGCTCCTCTTGGGGCGGCTCCAATCGCTGGCTCCCTTCTTCTCTAGAGGCAGCGGGCTCCGGTGAAATTCCGACGAGGTGGTGCTTGCCTTGCTCCGGGAACGGTGTGGCACGATCAATGAGGAGAGGAGAGTAGAATGGTGTGAAGAATTCGACTGGGGGTGGCCTCTATTTATAGTCGAGCGAGGGGACCGACGGGGTGCACGGTGAGCTCGTCGGGGGCGGTGGTACAGACGGCTATTGGCATGGGCGAAGGTAGGGGACGGTGCGGTGTTCCCTAGCGATGCTCAACGATACGGTGGCGAGACGTGGGGCGGTGCGGGTTGGTCTAGAACACGCGACACTCTGCACGACAGAGGCGGCGTCTTCGACGGCCAGCGGTGGCTGTGCGGCATGGGGCAGCGAACGGGGATGTCTGGCGGTCTCCTGGGTCGGTGGTGATCGTGTATGCACGCGGCGAGGGCGGCGCGCGGTCTGTGGGCTTCGGTCGAGGGTGGCGCTCTGGCGCATGCTCGGCACGGTTGGCAGAGGCACGGGCGCGACGTTCCTGGGTACTCTGGTCAATGTCCTCGAGGCAGGGCTGGTCGAGAGGGGGCGGTAAGGCATGGGTGATCTCCCAGACAAGGTTGGCATGGCTAGTTTCTTTCCTAGCTTGCTGTCTACACTGGGTGGCAAGAATGCACTCGGTTGTTCACCATTGATGATCTTGGCAAGCTCACAGTGGTGCTAGTGTTGGGTTAATCTTGCTAGATGATCTACTGAGATGGTTGTGAGCTAGATAGGGAACCAGTTAGGCTCAAAACATTGCACACTATAGTGTTTTGATTTTGTTTGATTTGTGTTTGCCAAGTGTTTGATGAAATGGCCGCATGAATTCAATTTTTGAATTTTGAAAAGATTTTTGGTGGGTGTGCTAGGTTGGTGCTGGTGAGTCTGCAAATGCTTGGGTTTTGAAAGTTGAGCTTGTTTGAGTGGTTTTTGAAAAAGTGGGATCTTCCCATATGATATGGATTCAATTTTGCATTGTCATTTAAACTATGCATTTGAAAGTTTCTGGATGATCACAAGGTGGGCCTTGATACTTTGTTATGAGTACAATCAAGGGGTGCAAAGATCCAGAAAGGTTTCTGTTAGGTTCTGAAAATTTGAGACAGCCAAAGTAGGCATGGGAGTTAAATTGGTCAAAATGACCATTCCCTTATTTTATTTGTTTTGATTTACTTGTCTTTAGGAAAAGTGTGGGCAATGTTTAGATGATGTTTATTTCACCTAAGCATCCATTTACAAGCAATGGAACACACAAACAAGGTGGTTCAAAAGAATTCAAAATGAAATGCATACTCACATGCATGCTTCCATAATTTTATTTAGAAAAGTTTTTGTTAACCCTAATTTTGATGATTAGTGTTTGATGATCCAAGCTTAGTATTTTTGGGATGTTACAAACCTTCCCCCCTTAAACAAAATCTAGTCCCGAGATTTGAAAAGGGACGAAAAAGATTACCTAGGATTTGAAGAGATCGGGAAACTCCGTCCTGATGTGATCTTCGCGCTCCCAGGTAGCTTCCTCTTTTGTGTGGTTGCTCCACTGAATATTGAGAAACTTGATGCTTCGGGTTCGGGTAGTTCTGAAGGCTTCTTCCAAAATACAGATGGGTACTTCATGATAGGTCAGGTCATCGTTGATCTCTATGGTCTGGTGATTGATATTCTTGAACACTTCCGTCTTCTCTGGAACTTCGAGGCACTTGCGAAGTAACGAGATATGGAACACATTGTGCACGGCTGACATCTCTTCTGGTAGTTCCAATTGATACGACACTTCTCCTCGACGGTTCAGAATCTTGAAGGGTCCGAATTTATCTGGGGGCTAACTTTCCTTTGAGTTGGAAACGCTGCATTCCCTTCAATGGCGACACTTTCAGATAAACAAAACCTCCTATGTTGAAGGCGAGGTCTCGACGTCTCTTGTTGGCGTAACTCTTCTGTCCGGATTGGGCGGTCTTGAGGTGCTCACGGATCTTGTGAACCTTCTCTTCTGCTTCTTGTAGGATGTCGGGTCCGAAAATCTGACTCTCCCCTACTTCCGACCAGTTCAAAGGGGTGCGACACTTTCTTCCGTACATAAATTCAAATGGGGCCATTTGCAAACTGGCTTGATAACTATTGTTGTATGAAAATTCTGCAAACGGCAGACAATCTTCCCACTTGGATCCATATTCTAACACACAGGCTCTCAGCATATCTTCGAGTATTTGATTTACTCGCTCCGTTTGTCCATCGGTCTGAGGGTGATACACGGTACTGAAATCTAGGCAGGTTCCTAAACCTTCTTGGACTTTCTTCCAAAATCTCGAGGTAAACTGAGTTCCTCGATCCGATACAATGTTCTTAGGGACTCCATGCAAACTAACTATTCTAGCGATGTACAACTCCGCTAGCTTCGAACTCTGATAGGTGGTCTTGACGGGCAAGAAATGGGCGACTTTGGACAATCGGTCCACTATGACCCAGATAGAGTCATTTCCCCTACTAGAAGTAGGCAGTCCAGTGATAAAGTCCATTCCAACGGAATCGCGTTTCCATTCCGGAATCTGCAAGGGTTGCAACAATCCAGCGGGTCTTTGATGTCCTTCCTTGACTCGCTGGCATATATCACACTTGGCGATATAGCTTCCAATTTCTCGCTTCATCTTATGCCACCAAAATTGCTCTTTCAAATCTTGATACATCTTAGTTCCTCCGGGATGGATAGAATAAAGAGTATCATGAGCTTCCTTTAGAATAACTTCTTTCAACTCAGAATCTGCTGGTACACAAAGGCGTCCTTTGTACCACAGAACTCCTTCTTCGTCTTCGGTGAATCCGGGTACTTTGCCTGTACCGATACGATGCTTGATTCCGTTGATACTAGCATTTCCTTTCTGCGCCTCTTTGATCTGGCTGATCAAAGTGGGCTGAAGTTCTATACTAGCCAAAAATCCTTTGCTCAATAATTCCATTCGAAAATCTTCCATCTCCTTGTGCAAACTTGGTTGCTCCTTCAAGATCATGGAGTTCAAGCGGCACGGCAATCTGCTAAGGGCATCTGCTACCACATTGGCTTTACCAGGGTGATAGTGAATGTCCAGATCGTAATCCTTGATTAGCTCAATCCATCTCCTCTGTCTCATATTCAGCTCCTTCTGAGTGAATATATACTTCAGACTCTTGTGATCCGTATAAATCTCACAACGATTTCCCATCAGGTAATGTCTCCATGTCTTCAGGGCTAGAACTACGGCTGCGAGTTCGAGGTCATGGGTTGGGTAATTTTGCTCATGTTGCTTCAATTGTCGAGATAGATAAGATATAACTTTGCCTTCTTGCATTAGCACACATCCGAGACCGATCTTGGATGCGTCACAATACACATCGAAGGGCTTCGAGATATCCGGCATGATCAATATTGGGGCTAAAATCATTTTTCTCTTGAGTTCTTGAAAACTCGCTTCACATTTGTCAGTCCATTCAAACTTCTTGTCCTTCTTCAGTAATTGGGTCATGGGTCGGGCGATACTCGAGAATCCTTCTACGAACTTGCGGTAATATCCCGCCAATCCGAGAAATGCACGGACTTGGGTTTGAGTGGTTGGGGCTTGCCAATCTTCTACATCTTTCACTTTGGCAGGGTCAACGGCAATTCCTCCGGCTGATACAATGTGACCGAGGAATCCTATCTCCTGTAACCAGAATTCATATTTGCTAAACTTGGCATACAGCTGATGCTCTCTAAGGGTTCCAAGAATGGTCCTTAGGTGTAGCTCATGTTCTTCTTCCGATTTGGAGTAATTCAGAATGTCGTCGATGAAAACAACGACAAACTTATCCAGGAAGTCCATAAAAATCTTATTCATGAGGTTCATGAAATAAGCGGGGGCATTGGTTAATCCAAAAGACATGACAGTATACTCGTATAATCCATATCTGGTGGTAAAGGCAGTCTTTGGAATATCCTCTGCACGAATCTTGAGTTGATGATAACCAGTTCTAAGATCAATCTTAGAAAACACTTTGGCACCGGTCAACTGATCAAACAAATCCTCTATTTTGGGCAAGGGGTACTTGTTCTTGATGGTGACATCATTCAACTTCCGATAATCCGTACACAAACGGTTACCTCCATCTTTCTTGTCCACAAACAAGACAGGTGATCTCCATGGTGACGCACTTGGTTGAATCAATCCGATTTCCAGCATGGCATCCAGTTGCTTCTTCAATTCTTCTAACTCTAATGGGTTCATACTATAGGGTCTCTGGGCTATGGGTCCTGTTCCGGGGATTAGTTCGATGATAAACTCGATATCCCGATCTGGGGGCATACCAGGCAAAACATCTGGAAATACATCGGGGTATTCACAGACTATCCGGACTTGGTCAATGGTAGGTTGGGCTATACTCTTGTTGCACTTGAATTGACGAGGTAAGGTTTCATATATATGTTCGACTGATATTCTGGCTGTACTGGTCATGGTGATGGCTTTCTTGGCACAGTCAATCAATCCTTTATGTTTGGACATCCAATCCATTCCTAGTACTACTTCCAAACCTTTAGTTCCAAGTACTATCAGATTAGCATAAAAATCTATGCCATGGATTCGGATAGGGACGGCTTTGCAAATTTGCCTAGCCTTGGTGGTTGATCCGGGAATTTGAACAATCATTACATGCTTCAATTTGGTTGGTTGAATTTTACTAGTGCATGCAAATTCTTCGGTGACAAATGAATGCGATGCACCAGAATCAAACAACACCCTTGCAAGTACTGAATTAACAGAAAACATACCCAGCACGACGTCTGGTGCATCCTGAGCTTCTTTAGCATGCATGAGAAAAAGACGGCCATTGCGGTTGAGTGAATTCCCTGGGGCAAATCTTCTTCCGGGCTGAACACGACGCTGCTGCTGAGCTAGGGCATTGGCATTGGGTGCTATGGCATTATTCTTGTTGGGGCACTCGTTGGAGTAGTGACCCTTATTTCCACAGTCATAACAAGTCACTTGCGACTTGTCCTTTGCCGCTACAGGCATAACATTGCTTCCAGTCCTCGGGGCAGTGTTAGTGTTGGTGGCAGCATTGTTGGCGTTGAACTTGGGTGGGGCACGATTGAAATTGCTAGAGTTGCCGGGGTTGTTGTGATTTCCTCCGGGTCTAGGGTTTCCACGGGTGGGATAGGTGGGACGGTTCATTGGGGGTCTGTTTGTTCTTGGGGCAAATCCTGGAGATGGGTTAGGACGATACTTTGGGGTCTGATGGGTTCCTGGCTGATGCATCATACGACGCTTGCGGTTCTCATTGGCTTGGTTGATCTTTCCTTCCATCTGGATAGCAAAGTCGACAAGGGCTTCAATATCCGCAAAGGGGATATTGACTAACACTGTCTGCATCTCATCATGCAGACCATTCAGGAATCTTTCTTTCTTCTTGGCTTCCGTGTCGATCTCATCCGGGGCATACCTAGCTAATGACAAAAATTTGTCACGGTATTACACTACAGTCATCCTTCCTTGCTTCAGTTCTCTGAACTCGTCTCTCATCCTCTTGATCAAACCCGGTGGCACATGGGTTCTGCTGAACTTGACCTTGAATTCCTCCCAGGTCATCATCTGTCCTCCGGTCATTGCACGAACACTGTTCCACCATGCCCTAGCATCTCCGGCTAGATAGTGGGTGGCAAACAGAACTTTCTCGTTGGCTTCCACTCCGACAACTTCTAAGTTATTTTCCATGGTTTGCAGCCAATCATCGGTGTCTAGGGGTTCTTCTGACTTGGTGAAAACAGGTGGGTTGGTATTCTGGAAATTCTTGAGCTTAGATCCATGGTTATCTTGATTTCCGTGGCCTTGGTTGTTGTGGGCTAGATGAGCTATCTGTTGCAGTGTGGCTAGGTTGGCTTGACGTTCCGCTCTTTCAGCTTCTCGGTCAGAAGTCAACATTTGCAGGATCTGCAACATCGGGTCCGGGGATGAACCACTTCCTCCGCGTGGCATATGAAGATTGAGGTAGATCATGAGAAAAGAGGGAAATTTCTAAGGTTCTGGGACTTTGAAAAGTTTTTAAAGTTTGACACAGATTTTCCAGCAACTTGCTTTTCATTCATTCATTCACACGAGACAACACACACCACAACAAGGAAAAACAGATGGTTTTAAGAACTATTCTGTCTACTATGATACAGTGGGACCGAATACTACTCACTACGCTAGTGCTCAAGTGCCACTACTCCTCGGAATTTGTGGCTTCATCATCTTCATCATCATCGATGAAGGCGAAATCATCCTCATCGGTGAAAAAGTCCATAGCCTGATCCTCCAGAAAATCATCATCATTGCTGAGATAGGAGTAGGGGTCTCCACGGAGATCGTCTCCGGCATTCTCCCTTTCCTCCAACTACATGTATCTCTCATGGATGGTCTCTTCCAAAGATGAGATGCGGTGGCGGAGACGGGCAATAATGCGCTCCTTCTTGTCGAGCTGACGGCGACGATACTTGCGATCCTTTGACAACATGGTGATGGTATGATCCTTTGTCTTGATGATGGCAGACTTGTGGTTGGAGTAGTCACGGCAGTTATCCAACTCCTGCTGACGATCATACATCATGAAGCTAAGGTGGTCCAATTGAGTCTTCAGCTCGGGGTGGTATGGGGCTTCTAGTGGTTGTCCATTTGCATCACGCCTTGGGAAGAACTCAAAGCGGGTTCCCTTGATCTGATTGATGCTTTGCCCACACAGACGGGCAAGAGCTTCCTGCATGGCCCTGGCAAGTCCATCGAGCCAGTTGTTCTCTCTTAAGGTAAACTGAATTC